>CM075764.1:73847824-74501574 GCA_037974665.1 Ehretia macrophylla
ATTAATTTATTTTGCATACATATTTATCTTATTTAACTTATTTCTAGTGCACGTTCATCGAGAAAATTTTATTTATGTCATATTAGGAAATTCTTGAGTGAATAGTATAACACAATGAATAGTAACTAGTGTAGTAATTTTTATTGGGCCATTAGATGAGCTACCAAGCATTTGGGCCCAATCTAATCAATTTTAGCAATTAAATAAGGCCTAACCCCAAGCCTATTAGCAAGCCCAAAGCCCAATTAACTAATATATAGCCTTATTCGCTTAAAATGAAGAGCAAAAATTAGAAAAATAAATAGAGAGGGTCAGCTAGGAGCAAGAGAGAAAGGGGAAAAGAAAAAACTTAGGGCTTGGCTATTGGATGGTAATTGAGCATTTTGGAAGAGTTTTGGAGTGGTTTCTAGCAATCTTCTTGCATATTTTGGCTATCTAGAGGTGAAGGATCATTTTAATTGTATTTTTATTTGATTCTCTTGCTTGTATTAGAAGTTGTTAATGGTAGTTAGTTGGTGTTTTGAGCTTATAATACATGTAATATTAGTCAATGAGCTTGTAGAGCAATCTTTTAACAACATAATGCTTGTGTTTTGAGTATTGATGGTAGATTAGTCGTGTATTTGTAGAGTTTGAACTAATGTTTATAGTTGTAGTTAAGTTGTTTGTTAAATGTCCTCAATGAAGTGCATAAGAGTTATACATGCTAGAATAATGTTTAAAGCTAGCTAAGATGAATTAGTAAAATAGGAGAAATATGGCAGATTCGTACAACTACATTGTAGGGCTCTTTTGGCATAGTAAACGTGCTTGGAATTGAAGAAAACTTTTATAGTAGTTAGATATCTAAGTGTAGAACAAACTTTGTTTTTGAAGCAAGAGCCAATTCAGTCGTTTTAGCCCTCTGATAAAGCCATTTTTGTAAGATAGCATGAAAACGCTAGTTCTAGTCAGTTAGGTGTAGTCATACGAAAAAGGTCATAACCTATGGACTTTAACTCGGAATTGAGCTTCGTTTGATCCTAAAATTATCTACACTCGAAGAGATTCATTTATACATAAAGAATAGGGTATTTGGAGGACAATAGCATAGACAACTAATTTGATAAAGTTAACCTTCCACTAGAAATTGGAAAATGTCTTAACTAGCTTGTTAATTGATATTATTAATTGGTATTGCTAAATGGTGAAATTGTGAGTTCTCGCTATATATATTGGTGCTAAATGATAGTTCTTTGCATACTAGTTGACTTGTTATAAAGTGGTTTGAGTTGTTGTTTGCCTACGTGCTTATGTTGAAGTAGTAAAGATAGTCTTATTGCTTGATCACTCGTGCTATGATTGGTACTTGTTTATTGTTATTCGAATTGCTAATATTGTGTATGAATACAACCTCTTTTGTTGATCCTCATTTATGTGCATATTGAATTGTTGGTTTATCATTTGTTATGTGTTATATCTTGTGTTAAGTGTCATGGTTGCAACCATTATCGTTCGGGGCAGATGTATTAGGCCACCTTGGGCTGTATTGGGTTTGCAAGTGGTTGGTTTCGACCTCCGTGCTCTAGTCCCTCACTCGTTTGGTTCGGAGATTGCCAGGGGGTGTTGGGTCGTAGGATTCGGGGTACATCTGGAGTACCTCACTGGAATGAATGAGGATTTGCCGGCAACTTGTTCGTGTTCGTGGTTGAGCTCGCGATCGTGATTGTGATCAAGACTTTGAGTGTTTGGGGTTAATGAAATCATATCCTTTTTAATGTGTGATATTTAGCTTTATTGCCTTGATTGATTATCTCATGTGGTTATTGTCTTTGTAACTCATTTATTTGCATTGTACAAAAATGATTTTGAAAACTCCCCGGATTAATTATCCCCTCGCTCACTGAGCATTGTGTATGCTCACCCTTTTTCATCTAACATGTTTCAGGAAACAGAGATTGTGCCTCGGATTGTAAAGGAAGAAGAAGTTGAAACATTTCCTTAATTGCTTGAGTTGGCTACTTGTGTTATGTGATTGGAAGTGTTGTAAAGTGTAATCTTAATTGACATTATGACCTTGTATTTATTTTGATGCCTAGTTACACTTGTAATTAACTAGAAGGTGACATGTATAATAGTTTTGTAACTGATTTAGTTTAATAGTTGTATAGCTAGAATGCATAAATGTAAATGTTTTACCTAAGTAGGAAAGCTAGAACTATCATATGATCTTAACTTGGAGCTTTTATATGATATGGTTGTTGTTGTGGGTATAATTCTTCTGCGTGTAGGTTTTGGTTTGACCTAAGTACAGGGAAAACTTCATCCATTTTCTCTCATTTTTCGTGCCCCTGGGTTGGGGTCGGGTTGTTACTAGTAGTCCTGATTCCGTGTGGGATCGGTGCGTTATAGGTGGTATTAGAGCTTATATAGCTCTCAATCGAGACAAGGTCCTCGGTCTGTCAGGTAGTAACCTTTGAGTGCGTGCATGTGAAGTGTGTTTTGAATAGGTGTGTGTGTGTGTGTTTTTGTGTGTCTTTAAATGAATGTGTGCACTTGTGTGACTTATTTGCGCAAAATATGAAGAATGTGCAATGTGTGCATTTATGTGGTCATGTGTGTGCCAAACTGATTTCATGGATCATTACTTGTTTCAAAGTGCAAATTGTGCATATGTAATAGTTGCTTAGTATGTAAAAATTGCATTAAATATATTATGTGTATATTAAGAAAAATATACCTTATGTGGTTTCAATTGCACAGGTTTTGGTTTGGCCTAGGTACAGGGGAAACTCCGTCCATCTTCTCTCATTTTTCGTGCCCAGGGTTGGGGTCGGGTTGTTACTACTGGTCTTGATTTCGTGAGGGATCGGTACGTTACAGATGGTATCAGAGCTTAGATAGCTCTCAGCTAGGACAGGGTCCTCGGTCTGTCGGGTAGCAACCCTCGAGTGCGTACATATGAAGTGTGTTTTGAATAGGTATGTGTGTGTTTGTGTGTGAGACTTGTGTGTCTTTAAATGAATGTGTGCACCTGTGTGACTTATTTGTACAAAATATGAAGAATGTGCAATATGTGCATTTATGTGGTCATGTGTGCGTCAAACTGATTTCATGAATCATTACTTGTTTCAAAGTACTAATTGTGCATATGTAATAGTTGCTTAGTATGTGAAAATTGCATTAAATATGTTATGTGTATGTTAAGAAAAGTATACCTTATGTGGTTTCAACTACATACATGCATAACCCATTGAACTAGTAAGTAATCTCTTCACCCTATGGAGTGATGGCCAGTAGCAGCTTACCTAAAGTTGTGGACCAAAAGAAAGATGGAATGGTTTATCAGTCGTCTACCGATAATCAGTGAAAGGAATTCAGTGCTTGGAGGTTTATATTAAATAATCAACCGTTGGTATTCTCCTTCAACATTCTTCTACGGAACCTTGATTTGGCTTTATATTTAGTGTCTGGTTTTACATATAGTGCTTCTACTCGGAGCACCAATCATCGAATACTGAGCACTGACCACCAATCGTCGATCTCCGATTGTCAATCACCAGAGGAGGGGATGGACTACGTAGCATACAATTATCATCTAATGCAACATTATTATATCACGCAATGCACATTCCACATATTCAAGAACAATTATTACATTACGAACACTTGTCACATATTGTGATCACATAATTCACACTTAACACATTATATACATGTACCCCGTTGTCCACTTAACACACTTCGCATGCATGCACTCCAGAGTTGCTACCCGATAGACCGAGGACCCTGTCCTAGCTTATGAGCTGTCTAAGCTTTGATACCACCTGTAACGACCCGATCCCTTGCGGAATCAAGCTGATAGTAACAACCCAACCCAATCCCCAAGGTAAGTAAAAAGGAGAGAAAATGGGCGGAGTTTTCCCTGTACTTAGGTCAATCCAAAACCTGTACAATCAAGCAATCTCAATAGCAACAAGCATTCAACATCTCTTAAGCTTTTAGCTTTTACAACCCAAGTTCATTAACTTTACAAATCCAAACTAGACAAATTATACATTTATTACAACTTCATAATGATTCACGAACTCCTCACATTCTATTCACATTGACAAGGCAAAGTTATAAACTATCATAAGCAAAACGACACTCCTTGCAAAGTAAGCCCACACAACTTGCAAAGCACTTCAATTTCACCTTGCTACACTTGAAAATATTAGAGAAAAGGGGTGAGCAACCACGTGCTCAGTGAGGAGGGAATAAATAAGGAGATGAATACGCATATGCAAAGCCATATAATTGAATAAACGTACATGATAATAAGCACGAGAGTATAACATTAATACGAGACAATCATTCAAGCTTTATGAAACTAGATAACACATATATAAAAAGGATACGATACGATCTTTTTTCAAGCTTATCACTCCACTTCTTTTGTTCCATTGTGATGCGATGACGATCTGGATAAGATAATAATGCCAACAAATCCCCTTTCACTCCAATGGGTGTACTCTAGATGTACCCAAATAATCCTACGACCCAACACTCCAAGGCTATCACCGAACCAAGCGAGTGAGGGAATAAGTCGCAGGGGTTGGGCAACCAACCACTGGCAAGCCTGCTATCGCCCAGTAAATGCCCGACACATCTGTGCCAAATGATATAGTTGCGCAACCATCGAGGACACTCGATAAAGTACTCAACAATTAATGAACAACAAAGTAGGGTGCCCCTCGCACATAAGTATCAACAATCAGCGTAATCAATAGAACACACACAAATCCAATCCATAGTCTAAATACTCATGTATTTGAACATTTAGGCAACCAATATTATCCACGAGTAAGCAAAACAATACAAGAAAAGGAACATTTCAACTAGAATCTCAATTACAATTACACGTTAAACTGAAGCATGACTTTACTGATTCGGTCATCAATCTTAATGTTCTCTAAAACCTTTAAAACTGCACAGAGACATAGTTCATTAAGTGTAAATGGGTTTAGCATCAAACGAATCCCAATTCGGAGTTATATTCATCAAGTTATGCCTCTAGAAGTTTACTGTGCAATCTGCCCTACACCTACGCGAGAATCAATACCCTACTATTTTGGCTCTAAAAATGTACCCTAACAACTGAATTAGAGCTTGCACTAAAAGAGAATTTGTTCTTCAAGGTCTTGGGCACAACATACTAAAATTTCAGCCAATTCTAACGACGTTTACTATGTCAAATAAGCTCTGCAAATCAGTTGCGCAATATGTCCATAAGACACACACTTGCACTAACCACTTTGAGCCATAATTTGCTTGTTTAGCTATCTATGACCATTTCTTGCTATGTATCTAGTTCAAGAACTTCACTAAGGCCATTAAACAAACACTTTAACTTCACCTTTGATCATGGTAGCAAAACACTAATAACAACTATAACAACACATAAGAGTTAATTATACATGAATTTCAAAGCTAGCTCTTTAGTCTCTACATATTATAATCAACCTTGCATGTTTCTATAACTTCATATATCAACTAACCACATCATAATCAATTTACTACTAGCAATATAACAATTAAAAATGCACAAATACATGAACCTTCACCTAATAGTCGTAGAAATACAAGCAAATGGCTATGGCAACGCTTAATTCCCACTATTTCTTCTTTGGTTTCATCTCTTTTCCTCAATTTTTTCTCTAACCCTATCTTCTCTCTCTCTTTCTTCTTTCTCTCTCCACCCCACTCTCCTTGTTTTTTTTTAGAATTTTCTTTTACTTTGTGGTGATATATAATGATATATGTGTTAATTTGGGCCATTTGGGGTTAATGATATATTCAATTGTAATTAGCTAGGCCCAATTGCAAATTAAATCTTCTTATAGTCCTCTAAAGCCCATTAAACACATCTACATGTATTATTATCTATGTATTCTACTTCTATTAGCATTAATTCTACTCACTCTAAATGCGATGCAAATAATCATCGATGCACGTAAATCAAGAAATATACCAATTAATGCATACAATTTTATACAAATTAATAAAATAAACATATTCTCAGGCTCAGGCATCTCAATACCAATGTTTATACTTGTCCTTAAATGCTTAATGCTTACATGATCATTTAAATGTTCAATATTTATGTGATGTTTATGCTCATTGTTTCATATGGCATTACATGCACGTTTTCGAAAGGGTTTTCAAAGTTAAAATGTTTTCTAAAACCTTCCATTTCTCGCCTCTCACTGAGTTTGTGAAACTCACCCCATTTTAACAACATTTCTGGTGGAGCCGTGTTAGAGCCTCAAGGAGATTGGACGTGATTGCTTTGTTTATCTTGTTTTGGATGATGTTATTACTATTTATGGAGTTTATGTAGATTATGGTGTATTGGAGATTATTATCGAGATGTATTCTTGAGCATTAAAGAATTGATATGAAGGTTTAATGAAATGGATTCTTGAATGTATTTGAGAGGTTTTAATGGCTTTGATGTACTATTTTGTGGATATTAGTGAACGGGCTACTATAGTGTGCCTTTACGGACTTAGGAGGGTTGATCTTCTTAAGCCCGTAGCATCACGATCCCAGATTGTTTGTTGTATTTCTATGATATCAGAGACTATATTAGCAAAATTGGGGTTGTGACAAAGACAGAAGTACCTAGCATGATTTTTATCTATATAAAGGCCTCTACCCCAAGCTCTACAATTGCACTATCTCCTTTGAGATCTCTCTCTCTACACGTGTAAGCCTCTCCAAGAGAAAACACGAAACACTCTTCTTTTAGTTTCGTTTTGTAAGATCAAATCCCACAATTTGATCAACACTTTACCTAGGATTTGGCTTAGAGGGGAATATCAAAGTCGAGGAGTGGAAGCAAGCTCTAGGCGTGTGGAACATCTTCTTCAAGGTGAAGTTTTTTCGTTTCGTGATTAAGAGGTATTTCGAAAAACTTTGTTTGCTTTTAGATTAAACTATGAACTGTTTGAATATTCAAATAGCTATTTCATGCTTTATTCGTTTTAAAGATCCATGCATGAATGTTTCCGCCTTATTCGTATCTTAGATAGAATTTGATTCATGCAATTTAACGTTTCTTTTCATGCCCGTCAAGCCAATCATTCGGTAAAGCTGATTAGGGATATTATGCAAATAACAATCTTTATAATATAGTTTTAATCCAAAAAGAGTACCTAATGGTATTATTTCTTTACCTTTTATATACTTGCTTAATTATTTAATTGTGAGTAAGATAATTGATAAAGCCATTGGATATGTCGATATGGGGTCGAACCATAAGAGTTATGCCAAATGAGAATCGACACCTCAAACATTCTTAAAACTTGTCCTAGGTCGATGGATTCATCAAGACTGGGTATTGATGAATCTGTAAAGATCGACATGTAGTTAGTCGTGCTGAGGTTGATCTCGTCAACTAGTGGCATGAGATGTCAAGGCTAATACATAAATGCATATGGAGATACGTATACCAGACACGATCTACCAAGAACACTCAATGAGGTTTTCATCTGCCTAAGTCAATGAGTGGGTTCTCAGGTGATAGTTGTGCAAAGTTCTCCTTTAACTCAAGGACACCATAGTAACTTGTAAGTGACTCACTGCACCTTGGTCTTAGACGAAAAGGGGAAAGATAAGACTTGATTAAATAGGGATCGGGTATAGTCAAGTACTTGTAAAGCTAGTGAGTGTCATTAGGGAATCCACTATTATGGATGAAAAGGAGAATGTCCTATGTGTAACGCCCCAACTCGACCCATCCTACGATCAGTCAGGATGCAACGAAATTTCGACAGTATAATGACAATAACTTGGATACCGAGGCTCTAAACCAACCTCTTTGTAACTCACACAACCAACTCCACAAATCACCAATCAACTCCACAATCAAATTGACAACATACAACGAATCCATAATATACATTAAACATTCTTTTACCATTTCATCCATAAGTTATACGCCTCCGTTCCAACATCATACATCACTAAGTAAAACCATAAACATTCATAACATATTATACTAACTTAGCAACTTAATTAAATCCAAAAGTAAGACAACTAAACTAGCATAACACTTTTACTATCTTTGGATCCGTTTATACAAAACAATCTTTAAAAGCTTGAACTATACAACCTAAGTCATACTACAAAATAGTATAAAACATTCCAACTAAACATCAGGATATGACTCTGGCACATAAGACTCTTCAACCAAAGTCACATTCTCATCTTCTTGAGGCACATACCCGTATTCTGGTTCAGTAACACCTGCTTGTAGATAACGAATGAGAGTGAGCTTATATAAAACAAGCCCAGTGAAGAATTAATAGACCTCTATCACATAACAAATATCAACATCAATATAAACATAACAATAATCGTAACCAATCAATAAGGATACTCTAGTTGGTGTAGCTCCAAACGCCATCACAATCTCAACCATTCTTCTTGTAACTCCCTATTACTCATGCACTCGAGGTACCTCTCTAGCCCCTCCCTCCATGGCACTTCCGCCCATGCGAGCTGGGGGTAGCCTATGATAGTCATGCCGTTATCAACCCGACAGGCCAACGCTGCCTGAGAGGTGGCACACGCATACCAAGACTCATGACAATAATAATTATTATTCATATCACAGGAGGACAACAAAAATAGGTTGCTTATCTCCCGACTTCATCAATAATCAATCAGTTAATAACATTTCAACCACATAATATCATTTAATCAATTAACAACCCAACAACTAGATTAGATGACAAAGTAGGTCACCCAACCTAACAAGCATTAAACCACACAACCAAACCTGAGTCTAACCTCCAACAACACACGATTCAATCACTCAACACCACCCAAACACCTACAGACAATAGTTCAACATTTTAAAGAAAGACAACTTAAACTTCTAAAAGTCATAACTTACGTTCTACTAATCCAATAACCTCCAAACCAGTTTCTATCACTCACCCACTCAATCGATAACATAAGCCCCCTCGAAAACCAACCATAATCCATCCAAATCAAGCCCAACAATCCTAAAACCTCAATGCACCATGGCTGAAATTTCTGGACTTTCCCACCGACATCATAATCAAAATTTCGGCATTACAATCGATTCCAACCACCACAACTCCACTTATTCAACAAATAGCCAAATTCTCAACTTTAATACCTGAAAAATAAAAATACGTGCTACAACAGTTCAAACTTTATATAAACATATATAACTGATCCTTAGTATTCGCTGAGCAATAATATAACATCAATTTAACATTTCACAGGCGAAATAAACAGTTATATGAAAAGACATAAAAATAACACTTTGAGATCTAAAAATTTTCTCTCACATTTGATCCAAAACAAGCCTATGAATGCGTGCAATGCGTGCCTAACAAGCGGAATCCAACTCGGTTCACAAAACTACCGACAAAAACTAGGTTTTTCATGTGAATTTTGCTTTGAAAACCTTTGAATTTTTTTCTCTATTTTCCTCTCAAAACTCTCGGTTATGTGTGTGTAGTGTGAGTGTGTTTTGTGAGCTTTTAATATGTGTTGATGCTTAATAACTCAAAGTCAAATAAAATTTAAAAAGTCAAAGTTGAGCAAAGTTAATTTTTTTAATATTTTCTAGTCTTTTAATTCTATTTAATGACTATTTTGCTCACAAACATTAAATTGACACTTAGACTATTTTAAGTAGAATATTTTTGGGTGACAACAGTTTTCTCATGTAAATACTTTCACCTAACTCAGTTAAAAACGCGATTTTTGTAAAAGAAGGTGTAAAAACCTTTAAAATTTCAAAATCGATTCAAAATCCATTTTAATCAGACACATGTCTTTTAATATCCGAGAACTAATTTTTAAAATGTTTAAAATACCCCTGTAAAAATTTTAGCAGACGTGTGTTCAAAACACTATTCACAAAAATCATCGATAAAATTTATGATACCGATTTTGATGAAAATTTCATGAATGCACACTTAGCATATAATAGTAATATAAATCATAGAATTAACACTATCTAATTCATATAACACATAAACAGGCTAAAACACGCAAATTGAGGTAAAGATAAAATATGGGGTCTCACACTATGTTATCTCATAGAGATGTTGACGTGAAATCGGTGGCCACAGTAGTATGATTGGATTATACAAGAAAATTCAACATAGCATCTATGACATCATAGAGGCAACCTATTAGGGTTTGACTAATGTTGTGAAGGTACATGCTACCTAGATAGTGCTAAGTTCAAAATTTTATTTTAACATAGCGGAAGTTAATAACATGCATAACTAGGATCAAATCACATCATTTTCACAAGAAACTATATATTTATCACAATCATGCAAAGATAGAAATTCAGCACTAGTTGAATTTATTACTTGGATTCGTTAGCTTAGATCTTAACAAAAACAATAAACAACTTATTTGAAGAAGGAATACATGCCTAGATAAGAGGATCACCCAATGGTCTTCTCTCCTATAACCTTATTCCTACTTAATTAGTGCTGGATTGAATGGTGGGATTCAATCTTTAATATTTTTATGCTCTCCTACGTGTGTTATGAGAGAGGAATAAAGAACCTACGTTTATTTACTCCTTTGGGATATATGAATGTATGAGAGAGGTTAGGGATAGAGTCCTTTATATAGATGTGGTGAGGGCTTGAAGCAGAATCCAAAAGGGAGAAGAAAAAGTGCCACAATCCTGTCTGGAATGTATCTGGACACTTTAATCCATCTGGGGCTTAAGTAGTCTAATATTATCTATTCTCTAAGCCTTCTAGAAGCTCTCACATGTTATCCCCTTACACTACACGCCTAGTTACTAAATTAGTTCCAACAAGATTCCATAATGAACTCAACTGTTCAATTAGGAAACCCCATTATCAAAATGGAAAGTCCTTCCTAATTTAGATTTGTAGTTGCATTAGGACTCTATATTTAGCAACTCCTAAACACATGACAAACTACCAAAATACAACAATAGTACTAAACAAAAAATAGGCTAGAAGAAAGACCAAAAGATATAAACATCTTGGCTTATAAAATGACCAAAATGCCCCTGCTAACCCCTAACAACATTTTGACTTTTCAACTTTAACTTATTCCATTAAAACATTATGCTTGCACTCCAAGATGAATACTGTTATCCATAGAAGCTTGTCATATTGCGTTCAACCTTTATATTCGACCTACTAAATTAAATGACTGAAATGTCTCTCCATGTAATACTTACAATCAAGAAATACCTTTAACTTGTACTATCTCTTTCTTGATTGTATCTTATCCTTGAGATATCCAATCCATAAAATAACCATCTATGAATATGAAACACTTGATTTAGGTAGCGAACCTTAAGCCAAATATCTTATATACCCCTAACTAGAATATACCACTAAGCTTAGATTTAGATGATCTTCCAGATTATCACAAAGGAATGATTACTCTATCTCATGAAGGCATAGATTCTATATTGTATACGCACATTCCTGTCGGGATTAGGGTGTACCCAAAAGACCACTAGCATTTTTTTTTATTAATATATCTAGATATTTTCGATGAATAATTAATGTCTTCTTACTATTATGAGCATGTTTCTCTCTTATGTGGTTGACTTTTATATATATATATATATATGTATATAAGGTCCTTACTTTAGGTGTTGACTTAGGTACGTGGTGGTTACGTACAGAAGGTCTAAGTTATGGTTACTTGTCAAGCAGAACTGTTTAGTCCATAACTAAGTAGTAGAGCTGGACACTCTACTATGGTAGAAGTTATTGTGAGTAAGTTCCCTTTACAGTAGGGTGGTCTGCTTTGATCATGGACAGGGTTCCAGACTTACTTTACTTATGCATGTGTATGCATTGGATGAACCATTGTTGGTGTAAACTCTAAATAAGTACTATCAAAGAAATAGATCACCTATACCTACAAGCTTCTAAGTGGGCCAATGCTCTTAATCTTGAGCATGTATGGATGAACTAACAAAGTCAAGTTCTTGTACTTTGAGTCACTATGGGTAAGATCTTGTATGGGTTAATAGCTTTGTAATTTGGGTATCTAGACTTGGTTAGAAGGAACATGCATATGCAATAAGGAATCTTTACAATAATCACTCCCATAGAAAGATCCAGGTTGATCATCCTTAATCTGTGCACAATAATACATGTTGTATTGGTTGTTATACTTATGGGTCGCTCCCTTGGCCTAGTGGATAACTTTCAGAGGATGGTTGAATTATGGGTTAGAGGTTCTAAGGAGAAACCATTGTAGTCAAAGAGGTGATAGTACAAGTAGTGAACCTATCTTGGCTATAAGTGAGTATATAGTTATCTTGGCTATGAGTGAGTATAAAGGGGCAATTTGGTCATTATTACTTAGTTGGTCTAAAGACTGAGTGTTATATGTTATTGACTATTTGCTGTTTATACAGTAATTATCCTGTAATGCAACCACAGTCTTTTAGTAGAATAAACGAAGGTTAAAATGGAAAAATATTGCTAGAAATTAGCAAGGGTATTTTGGTCATTTTCAGTGGAAGAGTAAATACATCTTTGGCCCCCCTTCTAGCTATTTACCTTATAAGTGTCACTACTAAACTTGGGTGTTGTTAAATATAAGAGAGTGTTAAAGTCTAAAAGCTACTTAGATTTTAAGATAAACTTTCCATTAATTGAAAAGAGTTTTTATTCTAAAAATGTAGATTAATTTTGGACTTAAAATTTAATTAATTAATTGGATTGAGCTTATGGGCTATATACATAACACTAGCACATAGACCAAGGGCTTGGACACATAGGCTAGGTGTCCTAAGCAAGCCCAGTTGTGTAGTTTAGTGGGTTATGCTAGAAAAAAGGATTTTCTATTTTAATTATGGAATTAAAGGATAATTCAAAGTCTTAATTGTGAAACCCCACTTTCTTGCTTATCTCGTTTTACGTGCTTTACCTCGTTTTGCGTGCATATGATCTGTTTATGTGCTATAGGACCTAGAAAGTTATAATTTTGATGTCAATACTCCTAATACGTGCTAAATGTGCATTCATGAAATTTTCATCAAAAACGGAGTCAGAAATTTTATCGTCGATTTTCAGTGAATAGTGTTTTCGAAACACGTCCGCTATAATTTTGAAACTGGTCTTTTTAACCCTTCTAGACCTAGTCCACGGACTTTAATAGACCTGTGTTTGATGAAAACGGTTTTAAAATCGGCTTAAGAATTTATTAGGGTTTTTACACCGACTTTTGCGAAAATCGAGTTTTAAGCCGACTCGGGTGAAATTATTGGATTGTAAAACTTCTTGTCACCTAAAAATAATCCACTTGAGATATCTTGGGGGTGGCATAATTATTTTTAACTTGGTGAGCACTAAAATGCAATTAAAGTCATTAAAAACACAAAAATACCTATTAAAATTAACTTTGACTTTAATTAATTATTTGACCTTATAAGCTAATGTCCTCAACACACACTCACACAACACAAAAACACCATCACACACACACACATTGCCGAGAGAAAAGAGGGAGAAAAGAGAAGAGAAAAACTCAAGCTTTCAATCCAATTTTTCAAAGAAAAACCTAGTTTTTGTCCGTGAAACTTCGCACCGACTTGGATTATGCTTGTTGGGCACGCATAGCACGTATTCCTAGGCTTATATCGCATCTAAGGTGAGAGAAAAATTCTAGATCTCAAAATGTCATTTTTGTGTTTTTGCGTATAAATGAAGATTGAACCGTTAGAATTGAAATCTGATGATAGATTATTGCTCCTTGCATGCTAGGGATCATTATATACTAATACTACGAATTTCTGTCGGATGTAGCATAATTTTTATTTTCCGGGTATTTAATTTTGAATAAAATGTTCAAAGTTGATTTAATTGAGTTGTGTTGATCGAAATCGATTGCCGTCGATTTCTAAATACTTGATAATTACGTGTTAGCGCTGTTGTAATGCCGAATTTTCGATTACATTGTTCGTGTGAAAATCCGGAAAATCCAGCCATGACATCTTAGGGTTTTAGGGTTATCGGGCATGATTTGGAGGTGTTATGGTGGATTTCCGAGAGGGCTAATGTAGTAGGTTGAATGGGTGAGTGATAGGAACTGATTTGGCAATGTTTGGATTAGTAGATTGTAAGTTATGAATTTTAGAAGTTTAGGTTGTCATTCTTTAATTTCTTGAACGATGCCTTAGATGGTTGGGTAGTGTTCGAGTGATGAATGGTGAGTTGTTGATGAGTAATTTAGAATTTAATTTTGTATATTATGCATGTCCGGTTAGATGGCCTACTTTGTCATCTAACTACGTTGTTTGTTGTTTAATTTAATATTGATGTTATATTGATGTTATTGATTAATTATTATTGAATGCGGGAATCGGGCACTCTTGTTGCTGATCTCCCAATTGTTTGATTGATTGATGATTGATGATTATGGAGTCTTGGTATGTGTATGCCACCTCTCGGGCAGCGTCGGGCTGTCGAGTTGATAACGGCATGACTGCCATAGGCTACCCCCAGCTCGCATGACGGAGGTGTCATGGAGGGAGGGGCTAGTGAGGTACCTCGGGTGCGTGAGTAATGGGGAGTTATAAGAAGAACGGTTGAGATCGTGATGGCGTTTGGAGCTACACCAAATAGAGTATCCTTATTGATTGGTTATATAGTTATGTGATGATAGCTTTATTTATGTTGTTGTGTGTTTACTTGCTCAAAGGACTAAATCCAAGGAGCGTAGTGAATACTGTCGAGATCTATCGGATCCTCACTGGGCTTATGTATATAAGCTCACTCTCTATTATTGCATGTTTTCAGGTGTACTTTCACAAGATTACGGGTACGTGCCTCCTGAAGAGGAGAATGTGGAAAACGTGCCTTTCGTGGATGAGTCATATGTCCCTGAGTCTTATCCATGATTCTATGTTGTTAAACGTCATGTATATTAGCTTAATGGACTTTTATATGCTTTACGGTTCTTAGTGTAATAGTTGTTTAAAAGATGATGATCTAAATGATGTTAATTTAGTGGCTTTCTTTTGTCTATGGTTAAGTTGTAGTTGTGTCTCAACTTACTTTTGAAATGTATGATAAAGTTGAGGTATTGTATGTCATGTTGGAACGGAGGCGTATAACGAGGATGTTTTATTGTATAATATGGTTGTGTTGTATGTTGTTGTTGTATTGAGGAATTACTGGATGTATGATGTTTTATGAGGTTGGTTTAGAACCTCGGAAATCTGTTTACTGTCGTTACTGCCGAAATTCCGTTGTGTCCTGACTGATCGTAGGTGGGGTCGAGTTGGGGCGTGACAGTTTAAGTGGTATCAGAGCTCATGTTAGTTGTCAGCCGGGGTATTCTCGGAATGTGGGTAATGGTCTTAGCATGGAATATGTATGAAAAGAAAGAAAAGTGAAATATGTGTTAATATGATTAAGTGATAAGTGATTATATGATTAAAGTGCTTATGTGATTATGTGATCAATTTGTTTATGTGTTTTATATGAGTTTGTTATTTATGTGTTAATAGTTGTTTATAACCTGTCTACGTGCTATAACTGTGCTAACTCTTTGATTAGTAGAATGGCCGGTCGACCGAGAACCAGAGGTAGGCCTGAGATGGCTGATGAGACTCCGAGTAACGTGGCACCGGGCCGTGACGGGGGTGATGACCGATTAGGAGCAGCTATGGAGCGGATTGCAGAGTTAGTGGCTAGTCAGGCACAGTTATTAGCAGGGCAGGCTGCCCAGAATCAGGCTATGCAGGCTCAGCTTCTGAATATTCAGGGTGGTAACCACGGGCGTGGTACCCTGAAGGAGTTTTTAGGATATCACCCACCGAGATTTCAGGGGGAGCCGGATGATAGGAAGGCGGAGGTATGGATTAGCAAGTTGGAGAAGATTTATGATCCACTTGGCTATACTGATGAGCAGAAAGTCTCTTTTGCCGTGTATTTGTTAGATGACGAGGCAGATGAGTGGTGGCGCACGGTAAGGACTAGCTGGGCGGCACAGGGTATTCCTTATGTTTGGGGTACCTTTCTGATGGCTTTCCGAGCAAAGTATGTCCCGAGGATTTGCAGGGAACGGAGAGAGGCCGAGTTTCTAGCCTTGGTCCAGGGAGATGCTACAGTGGCTCAATATGAGGCCACATTTACTCGATTGTCCCGGTATGCACCGGAGTATGTGGCAGACGAGGAGCGGAGGACTCGCAGGTTTATGTTGGGGTTGCGGCCCGAGATTCAGGATGTGATGGCTCTGAATCGATATGATATTTTCACTGAGGCTTTTGAGGCAGCTTCTAGGTTAGAGAAGAGGAAAGGGGATCAGATTGTCTCCAGTCAGCCTAGTAAGAGGCCGTATCAGCCGCAGGGCCAGCAGGTTATATATAGACCTCCAGTACAGCAGGTTGTCTACAGGCCACCAGCCCATCAGGGTTCTTATAGGCCACAGGGTCAGCAGAGTTACTATCGGCCTCAGTTTCAGCAGAGGCCATATCAGGTTCAGACCCAGTATAGGCCAGCCCAGTCTCAGGGTCAGTATAGGCCTAGTGTGGTGAGACCTCAGCAGCAGGCTGTATCAGCTGCTTCATCAGCTTCTGGTCATTCTAGGGGCAGTGTTAGTGCCACATCATCGCAGTGTAATTACTGCAAGCGCCCAGGGCATGTGGAGTCCGACTGCAGGGTAAAGGCAGGGACATGTTTGGGTTGTGGTAGCAGCGAGCATAGGGCGAAGGATTGCCCTAAGTATGCGAGGACTGAGGGTCGGGCAGCAACTCAGGGTTACCAGGGTAGGCCTACGGGCAGTGTACCACAGCAGCAGCGGGTTCAGGCTCGGGCTTATGCAGTTGACTTAGAGGAGATGCCTGAGGAGACTGCAGTTGTGGAAGGTAACTTCCTTATACTTGATCAACTTGTTAAAGTGTTGATTGATTCTGGTGCTACGCATTCTTTCATTACTCCTGCTTGTGTGCAACGTGTTAAATTGCAACCTGAAAGATTGCCTTATGTGGTTGAAATTAGTACCTCTTTGACTGATAAGTATGTTACTGGCTTAGTATGTAAGGATTGTATAATACATGTTAAGGGGCATAATTTTCCTTCGGACCTTATTTTATTTCCTATCCGGGGGTATGATGTTATCTTGGGTATGGATTGGCTTTCTAAGTATGATGCCCAGTTGAACTGTAGAACCAAGGTAGTACTGTTTCGTTTGCCAGACCAGCCAGTAGTTGAGGTAGCGGGTAACCGGGGTGCTAAGACGAGTTTTGTTATCTCAGCAACTAAAGCCGTTAAGTTGGTGAGTAAGGGGTGTTCGGGTTATCTAGCTTATTTGATCAACAAGCCATCTGATAAACTACAGCTAGAGGAAGTCCCTATTATCTGGGAATATCCTAATGTATTTCCCGAGGAGTTGCCAAGGTTGCCGCCTGAGAGGGATATATAATTTGTGATTAATCTTGTTCCCGGTACTCAACCTATTTCTAAATCGGCATACCGGATGGCACCAGCTGAGTTGAAAGAGTTGAAGACTCAGTTACAGGAGTTGTTGGAGAAAGGATTTATTCAGCAGAGTTCTTCACCTTGGGGAGCTCCTGTTTTATTTGTGAAGAAGAAGGATGGTACTTTGAGATTATGTATTGATTACCGTGGTTTGAACCAGGTGACTATCAAGAATAAATATCCTTTGCCACAGATTGATGAGTTGTTTGATCAACTTCAGGGAGCCAAAGTCTACTCTAAGTTTGATTTGAGGCAGGGGTATTATCAGCTTCGGATTCGCACGGAGGATGTTCCGAAGTCTGCCTTCAGGACTCGGTACGGGCATTATGAGTTTGTTGTTATGCCCTTTGGATTGACTAATGCACCGGCAGCATTCATGGATCTTATGCATCGAGTTTTTCAGCCGTACTTGGACCAGTTCGTGGTGTTTTTTATTGATGATATCTTGGTCTATTCTAAATCTGAATCGGAGCACGAGCAACATCTACGGCTTGTATTGGAGAAGTTGCAGGAGCATCAATTGTTTGCCAAGTTCAGCAAATGTGAATTTTGGCTGCAACGGATTTCTTTTCTTGGCCATGTTATTACACAGAGCGGTATTTCTGTAGATCCCACTAAGATTGAATCGGTGATGTCTTGGAAGCGGCCAGAGAGTGTTACTGATGTCCGTAGTTTTCTTGGCTTGGCGGGTTATTACCGTAGGTTTGTCAAGGACTTCTCGAAGATTGCGGGGCCACTATCTAAGTTGACTCAGAAACGGACTATCTTTAATTGGGACGAGAAGTGTGAGAGTGGATTTCAGGAGTTGAAAAAGAGGTTGACTACCGCTCCAGTACTTGCTCTACCAGAGGGGACCGATAATATGGTCATTTACAGTGATGCGTCCAAGGAGGGCTTGGGATGTGTTCTTATGCAGGATGGCCGAGTTATTGCCTATGCTTCTCGAAAGTTGAAGCCTTATGAGGTGAATTATCCGACTCATGATCTTGAGTTGGCAGCAGTTGTCTTCGCACTGAAAAAGTGGCGTCATTATCTGTGGGGCAGTAAGTTCGAGATTTTCACTGATCATAAGAGTCTAAAGTATTTATTCTCACAGAAGGAGTTGAATATGCGCCAGCGGAGGTGGATGGAGCTTCTTGGAGATTATAATTGTTCTATCAATTATCTGCCTGGAAAGGCAAATGTTGTGGCAGATGCTCTCAGCCGGAAGGCTAGTATTTCTTGTTTGGCTGTCAAGAAGTGGGAAGTTCTTGAGGAGTTTAATTATTGGAGACCAGAGTTCACTCAGGTTGGGGTGATGTGTTCACATCTCCGTATTCAGCCTTTATTGTTGTCTCAGATCAGGGAAGCTCAGCAGCTTGATGTTAACCTTCAGAAGATCAAGGATCAGATTTCTGATGATCAGTCTGACTTTAAAGTGCATGAGGATGGTATTCTTCGGTTTCGGAACAGGGTTTGTGTTCCCGATGAACCGGGCTTGAGACGAGGTATTGTGGAGGAAGGTCATAATTCTAAATATACTATTCATCCTGGTGGAACAAAGATGTATCAGGATTTGAAACAGCATTACTGGTGGAACAACATGAAGAGGGAGGTTGCTCAGTTTGTGTCTAGATGTTTGACTTGTCAGAGGGTGAAAGCCGAGCATCAACGACCTGCAGGGTTGCTTCAGCCGTTGGCTATACCAGAGTGGAAATGGGAACATATTACGATGGACTTCGTCACAGGGTTGCCTAGATCACCGAGGGGTAATGATGCAGTTTGGGTTGTCGTGGATCGTTTGACGAAGACAGCTCATTTTATCTCGATGAGGATGGGAGATGAGGTTACAAAGTTGACGGATCTCTATCTGGATCAGATTGTTAGACTTCACGGTATTCCATCTAGTATTGTCTCTGATCGAGATCCTCGATTTACTTCTCGTTTGTGGGAGAAACTTCAGGAGACCTTAGGTACTCAGTTGAACTTCAGTACCGCGTATCATCCACAGACCGACGGTCAGTCTGAGCGGACTATTCAGATTCTGGAAGATATGCTTAGGGCTTGTGTTCTGGACTTTGGGAAGAACTGGGAGAAACATCTACCACTTGCCGAGTTTGCCTATAACAATAGTTATCAAGCTACTATTGGGATGGCACCTTTTGCAACTCTTTACGGTCGGAAGTGCCGGTCACCTTTATTTTGGGACGAGGTAGGAGAGAGGAAGACTATTGATCCGACTATCATGCCAGAATTTCTTGAGAAGATCGAGAATGTTCAGTTGATCAGGCAGAGAATGCTTACGGCGCAGAGTAGATTCAAGAGTTATGCTGATAAGCGTCGTCGAGACTTGGAGTTTGCAGTTGGAGATCGGGTTTTCTTGAGATTGTCTCCTCGAAAGGGGTTTGTTCGTTATGGTAAAGGTGGTAAGCTGAGTCCGAGATTTGTTGGGCCGTTTGAGATTACTGGCAGGGTTGGTAAGTTGGCATATCGGTTGGCTTTACCGGAGAACTTCTCTAATGTCCACGATGTGTTTCACGTGTCTAATTTGCGAAAATACAATCCGGATCCTTCTCATATTCTTGAGCCAGAGCCGTTACAGCTTCGAGAGAATTTGACTTATGACGAGCGTCCGATTCGTATTCTAGATCAGATGGACCGAGAGTTGAGGTCGAAGAGGATTCCGATGGTTAAGGTGTTGTGGAAGCATCACGGCATTGAGGAAGCTACGTGGGAGAGACGAGATCAGATGCAGCAACAATACCCAGATCTATTCCGTACATCAAGTAAGAATTTCGAGGGCGAAATTTCTATAAGGGGGGGAGAATGTGAAACCCCACTTTCTTGCTTATCTCGTTTTACGTGCTTTACCTCGTTTTGCGTGCATATGATCTGTTTATGTGCTATAGGACCTAGAAAGTTATAATTTTGATGTCAATACTCCTAATACGTGCTAAATGTGCATTCATGAAATTTTCATCAAAAACGGAGTCAGAAATTTTATCGTCGATTTTCAGTGAATAGTGTTTTCGAAACACGTCCGCTATAATTTTGAAACTGGTCTTTTTAACCCTTCTAGACCTAGTCCACGGACTTTAATAGACCTGTGTTTGATGAAAACGGTTTTAAAATCGGCTTAAGAATTTATTAGGGTTTTTACACCGACTTTTGCGAAAATCGAGTTTTAAGCCGACTCGGGTGAAATTATTGGATTGTAAAACTTCTTGTCACCTAAAAATAATCCACTTGAGATATCTTGGGGGTGGCATAATTATTTTTAACTTGGTGAGCACTAAAATGCAATTAAAGTCATTAAAAACACAAAAATACCTATTAAAATTAACTTTGACTTTAATTAATTATTTGACCTTATAAGCTAATGTCCTCAACACACACTCACACAACACAAAAACACCATCACACACACACACATTGCCGAGAGAAAAGAGGGAGAAAAGAGAAGAGAAAAACTCAAGCTTTCAATCCAATTTTTCAAAGAAAAACCTAGTTTTTGTCCGTGAAACTTCGCACCGACTTGGATTTTGCTTGTTGGGCACGCATAGCACGCATTCCTAGGCTTATATCGCATCTAAGGTGAGAGAAAAATTCTAGATCTCAAAATGTCATTTTTGTGTTTTTGCGTATAAATGAAGATTGAACCGTTAGAATTGAAATCTGATGATAGATTATTGCTCCTTGCATGCTAGGGATCATTATATACTAATACTACGAATTTCTGTCGGATGTAGCATAATTTTTATTTTCCGGGTATTTAATTTTGAATAAAATGTTCAAAGTTGATTTAATTGAGTTGTGTTGATCGAAATCGATTGCCGTCGATTTCTAAATACTTGATAATTACGTGTTAGCGCTGTTGTAATGCCGAATTTTCGATTACATTGTTCGTGTGAAAATCCGGAAAATCCAGCCATGACATCTTAGGGTTTTAGGGTTATCGGGCATGATTTGGAGGTGTTATGGTGGATTTCCGAGAGGGCTAATGTAGTAGGTTGAATGGGTGAGTGATAGGAACTGATTTGGCAATGTTTGGATTAGTAGATTGTAAGTTATGAATTTTAGAAGTTTAGGTTGTCATTCTTTAATTTCTTGAACGATGCCTTAGATGGTTGGGTAGTGTTCGAGTGATGAATGGTGAGTTGTTGATGAGTAATTTAGAATTTAATTTTGTATATTATGCATGTCCGGTTAGATGGCCTACTTTGTCATCTAACTACGTTGTTTGTTGTTTAATTTAATATTGATGTTATATTGATGTTATTGATTAATTATTATTGAATGCGGGAATCGGGCACTCTTGTTGCTGATCTCCCAATTGTTTGATTGATTGATGATTGATGATTATGGAGTCTTGGTATGTGTGTGCCACCTCTCGGGCAGCGTCGGGCTGTCGAGTTGATAACGGCATGACTGCCATAGGCTACCCCCAGCTCGCATGACGGAGGTGTCATGGAGGGAGGGGCTAGTGAGGTACCTCGGGTGCGTGAGTAATGGGGAGTTATAAGAAGAACGGTTGAGATCGTGATGGCGTTTGGAGCTACACCAAATAGAGTATCCTTATTGATTGGTTATATAGTTATGTGATGATAGCTTTATTTATGTTGTTGTGTGTTTACTTGCTCAAAGGACTAAATCCAAGGAGCGTAGTGAATACTGTCGAGATCTATCGGATCCTCACTGGGCTTATGTATATAAGCTCACTCTCTATTATTGCATGTTTTCAGGTGTACTTTCACAAGATTACGGGTACGTGCCTCCTGAAGAGGAGAATGTGGAAAACGTGCCTTTCGTGGATGAGTCATATGTCCCTGAGTCTTATCCATGATTCTATGTTGTTAAACGTCATGTATATTAGCTTAATGGACTTTTATATGCTTTACGGTTCTTAGTGTAATAGTTGTTTAAAAGATGATGATCTAAATGATGTTAATTTAGTGGCTTTCTTTTGTCTATGGTTAAGTTGTAGTTGTGTCTCAACTTACTTTTGAAATGTATGATAAAGTTGAGGTATTGTATGTCATGTTGGAACGGAGGCGTATAACGAGGATGTTTTATTGTATAATATGGTTGTGTTGTATGTTGTTGTTGTATTGAGGAATTACTGGATGTATGATGTTTTATGAGGTTGGTTTAGAACCTCGGAAATCTGTTTACTGTCGTTACTGCCGAAATTCCGTTGCGTCCTGACTGATCGTAGGTGGGGTCGAGTTGGGGCGTGACATTAATCCTTCTCTATCTTGGTTTCCTTTTAAGACAGAACTACCTAGCATGTTTTTCACCTATATAAAGTCTTTTACCCCAAGCTCTACAATTGCACCATCTCTTTTGAGATCTTTCTCTCGCTCTTCTTCTAGTTTAGTTTTGCAAGATCAAGTTCCACAACTTGATCTACACTTAAGCTTGGATTTGACATAGAGTAGAAGATCAAAGTTGAGGAGTGAAAGCTAGTTCTAGGCGTGTGAAGCATTTTCTTCAGCAGAGGTGATTTTTTCTTCGTTTTATTTTTCACGATAAAAGGTATTTCGGAAAACTTTATTTACTTTTAGAATTTAACTATGAACTGTTTAGATGTTCAACTAGCTATTTCATGATTTATTCATTTTAGAGATCCATGCATGAATGTTTCTGCCTTATTCTTGAATAAAATAGAATTTGATTCATGCGATATAACATTTCCCTTCAGTGGTATTAGTGCCACTGTGAATTAAATCATGAAGTAGTTAACCTAGTTTAATTGTTTTCCATAGAAACTAAGAAAAATTCTAAGAACATTAAAAATTCAGATTTGTTTAATGCTTTTGATGCATGGAAATATGTGTTCTTATTAGTTTCTATGTTTATTGGATTAATTCTTGATAATTAATTTATTTGTGGTTTTGGATTAGAATTTAACTTTGATTAAATTACTTGTTTAATAATAGTTTAAAATGTTATAACTAATAGAATTTGAAACCATTTTAAACTCCCTAGGAATAATGTAGTAATTAAAGGAAATTAATTTTTTCTAAAAGTTCGCAATAAAAATTCCTTCGTTTAATTGAAATTCATATTCATGCGAAAATTGGTTATGCAATTGGATTAGATAAGAGAAATAGTTTATCCATGTCAGCCAAGGATTCAAGAAAATAAAAAATAAAAAAATTATTTTTCTCACGTGCACACGTGAGGCCACGCACGTGGTCAACCTTGTGATTGACTCATTTTTTTGTTTTGTTTTGCTTTATTTTGGCATTATTTTCGCATGATTAGTTTGTGAAGTTAGTTTTACTATGGCTTTGTGGAGTTAATTATATTTGCTAGAACTTTGTGGTACGAAGTGCAAATAATTATTTCTTATGGGAGTTATCTAGAATTAATCATTTATTGAAAGCTAGAAATTTAATTTTGCTAAACTATGTGTTTTACATTATTAATTTTATGACTATTTAGTTATGCAAAATTGTCTAGCATTAAGACTACTTTATAGGATTAAATAATAGGCAATCCTATAAATATAAGAATTAAGTTCTTGATAGTAAAGTCAAATAATTAATCTAGACATTAGACTAGTAATATTAAAGTCTAAAGATTAATTAAATTAGAGATTGAAATTGGTTAAGGAGAAATAATAAGATGACTATTTCTTCCTTAGAAACCTAGACTAGACTAGAGACTTAAAGGTAGCCTTACCTAGGGTTAGGAGAATAACCCGGATTAGGTTTATGTGATTTAAATATTATTTTTAGAGGTTTTAGACAAAATTATTAAAGGCTTTAATCTAACGTTTTTGGGAGAAACCGGAATTAAGTATTAAAGAGAATCACATAAGAAGAAACCCTTAGTCCAAATAATTGAGTGGGAGAGGAAATTAGGAAATGCCATGGCTTTCCATGTCTGGATCAAGTTAAAGGGTGATGCCACCTCGCCATACTATGCGGTATGCTCCCTTTTGAGGGTGACATCATGCTTAGACTTAGCGGAATAATCTAAAATTGGGAATTCATATAGAAGATGTTAGTGGAGCGACCACCCTATCAGTGGAGTTCTAGGCTATAGATCACCTTATAAAAATTGATGAGAGTAACCTCTCCATCGAAGGCTCGAGTTGGAATATTCTAAGGAACCCCATAAGGAATAGTATATACACTCGACTCGAGATAGGTAGTATCATCCCTACGGAGTAAGTGCTATCGAGTCTTGAAAAGCCAAACATATAAATGATAGGGTTGTCACCATAATACTAATCATAGTTTAAAGGGTTATCTATGTTGTGCATATGCATTCACGAGTTCCTTGTTATATCATAACATGAATGCTATTTATATATATATATATATATATATATATATGTCTTACGTAATTTGCTTATACTTAATTATGTTGTATAAATATCCAAATAATGTGACAGACTCTTTCAATCCTTTGTCGGTTATTCTCTCGAATGATAAGCTAATTGGCCCAAAGTTTAGTGAATGGAAGATGAAGCTAGACATAGTACTCATAGCAGATGGGTATAAGTATGTCTTGACTCAGCCTTGCCCTCAATTTGAGGGATGATTCTACTGATGCCAAAAGGAGGCCCATGATAAGTGGCAATGGGTAGATGGCATGGCCAAGTGCTACATACTACCCTCAATGTCTGACGTGTTGCTAGTACAACACGAGAGCAAAGCCACTGCTGCTGAAATCATGACCTCATTAACTGAGATGTTCTCATATAAGAATAGGCCTGCAAAACAAGCCACAATGAGGGAGATCATGATAGCCAAGATGGCCGTAAGAGAACACGTTCTCAAGATAATGGACAACTTTAACGTCGCAGAATTCTTGAAGGCCCAAATTGACAATGCCAGTAAGATGGACATGATTCTCGAGACACAGCTTGTATCTTTCGCCCAATTCAAGCTTAATTATAACATGGACAAGATGAATATGGGGCTCACAGAGCTAATGAAGGAGCTTCAGGCAATAGAGGCAATTATGCAACCCAAAGGCCAAACCCATATGGCCCAAGCATCTTCTTCTGGAAAAAACCCGAAAGGGAAGAAGTTCAAAAAGAAAAGGAAGCAGGGAAATAGTAAAGGCAAAGGCCAAGGCAGTGTTGGGCAGAAGAAGAAGAGGGTTACAGGTGATAAGCCCAGAGGCAAATGCTTCGAGTGTGGCCAGAAAGGTCATTGGAAGTAGGACTGCCCAAAGTATCTTACCAAGAGAAAGGTACAGACTTGTTGAAACTAGTTTGGTGGTTGATTTTATGGAATCATGGATAGTAGATTCTAGAACCACTAACTATATTTGCAATACCATGCAGGGGTTTTAGGAAATGAAGAGGCTAAGTAAGGGTAAATTCACTCTGAAAGTAGACATCGGGGCGATGATTTAGGCTGCTACTGTTGGAATAGTCTCTTTACACTTTAGTGATAGGTTTTAGAATTAGATAACGTTTATCATGTTTCATACATGAGAAAGTTTTAGTTTCGAAGCTTGTTTTATAAAATACTTCTTGTAAGAGTTCATTTATTGTGGTCCAAGCTCTTCCTCTTCATATTCTTATCATTAATTAAACTCACTAGTTCATTAATTGCCTAAAAAGTGGTAACTCTTCACATTCTTGATGGGAGAATGTGTATAAATACTGGGTTATGGTCCCTAAGCTCAGTCACTAATTTTAGACAAATACACCATCACTTCAAAGTGATTGAAGAGCTTAGAAGTGCCAAAAATCAGAAAGAAACAAAAAGACTATAACCCATAGCCGATCATGACAACAATGGCCGGAGGTACGCTTTTAGTTCTGTTCATTTCCGCATTTATGTTTATTGATCTTTATGTTACGTTATTGATATTAAAAACATGTGAAGGATCAATGTATTTTCGTTTTCATTTGGTATCAGAGCTAACATATTGCCTCTGCCTTATTTTAGTTTTTGGCTATTTTATGATATATGTTCTTTGACAAGAAAGGGAGGCACTTTTGTTATTTGCTTTCCTCTGCTTGTGTTTGTGTATGGAATAATTGGACAAATACAAAAACAGAAGTTTGGCATCTTTGCCCAAAAAAATAGGCCTTTTTTGTTACTTTGTGTGAATAAAATTATTGGCAGTACTTTCCCATACACGAAAACAAAAGTTTCATGCTTATACTCCAGAATGAATGGTTTGCAAGTTTGGCTCTTCTGGTTGATATTCTTTGTCATAAAACTAGGCATTAAAATATATATTAGCATAGAGCTTGTACAATATACGAGTTGAGTACTATTATTCATATGAATCACAGTAATAATATGTTTTTCGATTGGATTTAGTACATGAACAAACGAATGTTGGGCATTTATTTATAATTCTTTGAATTATTTTGCTCAAATTAAGTTATGTACAAATATATTATTGTGTTAATATTTTTATATATGCAATTTAGATTAAATTCTCAAATTATGCATGGATAAATGTTATGTTTTTATTTCATGCTATTAAGAATGAGTTTATTTTGTGTATAGAATTAATTTACCTGCATAAATTTTTATAATGTCCAGTGATCCTTATAATCTTAATTAATTAGGGATTAGCCACAACGTCTTTAATTAATTAAAATTATATATTAAGATTTATTTAGGATCACATACGGAATTAGACATAATATTGTGATTAATTATACTTAATATAATAAAATTTATCCCACATGAATTTTTATTATATTTATATAACTAATTAGGATAAAATGTCAAATTATTTTTATAATTTACCCACAGGAATTATGAATTGGTACATAATTTGATAGTTTTATCTTAAAGTAATATATTTTGGAAAGAAAATGAAATTATTTTCATAATGTACCCATCTAATATAAAATTGAGTACATCATAAAGAACAAATGGATCTACTTGAATTAAAAATTTAGCCCACAAGCAATTTTTATATTACTAGATTCATTTTTGCATGTTTACATTGGTAATACATGCAATTTAGACTAACAGGCCTCAAATTTTGACATAAGCTTTTGGATTCAATACAGTTTCTCAACCTGCTAATTTCTCTGATATCCAATGTGACATACCCGAACTTAGAGGATATAACTATAAGGTATGGAAGGAGAAAATTCTCTTCCACCTAGGGTAGATGGACATAGATTATGTTATTAGGAAGAACGAACCACCTACAATATTTAATGAGAGCACTCCGACTGAGGTCGCGCTATATGAGCGATGGGGCGATCCAACTGGCTCAGCATAATGTTCATCAAGACAAAAATTACTGCTGGCATACGCGGTTCTGTCGATTAGCGTGAAAATGTTCAAGATTTGCTGAAAGCCATTGACGAACAATTTGTTACCTCTGAGAAGGCGTTAACAAGCACCTTGATTATGAAGTTCTCTTCTCTCAAACTCACCAGTGTGAAAGGTGTACATGAGCACATAATGCAAATGCGTGATATTTTGACTCAAGTTAAGAAACTCGAGGTTGATATGTTGGAGTCCTTCCTGGTGTACAACATTCTGAACACCTTTCTACAACAGTATTGGCCTTTCAAGATTTCTTATAACACACATAAAGACTAATGGTCGATCAATGAATTAATGACCATGTGTGTTCAGGAAGAAGAAAGGCTAATGTTGGAGCTGGGTGAGAGTGCATTACTGGCAACCACTCACGGGAAGAACAAAGCTGAAAAAGTTGACAAGCCTCAAGCCAATCAGAAAGCTAATTAGAAAGGGAAAAGTAAAATTCCACCTCGAACTGATATCAAGAAAAAAACAAAGTGTTTCTTCTGTAAAAAGAAGGGACACATGAAGAAGGAATGCATCAAATTCTAACAATGGCTTGAGAAGAAAAAAGATCCAACCTTGTTTGTTTGTTATCAATCTAATGTGGCTAATGTTAATATTAATACCTGGTGGATTGACATTGGATCAACAATCCACATTACAAACTCTTTACAGGGTATGCAAAACCTGATGAAGCCAGTAGGTAGTGAGCAAAGCATCTTATCAGGCAACAAGATGGGCTCACATGTAGAGGCTATTGGAACTTGCATTTTAACTTTAAGTAGTGGCTTTGTTTTAAAGTTAGAAATGACCTTTTATGTACCAAATTTCTCACGAAACTTGATTTCTGTTTCCAGACTCATACCATTTGGATATTCTTTCACTTTTAAAAACACATCATTAAGTTTATTTCATAATTCTGATTGTTTTGGGAATGGTATTTTGTCTGATGGTCTTTATCGTATTTCTTTACAAAATGATGCCACTTATAGTTCAATGCACGTTCACACTGGTACTAAGTGGTTTAATATTAATGAGGATTCCTCTATGTTATGGCATCAGAGATTAGGACATATCTCCATAGAGAGAATTAAAAGATTAGTAAAAGATGAGGTACTTAATACTCTAGATTTTACTGATTTTGAGACTTGTGTGGATTGCATTAAGGGCAAGCAGACCAACATGTCTAAGAAATGTGCTAATAGGAGTTCAGACATATTAGAAATCATTCATACTGATATATGTTGTCCAGACATGGACACGCATGGTAAGAAATATTTAATCACCTTTATTGATGATCACTATCAATATATGTATATTTATTTGCTTCATAACAAAAACGAACCATTGGATGCCGTCAAAGTCTTTAAAGTTGAAGTTGAGAACCAATGCAGAAAACAAATAAGGATTGTGAGATCAGATAGATGTGGAAAATATTATGGTAGATACACCGAGAATGGACAAGTATGTCACGCCCCAACTCGACCCCACCTATAATCAGTCAGGACGCAACGGAATTTCGGCAGCATAACGACAGTAAATAGGTTTCCAAGGTTCTAAACCAACCTCATAAATCATCATACATCTAGTAATTCCTCAATACAAACAACAACATACAACACAACCATATTATACAATAAAACATCCTCGTTATACGCCTCCGTTCCAACATGACATACAATACCTCAACTTTATCATACATTTCAAAAGTAAGTTGAGACACAACTACAACTTAACCATAGACAAAAGAAAGCCACTAAATTAACATCGTTTGGATCATCATCTTTCAACATCTATTACAATAAGAACCACAAAGCATATAAAAGTCTATTAAGCTAATATACATGACATTAAACAACATATAATCATGGATAAGACTCGGGAACATATGACTCGTCCACGTAAGGCACATTTTCCTCCTCAGGAGGCACGTACCCGTAATCCGGCTCTGCAACACCTGTAAGCATGCAATAATAGAGAGTGAGCTTATATACATAAGCCCAGTGAGGATCCGATAGATCTCGACAGTATTCACTACGCTCCTTGGATTTAGTCCTTTGAGCAAGTAAACACACAACAACATAAATAATGCTATCATCACATAACTATATAACCAATCAATAAAGGATACTCTATTTGGTGTAGCTCCAAAACGCCATCACGATCTCAACCGTTCTTCTTATAACTCCCCACTACTCACGCACCCGAGGTACCTCACTAGCCCCTCCCTCCATGACACCTCCGTCATGCGAGCTGGGGGTAGCCTATGGCAGTCATGCCGTTATCAACCCGACAGCTCGACGCTGCCCGAGAGGTGGCACACACATACCAAGACTCCATAATCATCAATCATCAATCAATCATCAATCAATCAATTGGGAGATCAGCAACAAAAGTGCCCGATTCCCGAACTCAATAATAATCAATCAATAACATCAATATAACATCAATATTAAATTAAACAACAAACAACGTAGTTAGATGACAAAGTAGGTCATCTAACCGGACATGCATAATATACATAATTAAACTCTAAATTACTCATCAACAACTCACCATTCATCACTCGAACACTACCCAACCATCTAAAGGCATCGTTCAAGAAATTAAAGAATGACAACCTAAACTTCTAAAATTCATAACTTACAATCTACTAATCCAAACATTGCCAAATCAGTTCCTATCACTCACCCATTCAACCTACTACATTAGCCCTCTCGGAAATCCACCATAACACCTCCAAATCATGCCCGATAACCCTAAAACCCTAAGATGTCATGGCTGGATTTTCCGGATTTTCACACAAACAATGTAATCAAAAATTCGGCATTACAACAGCGCTAACACGTAATTATCAAGTATTTAGAAATCGACGGCAATCGATTTCGATCAACACAACTCATTTAATTCAACTTTGAACATTTTAATCAAAATTAAATACCCAGAAAATAAAAATTATGCTACATCCGACAGAAATTCGTAGTATTAGTATATAACGATCCCTAGCATGCAAGGAGCAATAATCTATCATCAGATTTCAATTCTAACGGTTCAATCTTCATTTATACGCAAAAACACAAAAATGACATTTTGAGATCTAGAATTTTTCTCTCACCTTAGATGCGATATAAGCCTAGGAATGCGTGCTATGCGTGCCCAACAAGCAGAATCCAAGTCGGTGCGAAGTTCTACGGACAAAAACTAGGTTTTTCTTTGAAAAATTGATTGAAAAGCTTGAGTTTTCTCTTCTCTTTTTCTCCCTCTTTCTCACGGCAATGTGTGTTTGTGGAGTGTGTTTTGTGTTATGTGAGTGTGTGTAGGTGATAGTATATAATTAAAAGCTTGGTCAATAAAAAAATGCAAAGTCAAAGTTAGTTTAAATAGGTATTTTTGTGTTTTTAATGACTTTAATTGCATTTTAATGCTCACCAAATTAAAAATAATTATGCAACCCCCAAGATATCTCAAGTGGATTATTTTTAGGTGACAAGAAGTTTTACAATCCAACAATTTCACCCGAGTCGGCTTAAAACTCGATTTTTGCAAAAGTCGGTGTAAAAACCCTAATAAATTCTTAAGCCGATTTTAAAACCGTTTTCATCAAACACAGGTCTATTAAAGTCCGTGGACTAGGTCTAGAAGGGTTAAAAAGACCAGTTTCAAAATTTTAGCGGACGTGTTTCGAAAACACTATTCACTAAAAATCGACGATAAAATTTCTGATCCGTTTTTTATGAAAATTTCATGAATGCACATTTAGCACGTATTAGGAGTATTGACATCAAAATTATAACTTTCTAGGTCCTATAGCACATAAACAGATCATATGCACGCAAAACGAGGTAAAGCACGTAAAACGAGATAAGCAGGAAAGTGGGGTTTCACAAAGTACCTGGTCCATTTGCCAAGTTTCTTCAAGAACATGGGATCGTTGCCCAATACACTATGTCTTGTTCTCCGGACCAAAATGGTGTTGTAGAAAGAAGAAACCGTACATTATTGGACATGGTGCGGAGTATGCTTAGCAATTCCAATCTTCCTAAATCCTTGTCGACCGAAGCACTAAAGACGGTTGTGTATATATTAAATCGAGTTCCAACAAAGGCTGTCTCAAAGACACCTTTTGAATTATGGAAAGGTTGGAAACCAAGTTTGCAACATATACACGTTTGGGGATATTCGTCTGAGGTGAGGATTTATAACCCACAAGAGAAAAAATTGGACACGAGGACCATTAGTGGGTATTTCGTTGGATATGTCGAACGGTCTAAAGGTTATAGATTTCATTGTCCATCTCACACTACTAGGATTATGGAATCAAAAAATGCCAAGTTTCTTGAGAATGACTTGATCAGTGGGAGCGATCAGTTCAGGAACTTAGTTTTTGCAAATGATCATACAAAGTCTCAACCTTCTACTTCGGGTCACAAATTGGTTGTAGTGCATAATACCCGTCAAGTACAAACTGCTACTGAACAACCAATCATTGAGGTTCCACAAGTTGTTCAAATAGATCAAGTTGTTAAAGAATTACCTGTAGCTCCTGAACAACAAGTTGAACCATAAGCTCCTCAAGGAGATGAGGGTACAACATTAAGAAGATCTACTAGAGAGAAAATATCAGCAATTCCTAGTGATTATATAGTGTATCTACAAGAGTCTGACTACAATATAGGAGCCGAAAACGATCCTGAAACCTTTTCACAAGCCATGAGTTGCAAAGAGTCAAATTTGTGGTATGATGCCATGAAAGATGAGATGAATTCCATGAAGAGCAACAAAGTCTGGGATCTTGTAGAGTTGCCTAATGGGGCAAAGGCCATTAGCTGTAAGTAGATATTTAATACCAAGAAGGATTCATTAGGCAACATTAAGAGATAGAAAGCAAGACTCATTGCTAAGGGAGTCACTCAAAAATAAAGAATTGATTACACGGATACTTTTTCTCTGTGTCTAAGAAAGATTCTCTTCATATTATTTTGGCATTAGTTGCTCATTTTGACCTTAAGTTGCAACAAATGGATGTGAAAACGGCTTTTCTTAATGGTAATCTAGAGGAGGTTTATATGAAACAACCTGAAGGTTTATCTTCTAGAGATGGTGAGCACTTGGTTTGCAAGCCTAAGAAATCCATATACAGATTAAAACAAGCCTCCCGTTAGTGGTATTTTAAATTCCCTGATTTAATTTTTTCATTCGAATTTGTTGAAAATCCCATGGATCAATGTATATACCAGAAGGTCAATGGAAGCAAAATATGTTTTCTTGTTTTTTACGTGGATGAGTTTTTGCTTGCAACCAATGATAAGGGTTTGTTGCATGAGGTGAAACAATTCATCTCTGAAAATTTTGATATGAAGGATATGGGTATGGCATCTAATGTCATTGGAATTAAGATCCATAGACATAGACCTCGAGGTGTTTTAGGTCTGTCACAAGAAACCTATATCAATAAAGTTTTAGAGAGATTTCGGATGAATGATTGTTCACCAAGTGTTGCTCCCATTGTAAAGGGTAATAGGTTCAATTTGAACCAATGTCCCAAGAACGACTTTGAAAAAGAATTAATGAAAAAATCTCATATGCTTTTGCCGTCGGAAGCCTTATGTATGCTCAGGTTTGCACTAGACTTGATATTGCATTTGTTGTGGGGATGCTAGGGAAATATTAGAGTAACCTAGGTATGGACCACTAGAGAGTTGCAGAAAAAGTGATGAGATATCTTCAAGGAACCAAAAACTACATGCTTATTTGTAGACATACAGACAATTTGGAAGTGATCGGCTATTCGGATTTAGACTTGTTGGCTGTGTTGATTATCATAAATCAATATCTGGGTACATTTTCATGATGACTGGTAGAGCTGTTTCTTGGAGAAGTGTTAAGTAGACCTTAACTGCTACTTCTACTGTGGAAGCCGAGTTCATCTCCTATTTTGAGGCTACTTCACGTGGTGTATGGCTTAAGAGTTTCATTTATGGGCTTAGAGTCATGGATTTTATTTCTAGGCCATTGAGAATTTTCTACAACAATTCAGTTGTTGTCTTTATGGCTAAGAACAACAAAAGTGGAAGTAAAAGTAAACACATCGACATTTAGTACTTATCCATTAGAGAACGAGTAAAAGAAAATAAAGTGGTCATTGAGCACATTAGCACTGAGCTAATGATCGCCGATCCTTTGACTAAGGGCTTGCAACCACTAAATTTCAAGGTTCATGTAGAGAAAATGGGACTTGGTTCCACTTTGTAATTGTATACATACAGTTTATTAATGAAACTCTTGTATATTGTGATATTTTCTCATATTCATGTGCACCTTAATTTATTTGAGAAAATATATTTTATTTTGGACCAAGAATAAACGTAGGGTTTATTCATTAAAGTATGGTTACCACATTAATGAAATTTACTTGAGGAGCTAAATACATCGTAATACATGGTTGATAATACTAGTTATTAGAGGACTTATCGCCATGATACATGTGTTTATTCCTTAAGAAAAGATAATCAATGAGATTAAGATAAGATATAAGGTTATACGTTTGGACCAAGTGGGAGAATATAAGAGTTCATTTATTGTGGTCCAAACTCTTCCTTTTCATATTCTTATCATTAATTAAACTCATTAGTTAGCAATTAATGAATTTATGATAAGAGTTCATTTATTGTGGTCAAAACTCTTAATCTTCATATTCTTATCATTAATTAAACTCATTGGTTCATTAATTGTCTAAAGAGTGGTAACTCTTCACATTCTTGATGGAAAAATGTGAATAAATACTAAGTTATGGTCCCTAAGCTCAGTCACTCATTTTAGACAAATACACCATCACTTTAGAGTGTTTTGAGAGATTAGAAGTGCCAAATACCAGAGAGAAACAAAGAGAATATAACCCATAGCTGATCACGCCAACAATGGCCGGTAAAACGCTTTCGGTTTCGTTCGTTTTCGTATTTATGTTTATTGTTCTTTGTGTTTCGTTATTGATATTATAATCATGTTAAGGATCAATGTATTTTAGTTTTCACTTATGTGCCTTCATTCTAGTTTTATTATAAATGGGAAATTTTGTTAGAGTCTGGAAGTATGCATGATATATTTATTCTATCTTTGTTCGACTATTTCCAACATGCAATAGTGTAGTATATGAATGGTCAAGTTCTCTTAAAAAGAAAATATTTCATCCATCAATGACATATACTTGTGGATCCTATGTTCGGGCCATATAGACCTGAATAGATTCAGAAGTTGGTTGAGGATGAGCTCTTGGGCTCATTAGATCTCGAACTATAGGCTCAATGTGAATCTTGCCTAGAAGAAAAGATAACCAAAAGGCCATTTTCTTCTAAAAAGGCATAGGTCAAGAAAAGTGTTAGAATTGGTGCACACTGATGTGTATGGTGGACCCATGAACATGCTAGACCGTTGAGGTGTTAGTGCCTCTTGGGTGAGTCTAAGGGAAATCATATACAACAAAGAATTGTGTCTTAGTTGATGAAACCTAGCACTCCTCAACAGAATGGTGTATTTGAGAGACGAAATCAAACTTCACTAAATATGGTAAGATCCATGATGAGTCACACGACTCTACCCATATTGTTTTAAGGGTATGCCTTAGAAACGACAGTATACATCTTGAACCTAGTGCTTTCTAAACTGGTACCTAAGATACCTTATGAGTTGTAGACGGGCTGCAAGCTTAGTTTAAGGCACATCCACATTTGGGGATGTCCAGCTCATGTACTGAACAACTCCCCTCCCAAGTTGGAGTCGAGGTCACAAATGTGCCATTTCATGGGATATCCTAAGGGAATAAGAGGTGGAATATTCTACCATCCCAAGGAGCAAAAGGTGCTAATAAGTACACGTGCTAGTTACTTAGAGGATGATAGAGTAATTCATCGAGAGTTAAATTCAGAAACTACGCTAGAAAAAGTCACTATTGAGATTTCTATTATGTCTACACTATAACCAAAAAAACGAATGATCAGCAAATTCCCTAAGTACCCCGAAGCCTCGTCGTAGATGGAAGATATCGAGAAAACTAGATCAATGTTATATAGAGTCTTTCAACGCAGTCTTTAATCATCAGGTTGACAATCCCATTAGCTACGATGAAGTAATAACAGACGTAGATGCTAACCATTGGTACAAGACAATGGAATCTAAGTTGGAGTCCATGCATTCCAACAAAATTTGGGATCTTGTAGTTGCACTTGAAATGGTAAAACACATAGGGTACAAACGGGTCTACAAGAAGAAAAAGATGAGTGGACGAGGAGCTAGACTAGTGGGAAAGGGATACATTCGATGTGAGAGTATCAACTATGAGGATATTTTCTCACTAGTAGCCGTGCTAAAGTCCATAAGGATTCTCTTAGCCATTATTGGTCACTATGACTACGAGATATGGTAAGTGGACGTCAAGACTGCATTCCTTAACATGGATCTTAACAAATACATCTATATGATGAACCCAGATGAATCCGTTGTGAAAGGCCAAGAACATATGATCGGTAAGCTTAAAAGGTCCATTTATGGACTTGAGTAAGCATCTAAGGCATGTAGCATTCATTTCAACGAAGCAATCAAAGCCTATGGTTTTGAGCAGAACGTTGATAAACCACGTATGTACAAGAAAATGGATAGTCACGTTGTTGCATTTCTCGTCCTTTATGTGGATAACATCCTACAAATTGGGGACGATATAAGGATGTCGGTACCCATAAAAGTTTGACTGTCTTCTCAATTTCAGATGAAGAACTTAGGAGAAACTAGCTATGTTCTAGGGATTAAATTCATGTGTGATCACAAGAAAATGTACTAGCATTATCCTAAGCTTCATGTGCTGAGGGGATGTTGGTTAAGTTTAACATGCAAGACTCCAAGAAGGGTTGGTTGCCCTCCAGGCATGGAGTTCCACTTTATCATGATTAGTACCCTAAAATTCTTGATGAGGAAGAGAGTATGAGACGGATTCCATAATGCATCAATTGTTGGCAGTCTCATATACGCCATGTTGTGTACTAAATAGAATATATGCTTTGCAGTTGGCATGATCAACCGATATCAGTCAAACTCCGGACAAGTTTACAAGGTGGTAGTCAAATATATATTCAAGCATCCTTAGAGAACGAAGGATTATATGTTAGTCAACTAGGCTGAGTGCATAGCAAAATAAGCACTAAGTAAAATGTCAAGGAATCATAAAGAGGTAAACACATTGAGTCCAGGGATTCATCTAGAAATGAGACAAAGTGGAAGTTAAAATTGCCTTTACAAATGAATTAGCAGGTCATTTTTCTAGGACTATTGCAGATGACTTTCTTTGTAAGTATCGAGTCCATAGGAGTCAAGTTGTTAAATAGTTGTTACTATTATAGCCTAGTGTTCTTTCGTGTAAGCAGAAGTCTATTGGGATTAGGGTATGCCCAAAAGACCACTAGCATTTTGTCCTTAATATATCTAGATATTTACGATCAATAATTAATGTCATCTTACTTTTATGAGCATGTTTCTCTCTTATGTGGTTGACTTATATATATATATGTATATATATATATATATATATAAGGTCTTTGCTTTAAGCGTTGACTTAGGTACGTGATGGTTACATACAGAAGTTCTAATTCATGGTTACTTGTCAAATAGAACTGTTTAGTCCATAACTAAGTAGTAAATCTGGACACTCTACTATAGTAGAAGTTATTGTGAATAAGTTCCTTTTATAATAGGGTGGTCTGCCTTGATCATGGATAGGGTTCTAGACCTACTTCACTTATGCATGTGTTTGCATTGGACGGGCCACTGTAGGTGTGAACTCAAAATAAGTATTATCAAAGAAAAAGATCACTTATGCCTACAATCTTCTAAGTGGGTTAGTACTCTTAATCTTGAGAATGTGTGGATAAATTTATGAAGTCAAGTTCTTGTATTTTGAGTCACTATGGGTGAGATCTTGTAAGGGTCAATAGCTCTGTGATTTAGGTGTTTGGACTTGGTTAGAAGGAACATACATATGCAATAAGGAATCTATACAATAATCACTCTCTTAAAATGATCTAGGTTGATCATCATGAATTTGTACACAGTAATACTTGTTGTATTGGTTGTTACACCTGTGGGTCGCTCCTTTGGCAAATGGATAACTTCCAGAGAATGGTTGGATTATGAGTTAGAGGTTTTAAGGAGAAAAAGTAGTAGTCAAAGAGGTAATAATACAAGTAGTGAACCTGTCTTGGCTATGAGTGAGTATAGAGGGGCAATTTGGTCATTATAACTTAGTTGGTCTAAAGACTGAGTGTCATATGTTATTGACTAACTTCTATTCATATAGTAATTATCCTGTAATGCAGCCATAGTCTTTTAGTAGAATAGACTAAGGTTAAAATAACAAAATATTGCTAGAAATTAGCAAGGGTATTTTGATCATTTTAAGTCAAAGGGTAATCATGTCTTTGGTCCCCCTTCTAGCTATTTACCTTATAAGTGTCATTACTAAACTTGGGTGTTGTTAAATATGAGAAAGTGTTAAAGTCTAAAGGCTTCTAAGATTTTAAGATAAACTTTTCATTAATTGGAAAAACATTTTTATTCTTAAAAGATAGACTAATTTTGAACATAAACTTTGATTAATTAATTGCATTGAGTTTGTGGACTATAAACATAACACAAGCACGCAGACCAAGGGCTTGGACGTATGGGCCAGGCGTCCCAAGCAAGCCCAGGCATGTAGTTTAGTGGGTTATACTAGAAAAAAAGATTTTCCATTTTAATTATGGAATTAAATGATAATTCAAAGTCCTAATCCTTCCCTATCTTGGTTTTTGTTTAAGATAGAACTACCTTGCTTGTTTTTCACCTATATAAAGGCCTCTATCCTAAGCTCTACAATTGCACTATCTCCTTTCAGATCTCTCTCTCTCTTTGAGAACCTAAATTTGCCATATTTTCAATTATGTGTTTTCACCTATTTAAATGCTATTAGAATTAACATATATGTATATATATGTGAAGTTAAATGATCTTAGATTAATTGTGCATTTAAAAGACATTTGCAAAACAAATAATGTGACTTTTCATCTTCTTTTGCAAAATTGAGCATTCTACCTTAGTTGTATGTAAATGTATGCTTATAAATATTGTTGTCAACTAAAAATAGTCTATTATATTTATAGTATAAGTTAGATTATATATATATATATATAAGCATTGTAGGCAAAAAATGAACTAAATAACTAAGTTTGACAACTTTGACCAAGACAAAAATGTTTGACTTTGCTTATATATACATTGTACATACACAATACATTAAAACAAATCTAGAAACACACTCAAAACTCATACACATTGCCGTGAGCCTTGGGAGAGAAAAGAGAGATTTTGCAGTTAGGTTTTCAAAGCATTTTTCACATAAAAACTTCATTTCAAAGCCAAATCACTTCATTCAAAGCTTGTTTTTGCTTGTTGGGCATCCATTCTACCTATTCCTAGCATTACTTTGGATCAAAGGTAAGGGAAAAACTAAATGATTTTTTAAAAGTTTATGTCAAATTTTTGTTGATGCATATCTAGTTGTTGTTTTGTTAAATTGCTTTAAGATTATTGTTAGATAGGTGAAATAGACCAACTTAGTATAATTATAACCATTTTAAATGGTAGCAAGATGTATTTTTATTTTTCATGTATTAAATTGATAATTTGGCTAATATTTTGAATAATTGTAGTTGTAGTAGTTGTTTTCAAGTTGTAGTTGCTTCTATAGACTTGTTAATTATTGTATAGTAGTGTTGTAATGCCAAAATTTCAATTTGAATGGCATGTAAGAAGTCAAAAATTTCAGCCCTTAGTGTATTGCCATTTTGGACTTGTTGGGCTTGTTTTGGATGGATTTTGGTTGGTTTTCGAGGGGGTTTATGTAGTTGCTTGAGTAGTTAGGTGGTAGGAGTAGGTTCGGGGGTTGTTTGATTGCTAGATTGTAAGTTATGTTGTTTAGAAGTTTCGGTTGTCTTTCTTTGAAATGACTAAGTGTTGTCTTTAAGTGTTTGATGTTGTTTGTGTGGTTGATACTTGGGTTGGTGTTGAGTAGGGTTGGGTTTGAATGTATGTTGAAGTGTGTGTTGAGTTTGGATGACCTACTTTGTCATCTAGCTTAGGTGTCTTGGTTGTTTAATTAATGTTGAGTTGTTTAAGTGTTGTTGAATTGGTTGTTGATTGTTATAATGCCAGGAGACAACCTACTTTGTTGTTCTCTCGGAATATTAAGTGTTAAGTGTTAACTGTTAACTGTTGTGAGTCATGATAGTGTTGTGTCACCTCGGGCAGTATCGGGCTTGCCGGGTTGCATTGACACAACTATCATGTGATATCCCTTATCTCGTGTGGTCGGAGAATGATCATGGAGTGTGGGTCTAGATGAGGTACTTCCGGAATGTATCAGTGGGCGTTATAAGAAGTTGGTTGAGATCGTGATGACGTATGTAGCTACATCAACTAGTGTATCATATACTTATTGCTTGGTTGCTTATGTTGCTATAATTGTATTGTTGTTGATGCGTATTGTGTATTCATTGCTCCTAGGGTGTTTTCCTAAGTGGTTAAAAGAAAGTGTTTTCAAAATCTCCTATTGAACCCTCGCTGAGCTTTGTTATATATAAGCTCACCCTCTTTGCTGACCTTTCAAGTATAACTGAGTAGGACCCTGGGTATGTTCCTCAGGAAGCTGAGAATGAGCCTTTTGTTGATGAGTCCAATGTGCCAGTGTCTTATCTATGAGTCTATGCTGGAGTGTCTCATGTGTTGCCTTGAATTTGAAACATGATGTATTGTACTAAGTTTCGAAGTTTGTAATGTATAACTTAACCTAAAGTTAATGGATTGTATAATGTTGGTTTAGTAGTCTTTCTTTTGGAATATGAATAGGTTGGTAAACTAGCTTAATATCTACTTTGCAAATGTATAGTATAACTTGATATATGTTGTTGAGACGGAGGCATTGTGTCTTGTTGTTTAAATGTTGAATAGGTGGTTTATGAATGTTGTTAGATATGTTGTTTGTTATTGAAGTTTTTGTTGGAGTTGTGGTTGGTTGTGAAGTATTTGTAGTTGTCGGTTTAGGGTTCTGTTGTCCATATTACAGACGTTATAATGCCAAAATTTCATCGCGTCCTGACTGATCATAAGTGGGGTCGTGTTGAGGCATGACATTTTGTGGTATCAGAGCCCATGTTTAGCTGTAAGCCAAGTTATCCTCGGTATGTGGGTAGTGGTCTTCGTATGAAGGCATGTACTGAGTGAAAAAGTGAAATATATGATTATGTGACTAACTTACTTATGTGATTAACTTCTATGTGATCTACGTGCCTTACGTGAACCTTGTTCCCTAAATGCTATTAACTACTTATATCCTGTCTATGTGTTGTAACCTGTGGCTAACTCTTTGATAGTAAGATAGGTGGTCGACCGAGTACTCGTAATAGGCCTCAGGGAGGAAATGGTGATTAGGGGAACTAAGAACATGGCCAAGATCAGCGGATGGATAGGATAGCTGTGGTAATGGACCGTATGACTGAGGTTCTCGCTGGGCAGACACAGATTTTGGCGGGTCAGACTGCACAAGTTCAGAATGTGCAAGCTCAGGTGCAAAATGTTCAGGGTAATATTGACCGTGGGCATAATGTAGGAGGTGGTTACCACGGGGGTAATTTGCTGAGGGAATTATTAGGGTATGGTCCACCGAAGTTTTTCGAAGAGCCTAATGATTAGAAGGCTGAGGATTGGTTGACTAAGGTAGGAAAGATCTATGATGCTCTTGACTATCCTGATGAAATGAATGTATCATTTGTTGTGTTTCTTATGGAAAAGGAGGCAAAACAATGGTGGTGTACTATGAGGACGAGATGGGAGGTTCAAATGACTCTTTACACTTGGGATAACTTTCTTAGGGAATTTTGAGCCAAATTTATCCCGAGGATTGCACGAGAACGCCAGGAGGAGGAATTCACTTCCCTTCTTCAGGGTAACTCCGCTGTAACTCAATATGAGGTAAACTTCACTAGGCTATCTCGGTATGCACCGGAGTTTGTGCAAGACCAGGAAAGGAGGACCCAGAGGTTCATTCGGGGTTTGAGGCCAGAGCTTCAGGATTCGATGGCCTTGTTAGAGTTTGATGAATATCCTGCAGCTTTTAGTGCAGCTTCCAGATTGAAGAATAGGAAGTTGGATCAGGCCGGTTCCAGTCAGGCAAACAAGAGGCCGTTTCAGCCACAGGGTCAGCAGAGTTTTTACAGACCTCCAGCGCAGCAGAGTTCTTACAAACCACAGGGGCATCATAGTACTTATAGACCCCAGACTCAATAAGGATCTTATCAGCCTCAGGCACAGCAGAGGTTGGCACAATCTCAAGGTTAGTATAAACCGTATGTTGCGAGACCTCAGTAGACTGGTACAACTGCTTATTCAGCTTCTACTTCTTCGGGAGGTAGTGTTACTACCCTGATACCGCACTGCACTTGTAATACCCGAGCCCGGAATATGAATTTTCTTTGTTTATTATTTTGAAAATTTTATTTCCTTAAATTCTTTGTGAATTAACTGTTACTTTCTAGTCGACGCAACGTGCATTGCATTTAAGGAGCGATAGCTAGATAACGATTTCCAGTCCTCAGCAAATAGTGAAACTAGTATTTAGACGACTTAAATTTTATATTTTAAATATTGCTAGCTTTATTTGAACTTACCATAGCTGAAACGGCTTTAAAACGCGCGAAATAGGGGCCTTTGACCAAGTTTTAAGTGGTTTGACCTTTGACCTTTGACCTTTGACCATTTGACACCTTATAAACTCAAAAAATAGCCAAAAAAAAAACAATACAGCACCAAATAGAGAGAGCAGGCCGTGAGCTTTGAGGGAGAAAAAAAAAAAAAGATTTCAACTTCCAATCTTTCATTCTTCGCGAGAGCTCGTGCGGGGTGATTACCGAGGCAACCAACGTTGTTTTCCTAGCGACTAGGAGTACCTAAGGTGAGGGAAGCATGTTATTTGCGCATTTATACGTTGTGTTAGTTAACTTTATCAGTTTTTAGATTTATCCGTAGATCGTTATTTAAAGCGAATTGATGCTTCTAAAATGTTCCTTAGCATTGGTAGAACATGTATTTATGGCTTTGTAACATTTTCTGCGGTTAAATGTTGTGATTGCAACTTGAATTGTGATATGAATAGTACTTTGTGAATAGTAAAACCTTGAAACGTTGAAATTGCGCTGTTATGCTTTCTGTTGATGTAGAAACGTGCTAGGTATGCTAGAATGCTAAAAAGTGTGGTTTGTTTGTGTTGCGTAGTGAAAAAAACGAGAATTAAGCCTTTGGGAAAGTCGGGGTCGTTTAGGTCGACTTTGGCGTTTTCTCGTTTTGCGTGTTGGCATTGCTTCGGGAAGCCATGGAAGCACTTTTGGTGCGAATATGGCGTTGGTTGGGTGTTTGGTTGTTGTAGTTGTAGTTCAAACGAGAAAGGGGGAAATCGCGGCTTTGCGCGAGTTCTAGGGTGAAGTAAGGTTTCGGGGTCTTTAGACGTGCCTTACGGTGACCTAGGAGGGTTGGCGAAGTCGGTTTCCAGAACTCGTGGCTCGTTTGGAAATGATAGCATTTTGATAGTTGGGGCCGATTTGTGTTTTTGTGTGTTTACTTGTCTTTATGCTTATAGAATGCTTAGAATTACTTGAATTACTTGTTTGAGTTGTTTTGGATTGAATTGCTTATCAAATTGCTGCTATTGCGTGCGAGAGTAACCTACTTTGTTATTCTCCCACGTGTGGTTTATCGCTTGTTTATTGCTTGTTTATTGTCTTGTATCGAGTCTTGCATGGCATAGTGTCTCGCACGTGAGTGATGGGCCTCTCTGGGTAGCCTTGGGTTGCCAGTGTTGGTTGCTCTAGCTCCGTTGCTATTCCCTTTCTCGCTTGGGTTGCCTCCCAGGGAGATTTGTGTCGTAGGATTGATGGATACTTCCGGAGTATTCCAAACTGGGGTTATAAGGTGGTTTTGGGCCGGCGCGTCGTCATCGAATTCGTGTTTGAAAGTGGTTCGTGAAAAGAGTATTGTATCCTTTGATTGAGTGTTTGCAGCTTTAAATACTTGCCTTGCTTAATTGATGGCTTTGGTTGTATCTTTATATGATTTGTATGTATTGCGTGGTATTGCATTGCATATTTCTCTCATCTCCGTCCTTGAGACCAATTGCCCTCGCTGAGCAATAGTTTTTGCTCATTCCTCTCTATACTATGTTTTTACAGGAGTAGTTGAGGCAGACCCTCTCGAGGTAATTGAGGAGGAGGAGCAGGTGGAGGTGTTTCCGTGATAGCACTTACCTGCTTTGCTGGTGGTTGGTTACCAGTTTTGTGCAAACCTTGATGTTATGTATATTGCGTGAAGGAAGCTTAATTTTGAGGCTTGTAGCCTTGTATGTATTTTCCTATTTTGAGACCTTTAATGGTCTTATGTTGTAATGAATTAAAGTTGTAATGTTGTAACTTGTAACTGATGATTAGTGAAGAAATGCATGCTAATGGCTAATGGTTTAGTGGCATAAGTACTTGTGTAGTATGCATGGCATTTTTGGTTTGGAAAGTTGGTTAGTAAGAGAATGCAAATTTTAAAGAAAGTTAGCTCGTTTTGATCATTTTATAGCTTTCGCAAGTATTATATTGTTTTTAGGGTTTTGGATCGTCCGCGGTACAGAGGAGACTCCGTCCGTGTGTCGGGTCTGGGCTTGGCCTTTTGCGGGGTCGGGTCGGGGCGTGACTGCACTTACTATAAACGTAAGGGCCATTTGGAGGCCGACTGTTGGATGAAGGCAGGGATGTGTTTGGGTTGTGGCATCAACCAACACAGGGTGAGAGATTGCCCCAAGTGGCAGAGATTTGAGGGCCAGCCGGTGGCCCAGGGTTATCAAGGTAGACCTGCGGGCAGTGCACCCTAGCAACAGCGAGTACAGGCTTGGGCCTATGCAGTCGACATGGAGGAGTTGCCAAAGGCAGCAGTGGTAGTGGAAGGTAGCTTTCTTATTCTCAATCAATTAGTTAAAGTATTGATTGATTCTAGTGCTACGCATTCTTTTATTACACCTACTTGTGTGCAATGTGTAAATATGCAACCTGAAAGATTACCTTATGTGGTTGAGATTAGTACACCTTTGGGGGATAAATTTGTGACAGGCTTGATGTGTAAGAATTGTAAGATATATGTTAAGGGCCAAGACTTTCCTTCTGATCTTATCTTATTTCTTGTCCGAGAGTATGATGTTATATTGGGTATAGATTGTTTTTCTAAGTATGATGCTCAATTAAACTGTAGAACAATGGTGGTACAGTTTTGGTTGCCAGAATAGCTAGTGGTCGAGGTAGTAGGAAACCGAGACGGTACGAAGGGGTTCATTGTAACACCTCAAACCCAATCCCATGCTACAGGTCAAGTCTGGACTCGTTACACGAATAGAGTCTCGTCTGTACCGTGGACTAAACTGGTACCTGTAAATAGTCACATACAACTCCTGAACTACAATCAAACAACTCATACAACCTATCTTCCAATATTAACATAGCCAGCCAACTCCTCAAGGCCAACCTAGCCTTGGAATAACACAATAAATATCACAAAAGCATGCAAGACGTTTCTCTAAATCCCTAGTTATAAGTAGTATGTTATACTTATAGGCTAAGTTCAACATTCTAACTACTTGACACACAATCATGCAACAAAGAAGTAAAGTCCATTATCTGTTATTACAAGCCAACTACTATGCCAACAAGATTACAACTTTACTAAAACTACCAAGTCTACCAACAATACATATAAGACCACAAGGGTCTCAAAATGAACATCATCCAACATCTTTCACACAAGCTGCATATAGTAGCCAACCTCAACACACAAGGAATCACGGAAGTTGTTCTAATTGTCCTTATTCTTCTTCCTCTACTGCTATTAGTTGGGGGTTCACCTCAGTATCTCCTGAAACATGTTAAATGAGGAGTGAGCAACAATGTTGCCCAGCGAGGGAGGTGATGCAGCATACCGGGGCGTGCAACATGATATGCAACAAAGATAACAACATTTCCAACACAATATAACAAAACTAGTTAGACAAGTATTTAACCACATATAAAAAGGATACGGTTCTACTTTGTCTTCAATCACGAGCCACGAGTTAAGATCTTCAAGCAAATGCCGGCAAATCCCTTATTCCTTCATAATAGGGTACTCCGGATGTATCTCGATCCTACGACTCATATTTCCCGAGGTAAGTCTGTATGCCCCAACGAGGTGAATCACGCCTCTGGGGTAGGGGCGTATACCTCAGCGAGATAATGACTGGGAAACCATAGTAGCCGAGGGAGCATGACAAGTCCGATGCCGCCTGTATTACTCGACACTACCATGCCCGGAGATGTTGAACAACCCCGAATCAAGTCCACGAGAACCAAGATCATCAAGTATCACATAAGATGGACGACAAAGTAGGCCGCCCTCGCAATTAGCCACAATATGCACAAAGTAATGATATAAACATAAAGGAGACAAATAACTTATTTTTTCATAAACTCTTCAATTAGCATGAATATATCTTAGACAATCATATAAACACATAATAACACATCTATGAGCTCATATAAACACAAAAGCATCCTTTATCACTTTTTCTCCTTTTTTAACTATACAATTCTTCTCCCACACAAAATTCAAGTTCCCAAATTCACAATCCAATCATTCTACATTCCTAGGAAGGCCAAAAGACACCTACCTAGGCCCTGAAAACCCGCATTAGAGACAAAGCTCTGGAAGGCCCCGAGTGGGTTTTAACTACACCTACCTTATTCGGACCCCAATTTAACGCAACGAAAGCACTAAAAGTGCTTCCATGCCCCAAGAATACCTAATCTAAAGCCCAAATGTGCCCGAATTTCATTTTGTGAAAAACCCCCCTTTTTAAAGTTAGTTATTGTTGCATTTTAACTCAAATTCGGGCAAATTGACTACACATGAGCTTCTAACTAGTTTTATTAATGTCTAGAGCACCTAAAGGAAGAATCAATTCACTCTAAATAGTAAGTTATATCAAAACCCTAAAATTTGTCACTATTCATCATCTTCTTTGTGCAAATCAAGCTTTCAACCATGAAAGTTGTTATCAAGCTATAAAAGAGAGTTCTATAGGCTCTAAAGATTGTATATCAAGCATCAACAACAATTAATTTAGCTATAATCAATAATTCAAGAATTTCAAACAATTGACATAAACTTAAAACATGAAAATTATGCAACTCCCTCACAATATAGATGTGTAGAAGCTTGTAGGAGACCCTAGGATGCTCAAACTCTCTCCAAGACTCAAGCTAGATGTCCAACTTGGCAAGATTGATGAAACAATCTTCTCCTTTTTCTCCTAGGAATCCATCGGGTTTGGGGGATGGGGTATTTTGGGAAGTTTTTGTTTTGTTTTGATGAGCAAATGCATGTATATGTGGTGTATTAAGTATATGTATGTGTATATGTAATTAGCTTAAGTCAAATGTTATTAATTCTTGGTCAAACTATGCTAAAAATTCAAATTAAAAGACTAGTTAGCTAACTAATGTTTACATTAATGTTACACTATTCCATGAAACACGAAACATTTTCCAAAAGCATGTTCCCGGTTTCCAAAGTTCAAAACTACAATTTTCAGATTCTTTTTATAAGTTATACTATCTAAGAAAATTATTAAACTAAGCAATTTAGGCTGTTGAATTTTTTATGAATAGTAACCACCAATTAAAGCAAATAAGCAAGAAAAGAAATACACATAGAAATGCTCAAGTAATTATGCAACAGTTACGTGTGAATGTAGTGAAAAATCTCGGGCATCACATTTATCATCTCATCAGTTAAAGCTATAAAACTGGTGGGAAAGGGGTGTTCAGGTTATCTAGCTTATCTGATCAACAAGTTATCTGATAAGCTCAAGCTGGAGAAAGTTCCAATAATTTGGGAATATCCTAATGTATTTTTCGATGAGTTGCCAAGACTGCCGCCAGAGAGAGATATCGAGTTTGTGATTAATTTACTTCCTGGTACTCAACCAATTTCTAAATCAACATACCGGATGACACCAACTGAACTTAAAGAGCTAAAAACTCAATTACAGGAGTTACTGAAGAAAGGTTTTATTCAACCGAGCTCTTCACCGTAGGGAGCACCAGTTTTATTTATAAAGAAGAAGGATGGCACCTTGAGATTATGTATCGATTATCGGGGTTTGAATCAGGTGACCATCAAGAACAAGTATCATTTGCTATTGATTGACGAATTGTTTGATCAACTACATGAAGCCAAAGTCTACTATAAATTTGACTTGAGGCAAGTATATTATTAGCTTCGGATCCGTAAGGAGGATGTTCCAAAGTTTGCTTTTAGAACTCAGTATGGGCATTACTAATTTGTAGTTATGCCCTTTGGACTAATTAATGCACCGGCATCATTCATGGATCTTATGCACCGAGTTTTTCAGCCGTACTTGGGCCAGTTCGTGGTAATCTTCATTGATGATATCTTAGTATATTCTAAGACTGAATTGGAGCACGAGCAATATCTACAACTTGTCCTACAAAAACTTCAGGAACATCAGATGTTTGCAAAGTTCAGTAAGTATGAATTTTGGCTGCAACATATATCTTTTTTGGGCCATATGATTACTCAGAACGGTATCTCAATAGATCCCACTAAGATTGAAGTGGTGATGTCTTGGAAAAGGCTAGAGAATGTTATGGAGGTTCACAGCTTCCTTGGTTTATCGGGTTACTACCGCAGGTTTGTGAAGGACTTCTCTAAGATCGTAGGGCCACTTTCTAAGCTAACTCAAAAAAGAACAAGCTTTTGCATAGGATGAGAAGTGTGAGAGTAGATTTCAGGAGTTGAAAAAGAGGTTGACTACTGTACCGGTACTTGCATTGCCAAAGAGAACAGATAATCTAGTCATCTACAACGTTGCGTCCAAGGAGGGCTTGGGTTGTGTACTTATGCAGAATGGTCGGGTTATCGCCTATACTTCTAAAAAGTTAAAATCGTATGAGGTGAACTATTTGACACATGATTTGGAGTTGGCAGTTGTTGTGTTTGCTCTGAAAAAGTGGCATCATTATCTGCGGGGTAGTAAGTTTGAAATTTTTACTGATCACAAAAGTCTGAAGTACTTGTTCTCATAGAAAGAGTTGAATATACGGCAAAGGAGATGGATGGAGCTTCTAGGAGATTATAATTGTTCTATTAAATATCTGCTTGGGAAGATAAATGTTGTAGCGGATGCTCTTAGCTGGAAGGCTAGCATTGCGAGTTTGGCAGTTAAAGAGTGGGAGATGCTTGATGAAACTAGTTATTGGAAACCAGAGTTGACTCGAGATGGAGTTATGTGTGCATATTTGTAGATTCATTTATTGCTGTCTCAGATAAGAGAAGCTCAACAACTTGATGCAAAGCTTTAGAAAATCAAGGATTAGATCAAGGATGATCAATCGGACTTCAAATTACATGAGGATGGTATTCTATGGTTTCGGAACAGAGTGTGTGTTCCCGATGAACTTGGTTTGAGGAGAGGAATTCTGGATGAAGCTCACAATTCAAAGTACACCATTCTTCCCGGTGGAAACAAGATGTACCGGGATTTGAAACAATATTATTGGCGGAACAACATGAAGAGGAAGGTTGCCAAGTTTGTATCCAGAAGTTTGACTTGTCAGTGGGTGAAAGCAGAGCATCAACGACCCGCAGGGTTACTTCAACCATTGGCAATACCAAAGTGGAAATGAGAACATGTTACGATGGACGTTGTCACTGATTTGCCTAGGTCACCGAGAAGTTGTGATGCGGTTTGGGTTGTCGTGGACCGTTTGACCAAGATAACTCACTTTATACCAATGAGGAAGGGAGTTGAACTTGAAAAGTTGACAAATCTTTATTTGGATCAGATTGTTAAACTTCACGGGATCCTCGATTAATTTCTCGATTTTAGGACCATTTCAGCATAACATATTATCCTCAGACCGATGGTTAGTCAGAGAGAATTATTCATATTCTGGAAAATATGTTTAGGGCTTGTGTTTTGGACTTTGGGAAGAGCTGGGAGAAATATCTACCACTAGCCAAGTTTTCCTATAACAATAGTTATCAAAAGACTATTAGGATGGCACCTTATGCAGCTCTTTACGGGCGTAAATGCCGATCATTTTTGTACTGGGATGAAGTAAGAGAGATGAAGGTTGTGGATCCGACTATGATGCCAAAACTTCTAGAGAAGATTGAGAATGTACAGTTAATCAAGCAAAGAATGCAAACAGCTCAAAGCAGATACAAGAGTTATGCTGATAAACGCCGTCGAGGATTGAAATTCGTAGTTGGGGATCGAGTCTTCTTGAAATTGTCTCCTTGTAAGGGTCTTGCTTGTCATGGTAAAGGTGGTAAATTGAGTCTGAGATTCGCGGGGCCGTTTGAGATTATTGGCAGAGTGGGCAAATTGGCGTATTGGTTGGCTTTACCACAGAATTTCTCTAATGTTCATGATGTCTTCCACGTATCTACTTTGAGGAAGTATTATCCGGATCCTTCTCATATTCTAGAACCAGAGACGTTACAACTTTGAGAGAATTAGACTTATGAGGAACAACCAATTCGTATTCTAGATCAGATGAATCGAGAGTTGAAATCGAAGAAGATTCCTATAGTTAAGGTGTTGTGGAATCATCACGATATAAAGGAAGCTACTTGGGAAAGAAGGGATCAGATTCAGCACCAGTACCTAGATTTGTTCTGAGCAGAAAGTAAGAATTTCGAAGGCAAAATTTCTTTAAGGGGGGGAGGGGGGGGGGAGGGGGAGAATGTGAGACCCCAAATTTGCCCTATTTGCAATTACTTGTTTTCACCTGTTTAAATTCTATTAGAATTAATATATGTATATATATGTGAAATTAAATGATCTTACATTAATTGTGCATTTAAAAGACATTTGCAAAACAAATAATTTGACTTTTCATCTTCTTTTGCAAAATTGAGCATTATACCTTAGTTGTATGTAAATATATGCTCATAAATATTGTTGTCAACTAAAAATAGTCTATTATATTTATAGTATAAGTTAGATTATATATATATATATATAAGCATTGTAGGCAAAAAATGAACTAAATAACTAAGTTTAACACATTTAACCAAGACAAAAATGTTTGACTTTGCTTATATATACATTATACATACACAATACATTAAAACAAAGCTAGAAACATACTCAAAACTCACACACATTGTTGTGAGCCTTGGGAGAGAAAAGAGAGATTTTGCACTTAAGGTTTCAAAGCATTTTTCACATAAAAACTTCATTTCAAAGCCAAATCACTTCATTCAAAGCTTGTTTTTGCTTGTTGGGCATCCATTTTACTTATTCCTAGCATTACGTTGGATCAAAGGTGAGGGAAAAACTAGATCATTTTTTTAAAGTTCATGTCAAATTTTTGTTGATGCATATCTAGTTGTTGTTTTGTTAAATTGCCTTAAGATTATTTCTAGATAGGTGACATAGACCAACTTAGTGTAATTATAGCCATTTTAAACAGTAGCAAGATGTATTTTTATTTTTCATGTATTAAATTGATAATTTGGCTAATATTTTGAATAATTGTAGTTGTAATAGTTGTTTTCAAGTTGTAGTTGCTTCTATAGACTTGTTAATTATTGTGTAGTAGTGTTGTAATGCCAAATTTTCAATTTGAATGCCATGGAAGAAGTCAAAAATTTCAGCCCTTAGTGTATTATCATTTTGGACTTGTTGGACTTGTTTTGGATGGCTTTTGGTTGGTTTTCAAGGGGGTTTATGTAGTTGCTTGAGTGGTTAGGTGGTAGGAGAAGGTTCAGGGGTTGTTTGATTGCTAGATTGTAAGTTATGATGTTTAGATGTTTGGGTTGTCTTTCTTTGAAATGACTAAGTGTTGTCTTTAAGTGTTTGGTGTTGTTTGTGTGGTTTACACTTGGGTTGGTGTTGAGTAGGCTTGGGTTTGAATGTATGTTGAAGTGTGTGTTTAGTTTGGATGGCCTACTTTGTCATCTATCTTAGGTGTCTCGGTTGTTTAATTAATGTTGAGTTGTTTAAGTGTTGTTGAATTGGTTGTTGATTGTAGTAGTGCCGGGAGACAACCTACTTTGTTGTTCTCTCGGAATATTAAGTGTTAAGTGTTAAGTGTTAACTGTTATGAGTCATGATAGTGTTGTGTCACCTCGGGTAGTATCGGGCTTGCCGAGTTACATTGGCACAGCTATCATGTGCTATCCCCTATCTCGTGTGGTCGGAGAATGATTATGGAGTGTGGGTCTAGATGAGGTACTTCCGGAATGTATCAATGGGCGTTATAAGAAGTTGGTTGAGATCGTGATGGCGTATAGAGTTACATCAACTAGTGTATCGTATCCTTATTGCTTGGTTGCTTATGTTGCTATAATTGTATTGTTGTTGATGCTTATTGTGTATTCATTGCTCCTAGGGTGTTTTTCCAAGTGGTTAAAAGAAAGTGTTTTCAAAATCTCCTATTGAACCCTCACTGAGCTTTATTATATATAAGCTTACCCTCTTTGCTAACCTTTTAGGTATAACTGTACATTCCTCACGAAGTTGAGAATGAGCTTTTTGTTGATGAGTCCAATGTGCCAGAGTCTTATCTATGAGTCTATGCTGGAGTGTCTCATGTGTTGCCTTGAATTTGAAACATGATGTATTGTATTAAGTTTCGAAGTTTGTAATGTATAACTTAACCTAAAGTTAATGGATTGTATAATACTGGTTTAGTAGTCTTTCTTTTGGAATATGAATAGGTTGCTAGACTAGCTTAATATCTACTTTGCATATGTATAGTATAACTTGATGTATGTTGTTGAGATGGAGGCATTGTGTCTTGTCGTTTAAATGTTGGATGGGTGGTTTATGAATGTTGTTGGATATGTTGTTTTTTGTTGAAGTTGTTGTTGGAGTTGTGGTTGGTTGTGAAATGTTTGTAGAGAACCGGTTTAGGGTTCTGTTGTCCATATTACAGACGTTATAATGCCAAAATTCTGCCGCGTCCTAACTGATCACAAGTGGGATCGTATTAGGGTGTGACACTCTTTCTCTTGTGTAAGCCTCTTTTAGAGGAAACACAAAACACTATCCTTTTAGTTTGGTTTTGGAAGATCAAGTTTCACGACTTGATATACACTTAAGCTAGGATTTAGCATAGAGGGGAAGATCAAAGTTGAGGAGCAAAAGCTAGTCTAGGCCTGTGGAACATCTTCTTTAGCATAGGTGAATTTTTCTTCGTTTTGTTTTTCGCGATAAAAGGTATTTCAGAAAACTTTATTTGCTTTTAGAATTAAACTATGAATTGTTTAGATATTCAAATAACTATTTCGTGTTTTGTTCATTTTAAAGATCCTTGCATGAATGTTTTTGCCTTATTCCTGAATAAAATAAAATTTGATTCACGCGATATAACGTTTTCCTTAAGTTCCAAGTAATCAAACTCATATACCTAACACACAGAGCTGTCGACCCATAGTTGAGATCTCAAAGTGCATCAAAGTATATGAATCTGATTTCGTCAGTTCATCCATATATGCTCAAGATTAAGAGCACTGACCACTTAGTAGTATAAGGTATGTTTGATCTTTATGTTTGATAGTACCTATTAAGAGATCATATCTAAATGGTCCGTTCAATGTGTGACACACACATTAGTGAGATAAGCCGGAGACCTACCAATGACCATGGTCGGTCACCCTATAGAGTAGATTATTTCACTATAACTTTATCCTGATAAAATGCCCCGCTCCATCATATGGTTATGAACATAATCTAGATACAAGTGTCCAAGAAATAGACCTTCTATGCTCGACCACCTTGTACCTAAGTCATTTACTCGAATCAAGGACCTTTATACAAGCATATACCTATAAATATAACAGAAAGAATAAAGATGAATGCTTTCACTAAAAAATAATATATTACAATATGTATCCATTATATCTAAAACGTCACATGCTAGTGGTCTATAAGGCATACCAATCCCAACATATTGACCAAACCCTAGAGTTAGTTTAGGACATCTAGTGGAAAGAATGGACTGCATAGTAACTAGTCACCAAAATGTTCTTAGTTGAGAAAGCTTGATTTGAGCATTCGAGCCATCCGATCATCGGGGAGTATTACTAGACGTCAACCTCGATTTGTAACAACTAGAAAGAGTTCTAGTGATGATGGATTGATTGCTACTTGTCCCAGCTATTACAGGCTTGGCACTAGAACTTACAAGATCATATACAAGCGTAAGGTCTAGAACTATAAAGGGTAGAAAGGGAAAATCACGTTAGCACAAGGATTATCTCGTATTTTACCTTAGAGCAAAGAGTTGGCATGCTGCTTATTGTCAAAATAGATTTTTGGAAACCATTCGAGTAAGTAATTGCGAGAGAACGGTTGATAGTCAAACATTTAACTTACGGTCAAGGTCAATTTTGGAAATTGACTTGTGTAGTAAGTTAATTGTTAAATAATTGCTAATCAATTATTTGAGGGGAAAATGTCCAATTGACTTGGAGTCAATTAGAAACGGTTTAATGCTGAATTGAGAAGACTCCATAAGTTTTGAGGTCAAAGTACAAATACTGAAAAAGGTTAAGTGCATATAATTCAACATTATAGAGAAAACCTGATAACAAGAAAAGAAAAAACATCTAGCCCCTTAGAAGCTCTTGATCGTCTCTCTCTATCTCTCTCTCTCTCTCACACACACAGAGTGTCATACTTTGTCTTGAAGAACTTGCAACTCATTGTTCGGTCTCGTTTTAGCCTAAGCGTGGTATGTGTGTGAACATAGAGGGTCTCTTCATTGGGATCATCATCAAGCGATCAAAAGCCAGAAACCTTCGCTTGGTAATTTTTCAGCTTTGTTTTGATTGCTTACTATTCGTGTTTTTGCTATACATGCATTTATTGGTCAATTTTATGATTCTTCTCATGGTTTTAATATGTTCTTTTCTTGTTTTCTATTGCGCATTCGTTGTATTATTCACATGAGAACTTTCAATATTCACACATGGCGCATATATAATATAATGCTTAAAATCGACAAAAGCATAAATTTTTTTATGGTTGTCGTCTAATACATTAATACAAAGAATTACACTTCTAAATTAATGTTTATCAATTGAGTAGTAATTTTTCAATGATTAAGTAATTTATATTGCAACACTCATGTAATTTAGTTTAACTTTATTATCTTAACATGTATGAGTTTTGGTTCATTTTATGTTTGGGCTTGTTTGACATGTAAATTTATTTTTTTGTAAATTTTTTAATTTTTTAAAACTAAACGATTATGAGTTCAAGTAACCATAATTTTTTGGGTATATAAAAATTTGCGGTTATGACTAGTAAATTTTCAACCCTTTAGGTGTTAGTTATAAGTTATGTTAAATATTTCAGTTATAACTATCTCATTTTTTGTGGTTAACCGACCACCTGTCATCCCTATCCTAACATATTCAAATATTTCATAATTATAAAATTCTTAAATTGATTTGTGAATTTATTTCCTTATGGCTTAATTTTATAACTTATATATGTCAAATTATTTTGTTTTGTATACCTTCTTATTCAATGATTCATTAAGGACATGACATGCTACTTTGATCTTGGAATCATTATCTTTAAAAAATTCAGGATGATTGTTTATATGAATTTTTTGCACAAGTTGATTATGACTAATTTTTGTTTAGTACCCCTTCCAGGGTCTAATCTTTTGTGCCTAAGCATAAGGTGTCATGCGCAATTTTTTAAACTAGTTTCGGCCATTTATCTTCTTGAATCTTCATGTAACCTCACTGACTATTAATTTGTTTTGTGGAAAGAGAATGGTCTATTGGTATGATTCTTGTTTTAGGTGCGAGAGATATTGTATGTAACAATCTAAGTGATATAAAATGACTTAAGTCTCAATTTGGTCTAGTGGTATGATTCTTCGTGTTGGATCACATAACACACAGACCGAAGGTCCTATCCTGGCTTATACTTAGACAAGCTAAGCTCTGATACCACAAATGTCACGCCCAACCCCGGTCCCTTCGGAAACCAAGCCCGGTCGCGACGACACATGAACATTATAATGCCTGAATTGTGAACAACCAACAAGACACAGAATACACAACATACATCCTGAAAACCCTACGCCACATATCTACCACATTCCAGCACTCTTGAACGGAATACACTAAACATACATTCATTCACTTGACAAAAGTTGACATCGCTTACAAAGTTAAAGCATTCTTTATTATAAACATGCGATAAAATATAAGCCTAGCTAGATGTGATCACGATCCAACGTGACCAACCATATATACAACAAAACATCTAGACTTTAAGAAAGACAAGTTATCAAGTATTCAATACATAAACTTCAAAGGCCTTCTACATAATGAAACCAAACAACTAACAACATTGGTTCTCAGCAACTAAAACATATCAAACATAAGGCACATTCTCGAGCTCATTAATTGTTTCCTCGTGCATATACCCAACACCAAGCACACCTGTAACATGCATTAAAGAGAGTGAGCTAAATAGGCTCAGTAAGGGAGGTAAATGGAAGTTTTGTAGGCTTTAACCTGAAAACCATTTGAAACACATAAGATACAACATATCACATTAGTAACCAAGTAATTACATTTGCTTAATAACCTTGGAACAACCAAGCTAAACATCACATTGTAAGGATATTGCTTTAGAACACTTGTTGATACTGACACTTATAACTCCCTCACGAACTCATCGCATAAACACTTGTCTTTCCCGCTAGTGTACTCCGGATATACATGAATCTATGACTTATCTCACCATGGCCATCACTGACCACACGAGAGAGGGACTAGTACATGGTAGTCATGCAATTACCGATAAGCCCTATGCCGTCCAGCACGACACGACACTACCATGGCATACTATAGGTTGCAACCCATCACTTCACATCACATCGCATCAAACACATTCACACATTCGCATCATGTAGAGAGATCAACAAAGTAGGTTGTCTCTCAACCACATTAATCATTAACAACATATTCATTGGATAACAAAGTAGGTTATCCAACTATTTTAACAACATCTTCAAACATCTACTAATTTTCATCAATTAAACTCCAACAGAACATGTACTCAACACATTAACACTAACATTTAACCATAAAATAAGCCATTTCCAATGTCATATCACTACTCAATTCTTAACACAACCAACATTTATTCATCATTTAACCACTTTTTAAGGCTCTACAATGCACAACATTAACACAGCCAATATAGTAACCAACTACAATATAATATAAACACAACAATAGTACAACTAGGCATGAAACAAGATTAACAAGTCAAACTCTAAAATTGCACCTTTGTTGGAAGTTTTGAAAAATAATCAAAATTCACCCCAAACTCCACCAAACTCACACCAAAGCTATGAAATCATACCGTAAACACATATATATAATCATAAGCACCAAAGCTAGCTAAAATTCTCAACTTCCAAATATTAAAGTTAGGTTATAACACTTGTATTGCCACAAACAAGTTCTATTGCATATATATAGCTCTCAAACCATTACTTTAGCATATATGCATGTCCAACTAGCATTTATAACACATATATATGAATTTCCATAAATCAAAGTAAACAGTAAACATGCAGGACTTGAAATCCATCACCTAAAATTGTTAGAAAAGGCAAGAAATGGCAAGAACAAGCAAGATAGAGCAAAGATTGAGCAACTTCCACTTTGAATTAGCCTAAATGTGCAAGTTTTCTTCTTAAAAAATGGCAAAACCCTTGATTTTTATTTTTCCCTCTTTTTTTTCTCAAGGCCAAGAGCTTCTAGGCTATTCAAGAAGTTTACTTTTTTTTTGTTTGTATATAATATATGTATAAGATATATATGTTGGTCAAGCTTAGTCAAACAAAGACAAATATACTAAGTCAAATATAGTCAAGAATGGTAGGCTTGCAAAAATATGACTATATTTATATGTATATACGAATGTATGATGTATATATGAGTCAAAGTAAGTCAAATGTGAATTAATCCATAGACATATGTAATTTAAATGCACATATTATGTACTAAAATAAATAAACACATAATTTGCATATATTAAATAAATAAATACACATGAAATGCATGCTCAGGTCTCACATGTAATAGTAAGCATATTTTCTCATTGGTCAATTTCCTTGAATGTTTTGATATAAAGATAACGAGAGGGACCAATAGAGGACTTAAGACACATTATCAGTCCTACATGTTTCCTAAAAGCCTTCAAGTTGGCATTTTTGTTATCTTTCTATCAAATGTGCACGATAAATGCATCACATGAGTTTCTTGTAATATTGAGTATATTTACTCATTGGACAAATTCCTTCAATGTTTTGATATAAAGATAATCGAAGGGATCAACGGGGGACTTATAGAAAACATTGAGGATTAATAATATGAATTTAGTATAAATAGGACTAACTTGAAAACTAACAAGCTCCAGGGACTACTCTGGAGATTTGTCCACTTAAACTACATACAATTCGTATTAGTTAGCTTAGTTTTTCTCCCAAAAAAATAAAATTCAAACTAATTTAAAGAAATAAAGGCAGTATAGCTCAATAAAATCTAAAGAATATTCAAAATATTAGTTGCTTTTAAAAATTTGAGTTCATAAAAATTAGACTTCAAAAACTCAAGACTTCTTGAGATTTGGAAAAATAAACAAGCTCTTTATGTATGTAAAGAGAGTTAATAAACAAGCACTGCCAGTCATTAAATATAATTGTCACGCCCTGACCTAGACACCCACAGAGGCTAAGGCAGGTACGTGATCATTCGTAACTCTAAAACCTGTAATTAGCAACTTAATAACATGTACATTCATATAATATTCCATAAAAGATTCAAAAGACTTCAAATATCACCGACAAAAATTAGGGTGACATCCAACTGTTTCACATTTATAAGACCTCAAGCCACCTGTTCATACATAGTACCTATTCCAAGTTCAGGTGTCTAGGTCTCAAGATAAAAATAACAACATACTTAAGTTCAAGTTTAATATCCAAAAGAATATTACATATATCAAGTTGTTCAAAGATAAAGATTGTCTTCAATTAAAAAGCATGAAGGTCACAACAAGCAGAAGTCGTTTTCATCAAACCAAGGGCCTCCATTATCCACTTGAGGGGCCTGTTCGAGCTTGACCTCGCTTGAAATGGTGTAAAAGAGGATGAACTACGACGAACTCAGCGAGAGAGGAATAAGAAGGGTTTTCATAAATGTTTTGTCTTTCGTAAACGGTTTGATAAAACATGTCATGCACATTAAAATGTATATATATGTAAGCAATTAATGACATTGCGTATCCAATAAGAAATAAGACGAGATATTCATATTGAAAAAGGATATGTGTATCTCTTATTGTTGATATTGACGACACAGAGGCCTAGAACCATGTCTCATTATCCCTACGCCACAACCAAGGATCAAAGTCCTCAAATAACCTGATTCCAACAACCGAGGGTTCTGTATATTCCCCTAAAAAACTAAAGAATGGTCCATAATAGTCGAGGCTATGATCGGCAAGTCTGATACTGCCTGGTGACTGTCGTATGCTACCAGGCCAATAGAAGGTTGCAACCTTGATATATATATAAGTGTAATAACCCGACTCTCCAAGGAAAGACACCAAGCGAGAGAGAGACTAGGAGGGCAACAAAGTAGGTTACATCCGTCACAAGACTAATTATCAAAGGCATAATGAATATTCATGTAAACATCTTGCATAGAAAACTTGGGACATGTGAGCAATTTAATCTCTTACATGCATTCTCGTTTAGTTATGAAGCAAATTGAATCATGTATTCAACCTCATTTAAGCTCAATTAATATGCACCTTGATCCCATATAGATATGCATTTACTTGCAAATGGAAATAACACAAAAATAGGCAAAAATTAGGGCATCTGGTCAAGGTACCTCAACTGGACCCCTTGACCGGACATGGAGAAGTAGGGATCCGGATAAGGCCATCTGGACAAGGTACCTTGTCCGGACTCCTTATCCAGACCAAGAGCAGTAACACTACCATTCATCTGGGCAAGGCCATCTGGGCGAGACAACAATAAGTGCCTCGACCGGATGGTGCAACAAACATGCATATTTGGTCTTTTCTTGTTCCAAACTCAGCTCCTTCAAGCATATTTCATATATTTAGCTTAATTCAACCTTAGACAACAATAATATATTTAGCTCATTAGAACATACAACACAAGTTTAATGCATTATCTCCAAAACTTTCAACTTAACTCAAACACTCAAAGCTCAACATTTTATCTCCTCTATTTGCTACCAATTTGAATATGCCCACACATGTTACACTTTATCTAGCATGGATCACAAACTAAAGGAAACAAATTCAAGCAAGAGATAACACTACAACAACAATTGGAGCCCTAGATGAACACCCAAAGCTTAAACTCATAAAACAAGCTCATATATAACCTTGATCATGCTCATTAAACATATATAACCCATAGTATGGATCATATGACTTTTATAAAGTATTTCAAAAATATCCCTCACCTTATAGTTGTAGTATGAAAGCAAGAAAACACTTGGTGCAAGCTAGAAAGTTTAAAGAGAACTTGAAGATGCAAGATGGTAGTTAGAAATGGCTTAAAAGTTGCTCATTCTTCTTCTTCTTCTTTCTCTTCTCCTGATACTTTGATTGTGGAGAGTGTGTATATGAGCTGATCATGTGTTTTGTGTGTGTTGTGTGTGTATTATATGTATTTAGTTGGTAAACAAATATCTAAAGGCCCCAAAAGACCACCGTGCCCTTCTAACTAAAACGTAATTGCCAGTATGCCAATTAGTTGTATCTTGATTGTTTTAGTTAGCTATTGTTACATAGAGGAATTTAATTAATACCTACGATATATAAATTACTCAAATGTACGTAAGTGAACTTAAATGCACGTTAAACGATGCTGGTGTACATAAAACAAGGTAAATACATTTTAAAAGATGTAAATGCACATAAAATGACTTAATTATGCATTATATAAACTAAATCCATATGGGTCTCGTGTTGAGCTTCACATCCTCCCCCCTTAAAAGAATTGCGCCCCTGCAATTATTTTTACTCTGAGAATAATCTCGGGTATTATTGCTTTATTTGGTCTTATCGTTACCATGTTGCTTCTTCAATTCTATGGTGATTCCAAAGAAACCATTGGAATGGTCTTATTGTGAAGTTCCCAATCTTGTTCATCCAAGATCCATACGGGTTACTCTTCATAGGACAAGTTCAATCGAAGTTGCAACGGTTTCGCCTCTAGCACGTGAGAGAGGTCGGGATGGTACTTCCTCAACATCGAAACATGGAATACGTTATGAATGTTAGAGAGATTTAGTGGTGGATCCAACCGATATACTAGCTTGACGACTCTTCCTTCAATTCCAAATAGCCCTGCATACCTCGGGCTCAATTTTCTACCCTTGCCATGCCTAATCAATCCTCTCTGAGGTGACAACTTCAAGAAAACTTGATCACTAACTTCAAATTCCAAGTCTCACCTTCGCTTATCAGCATAGCTTTTTTGTCGGCTTTGGGCCGCGAGCATTCTTTTTTGAATCAAGTGCACATTCTCAATCTTTTCTATCAACTCTAGAAACAATGTGGGATCCATTGTTTTCATCTCACCGACCTCGTCCCAATACAAGGGCTATCTACACTTTCGACTATACAAAGCCTCGTATGTTGCCATTCCAAGGTTGGCTGAAAGCTGTTGTTATAAGCAAACTCTGCCAAAGGCAAGTGCTTCTCCCAACTACTTTCAAAGTCCAACACACATACCCTCAACATGTTTTCCAATATCTGTATGGTTCTTTTAGATTGTCCGTCTATCTGAGGGTAGTATGTTGTGCTGAAGCTCAATTTCGTTCCCAAGGCTTTTTGCAATTTCTACCAGAAGTGAAATGTGAAGTGCGGATCTCTATCTGACACAATGCTAGTTGGTACACCATGCAATCTTACAATATTAGCCACATACAAATCAGTTAACTTCTCCAAGCTATCCTTCTTATTCATTGCAATAAAGTGAGCTGTCTTCGTCAACCAATCCATAACAACCCAAATTGCACCATATCCTCGAGGTGACCTTGGTAATTCCATGACAAAGTCAATCGTGACATGTTCCCATTTCTATTGTAGAATCTCCAAAGGTTGTAGAAGACCAGCAGGTCTTTGATGTTCTGCCTTCACTCGTTGCCATGTCAAGCGCCGAGATACAAACTCCGCAATCTCTCGCCTCATGTTATTCCACCAATAATATTGTTTTAGATCTCGATACATCTTTGTACCTCCTGGGTGAATGGTATACTTGGAATGGTGGCCTTCTTCAAGTATCTTCTTCTTCAACTCTGAATCACTTGGCACACAAATCCAGTTTCTGAACTTCCATGGTTCATCCTCATGTAACTTGAAGTCCGGATTGTCATCTTTTATCTTTTGGAGTTGAGGGTCTTGTTGTTGAGCCTCTCAGATCTGAGATAGAAGAGTAGGTTGCACAACCAGATAAGCAATAAAAAAGACCCCATTATTTGTTAGTTCAGGTCTTCATTAACTTACTTCATCGAGCATTTCCTATTCTTTTACCTCCAACCTAGCCAAACTTGTCTTTCGGCTCAAAGCATCTGCCACAACATTTGTTTTCTCGAGCATGTAGTTAATTGTGCAATTGTATTCATCCAACAGCTTTATCCATCGTCGTTGTCTCATATTCTACTCCTTCTAGGAGAATAAATACTCTAAACTCTTGTGGTTCGTGAATATTTCAAACTTACTTCCCTATAAGTAATATCTCCACTTCTTCAATGCAAACACAATAGTTGCAAGCTCTAAATCATTTGTAGGATAGTTCATTTCATAAGGTTTCAACTTTCGGGATGCATAAGCGATGACTTGATTGTTTTGCATTAACATGCACCCTAGTCCTTCCTTTGAAGCATCACTATAAATAATGAAGTCTTGAGTTCCCTCGGGCAATGCCAAGGCATGAGTAGTTGTCAATCTCTTTTTCAATTCTCGAAAACTGTTCTCACACTTATCATCCCACACAAAACTGATATTCTTTTGTGTATGTCTTGTAAGTAGTCCTACAACCTTGGAGAAGTCCTTCACAAATCTCCGGTAATAACCTGCTAACCCAAGGAAACTGTGCACCTCAGTGATATTCTTCGACTTCTTCCATGCTAACACCACTTCAACCTTTGACAGATCCACCGCAATTTCATCCTCGAAAATTATATGTCCTAAGAATGCTACTTATTGAAGCAAGAATTCAAACTTGTTGAACTTGGCATAATGTTGATGCTCCCTCAATTTCTGTAACACCAAATGCAAGTGTTGTTCGTGTTCCGCCTCGGTCTTTGAATACACCAAAATGTCATCTATAAAAATCACCATGAACTAGTCCAAATACAACTGGAATACCCTGTGCATAAAGTACATAAAAGCGGCAGGAGCATTTGTTAAACCAAATGATATCACCACAAATTCATAATGCCCGTACCTCATTCTGAACGCTGACTTACGCACGTCCTCTTGTTTAATAAATAGTTGATAATAACCCTGCCTCAAGTCAAACTTTGAGTAAAACTTGGCTCCCTAAAGTTGTTCAAATAACTCGTCGATCAACGACAACAGATACTTGTTCTTGATAGTTACCTAGTTCAACCCTCTGTAATCGATGCACAATCTCAAGGTTTCGTCCTTCTTCTTTACAAACAACACCGATACACCCCACGTAGATGTGTTAGGTTGTATGAACCCTTTTTCTAACAATCCTTGTAGTTGAACCTTCAACTCTTGCAATTTGGTCGGAGCCATGCAATATAGGGCCTTAGAGATAGGTTGTGTACCCAGTAGTGTTTCAATCATGAACTCAATATCCCTTTCGGGTGGAAACCCTGGCAACTCATCTAGAAACACATTAACATATTCCTTAACCACCGACACCTTCACTAACTAGTTTTGATCCGTTGGCTTGTTGATCAAATAAGCCAAGTATCCCCTACAACCTTTTCTCATATACTTCACAACTTTCATTGAGGATATAACAATCTTTCCCGACATGTCACAATTTCCCTTCACCCTAATCACAGGTTGCCCCAGTACCCGGAACTTCACAACCTTCGTCTGGGAAGCCAACTGGGCGTAGTTTCTTTCCAACCAATTTATCCCTAAGATCATATCATATTTTTAGAAAGGAAGCACAATAAGGTCGGCCAAGAACTCCCGATCCTTAATTTGAATTTTGCAAGCTTTGCAACCAAACCTAGAAATATATTTGGTACCCTTAAGAGTACTAACTTCTACATGACATTGTAAGGACTCAACTTGCAATTTTATGCGATGCACACATTGTAGGGTAATGAATGAGTATGTGGCTCCAGAATCAATAAGCACCTTAACTAGTTGACTTAAAATCAGGAAGGTACCTTCAACTACCGCTGCATCCTTTGGTAGTTCTTCTTGGTCCACAACATGGACTTGAGCTTGAACTCTTTGTCCTGGAGCATTTCTGGCAGATTGATCATGTGCACCCCTATTATGCATCTTTGGGCAATCCTTGACTTGGTGTTAGTCACTGCCATACCTGATTCACTTGCCTGCCTTCCTTTAACACTAACCTTCTGTGTGTCCCCTCTTGTTGCAATAGGCACACATGACATTCTGGGGAGTGGTTGCACCTCCTGGTGCTCCACGAACTACCTGAGGGGCTGGGGCATTTGGTTGTGGTATAGCAACAACTGGTCTTGCTTGGGTTTGTTCTTGGGCCGAATATGGTCTCTATGATGGTTGACCCAAGAATGGCCTCTTGTTAACTTGACTTGGCCCTCCTCAGAAGTCAAACTTTTTCTTCTCAATGTGGGAGGCCGAGTCTAGCATCTCGCCATAAGAGTTGAAGTGGTGTAAAGCTAGAAAGTCTTGAATCTCGGGCCTTAGTCCCCGAACAAACTATTTGATTCTTCTTCCTCATTCTGAACCAACACGGGGAGGTAGTAGGATAGCTTGTTGAAATGGGCATCATATTGAACCACAGACATTGTACCTTGCCTCAAAGTAAGAAAATCTTCCTCTTTTTTCTCTCGAGCCACCTCTGTAATGTAGTTTCCTTTGAAGGAATTAACAAAGTTGGTCCATTTGACTGGAGTACCATTCTGTTCCCAACGGAGCTTCCCAGTTCTCTACTATTGTTCTATATCCTCCTCCAACAAGAATACCACAAATGTCACCTTCTTCTTATTGGTGTAATCGAGTGCGGCAAATATCTTCTCAACCTATGCCAACCAAGCCTCTACCCTTTCATCATTAGGGTGACCAAGGAATTTAGGAGGTCCATAGCCTAGGAAGCTCTTTAATGTATCATCCCCATCTCCTCTATGGTTGTTGTTGTTGTTGTTGTGGTTGTTGTTAGCACCATTATCATTGTTTCCCGTTCTATCGGTGACTTGTTGCTCCATTACCTGACTCATCCGGTCTATGGCAGTTGTCATCATATTGAACATTGCCATTCCCGGATTAGTTGGTCAGCATTCCCGGTTCCTTAAGGTTCAGCATTACTATGAGTACTTTGACCTGCCATCTATAGACATAGAGTAGATGTCACTCACAGTTATATGACATGTATGCATTATTATATGAGGTGTGATTACAGATACCAATAGTACTCCTAACACACAAAACACATAACCATGCTTGACACATAGATTTCACGTAAGCAAATATAGCACGTTGAGCACATAAGTCCACATAAGCAGATATAACACTAAGCATGTTCATCTTAAGATTTCTACCCACTAACCAGGGGTTCTAAAACCTATCTTACGCAATTTATGCTCTGATACCACCTAAAGGTGTCACGCCCCAACCTGGATACCCACAAAGGCTAAGGCCGGTGCGTGATCATTCGTAACTCTAAAACCTGTAATTAGCAACTTAATAACCTGTACATTCATATAATATTCCATAAAAGATTCAAAAGACTTCAAAAGTCACTGGTCAAAATTAGGGTGATATCCAATTGTTTCACATTTACAAGTTCTCAAGCCACCTGTTCATACATAGTGCCTATTCCAGGTTCAGGTGTCTTGGTCTCAAGATAAAAGTAATAACATACTTAAGTACAAGTTTAATATCCAAAAGAATATTACATATATCAAGTTTAAAAGAATTGCGCCTTCGCAATTACCTTTACTTTGAGAACAACCCCAGGTACTATTGTTCCATTTGTTCTCGTCGCTCCCATATTGCTTCTTCAATTCCATGGTGATTCTAAAGAACCTTCACCGTCAGAATGGTCTTATTGCGAAGTTCTCGATCTTGTTCATCTAAGATCAATACGGGTTGCTCTTCATAGGACAAGTTCTCTCGAAGTTGCAACGGTTCCAGCTTTAGCAAATGAGAGGGTTAGGATGGTACTTCCTCAACATCGAAACATGGAATACATTATAAATGTTGGAGAGATTTTGTGGTAAATCCAACCGATATGATAGCTTGTCGACTCTTCCTTCAATTCCAAATGGCCTTACATACCTCGGGCTCAATTTTCTACCCTTGCCATGCTTGATCAATCCTCTCTTAGGTGACAACTTCAAGAAAACTTGATCACCAACTTCAAATTCCAAGTCTCGCCTCCGCCTATCAATATAGCCTTTTTGTCGACTTTGGGCGGCGAGCATTCTCTTTTGAATCAAGTGCACATTCTCAATCGTTTCTATCAACTTTGGCAACAATGTGGGATCCATAGCTTTCATCTCACCGACCTCATCCCAATACAAGGGCGATATACACTTTCGACCATACAAAGAGTTGTATGGTACTATTTCAATGGTTAGTTGAAAGCTATTGTTATAAGCAAACTCTGCCAAATGCAAGTGCTTCTCCCAACTATTTCCAAAGTCTAATACACATGCCCTTAACATGTTTTCCAAAATCTGTATGGTTCTTTCGAATTGTCCGTTTATCTAAGGGTAGCATGCTGTACTGAAGCTCAATTTCGTTCCCAAGGCTTTTTGTAATTTCTGCCAGAAGTAAGATGTGAAGCGCAGATATCTATCTGACACAATGCTAGTTAGTATACCATGTAATCTTACAATATTAGCCACATACAAATCAACTAGCTTTTCCAAACTATCCTTCTTGTTCAATGCAATAAAGTGAGCTGTCTTCGTCAACCGATCCACAACAACCCAAATTGTATCACATCCTTGAGGTGACCTTGGTAATTCTATGACAAAGTCCATCATGACATGTTCCCACTTCCATTGTAGAATCTCCAAAGGTTGTAGAAGACCAGCATGTCTTTGATGTTCTGTCTTCACCCGTTGGCATGTCAAGCATCGAGATACAAACTCCGTAATCTCCCGCTTCATGTTATTCCACCAATAATGTTGTTTTAGATCTTGATACATCTTTGTACCTCTCGGGTGAATGGTATACCTGGAATGGTGGGCTTCTTCAAGTATCTTCTTCTTCAACTCTGAATCACTTGGCACACAAATCTGGTTTCTGAACTTCCACAGTCCATTATCATATAACTTGGAGTCCGGACACGTTGTTAATCGTGCATTTATAGTCATCCAACAGCTTCATCCAGTCTTTGTCTCATATTCAACTAATTCTGGGAGAATAAAAACTTTAAACTCTTGTGGTCTGTGAATATTTCAAACTTACTTCCTTATAAGTAATGTCTCCACTTCTTCAATGCAAACACAATAGCTACAAGCTCCAAATCATGTGTAAGATAGTTCATTTCATAAGGTTTCAACTTTCGGGATGTATAAGCGATGACTTGATTGTTTTGCATTAACACGCACTCCAATCCTTCATTTGAAGCATCACTGTAAATAACGAAGTCTTGAGTTCCCTCGGACAATGCCAAGACAAGAGCAGTTGTCAATCTTTTTTTCAATTCTTGAAAGCTACTCTCACATCTATCATCCCACACAAATCTGACCTTTCTTTGTGTAAGTCTTGTAAGTGGTCCTGCAACCTTAGAGAAGTCATTCATAAATCTCCAGTAATAACCTGCTAACCCAAAGACGCTGCACACCTTAATGATATTCCCAGGCTTCTTCCATGCTAACACCACTTCAATCTTTGATGGACCCACCGCAATTCCATCTTTGGAAATTATATGTCCCAAGAATGCTACTTGTTGAAGCCAGAATTCACACTTGCTGAACTTGGCATAAAGTTGATGATCCCTCAATTTATGTAACACCAAATGCAAGTGTTGTTCGTGTTCTACCTCGGTCTTCGAATACACCAAAATGTAATCTATAAAAATCACCATGAACTGGTCCAAATACGGCTGGAATACCCTGTGCATCAAGTCCATAAAAGCGGCAGGAGCATTTGTTAGACCAAACGATATCACCACAAATTCATAATGTCCGTACCTCGTTCTAAAAGCTGACTTAGGCATGTCCATCTATTTGATACATAGCTGATAATAACCCTGCCTCAAGTCGAACTTTGAGTAAACCTTGGCTCCCTGAAGTTGTTCAAATAACTCGTCAATCAATGGAAACGGATAGTTGTTCTTGATGGTTACCTGGTTCAACCTTCTATAATCGATGCACAATCTCAAGGTTCCGTCCTTCTTCTTTACAAATAACACCAGTGCACCCCACGAAGATGTGCTAGGTTGTATGAAACCTTTTTCCAACAATCCTTGTAGTTGAACCTTCAACTCTTGCAATTCAGGTGGCATCCAACTGTTCGACATTTACAAGACCTCAAGCCACCTATTTATACATAGTTCCTATTCTAGGTTCAGGTGTCTAGGTCTCAAGATAAAAATAACAACATACTTAAGTACAAGTTTAATATCCAAAAGAATATTACATATATCAAGTTGTTCAAAGATAGAGATTGTCTTCAATTAAAAAGCATGAAGGTCATAACAAGCAGAAGTCATTTTCATCGAACCAAGGGCCTCCATCATCCACTTAAGAGGCCTGCTCGGGGTTGACCTCACCTAAAATGGTGTAAAAGAGGGTAAACTATGACGAACTTAGCGAGGGAGGGATAAAAAGGGTTTTCGTAAATGTTTTGTCTTTCATAAACGGTTTGATAAAACATGTCATGCACATTAAAATGTACATATAAGTAAGCAATTAATGACATTGCGTATCCAATATGAAATAAGACGAGCTATTCATATTGAAAAATGATATGTGTATCTCTGATTGTTGATGCTGATGGCATAGAGGCCTTGAACCATGTCTGAATATCCCTATGCCACAACTGAGGATCAAAGTCCTCAAATAACCTAACTCCAACAATCGAGGGTTCCAGATATTTCCCTCAAAGATAAAGAATCATCTATAGTAGTCGAGGCTATGACCGACAAGCCCGATGCTACCCAGTGGTCGTCATATGCTACCAAGCCAATAGCAGGTTGCAAACTTGATATATATATATATATATATATATAAGTATAATAACCCGACTCTCCAGGGAAAGACACCAAGCGAGAGAGAGATTGGGAGGGCAACAAAGTAGGTTACCTCCATCACAAGAGTAATTATCAAAGGCATAATAAATATTCATATAAGCATCTTGCATATAAAACTTGGGACATGTGAGCAATTATAATCACTTACAAGCATGCTCGTTTAGTCATGAAGAAAATTGAAGCATGTATTCAACCTCATTTAAGCTTAATTAATATACACCTTGATCCCATGTAGATATGCATTTACTTGCAGCTGGAAATAACACAGAAATGGACAAAAGTGGGGTATTCAGTCGAGGCATCCGACAAAGGCACCACGATCGGACCCTTTGACTGGACATGGGACAGTGGGGATTCGGATGAGTCCATCCAGACCAATGGCAGTAACACTACCTTTCATTCGGGCATGGCCATCCGGACGAGGCAACAACAAGTGCCTCAACCAGATAGTGCAACAAACATACATATTCGGTCTTTTCTTGTTCCAAACTCAGTTCCTTCAAGCATATTTCACATATTTAGCTTAATTCAACTCTAGACAACAATATTTTACAAGTGTCTTAGCTCATTAGAACATACAACACAAGTTCAATGCATTATTTCCAAAACCTTCAACTTAACTCAAACACTCAAAGCTCAACCTTTCATCTCTTCTCTTTGCAACCAATTTTAACATGCCCCACATATGTTACACTTCATCTAGCACACATCACAAACTAAATGAAACAAATTCAAGCAAGAGATAACACTACAACAACAATTGCAGCCCTAGATGAACACCCAAAGCTCAAACTCATAAAACAAGCTTATATATAACCTTGATCATGCTCATTAAGCATATAGAACCCATAGTATATATCATATTGTGAGGCCCGATCTCGATTTACGTGCAATACCTTATTTTGCGTGCCCTAAACCTAGAAAAGCGTGCCCACACGCTAATCAAGAAAGCATCTTACACGAAACACTAAATTATTAATTAGTCTTACAAATTCCACTAACTAATATTATAATCCTAATTCAACTTACTAGAAGACGAAATTTCACCAAAAGCTAAACATTCTTATTCTTTATTCATTCTTTTGCATATCCCAAGCACACACAATAAAATAAAGCTCAAAACAAGACAAAAATTTAGAATTTCCACTTGCCTTGGCCGACCATACCTTGCTTTTGAACAACATTTGCATAAATTAAACTAAGCCTAGACAAACTATGACAATTACTTCAAACAATGCATTAAAAAAATGACCTAAAACCCTACCCAATGCTCCACATTCTCGGCCCACTCAAATGCCCATGCTAAGACAATTCAAAACATGCTTTAGATGACACAAAATCAGAAATTTTAGAAGCTCAAGGCCGACACATGCTCACACAAACATTTCATTCTTTTCAAACTTCTCATTCTCTCATTTACACTCTATTTCTCTCGGCCTTGGCTGCAACCTTAGGCTCCATAGCTTAAGCTCTCATTCTAAGGCTCTCCTAGACATTCAAGACTCTAAGGAACTCGACCAAGCAAGCAAGAAGCAAGGAGATTTGCATGCAAGCTCATAGAACACTCATTTCGGCCCTAGGTATGTTTGATAGCTTTTCTTTCATCTCCCTTTTGTTCTAACCACATGCACATACTAAGGACATGGTAACTCAGCTAGGAATTAAGGAAATCAAGCAATATCTCTCGGCCAAACAAGGAGAGAAGACCATGTGTGCATCTTCAAGAGTTTTGAGCATCATTTGTTGTCAATAGGCTAAGGTGAGGGTTAATCTTTTTTAAAAGCTTTCAAAAACCACATGCATGTCTTCATATGTCTAGATTTACCTATGTACCTGTTGTATATGTGTGTGCATGAGCTTATATAACCATGCATGGCAAGATATTCGGTTAGAACTTGAAGATAGGCAAAATCGCGTAGTTGGCAGATTTCTGACTTGTTAGAATGAAGTGTATTTGGCATGGTAAATGATGTTGAAAATGCATGACAATTGGTAGGTGACTAGTTTTTCCAGTTATGAGAATTTTTTGTAGAAATAGGACAAGGCCAATTTTGACTCTAAGGTCTCCAAAATGGCAAAACATCGAAAGGTGTCTAAATCTGGAAATCTGGGAAAATGGAGCAGGTTTTTGGCAGTTCACTGTCCTTGTAGAACGAAACAGTTTTGACCTAGTAAACGATATCTAAAATGTATGAAATTTGGTAAGTTTCTATATTTTTCAGTTCTGGACATTTCTGTTGGAAATAGACTAAAGCTAAATCTGACCCTAAGACCCTCAAAAATGGCAAGTATTGAAATATGTACGAATCTAGACAGTTTTGCGTAGTGTCACGGTTTTAGCTATAACTCTTGAATCCGAACTCCAAATGATGCGAGGTTTGTTTCTAGATTTAGTTCACTCAATAAGATTTAATTTGACATTTTATTAACTGGAATTGGAGATTTTTTTCTTGTCTAAATGATTGTGGGAATACATACCATTGCAGTGAGGTTTTTGTCTAGTGATATGCTTTGAAAAATGCTGTAACTTCTCTTGTGGTATCGAATGCTTGGGATTGTGGCACGTGGATGTTGTGTGTACTGTTTTGGATGATTGAGGATGTTTTAATTAATCGATGCATGGCTTGGGTTTAATTACGTGACAACTTGCGGCTTAATCGCACGTGTAAGTATGAATTGAAACCCTATTGACTATGAAAACTCGCTAAGTGTTGATCCTATAGTTATTGTGTCTAATTGTGTGATTAGTGGGCTGCCTAATAAATGTTAAGTATGCTTGAAATGTGATTCCAATGATTACATGTTGATAAGTAGACTTTTCTTGCACCTCAGAGGCAACCTACTTTGTTGTCCTCCTAATGTAATATATTAGATGTTATAAATGTGCATTGCATACAAGGTTGCAACCTTTCATTCTGGTGTGGTAGCGTTTCACGCACACCTGGCGGCATCGAGCTTGCCGGTGCAACTGTGACTACCATTGTCCAATTCCCTCTCTCGCTTGGGGGCTAGACTTTCTCGGAGAGTTGGGTCGTAGGATTTCGGGATACATTCGGAGTACACCCATTTGGCGTGATAAGTGGATGATTTGAAGTCGGCCGCAACAACTGATATTGGAAATGAACTTAGAGCAAAAGCTCACCATATCCTTTTCACTATGTGTATAAGTACTCTCGCTTGGTTCCTAGAGGACCTCGGGGGAGGAAAGACGTGTAATTGTGTTCTTTTACTTTTATATTACATTATAAACTCACTTGTGTAATATGTCATGCTTTCAAAAAAGGTTTTTCATAAGTTGAACCGGAAAAAGAGTTTAAAAACGTATTTCTCGTTCCCCCTCGCTGAGTTCATAAGGACTCACTCTCTTTTATCATCTCAGGTGAAGAAGATCAGGAACAGGTACCTAAGGATAACGTGCCTATCGATGACTCCTTGGAGTGCTTGCCTGCCCTACGTGCCTTACTTAACTGTGGCTATTTTGTGAACGATGTGTTATTTTAAAGACTATTCCTTATGTTGCTTGTTGTCGTTATTGTAAATGACCCCCGTTGTAATTTGGGGTCTAATTTTGATTTGTACCGATATTAACTAGACAGGCACCCTATTTGCTCGTTTTGCTACTTTGATTAGTAACTACTACAGGCTTATGAAGTATTAGGCAAAGGGCTAAGTAAAATGAATCTATCCAATCTTAAGCAGGTACTCATGTGTAAGCTAAGACCAACAGGTACTTGTGTAACAGGAATTGACACATAAACGAGACATAGTTGCTATGCTAGGTGTTTATCAAACGAGACTTGAGATAAATAGTGGACATATCAATTGGTGATAAATAGTAATCTTAGTTGGAATCGAATTTGAGATTGAAAGTTTTGAGGTGATTAGAAAATTAGGTCAAACTAAATAGCCAATTATAGCCGTTATGCTGCCGGTTTTCTGAAGAATTATTGGAGTTCTAATCTAACGGATAAGCTTATTCTTCGTTAATCAGTTATAGTCATAAAAGAACGTGAATGTTTAGATCACACCCTAGTCTAACCTCTATAGGTCTGGTTGGGGGTGTGACACCTTATATTAATGGTATCAGAGCTTAGATTGCTTAAGCCAGTTTTAACTCTCGGACCATGGGTAGAAGCCCTAAGGTTATTGGGATGACTTGTTTATGTGTATTAATGTGTGACAATATCAATTGTGCCTTCTCTGTTTCTATGTGCTTATGTGATTAACATGTCTTAACCATTTCGAGAATTGTATGTCTATGTAAAATTGTATGTGGCATACCTTATACATTAAATTCTTGTCTTGTCATATTCCAATAAATTGTGCATCATAATTTGTGCCTATAGATGGCTGGCCTTAGTACTCGCAATACCAATAGGAGCGATGAGCCTCAAGGAGCCGAAGATGCTCATCAAACTAATCCCGGCATGGCCATGTTTAACATGATGACGAATGCTATGGATCGCGTGTTGCGAGTGATGGAACGTCAAGATGCACGTAAAGCAAACAACAACAACAACAACAACAACAAGAATAGTGGTAACAATGGGAGAAACAACAGAATGCGGGAGTTCCTTGACTTTCACTCGTCCAAATTCTACGGGGAAGCTGATGATGAAAAGGCAGAGGCTTGGCTGTCTAAGATTGAAAGGATTTTCAGGCCACTTGACTATACTGATTAGGAAAAGGTTGAGTTCGCTGTGTTTCTGTTACACGGGGATGCTGAGCATTGGTGGCACACTATGGAGGCACTTTGGGAAACGGATCATACACCTCACTTGTAGGGTAATTTCGTTAAGGCATTCAAGGAGAAATACGTACCTGCAGTTTCCAGGCAGAGGCGATTTGAAGAATTCATGCACTTGAACCAGGGTAACATGACGGTGGCCCAGTATGAGGCTCGTTTTGACAAACTGTCCCGTTATGCTCAATACATGGTCAGTACCCTTGAGGCGAAGATGTGAAAATTTACGAATGGGTTGAGGCCAGAAATTCAGGATCAGTTGGCTTCGCATGACTTTACTACCTATTCTACTCTCCTTGATGCTGCCTCCCGAGTTGAGAATAGGAAACTTGATAGAGCCGGTTCCAACCAGCCGAACAAGAAACCATATCAGCCTCCAAGACAACAGAGAAAATTCCAGACTCAGAGTCACAGTCAGGGCCAGAGCCAGAACAGATCGGTCAATAACCGTGGCCCGACTAAATCACGATTAGCCTCTTCTACCCGCGGATCCACAGGTAGTTCACCTGCTACTCAGTCTATCAACTGTTCTTACTGTGACAAGAAGGGTCACACCGAGGCCCAGTGCTGGAAGAAGTCAGGACAATGCGTGCGGTGTGGCAGTGATCAGCATCAGATAAAGGATTGCCCTAAATGGCAAGGAGGACAAAATCAGATTAAACTACCTGGTAGAGGTAAAACTCCAGTTCCTAGAGTTCAGGCCCGAACTTATGCTATTGAGTGCGAGGAGCTTCCTGAGGAGACTGTTGTTGTTGAAGGTACATTCTTGATACTGAACCAACCTGTTAGGGTGCTAATTGATCCAGGTGCTACTCATTCATTTATTACTCCCTTATGTGTGCAACGTGTGAAATTACGAGTTGTATGTTTGCCTTACGAAGTAGAAGTTGGTACTCTGATGGGTTCTAAACTTGTTACTAGCTCAGCTTGTAAAGCATGTAAAATCCAAATTAAGGATAGAAAATTCTCAGCCAATCTTATAGTGTTACACTTTCGAGACTATGAAGTCATCTTAGGGATGGACTGGTTGGCAAAGCATCATGCCCAACTAGATTGCCGAACGAAGATTGTAACATTCCAGATACCTGGTCAACCAACATTGGAGGTAATAGGTCGAAGAGACTTCACCGGGAGTTCCATCATTTCATCTATGAAAGCAGTGAAGTCCTTGAGAAAAGGGTATAGTGGATACTTAACTTACCTCATCAACAAGCCATCGGACAAAGCTAAGTTGGAGGAGATGTCAGTGATTAAAGATTATGCTAACGTGTTTCCAGAAGAATTGTCCGGTTTACCCCCGGATCGGGAAATCGAGTTTGTAATAGAAGTACTGCCTGGCACCCAGCCAATATCTAAAGCTCCCTATCGTATAGCACCAGCCGAGCTACAAGAATTGAAGGACCAATTGTAGGGATTGTTGAATAAGGGGTTTGTTCAACCAAGTTCTTCTCCGTGGGGCGCATCGGTCCTATTTGTAAAGAAGAAAGAAGGAACGTTGAGGCTATGCATCGATTACCGAGGATTGAACCAAGTGACCGTTAAGAATAAATACCCACTTCCACTGATCGACGAGTTGTTTGATCAACTTCAAAGAGCTAAAGTGTATTCGAAACTCGACTTGAGACAAGTGTATTATCAGCTACGGATCAAAAAAGAGGATGTGCCTAAATCGGCTTTCAAGACGAGATATGGGCATTATGAATTTGTGGTGATGCCATTTGGGCTAACTAATGCCCCTGCAGCTTTTATGGACTTGATGCACAGGGTGTTTCAACCCTACTTGGACCAATTTGTGATGATCTTTATTGATGATATTTTGGTATACTCGAAATCCGAGGCTAAGCATGAACAACATCTGCGATTGGTATTGCAGAAACTTCGAAAGCATCAATTGTATGCAAAGTTTAGTAAATGCGAATTTTGGTTGCGGCAGATTGCATTCTTGGGGCACATCAAATCCCAAGAGGGAATAGCGGTGGACCCAGCAAAGATAGAAGCAGTGATATCTTGGAAGAAGCCAGAAAATGTTATGGAAGTTCGGAGTTTGCTCGATTTAGTCGGCTATTATCAGAGGTTCATGAAGGATTTCTCAAAGATTGCAGGACCGCTTACAAAGCTCACTCAAAAGAAAACAAAGTTCGTGTGGGATGACAAGTGTGAGAACAACTTTCAAGAATTGAAGAAAAGATTGACTACCGCACCTGTTCTTGCATTGCCTGAAGGGAGTCACGGCTTTGTAATCTATAGCAATGCTTCCAAAGAAGGACTGGGGTATGTGTTGATGCAGAATGGTAGAATAATTGCATATGCCTCTAGGAAGCCCAATCCGTATTAATTGAATTACCCGACGCATGATTTGGAGTTAGCGGCTATTGTGTTTGCACTTAAGAAATGGAAGCACTATCTGTGGGGTAACAAGTTTGAGGTGTTTACTGATCACAAGAGCTTGAAATAATTGTTTTCACAAAAAGAGTTGAACATGAGGCAAAGACGGTGGATGGAGCTCTTGGATAATTATAACTGCACAATCAATTATGTGCCCGGTAAAGTAAATGTAGTTGCAGATACCTTAAGCCGGAAGGCGAGCATGGCAAAAACTGGAAGTTAAGGTACAGGAGTTGTTAGAGGAAACATTTTTGTCGAATCCACAATTGACTCAAAAAGGGTTACTTTTGCCACTACACAAGTTCAGTCGACCTTGTTGTCTGAATTACGAGAGGCTTAACAGAAGCACCAACAGTTTCAGAAGATTAAAGAAAACAACACAGATTTCAAGTTTCATGATGATGGTATTTGGAGGTTCAGGAGTCAAATTTGTGTTCCTAATAAGCCAAAGTTGAAAAAGAAGATTCTTGAAAAAGCCCATAACTCAAGATATACTATTCACCCCGACAGAACAAAGATGTACCGGGATTTGAAGCAACACTATTGGTGGAATAACATAAAGAGATAAATTGTGGAGTTTGTGGCTCGGTGTTTAACTTGTCAAAGAGTCAAAGCAGAACATCAATGACCAGCAGGCTTACTACAACCGTTGGAAATTCCCCGACGGAAATGGGAACATATAACTATGGACTTTGTCATGGACCTGCCCAGGTCACAAAAGAGTCATGACGCTGTTTGGGTCATAGTGGATAGATTGACTAAGTCAGCACACTTCTTACCGATGAACAAGGAGGATAGTCCTGAGAAACTAGGAGATATGTATGTGGCGGATATTGTAAGACTAAATGGGATGCCTGTAAGTATTGTGTCGGATAAGGATCCTCGTTTTACTTCCCAATTTTGGAAGCGATTACAAGAAGCTTTGGGAACGAAGTTGAGTTCTAGTACAACTTATCACCCTCAGACTGATGGACAATCTGAGAGAACTATTCAGATTCTAGAGGATATGTTGAGGGCGTGTGTTCTAGACTTCAGAAAAAGTTAGGAGAAATATCTACACCTAGCGGAGTTCGCTTATAATAACAGCTATCATGCCACTATCGAGATGGCCCCATTTGAGGCATTATATGGGCGTAAGTATCGATCTCCAATTTACTGGGATGAAGTAGGTGAGACGAAGACTTTCGACCCGACCCTGCTACCAGAACTTATGAAGACTGTTGAAAATGTCCACCTCATCCGGAAACGGATGCTTATCGCCCAAAGCAGGCAGAAAGTTACACAGACCGACGGAGACGGAATCTAGAATTTGAGGCCGGCGACAAAGTATTCTTGAAGTTATCACCTCGGAAGGGACTGATTAAACACGACAAGGGTGGAAACTTGAGTCCGAGGTTTGTAGGACCATTTGGGATAATTGAGAAGGTTGGCAAATTGACGTATCGTCTGGAACTACCCCAAAACCTCTCCAATATTCATGATGTCTTTCATGTTTCAATGCTACGGAAGTATCACCCTTATCCATCGCATATCTTGGAGCCAGAGCCGTTGCAGCTTCGGGAGAACTTGTCTTATGAAGAAAAGCCTATTTGGATCCTGGACGAACAAGATCGAGAATTACACAACAAGATGATACCAATTGTGAAAGTGTTGTGAGATCACCATGGAGTTGAAGAAGCAACGAGGGAAAGAGGAGACCAGATGGAGCAACAGTATCCGGCATTATTTCAAAGGTAATATTGAATTTCGAGACGAAATTCTTTTAACGAGGGGAGGATGTGAGGCCCGATCTCGATTTACGTGCGATACCTCGTTTTGCATGCCCTAAATCTAGGAAAGCATGGCCGCACGCTAATCAAGAAAGCATCTTACACGAAGCACTAGATTATTAATTAATCCTACAAATTCCACTAACTAATATTATAATCCTAATTCAACTCACTAGAAGACGAAATTTCACCAAAAGCTAAAATGTATGTGTCCTTACATTTGTTGCAACAAATTAACTTTCCTACAAATTTACTTTATTGATTTGTTAATTTATCAAATTTATTAAGGGCCGGAAATTTAGAATTGGTATCAGAGCAGGTTACTGAACTAACTCAGTTAGATCTTTGGGAAAGTTTTTATGGCTGTTTTTTTTTTTTTTTTTTGCAGTTATGGACACAATTCATGATGGAAGTTCAATTAACAAACCACCACTACTGGATGGATCAAACTACTCATATTAGAAGGCTCAGATGAGAGCATTTATCAAATTCATTGATAAAAGAGCTTGGAGGGCAATCGTCGTAGGATGGACGTATCCTACAATGAAAAATGATTAAGGAATTGATGTGCCAAAACCTGAGGATCAGTGGATCCCAAATAAATATCGTTTGGCTAACAATAATTCCAAGGCTTTAAATGCTATTTTCAATGCTGTTGATTAAATCAATTCAAGTTAATCTCAACTTGCGAAACTACTAAGGATGCTTGGACTATTTTACAAACTACATATGAAGGAACTACAGCCGTCAAAGGGTCCAAGCTTTAAATTCTTTCAACAAGATTTGAGGAATTGAAGATGGAAGAGGATGAGACAATTTGTGATTTCAATGGCAAGTTGTGTGACATTGCAAATGAGGTGTTTGCTTTAGGAGAAAAATATTCAGATTCAAAGCTTGTAAGGAAAGTCTTGCGATCACTTCCCGATTGATTTGCCATCAAGGTTGCTACCATTGAAGAAGCAAAAGTTGTTGATAACATGAAGTTGGATGAATTAATGGGTTCAGTTTAGACGTTTGAGATGAAATTTAAACAAAAGAGAAAAGCATTGCACTCCAAGCAGAAGTCCAAAATCAAGATGACCAAAGTTCTTACTATGATGAAGATGCAGAGATCACTGAATCTTTAGCATTACCCACGAAGAATTTCAACAGAGTGCTAAAAAAATGGAAGAAGCAAAGAAGTAGATCAAGGCCAGCGACTTTTGAAAGGAAGTCGACTGTTATAACAAATCTTGAGACGTTTAGAAGGCAAAATAGAAAAACGTTTAAGGAGAAAAAGAGAAATAAAGGTATTCAGTGCAGAGAGTGCGAAGGATTTGGTCATATCCAAGCTGAATGTGCAAATACCTTGAAGAAAAAGAACAAAGTCATGAATACCACTTGGAGTAATGAAGATTCAGATGACTCTTCTGAAAGTGACAACGGACACACCAGCAACTATGTTACATTCGTTGTTGCAATAGGACAAGATGACAGAAAGTCTAGTTCAGCAGATGTCACACCATCTGTTACAACAACATTCACAACAGAATATGTGCTATCAGATGACAACAACACGAATTCAAAAACTGATAATGATGATGACTTGGATGAAGAAGGAATCATGAAAGCATGCAAGGAGATGTACGAAAATGGCTGATTGTATACAAGAAGAATCAAGAGCTAGAGGAAAAGATCAATGAATTGGAGGAACAAAAAGCTAACTTGACAAAATCAATAAGAAACCATCAGATCCAAGCAACCAAGAGTCAATTGAAGATTGAAGAGTTGCAACTGGAGCTGAACAGACTCAGCAAAATGTGAAGATGTTGAATTCGGGTACTTTGAAGCTTGATCATATGTTATCAATTCAAAAGCCAAATGGAGATCATACTGGGCTTGGTTTCCAAAAAGGTACTTCAACTGGTAAAACTATCTTTGTCAAAGAAACTGAGGAGCCGAAGCTAGAACTGCATGTAGCAACATCTCCTGAGACAAAGGCAAAAATTTCAAAAGGAAAGCAAAAGAGATTTGTCCCAATCTATCTTTACTGCGACGATCCTGGACACATCAGACCACGATGCTATAGGTATATTGATGATCTGAAAAAAGGTATGTTTGTCAATCCCTTCTTTTATGGTAAACCTAGGAAATCACCAAAAGTAAGGGTTGATTTGTCACAACAGAGCTTGAAACAAATTTGGGTAAGAAAATCTGTACACACTGTCTAGTTGCTTGCACCTTATTACAAGCTTGTACTACTAACTCATGGTATTTTGATAGTGGTTGTTCTAGACATATGACAGGAGATCGTGGTATGTTGACAAATTATCAAAGTTGCTCAAAAGGTCAAGTAACTTTTGGTGATGGTAAGAAAGGTCGAGTTCTTGGGAAATGAACTCTTGCTATTGAAGGTTTTCCAAGATTAAAAAAGGTTCTTCATGTTGAAGGATTGAAGGCAAATCTCATAAGTATTAGTCAATTGTGCGATCAAGAGTTATTTGTCAAGTTCGCCAAGGATGAGTGTCAAGTGTTTGATAAATCTAATAATTGTATTCTTGCAGGAACTAGATCGACAAACAACTGTTACATGTTGACTTCACCATGTGCACAAACTTTGTTGTGTCAAAATAATTCACTTGATAATGCTGAAATCTGGCACCAAACGTTAGGTCATTTAAATTATAAAATGCTAAACAAGATTGTAAACACAAGAGCAGTACGAGGTAATCCAAAGTTGAATTGTAAAAAATTAAAAGTGTGCGGACCATGTCAGAACGACAAGCAGGTAAGGGCAACACATAAGATGTTGCAACATATCTCAACCAAAAGGACATTGGAACTATTACATATGGATTTATGGGTCCAATGGAAACCAAAAGTATTGGTGGAAAAAAGTATATTTTTGTATGTGTTGATGATTTCTCTAGATACACTTGGGTAGATTTTATTAGAGAAAAATCTGACACATTTGATGCATTCAAGAAATTGTGCTTAAGGTTAAGAACAGAGAAAAGTTGCAACACATGAAAGATTGTTTGAATAAAAAGTGATCATGGTAGAGAATTTGAGAACTTTACATTTTCTGAATTTTGCACTGAATAAGGTATAGCACATGAGTTTTTAGCACCAAAAACACCACAACAAAATGGTGTAGTTAAAAGAAAAAATAGGCTTCTTCTGGAGATGGCTCGAGTCATGCTAAATGAAAAGAACATCCCACAGGTTTTGGGCTGAAGCAATTAATATAGCATGTCACACAATAAATTGAGTTTACCTTAGATCAGGTACATGCAAAACCTCATATGAAATTTGGAAATGGAGGAAACCCTCACTCAGTTACTTTCATGTCTTTGGAAGTGTGTGCTATATTCTAAATGAGAGAGAACAAAGAGGTAAGTTTGATGTAAAAAATGAGAAAGGTATATTTCTTCGATATCCCAAAAATAGTCGAGTTTTTAGAGTGTTTAACTTGACCACTAAAACTATTTTAGAATATGCTAATGTTATGATTGATGATTTCAAACAAGTTGCAACATATGCTCTAGAAGATGATGTTAACGGTATGAAAATCAATCATATTGCAGAAGGTATCGTAACAACAGGTGAAGCACCTAGTGACGATGTTTCAGATGATGATACGACAGAAGGTGCAACAAATCTGAAAAAATCAAAAAATTTTGGAGACAGTAATTTGCAGTCAAAAGCATAGGAACCACTTGCTCATGTTCACAAAAATCACTCAGCAAAAGAAGTTATTGGCTCCATTCATGAAGGGGTCAAAACTCGAGGTAAGCCTAAAATGAACTACAGGGAAATGGTCAGGTATATATGCTTTACCTCACAGTTTGAACCAAAAAATGTCAAAGAGGCCTTAGAAGATGAATGTTGGGTTAATGCCATGCAGGATGAATTGTATTAGTTTGTTAGAAATGATGTATGAATATTAGTGCCTAGGCCGAAAGACATAAATGTGATAGGAACAAAATGGATCTTCAAAAATAAAACTAATAAGTGTGGCAACATAACGAGAAATAAAGACAGGGTAGTTGCTCAAGGATACACACAAATAGAATGTGTGAATTTTGATGAAACTTTTGCCCCAGTAGCAAGGCTTGAATCTATTAGGTTATAGTTGTCCATAGCATGTGTGTTAGGTATAAGGCTTTACTAAATGAATGTAAAGAGTGCATTTTTAAATGAAGCCTATGTTGAACCACCAAAAGGATTTGAAGATCCACATTATCCCACATATATGTATAAATTGAAAAAGGCCTTGTATGGGTTAAAACAAGCCCCAAGAGCTTGGTACAAAAGATTGACCAAGTTTTTGCTTGAAAGAGGCTACAAGAGAGGGGGGGTTGATAAAACTCTATTCATTAAGAAATTTGGTTCAGGAATTTTGATTGCACAAATTTATGTAGATGATATAGTTTTTGGTGCAACATCTAAAAACAAGGCTGATGAATTTGTGAAGCAAATGAAGTATGAATTTGAAATGAGCATGGTTGGTGAATTAACTTCTTTTCTAGGTTTGCAGGTCAAGCAATGTGTGAATGGTATTTTTATCTTACAAGAAAAATATGCAAAAAACCTGGTTAAAAGGTTTGGACTAGAATCAGCAAAGCATATGAGAACACCCATGGGAGCAAACGTTAAGCTAACCAAGAATGAGAATGAAAAATCTGTTGATGGGACTCTCTATAGAAGTATGATAGGAAGCTTGTTGTATCTCACAGCAAGCAGACCTAACATTTGTTTTAGTGTTGATGTGTGTGCTAGATATCAATCCAACCTAAATGAGTCACACTTAATTGTAGTTAAACGCATTATAAAATATATAAGTGGGACTGCAAATTATAGTATTTGGTACACAAATGATACTAATGCAAATCTTGCTGGTTTTAGTGAAGCTGATTGGGCAGGAAATGCAGATGACAGGAAGAGCACAACTAGAGGTTGTTTCTATGTTGGAAACAATCTTGTGTCTTGGTACAGTAAAAAGAAAAATGTGATCTGTTTGTCAACTGCTGAGGCCGAGTACATAGCTGCTGGAAGTTGTTGCACTTAACTATTGTGGATGAATCAAATATTGGAAGACTATGGTGTTGAACAGTGAGTTTTAACTATTTTTTGTGATAATACTAGTGTCATAAACATTTCTAAAAACCCTGTGCAACATCCACGAACTAAGCACATTGATATACGACACCATTTTATTCATGAACTTGTTGAAACATAAAAGGTTGTTCTAGAATATGTTGCAACAGAACATCAGCTAGTAGACATTTTCATTAAGGCACTTGACTCTGTGAGATTTGAAGTTTTGAGAAAAGCTATTGGTATTTGTACCAATTAATGCTGGCACATGCATTGAAACATGAAAGTGATAAGTCTCAAGAGATGTGAAAGTTTAAGAATTAAATCAACTTGAGATTTATTATTTGAACCATACTTTTTGTGCACATTATATTTTGATCTGATTGGAAAACTGATTTTAATGGTTTACAAGTGCAGGAATTTGAACTTCCTAGTGACTCTAGATACAAAGAGAAGTCTCTTTATCCATTCATGTACTCTATTCACTCATGAAAGGGAAAAAGATATTAAAAAAACAAACAAACAAAAGCAAAAAAAAAAGGTGGAGATTGGAAAAAGATACCTAAACCAGATTGAAGGTTCTAGAGTGAAAGCTACCAAGTCCAATATTCATTTGAAAAAAAAAATTATGTAATGTGATTAGACGATCAAGTTGTTTGAACAAGTTGTTTTAAATTCTAAATCTTGCAAATCCTGATTCTGAGGAATTTCAAGAAAGATCTTTATATAGCTTTCACACACACACATTATTCAAGTTATAAATTCTGGTGTGGTTTAAGTATTGAATAAATCTAATTTTTTATTGATGAAAACACAATCAATGTGGATTTTGTGTGCCATTCATTTTTTTATGTTTAAGAAATAATTCATAAATTTAAGTGCTTAAGTGGCTGATTGGTGAAGTTATGTTGCAACATGTACTGAAACAATATTTCTCACTAAACTTGTGCCGGAACACAAACGAAAAAAGAAAACACAAAAATGAGGGAAAATGAGTTTGGCGCCAAAACCGGGTGATGACATGGTAGATATATGTTGACATTGGTAAGTTAAAAAGTTGTGACTTTTCAAGAGAGTTTGAGTTCCAATAAACTTGTGTTTCTTCGTGTTCTACTAGCTCTAGGACACTAATTGTTGTAAATCTCTTTCTTCTATAAAGTGTGCTAAATCTGAGTTTCTTTTTGTCTCACATGGATCTCTCTATCTCTCTCGTCTGCTCACTACTTCATTTTTCTTGAGAAATTGCTAGGGCATTGTGTTATAGGAATCTTGAAAACAAGCATGGTATCCACTCGTTCAGGAGCAAGGCATTGGGGTCACAAAACACAACCAAGAGGTGCACCAAGTGGCAACCCAAGTACCCTAATCACTTTCGAAGAAAGTCCATCTGTTACTCCCTCAAATCCGTCAGGTCCTCAAGAAAAGGCTACACACTCATCGTCGGGTGATTCACCTTGCTCATCTAATTCATCTCATGAATCAGAAGAGGTCACCCACGTGCTAGTAAAAAGAACAATAGCTGTCCAAGGACAATGCCCACCAGGTGTTGCACGTAATGTCCCAACACCATCTGTAAGCCTTGAGAAGTCCTCAAACTTGTTGGCAACGCCCGAGATGCTTGTTCCAACCGAAGGTAAAACCCAGCCTGATGAAGGCACCTCTGTGCTTGAGAATGTGCCACCAGCTGCTGCAACACTCATGAAAGAAACAACAACCAATAAGGTAACAGCAAGTGATGTCCCTTTAGCAGATGCAACAATTGCAACACCACCAGCAGATTTAAAGAACAAAGGAAAGGCAAAGCATGTGGGAAAATACAAAAGGAAGTTTGGAACACCTACTGATACATCAAAGTGACAATAGAGACACGGGTATGATGTTTCAACCGCTTTCCCTAAGAAATTCTTTTTGGCAAAAGTAAAATTAGGTAGAAGACCTTGTCTCAAAGACCTTTTCAGATTGAAAAACCCCTTAATGGGGCTTCATACAACGGCTATGGGATTTTAGAGCTATTAAACAAAGGGGATTACGAAAATCTTTTGCCAAATTAAAGCCTTTTTCAACTTCCGTCGTCCATGAGTTCTATGCCAACATAAACAAGGACATGGGTGTTGCAACATCTAAACTGTACCATTATGTGTTTGTAAGGAATCATGTGTTTGAATTTTCTCCTATTGTCATAAATGAATTTCTTGAATTTACCCCATCTGAAGAGGTTATTCCTGAGGAGCAAATCACACTAGATATGGTTGCAAAAGAGTTGGTTGGAAGTGAGGTCGATGGGTTAGATGAAAGAAGGTTGAATGCAGCTTCCTTAACAGCAAAATATGCAGTTTTGCATCGGATGGTCCTAGCTAATTGGTTTCTTAGCAAGCATACCACAAGCATCAATGCTGAAATGGATAGAATCTTGTACAAGATAGGGACTGGGATTAACCTTGATATTGGTGAGATTGTCTTTGCTAGAGTTGTAGAAGAGCCAATCAAGGAAGTGAAGACCCAATATTTGCCTTATCTAGCTTTGATCTTTGGTATTTTAACTGCCTAAAAGACTGTTCATGACCCGATTGAACCCCTTGTCAAGTTGTCCTCTCTATTACTTTTCTCTCACAAGTTTTTGCAGGAACAACATAAGGTTGATATTCAGGGGAAGCCTCGAGTTGAAGGCAATATTGGAATAGGTTCTGCAACAACTACTGTTGCGCTATTGCAACAAATGCAAAAACTTCAAAGTGAAGTCCATGAGCTGCGCAATGATCAAACTACTATTAAAGCCAATTAGCAGAAGATCATGGCTGACCTTAAGAAGTTGATGGAAGGACAACAAACTCTACTTGATTTCGTCTCCAAATCCACTATCTGAGTGTTACTTTGTTTAATGATTTTCACATTGCCACTTTGTTGTTTTTATGATGATTTTGCTCTGATACACTATTATGCTTCTATGTTGCTACTCTATTTTTTTACATCGTGCTCTGCTACTCTATTCTACTGCTTTGGTTTCTTTTGTCAAAATGGGAGATAGACCCACAAGACAATGGTTTGATTTCTTTGATTATGGTTTATTTGAGTATGGTTTGACTTATGGTTTGTCATTCTGTGTTACATTGTTTCTTTTGATATTTGACCTGACTGACTCTTATACTACCCATTGCTTATGAATTTTTGCCAAAACAAAGCCAAAGGGGGAGATTGTTAAGATCTGATTTTAATTAATTTCTTTGTTGGCTATGTTTTAGCAAAAATTATGGATATTATTGTGTAGATATTGCGTGTAGAATTTGTTATTGCAGGTAAGTTGCTATGAAGTATTCAAGTGCAAGAGAAGTTCGAGTTTTGAAGAGTTCTAATGCAAGTAGTGTTCAAGCCATGAAGAGTCCAAGTTCAAATAGAGTTTATGCTATGAAGATTTCCTACATCTTAAGTGATAAGGTTCAAGCTATCAAGAACTCTTGTGCTAAATAGATAAACTTGAAGACGTTCCTACCTATACTCGACATCTGTACCAAACCCCATAAATACGTGTATCTATTCTCAGTTGAAGCAAAGCGAGCAGTGAGCAGAGAATAAGCAGCAGAATCGAGAGTTAGTAGTAGGCAGTTTGTATCAAGTTGTGTTGCAACATATTGTGTAACAAAGTGTACTGGATGTTCTAGTTAGTGTTGCAACATAGTCTGTTTTAGACAAATGAATTGATCGATTCATCTAGAGTATTGTGACTTTTTAGTTTATGTTTTAGTATACATTCTTCGGGAGAAGAAAGTGTGTTCTCGGGAGAGAACTTTGTAAGTTGAGAGGAGCTCGTCAAACTAAAGAATCTACTAAGTGAGTCTTACACCTAGGCGGCAAGGGTTAAGAAGGAGTCTTCAATTGCATAAGTTTCATTGGTGTTTGTAATCTCTTGAAACTTAGTGGATTGGTTTGTTAAGCTAGGGAGTGGCCTCGTGGATGTAGACCTAGTTGGTCGAACCACGTTAAAATGTTGTGTCCTTACATTTGTTGCAACAAATTAACTTTCCTGCAAATTTACTTTATTAATTTATTAATTTATCAAATTGATTAAGGACTAAAAATTTACAATATCAATATTACTTCGTCCTCTAAAGTACCCTTGATCAACCTCGCTTATGAAGTTACACGGTTTGTGAAAAACAAATTCAAAACCCATTTAAAATTGAATCTGTAGTTTTAGAAAGCCTTAAACCATTAAAATGAACATATTTAATTCCAAACTATAATGAGATTTTTATTAAACCTTAGAGTTCAAGATTTAGCCTTGTTGCAGCTATTTTCTATTTTATCTTAACTTTATTTTATGATGGAACATTATATCTCACAAAGCGACAAACTTAGGTTATTCACCACTAAATCTTTTTTAAGACTTCCTTAAGTAGATTTGGCACTTTAGCATATGAAGTCTCTCTTCATGAGTATGGAGCAGTCTCTTATTATTATATGACTTCTTTCAATTTAATTTGACTTTTACGCTCCCACAATAATCTTCCTCACACAAAGTCCGATTATCTTATTGTACGAAGTCCTGCAAAACAAAATATAATTTACTAAGTTCACATTTTTCGAGTTAATTTATTATCCTTAAATTATACTTTGGGATCTAACATTTTGCCTAACATTTTCTACTCATAAAAACAATGTTGAGATATTAGATACTAAGTTTTGAAGTAATGATATCTTCTTGTAGAAAAAGAATAGAAATGAAATAAAATAGAAAGCAAAATAATAATTGTAAGGTTTGTAAAGTACTTATGTTGACAAAATTCTCTTTTTTGTTTTTTTCTATTTTATGTTCTACAAAACTTAACAAAATGTGTAATCATATATATGTATGTATAACGTATATATGTTCTACATAACTTTTTTCTATTTTTTTCATACTTACTATTTATTAAATATGCCAAATGTTATTTGGGGGAAAGGGCTAAACTATTTTTTTTTTCTTTTTTGTGTCAAGAATTATGATTAAATTTAAATAAGCTCTTAAATTTTGCTTATTGTCTCATTGGTTTTTCCGTTGGACAATGTCAATATCATACTATGAGGTTTCACCCTAAAACTAATTAGTATTAAGTAAATTAGTTCAAGATTTTATCTGCTGGTCTTGAAATTTATTATATTTTATGTGGGACAATTAGATTTTTAGCACTTCCTTCACATGTGATCCATAATTGATTGTTAAGATATTTTGGCATCGTGAAGCCATAGTTGAATTTAAAAAAGTTGTAGCCAAAGTCAATACTTGGAAGAGTTTCATACTTGAGTCAAAGTATGAAACAATAATGGCTTAAATGTGGATAGGAAAGATTAGACGTATCAAGATATAATTATGATACAATGATAATTAGAAAGGAATGAAGGCATTTATCCCATAAGTTTATTAGTATATCCCAAATTCCTATGAAGTATTGATATTACTCGGATTTCCTGGGGATAATACATATTTCAATATTAGAAAGTAAAAGAATATGTTTTTCCTTAGACGTCGGCGACACCCAACGTTGCGCTAGCAAACTTCATTCCTCTTTTGACTTGTATGCAGTGGTAGACTCAGGCTTTAAGGGTCAGTGCATACACCACAAAAATATAGTAAATAATCAAAAATTTAAGTAAACTTATATATACGTAAACAAATACATATTAAGCACATTTTAAATACAAAAAAGAAAAAAAAAAGTAACTATAAAGTATAGCAATACAAAAAGTACGTTTTATAATTGTCCCCGGCATGAATGCATTTTTTGAAAGTGTTGAATAATTAACTCATTGTCGATGACTTTAAATACGCATCTTTTTATGTAAGGGACTAAACAATCATTCATCCAATCATCTCTCATTCGATTCTGTAATTCAGTCTTCACAATTTTCATCGCTGAAAATTGCTATCAAAACAATATTGTTTTTTTTTTTGGTAATTAAAACAATATTGTAATATTGAACAAGAAAGATTACAGGAGCAATCTACCAGCATCAAGAGCAGAAATTTACTAATTAACACAACATTAGAACGTCATCTAATGGACCAAATCTCCACTAGCTTCAGGGAAGAATAAACATCATGGAAGCTAAAAAGATCAGAAATTACCAATGACCAGTGTTCAAAATTAGAATATCATAGAAATTGGTGATGCACGCCCAATCCTCTGCTGGAATGTCAACATCTACTCGGTAAATTCCCTTTAATCCATCTTGATTAGAGGAGTTAGATGGTTTTGGCTGCCACCTTTAAGTAATTAGTAATGTGGATGTAAGGTATACATTCACAAAATAAGATGAGCCACGATTTTAAAGGAGCCTTCAAAAACAAAAGTTATAAAAATCCCAAAACAAGAAAAACTTTAGAAAACTAATCATGATACACATATCTTGCAGAATTCGCAGCTAATTTAAGTTAGCATAGTACACAATTATTTAATGGATGATTAATGATAACCTGATGATTTGGGAATCTACCAATCAGGGATGGATATTGATGGATTTGTGCTTGTGGTTTGTAAAGGAGAGAAAAAGGATTGGATTTGGGTTTGTGCGTGTGGTTGTAAAGGAGAGAGAAGGGTTTGGGTTTGATTTGGTTTTAAAAAAAATACATTACAAGCTAATAAAACAAGCAAAAAACAATTTGCAACCTAAAGCACTCAAACTCGTGACCTGTAGCACCAAAGGAATTCACAGGCACTTCACTAAACGTTGAACCATAATAATTTTTGTTAACTATAGAATAGGTCCGCCCCTACTTGTATGGACATTTTACTCTTTGGTATTTTAGACACTAACATGAAAGATCTCTTGTAAATCGAAACAACTCTAAATCATGAAGCTCGACAACGATCCCAAACAGTAACCTAAATACACCTTTCAATCAACATTACTGTTTCTCCAACAACCACAATTTAATCAATCGCATTAACAATAACAACGACAACAACAACACTAATCACTATGTTGTCACTTCCATCTCTTACACATACTTTTTTAGCAAGGGCTATTTTTATTTTTATTTCTAGTGTTTTGGCTCGTAGTTGGTGGAGAATTTAGCGGACATTAATGAGAATGGAACACGAAACAAGGTTCTAACAAATTGGTTTCTAATTTTTAATATTTAATTTTTGGGTACATTGATTCACATCCAATCTCCATGAAAGTTTCATTTTGTTATGAGAAGGTTACTAAGTTAGAGAAAAACCCAAAACGAAGCCCAATTATTAGCTTTGCTGGGCTAGTTGGATATCATCTGCATTATGGCACAACTTTAGTGGATATTTTAATGAGGTCGGGGTGAATTTAATTTTTTTTTTCAGTGAGGTTAAAATACATAATTTTTTAATTATATGAGTATATTTTTTTTTTCAGTGAAGGCTAATCAATTTTTTAATAGATATCTAATTTTTTACATAGAAATTTTAACCTTTTTTTTATATGTATCCGCCACTGGATGAGGCTTGAAACCAAGGAATGGGAAGAAGCATAGGATGAAACAGTACACTTTAGTGTAGGGATGATAATGGATAGAGTTTAAATCTAAATTCTATGGTTATTGATCCAATTATGAAGTCGTTTATGAAATTAATGTGGTATCCATTAGGGTTTAGTTTTTATAAGTGGTTATCAACAGATAATCCAACAGGGTTTGGTAATAGTAATTTTTTTAAAAAAAATAAAAAATCAAATATCCGATTATTAATTTAGTAAAAGAAAAAATTAATAAAAATATTTATATATTAAAGACAAATTTCTTGTGCTGAGAAAGATGTAGATTGAGGTATTTATAATATTTTAAGTATTTTGGATTTTAGTATATCAAAGTTCAAATTAGATAATTCACAATTCTAACAAGTACTTTGTGTTCTTTTTTCCTTTTTTTTTTTGGTTATTTCATATTGTTTGATGGAAGTATAATAACTTCACAATAGAAATTTTTTGTTCAACATTTCTATTATGTTTAGATTGTTTTAATTTGTTTATGGACAAAAAGTTTAATTTATCTATTTTAGTTTTATTGAGATTTGGTTATTTCTTTATGAAAAAATATCGTACTAAGTTCTTTATTTGGATTTTATCATCTTTATTTTTCTTAATATTTTCTTTGCATTTTATTTTGTAGGTGTTCTGAACATTTAAATTTTATTTTCATAAATTTAATTACTTCTTAAAACATTTTTAGATTGTTCTTTAAAAAAGATAATTTTTCCTTTTTACTCATTAACATGTCTAGTTAGGTACCCGCAAATTTTTAAATACTTATCAAGTTCAGATTTGATAAGTAAAGTTTAAATTTGTTAAATTTCAAGTACGGGATTCGAATTTACAGATTTTAGCAGGTATTGATCTGTTGCCATTTCTAATTTAGTAGAAGAAGAAGGGGATGGTGGGGGAAAAAACGAAAAGAATGAGGGCAAAAGGGGAAAAATAGTATGTCAAACTTTCGACGGTTAGTGCTAACTCTATTAATTGGTACAAGAGATCTGGATAATGTTTATACTTTGTGAGGGAATTTGGGATATACCAATAAATTCATAGAAGCAAATGGTTTTAACCTTGATATATAAGAAACATGAGATTTTACTTTAAAATCAATTGTTATCAAATGAGATAGCTCAGAAATTCAATATTCCAATTTTGGAATTCATTATTTATCTTTGTGAGATAATTGTATGATTAACACCCTTTCACATGTGACCAAAACTTAAAGAAGCTATTGAAAGATGTATTGACGTCGTAGAAGAAGCATATTTGAATCTGGAATAGGTGAACCAAGGCTTAACTCTAATGTTATGATAAAAAATAAAAATAAAAATAAAAACATAGAATTTTATCCTAAAATCAATTAATATTAAATCAAATAGACCAAGATCTTACAGATTAATATTGAAATATTGAAATTCAATGTTTTCCCAATGTAAGACAATGAGATCCCCCAATACCATAATCACATGCAGTTCACAATTTTGGGACCTTTTTTCTAATAAATTCACACCTACTTTAGTATTTCTCTATTGTAGTGTTGCAACTTGGAATACAAAAGTGATACATGTAAAATGGATAATTCAATAGTAGGTATGTGTTTTAGGACTCAACTTCTGATCATTGAATCAATATCTTGAGTTAATAATATCATTTGGCTTTGTGCACTTCATTATCTTCATCTTTGTGTCACATTGCGTCTAACATCAGTATGGAAATTGCAGACCTTCCTTTCCTCAACCTCCAAAGGATAGGAACGCCTTGTCTCAACCTTAAGCTTTGAACTCTTAACTATGGCCATCAACACTTCTTCCGGCTTGTTTTATTCAAGGAATGATCCTTTTTGGTATTGAATTTGTAGTAAGTTCAGCTATTAACTACAAGTACAAATTTACAATTATATCAAATAAAAATTTTCGAACTTCTTAGCATACTTCTCACTTTCTTTTTAAGAGGGGTGTTGAACACAATAAATAAAGAAACAAACTCATTTATAATAGTTTAAACTTTTGTATAAGGTGATAATTTTATATGGTACCAGAACTTAGGTACTAAAATGTCATAGGTTTAAAACTCACTATCACCTATTTGTAAAATTATGTCCACGTGTAAATGCTTAATAAAACCTATCTAGCCTACAAATGACGGGGTTTGCTAAAACTTTTAGATGATGTGATAATTTAATAAGGGACAATTCAATAATATATTGAATAGAAAAATTTTGTATTTGCCTTTGGTAAAATAATGATTTGCTCGCTCCCAAGGGTTGAGTGGAGTGGTGAGATAACTTTTCATTATAACTAATAGTGTTGAGTTCCAATGCAATATGTCCGTCCATCCAGAGGCAGATCTACATAAGGGTTAGTGGAGGTTGCAGCCTCCATTGGTCTACAAGAACGTTAAAAGTTTTACGTATTTCTCAAAAACAAAATATTTATATAGTTTTAGTTAAAAAATAATAATAACCTCCTATTAAAAAAAAAAAAAAATGTACTCATATAGTTAAAAAAATATGTGTTGTAGCCCCAATGAAAAAAATTCTTGGATCTACCCCTACATCCATCATATATATATTATTTGGGCTCTTGTCTAACTTCGAGTATGCGTTAAGGCGCGCCATCGTATTTCAGAATTTGTAGTCTTGAAATAAATTTAATGTGATCTTATCTCGGTGAATTCGTCATCTTAGAAAAAAAAAAAAAAAAAAAAAAAAAAACAATGAATTGCTTTGTGAAAGAGGTGATACAATTATTCGCCTCATGAGTTGCTTGCTTTGCAAAACAGAAAAAGGAAAAAAGGAAAAATTACTGAATTTTCTATTTCTGATGTTGCTTGGAAGCAATTGTATTCTCACACAAAACAACAATCATGTAGCTAAGCAAGCAAAGATGAAAATATAAAGTATGTGTACGTTAAGGGGTATTGGATGTTGGTCGTGGTCATGCATGGAAGCATTTCCCGAAGAGAATCGAATCAGTCCCCTTTCCTTTTGCTTTTTCACAGTTTGCTACAGCTCTCTTTGGCATTCCCCAAGAAAATGGTGGGTGATATCATATGAACTAATAATTATAATTTTTCTTTTTCCGCTCTTCTCTTATACAACGTTGATTTCATTTTTTTTTTTTGAGAATTGTGTGCTGATGCTTCTCTTTACACCTAAAGAAAGAGAAAGAGAAAGAGAAAGAGAGAGCTTCATTCAAAATAAAAATGAGAGAGAGAGAGGAGAATCATAATGGAAAAGAGAAATATGACAGCAAAAAAGCCATTGCAGTCATAAGAAGAAAAAGAGAAGATCAAAAAGAAAAGATGGTCAAATTGCACCTCGAAGACTTCTCTTGCATCATCAGCTTCGACTATCTTTATCGAAACTCTTACCGATATATTTTTTTTTTTCACTTTCTTTGATTTTGAACACTTGAAGTAGTCATCTAATTATTTATCTCTCCCCATAAGTGTGTGTCAATAAGTGTGTGTCAATATCAAGAAATGGACCCCTCTTTTTCCACTACACAACCAATTAAGCAATGCTAGCGCTTTGTTGATATTACCATGTATGTAACCCAAGAAACAACTTCTACTAATATAATAATAATTCACATAACGACACTTACGTTCTAAAACGTTGTAGCCATGCAACGTTAGCTTCAACTTCGATTTCACCAACAGATTTTGCCAAAATCTGACACACACGAGTGGAGAATCCTCCAGCAATTAACACACACATACACACAACCCCCTCCCCCCACATCCCCCCCCCCCCCAACGCGCACACACAAAACAAAATAAAAAAAGAAAAAAGAAAATCATTGAGCAATGAATTAGCACCACCAAGAAGAAAGCAGTTCACCGATGAGCAATGTCTTCAATTGCATAACATCAAGAGTATTATTGAAGGCGAATTGCACCAACCTCTCCTATATTTTACCTTTATTACAAAAGACCTCCCTTCTTTTAAACAAGAGTTAAATTAACGATTAGTAAATAATAAAAATGCTAACATTTGTTTCTCATCTATTATTCTTTTTATTTTGCATATTTTTTAGTTGATCAACTTTTGCCACTCAAGTTTAACAAAAAGTTCGGCATAACAGTCAGGTTATATAATTTCTGAAAATAGAAGAGAGGTTTTCGTTATTATAATATTAAAGAGGAATGATTGGCATAATGTATCCTATTATTTATTTAGTGTAAGCTCATAGGGGGTAAATACTTTTGGGAATTTGCCCATTGAATTGGCCAAACAAATGTTTATTTAAAGCAGGTTGCACGCCCCCTCAAATGGCTATTGAATAATGCCGATATTACCTCCATGTAAACGGAAAAAAAAAGGGGTCTATTTGTTGATTCTTGTTTCTGAATGAACATTAGAAGATTATTTAGTTCCAAATTTATATTGAATGGCATGAGCTCTAAAAAATTCAACACATAAAGTGAGATTTTCCGTATCTTTAATTCCTTGGGAATGAAATACCCTCAAACAAGCAAATTCCTTATTAAATTTACGTCGTCATGTGGTTCCAGGGGCGGTACCACCCCCAGCCCACCAAGATTTAGAAAAAATATATATATATGTAATATTTTTTTTTGGTTTAAAAAAATATATATTTTTAAAAAAATTAAAACATCTGCCCCTATTTTTTTGATTGAATCTTGGACCCTTAACTTCAAACTTTTAGGTCTGCCCCTCCCTAGTTCACTCAACAAATCTTGTAGGTTTTTTTTTGTTTTTTTTTTTCAATTTTGTAATTCGTAATCTTTACATGGTGAAGATATATATATTAAACCTTTTCCTGTTTCCTTTGAGAGCAAATTTAGAAAACCAAAACAAACAAAGATGGTTGTTGTTGTTGATCTTCTTCCTTGGCCTTTCTTTATCACAACGCTTTGCTTTAGAATTAAGTTTCTCTCGAAATGCTTTTGACTTACTTATGAAGTGGAGTTTCAAGTACAAATATGGAATATTCAAAAATAGAAAAGGAATCAGCATTTTTTCCCAATATAGTGACCATTGAGATGTGGGGATCTCTAAGTATATTTACTAAAAGGGATACATGACCACTTCTTAGTATTTTTTAGATAAGAATAAGAAGTGGGGTCATTTAAAGAGAATTAAATGCATGTGAATATTCATTATGTCTGGTAAAACACATTTGGTTTCTTCCTTTTTATCCAATAATATTGAATCGACAAGGAAGCCATTATGCTAACTATGTGGTCTCAGATCTGTTCCTTAACTTGGCAATTGGGGCCCTGAAATGCTATAGTCAAAGGATTTTCTATAGCTTCAGGGGATAATAATTAATAATTATACTAAAACATCTTGTAAAGAAGCAATGCCGTATTGGTAACCAACTCCTACTTTGACTGGTTTGCTTTAGGGCATTGTCGTGGCATTTGCCTGTCTGCGAATTGATCTTGAATGTTGGACAATAACGAGTTCAAAGAATAGATACACACACACACACACACAAAAAAAAAAGATTTTTTTTTTTTTTTATAATTAAGGAGGTACTCATCCTATGTAAGATTATATTAAATTCACTCAAGATACTAGAATGTTATTATATATCACCTTATTTTTATCACTTGTTTATCAACTTGTTCCTAGATGTTTAATTACGTTAACATGCTAAAAGAAGATAGAGAAATTTAAAAAAAAAAAAAATGTTATTTTGGTATATGCCAAATTAAGCATTCACGTAAGAGCTGATAAAAGAGTGATAAAAATAAGGTAGTATCTAAAATTTCTTATATTGCAAAACTTTGTAGTGCAATTATATGTTTCAATACATAAACTAAGTTAGTCAAGAGAAGACATAAACTCACGACCTTTGATCTATGAGTTAATACTTTAATAGTTTGTTTCTACTCTTAGGGATAAACATTAATAAAAAAGAAGACAAATTTGTGATAATATTATTACAAATACTTTGAAGCGAAAACCAAAATTTTGTTTGAGAATTTCATAAAAAATATTTGAATGGGAATTTACCCCTATAATAACAACACCGGGCATCAAATCACTAGGGAATCTTGTGCATTAAATCTATTTCCCAAATAGATTTAATGCACGAGATTTTATTCAAAGAATATGTCCTTTTAGCTGAATGGTCTCTTGTTAGTGGGCCCTAATACCTTATAATAGTACTAGCTTCACGACTCATGCAAATTTTACATCTATTCTTCTCTATATAACTTATTAATTGCATATATCATCACTCAACCTACTGAAATTTTGATCCAATAATAATATTACTCGTTATATATATCAGAAGTTACAAATTCAAATATCGCTAGTTATATTGTACGACATTAAACTTCTCATGAAACAAGATATATGATATATATATATATATCATCACTCGAGCCGTGCTTTAGTTCATATCAAATTCTTTATATATGATATTTTACTTTAGATAGATATGATATCAATTTAACACCAGTGATAAATATATAAATTAATTGCAGAACTTTCACTGAAACTAGCTCGAATAGATAAAGAAAGGGCATATTTTGAACTTAGATATGGAATTTGTTGGTATGTGTTGAGCATCCCACATCTAGAAACCTTAAAAAGAAGCTGTAGATAGAGAGCTTTATCAAATTTCACAATATTTTTTCTATCTATGGAATCCTATCTTAATTCTCTTTATTACTTTTTCTTTAGTTTAGTTTTTTGTGATTCCATTGTTCAAGGAGGCAAGTGAAGAATATGAAAAAGAACATCCTTAGCCCTCCACCAGCTAGGCTAGCTGCCCCGATCCCCTCGATTATCGAGGCCTTAGCAGTATATAAAGCACATCAGCCATCTCAAAATATCGCAACTTTCTTAAACACAATCTCCTCTTCTCCTTCTTCAACTAGCTAGCAAGCAGTCCTAAATTACTTGACTGCTCTTATAATTCCAGGTGAGTTTAATTTCACAGCTTATTCCCTAAATATAGTTATGTTTCTATATGATTGAGTAGCAAATGCCAACGCTTCTTGTTAGAATATAAAATCTATCCAGTCTGTTCATTCATGTATATATGAGCCTTTACTTATTTTGCTGTGTCAAACACCTCAATGTCAGTTCAACTGTGCAACGTCCATTCATGTATGACCTTTTGCTTTTTTTGCTGTGTCAAACACCTCAATGTCAGTTCAATTATGCAATTCACTTTGGTGACTTACTCACCTTAATGTTAGCTCATATATCTGAAACAACTTCTTCAAAACTGGGTTAAGAGTTGACCCAAAAAAAATTGGGTTACGAGAGAGAAATGTTAGAATATACAATTTTATAATTCTAAAACTACTTTTATAAACTATGCGTTTTAGTCTCAATTTATTTTAAAAGCACCATAGGGCGGCGATTCTTCTTCTTCCTCTTGAACCTCGAACAAAAAATCAATCTCGAATCAACTCGACTAAAAAGGAAAGTAAAGTTGAATAAAACCTCATAATTTTGAACATTTGTATTGTTTTAAGTTAAACCTAACATGCATGCACTTGGTGTACTCCTGTTGTTAAAGCAGAAAAAATGAGCAGGCCAGGAGATTGGAACTGCAGGTCGTGCCAACACTTGAACTTCCAGAGGAGAGACTCCTGTCAACGATGCGGAGAGCCAAGGCCTGGTGATTATGGAAGCTTTGGAGGTGGAAGGGGAAGTTCATCATTTGGCTTCACATCTGGCCCTGATGTACGTCCAGGTGATTGGTACTGCAACGTTGGAAACTGTGGAGCACACAACTTTGCCAGCCGCTCAAGCTGCTTCAAATGCGGTGCCTTCAAGGATGATGCATCTGGTGGCCTTGAAGCTGAAATGTCACGAGGTCGTGGCTTTGGATTTGGTGGAAGCAGTCGCTCTGGTTGGAAATCTGGTGATTGGATATGCACAAGGTAAAAAAATATTTGATTTGCATATACATGCATGGGACAACTTTTTTCTTTTTCAACATAACGTTTCGAGTTCGAACTTTATTTTTGACTGAATTGATATATATTTCATAACATATTATTACATCACGAAATTTGTAGTAATGAGTAGATCCAAAGTACTAAGATAACTTCCTCGTCATCAAAACTTTTCTTTAACCTATGTTTTCAGAAGCACGTAAGTTGGTTTCTTTATCTAAATGGGTACATTTATATTCCATGAATTTAACATTTTTCTTTTATGTATAAGAATAATCACTAATTATTTCTTTGGGTGATGGATTATTTATAAACAGGGCGGGCTGCAACGAGCACAACTTCGCTAGCAGGATGGAATGTTTCAGATGCAACGCACCAAGAGACTCTGGAAACAAGTCATCATATTTTTCATAGATGCTCCAATTTTGAGAATCTTTTCTTCAAACTAGGAGTGAATCAAAGAGGGACGACTTCAAATCCGAGATGATCTTGATCTTCACGCTCTTTTTTGTCCCAGCCCGAATTACTACTTATGCTGATCTTTCCCTTGTTTTCTTATAATTAATAGTTGCATGCAGTACTATCTTGTTATTTTCTAGGCAGGTTTAGATGAATTTTGGTTGAAAACTCATGTTTTATGAGCATGCAGAATCGTTTTTGTGAGTTTCATTCGTATTAGATATAGCCTTGTTGTACTTCTCTTTCTTTCAGTTTCATTAATATTAATTAATGTGTGTTGAAAGCGTTAATTTTCCAGCAATATTAGGTCAAACAGTACTAATGTATTAATGTTTTGTATCACCTTTTCGAGCCTTCCTTTCTACGGTATAATTCATGTATATATTAAATATCAAAACTCGCATATATTTACTAAAATTTTTACAACGAAGGAAAGGATGAGATCGTAAACAGGGGGAGAGCTAGGCTGGGACCGGCAGGGCCCCGGCCCTCCCCAATATATATATATTTTTTTTAAAAGTTATTATTGTTAAAAAAAAGTTTTTGTCATTAAAAAAGTTTATGTAGTATCATTAAAAATAAGTTAATGGTCCCCTTATTTTTTTTTCTCAATGTTCTTATTTGAATCTTGACCTTTCAATTTTAAAATCCTAGTTTTGACCTGATAATAGAGGATGATAATATAGCAATTTCAGGTCCAAAATATTAAGTTAGTGAGAGTGGTCCAAGGAATTTGACAGTTCTTCCCAATGATAGATACAAAATGTAACTTGGATACGCTCAACTGCAAAGTGGATAAAGATATTAATCATGACTCCCAACTGGTGTTCATGATTGAAGCGACCCCCGAAAACCAATAGACATAAGATTCCAAGTATTCAGACAATTGGGGATACATATTGCCATGTATCTAACCACCAAATCTTTAAAAGAGGGCCGGGCCTAGTCACAAGATAAGAATCAGATGCATAGCAATGCAAAAATCGCATGCACCAATGTGCCTTTATTTCCCAATTATGTTCCTTTTTCCTCTCCCTCTCGTAGAACGAGAAGTGATTGCCCTGCCACATATATATATATATATATATATATAAAATACGTTATGTTATTCGGATGATACTTCACTTTTCTTTTATATGTTAAAAACTAATGTATTAAATATCACATTTTTCTTAGCTAACAGAACTTAAATCATATAGAAATTGAAGTTAGGGGTGAAGAATCACCTAAAAAATATATAGCAATGCTTTTATATAATATATAAGGTAAGTTTAATAATTGCATCTATTCCATATATACCAATGCCCATGAACATCACCATGCTACAACACGTCGTTACATATATCATTCTTTTTCCCAACTATCTGAGATTTCATATATCCAAGGTAAACTCTTCATCAGACAGAGTTTCTGATAATCATTCGACGAACTGAGCATTTTAGTCTTGAAAGGCAAGATCATTTGTAGCTTAATTAGTTGAACAGAGGTAATATTAATGGACAGTTTGATATACGAAATTCTCACTATGTTTAGAATTCGAAGAAGGCTGAGACCCATTTTTTGGGTCTATTGTCTGCAACACTAAGTATTTTTCACTTAGAAGCTATATCCGCAAACACTAAGTAATTTTCACTTAGAAGATATATCGGCGAATGGAAGCAATAGTTCCAGAAAATATCAGTGGGTAAATCTACAAGAAGTTTTAGTTCTTGGAGGGTGGCTGCTCTCGTCCTGCTGCCCCACGTCCGCCATAATTGTCTGGCGAACAAAAGAAGAAAAGAAAGAGCCTTAAGTTATTTCTTATTTGTTTATTTATTTATTTATTTTTATATTTTATTTTTGGAGAAAAACAAATAGGTCCCTCAACTATGTGTAAAAGTCCATTATAGTCCTTCACCTCTGACGAATGCCTAGTAACTCAAAAGACCAATATACCCCTATGTAGAAATGTTAATAAATTCATATGTTTTTCACAAATTATCTTATAGCATTACACATCATCTACAATAAAAAAAAATTACAATTATATTCATCTATTCGAATACACAACGTAAAATTTATTCCAAAAAAATAAAAAATTCACAAAAAATAAAAAGTCATATTTTGTAGCAAAAAATAAAAAGTCATATTTTGTAGCAAAAAATAAAGTCATAATTTGCCTCAAAAAATAAAAAGTCATAATTTGCCACAAAAAATAAAAAGTCATGATTTGTCGTAAAAAATAAAAAATAACCAAACAACTAATTCCTCCGATTGGTACCTCCATTCCTAATTACACAAAAGCTAAATCGACCTCCATCTATTTGTTCAAGCACATGTTATGTAGTGTGACTTCTCTGAGATTTGTTCCTTTTTGAATTAATTAATTATTTGTAATATTAGATTTTCTTTTAAAGTTTAAATTTTTGTTTGTTTCGATATTTATTAATATTTTTTATTTGGTAACAATATTTTTTTGAACTTTCGTTACTGATATTTTTCTTCTTTCATTTGTGTCAGGGAGATTTACTAGCTTGAGTTGAGGCCTTTGTTTCCAAAGGTAAGCAAATAAGAGCTTTACTATTTTTACACAACTTGTGATTTTTTTAAATTATTAATATTTGTTGTTTATTGTTATTTTTGTGTTATATTATTGCTAATTTCGTTAGTTAATTAGAGATTACTTGTAACATGTGTTATAATTTTGTAGGATCTTTTTTAATGTTGTCGTTGTTTTTCTTTTTTTACATATACGGTGTTGTTAATTTTTTAGTTAGGAGCATGACATGTGCTTGAATAAATAGATGAATACCAGTTTAGCTTTCGAGTAATTAGGAAGTGAGGTACCAGTAGGAGGAATTAGTTTTTTGGTTATTTTTTATTTTTTACGACAAATCATGACTTTTTATTTTTTGCTGCAAATTATGACTTTTTATTTTGTTGCAGCAAATTATGAATTTTTATTTTTTGCTACAAATTATGACTTTTTATTTTTTGTGACTTTTTATTTTTTTGGGATAAATTTTACATTGTTTATGTTTGGAATGGATGAATATAATTGTAGTTTATTTATTTATTTATTTATTGTGGATGATGTGTATTCCTTTTGGGATGATGTGCATTACTTTTGGGATAATTTGTATTGCCTTTAGGATAATGTGTAATACTTTAATATAGTTTGTAAAAAAATATATGAATTTTAACATTTATGCATATGGGCATATTAGTCTTTTGAGTTACTAGCAAGGGGTAATTTCACATTTAGTCCCTATTATCTGCAAACTGTCTCATTTTAGTCCCTATTATTTAAAATATCTCAATTTAGTCCTTATTATTTCACCAAATTTTTTAATTTCATCCCTTTTGTTTAATATGTCTCAATTTAGTTCCTATTATTTTTTAAAAAGTTTCAACTTTGTCTCTATTATTTTTAAAGAAGTTTTAATTTCATCCTTATTATTTTCTTAAAGTTTCAAATTCGTCCCTATTATTCAAGGACTAAATTAAAAAAATTTGAGAAACAAAAGGGATGAATTTGAAACTTTTTAAAAATAATAGGGACGAAATTAAAACTTTTTGGGAAACAATAAGGACGAAATTAAAAATTTTAAACAATAGGGATAAAATTAAAACTTTTAGAGAAACAATAAAGACTAAATTAAGACATTTTAAATAATAAAAACTAAATTGAGACATTTTACAAACAATATTAACTAAATGTGAGATTTTCCTTTATTAGCAATATAGTTGGAGGGATTAAAATGAATATTTTTCAAAGGTGAGACAGTAGTTGAGGGACCTCTTTGTCTTTTTCCCTTTTATTTATTGGTGTTAGACCGTTCAGTAGGTTGTAGGGATGTCATTGTTTACTTTCTTAATTAAGTGTGATGATTGGCTTGACCTGGTGCCAGCCATATAACTCGTACATGGCAGCAAAAGAAGAGAAAAAAGTGCTACGAGCCACCTTAGCAACATTGCCCTAGTGTTTACCAATTTGATTTCTTTAATGCTTTCCTTTCGTAAGGCACCCTTATTTCTCCATATAAGATAGGAGAGTGTTTATCTACGTGAAAGTTGGACAATTATTATTGAAAACTCGGGAGTGACTTCGTCCACCACCCAAATCCTATCATTTTGATTTCCCTTCTCTAGCTAATCATTTGGCCATTAATAGATTTCTCTGTCCCTTTTCTATATCTTTGTCCTACTAGTGTCCCTAAGAATTATGAATGGGTTCTTGAAAGCAATTATTGTTTGTGACACTCACTAGTAAGTGAATTGCAAGTATTGTAAGATTCAAATTTATAATCAAGATCGTTAGATGAGAGTTTTATGATTCATTTTTATTTTGGGTACTAGTAATTTGTAGCAACCAAATAGTTATAAGAATAAGAAAACATTGAAATACTAACTAATGCGGTCTTGCTCAATGACATCCTGACACTCAAATCAATATAGTAGATAAGGTAATGAATATGAAAAGTAAAGCCAAGTATTAAAGGAAAGAAAGAATAAGTATCTGAGATATCAAAGAAGATGATTGGAGGTGGTCTCTTAGTGGGCTAATCAGGAGGGGCCAATCAGCCCTTCATTTGCTAATTTCAATTCTGTCTAATCCAAATATAATTTGGCTTGTAGTTTAACAAATATGCCAAATTTTGAGCACTAAAAATATAAGCTCCAAAATGCATCTTTAATTAACTCTTGTTCTTATACATATGGATACCAACCACATGAACTAATTTTGATATGTTCACTTCCGGAATTACCACAAAGAATGACTAAAATTGTTCTAATCAATTATTTAAAACTTTGCAGAATTGGCTTAATTAAGTTGCCTTTTTCACTCACACACCTCACCTCACATAGGATTCTCAAGCTTTTCAGCTTACACCTTTTGTTTGTTTATCTCATTGACCTCATGGGCATGCTTAACTAGAAATTAGGGTTGGTCAAAAAGTAACCAAACATTCATTAGTGTCTCCTACTACACTCCATTATCTAGCTTTTCGCAAGATTCTTGTCTCCCTTTAGGCAGGCTTTTATGTTTGCTCATGTGGTTTCTTGAGATTAGTCAAACACCTACGTTGTCATGTCATCAGGGGTCCAACCGGCCAGTTGGCATTGTTGCTTAAAGAGATCTTTTGCTTCAATTTTCAGTACAATGTCAAAGAAGAATTGTTTCAATGTGTTCACAACTTCGAAAATTGAAGATTTTTTTATTTTTTTTTGCCTATTAGATCTGTGCATGATGCATCAATGCCTCCGGCCGAATGTTTTAAAGCTCATCTCTTAGGTGAAGTTGAATCTCGAAATATTTAAGATTCACTGTTTTTATATCTTTTTGTGTTTCTAGAATTTTTTAATGCTACAAATTAATTTAAATATCTCTTAAAGAATGTTACCATGGAAAAAGAGAGATTTTTGAAGAAGTTATGATATTACTTACTCAAAAATTATTTAAATGAAATATAAATATTTTCAAAGTTCGTAGAAGTTGCACTATCTTATTGTAATAGTGGAATAAAATTAGAGGTGAATTTAGAATTTTTATTCAGTAGAAACTGAAAACACAAAATTAGTATTTATATATGAACAATATTTTTTTAGTAGGGATTAAATTGATCTTTTAGCATAAAAAATATTTAAAATGACACATTTTAAAAAAATACAACTCAAACTTACTTTTAAATAGTTTCGCTTTTGAGATTAGTAAGAATTACAACTTTTACTTTGTTGTCAATATATGAGTAAAATTCGAGTAACTTTCCATGCAATAGGTTGTAGAGTCCACTCTGAGGAGGCTAAATTTGAGATTCTAAGTTTGAAATTTTCACTTGTGTTTTTTTTCCTTTTTTGTTTTCTTATCAACTGACTTTTCTTTTTTGTTTTCTTATCAACCAGAGGCGGAGGGAGAGGGGGGCCGGCGCCAACATCCAGAAAAAAGAAAAAGTTTAATGGATTTTTTGAAAAAAAAGGATTTGGGCCCCCAACTAAAGGTGAAAAAATTATAAGTCTTAAAAAATATGGAGTTAGGTATGGTAGTTAGTTACAAATATATTCATATTGATGGTATGAGTTCAAATTACCATAGTTGCATATTATTTTTTACAAATAATACTATACCAAAAAAAAAAAAAAATTGGCCCCCAACATTACTATAAAGAAAAAAAAATTCGGCCCCCAATACAAGATTTTCAACTCCGCCCCTGTTATCAACCGACCAAAATATGAAATATTTGTGAAAAAAGGGAAAGTTGAGGCAAAGATGACAAGTATAGAATTGGTTTACAAACATGTGAAATAATGACCACTACCATGCAAACGTTAATTCTTCGAAATCCGAACCTTCATGTCTATCATTGCACTCATAATATATATCTATATTTTAAAGCTCTCAATTTTATGGAGAACGAGGCAAATAATAGAATCTACATAATTTTGAGAAAAATTTGAACACCTTTAATCATGATCTTAAACTTCAAATGGCCCCCAAAGCATCAAATCGATCAATTCATTGAATCTAAAGAGCAATGCTTGAAGTATTGTTAAACACTGTGATAGTCAATGATGGCAAAAGTATCAGAAAGCTATCATCCAATCCTCAGTGCAAGAGAAAGATTGCCTTTAATTCCTTTAAGGGCATAATGCCCTCGGTTCTGGACATCTAAACATCTGGTGGGGCACAGGTTTTTTATTTTTATTTTCCCAAAAAAATATTTTTTTAAATTTGTGATGTTTGGTAACACCGAAAAATTAGTTAATTGTAAAATATTTTTCAATCAAATATTACGACTACTATAAAGTTTGAAAAAATATTTTCATGTCTTTTGAGAGAAATTAATGAAATATTTTTCGAAACTCAACCACCCCTACCCCCCACCCCCCCCCCCACCTTCTCCCCTCCACCCCCACCCCCACCCCCGACCCCATCCACTCTCCACCCTCACAATTAATATATATATTATGTGTATAATTTTTTTTTTTTATAAAATCTCATGTCGAAAATTATTTTTTACAGTACATTTAAATAGCATAACATATTTTATAGTATTTTATTTTTCAGAAAAATTTTTTTTCTAACAAGTTATTTTACAGCAAACAAACGGAGTTGAAAAAAATATTTTAAAATATTTTTCTCTAAAAATATTTTTTACAAACAAATTATTTTACGGCAAACAAATGGATAGTTTTCTCAATTGAGAAGTAGGGGCAAGTAAAATATTTTTCTCTAAAAATATTTTTTACAAACAAATTATTTTACGGCAAACAAACGGATAGTTTTCTCAATTGAGAAGTAGGGGCAAGTTGACACTGTATATAGGCAGGCACATCCTCAAGTTAAATGGGCTTGGTGGCTAAGGATGCAACTAGACTGGATTGGGCGGGGTCAGGCAGTCAATTGAAATCCTTTCCAATGCAAAGTCCAAATGACTGAACTTACCCAAAGTCTTTCACCCCCAAGTCCTTGGGCTTTGTGTTTAAAGCTAACACTATCATTACTTATGTTTATGCGCGTAGTCGATCTCATAATATTAGGGTGGATTCGATACTTATTGCACAGGCAAAACATTGAACGATTTGGCCAAAAGTTAAAAACAAAATTGCAAAATATAGTGGTTATAAATGTAAATCGGTAGAGCATCTCTCATGTAAATGATGAACACTCAATAATTGACACGTTTAGACCTCAAAATACACAATCAAAACCTTAGACTCGAGAGAAATAAGATGAACACTAGTAACTTTCAGTCCAAAAGGTAGAGGAGGGTCAAGTAAATCTAAACCATTGATGTGGTGCAGGTCAAAGATACTATTTTTTATTTTATTTTGTGTAACGACCTGATCCCTCATGAGACCAGAGTCCATATTCATTCCACTAAACACAAGCTGACTCCAACCCCGACACAGAAAACGAAGAAAAACTGATAGAGTTTTTCTTATTTATAGGACTAACCAAAAACCTTGCACTCAGAAGAAATCTCCACAATAACAATATATACCATTCATATCCTGACTTTTCATTAACTATTGAAGTTCTTTTGACAATAATTCGATTATCATACCACTCTAATCTTATCTATTCAACTTTCTCATATTTTAAGTCCTCCAACCATTCCCCATTCAAACCATACAAGCAAGCAAGCTAGCTAAGCAATAAAGTAAGCCTTAAAGTTATTACATGCCAACACTTAACTACTTAATTATATAAGTCTTTAAACTTTAAATTACAATTCTCTCATACTATACAAACACATACAAGGCCATAAGGTCCCAAAATAACCACAAATATAACATAATCACATTCTTCCACATCCAACACATTGATTTAGCAAGTATGCCACATAGCAGGCAGTCCAATCTCCAGCTTCTCTTGAAACATGTTAAAAGTGAAATGAACAACACAGTTGCTTAGTAAGAAAGGGGTACAGTTAACCGGGGGTATTTTGAAAACCTTTCGTGCAATGTAGATAATTCAGCAAATCTAATGAGATAAACTCTCACTAAAGATATACAAGTTAATCACTATATTAAAGGAACTAACTTAAACTATTATATCAATTAAACAATTAAAGACTTATATTGAACTATAGTTATGTAACAAGTTACATATAAACAATAGGAAACGAATAACACAATCTCAAACGAACCATATCATCACATGAGAACCAACTAATAACACTGATTAAATAACATTTAAATAAATAATGCAATCATTGGTAACTCTCCAAGCACTTAGGGCCCAAGCAAGAGTTACTCAAAAGGATACGATCTCAATAACCCCAATCACTCCAATAATCTTGATCTTCAATCACGAACCTCGATCCATGAACCACGAACTCGATTAATGTGCCGGCATAAACCCCAAACATTCCAGTGGGTGTATATGGATGTACCCCGAAATCTACGACCCAACTCTCCCAGGGCGGCATCCTAGGCGAGAGAGGGACTAGGACACGGAGGTTGTACCAATCACCACTAGCCCTACAAACCACGACCGCCTAGTGAAGGCACAACACATCCGCCTTACCGATATTGTTGCACAACCACAATGTAATGGACTCAAGATAATAAAATTAACAATATAAGGCAACAACACAATAATATAACAAGTATTCACATATTTGAGGGATAACAAAGTAGGTTGCCTTCACACATAAATTACCAACTTACAACAATCCAATAGGCATTAAAACAACATGGAAAGGAGAATTCTAACCCCTTTACAACGTAATTCTAACTTTAGCACTTTTACCCCCTTAGCCCACTAATACGATTTGAAGCACAATCAAACTATAAAGCATATAATCCACAAACCGACTATCTTACAACTCTAAAGTCACCTTATGGCACCTTATTAAACCACGAAAACCCACTTTTAACACTAAAGCTCTTAATGCACCCGAGGTCACTTTGAACTACAGCTACTCAATACACTCCTCTATTCAATTCCATACTCATACCAAAAGTGCTTCCTTAACTAATTAACAACTTAGTTGAAAACCAACTACACTTAGCCTTTCAATCTGACCAAACCCCTTTTCATTTTTTAGGTAAAACTCGTTAATTTTGAGTTAAACTAATTATCTATTCACTCCAAGCATCCGCCTAGCTTCTATAACATTTATGGCACCAATGTGAAGCATAACATAAGCATCTAAGGTCCAATTACGCGATATCCCTTAAACTACCCAAAATACACATAAAAGTTCAACGATCTTGGAATGCTATAAATTTTATCGAGCGGCCATTTTTACATCCCTAGAGTCTATATCTAACATTAGATTGAATTTTAAAGCAAGATTTCTTGGTCCTGAATGAATAGTGCCCGTTTCAAAACTTTAATTGCTAGAACTTAGTTATCTCTTAATCTAGTTGCAATCTAACTATCAAAGAATGTTATCTACACATATTTAAGCATATTAGAAGCATCATTAAGCATAAATAAGTTAGCAAGCAAGAATTCATAATTTTCAAGAAACCCTAATTATTCACAATGCACAAAATATGCAATCTCCCTCACCAAAAAGTTTGTAGAAGGCTAGGAGAAGACTTGGAGAAGCTTGAATGCACTTGAGGAGGCTTGGAGAAGCAAGATTTGAGCTTGCAAGAGGATATTTTTCTCTCCTTTTTTTTCTTTAAATTTTCGGCCCTTTGAGCTTCTATCTTTTTTTTTTCTTGGTCTTATTTGGCTTATAAGAAGACCACTTGGTCAAAGGGTCAAATGGTGGTCAAATGGGTCAAGTTATTTGGTTCGTTTGGCATTTAAATGGCTAAGTGCAAGGAATAACTATAAAACTATACTAAAGTCAATGTTCACTCGGGGACACTAAAGATAATTAATTTTTCGATACTCCCGATATGTTATGCACATAGCACGATGATCGAACGATTATATAAATGATATGGAATATAGGAAAAATAAATAATTCAGAAAAAGAAACAAAAAATTGTTAGTCTCCGGGCTTGGGGTATTTAAACAAGCAATAAAAAATAATGAGATCTAGTACTTAAATACAGAACGACAATTTCTAATAATTATAATATAAAAATAGTTACCTTATTTAATTTTACTAAACTCTATTTGCATGTATTTCAAAAATATAATAAATAGTACAATTAATGAATGAATTGAATTAAGTTATTCACAAAATTATAAATAAACTTTTAAAGTAACACATAAATATATGCAAATATGTACTGTATGGTATATGCTGGGTCTGGGCTATTATATTTTGGCTATTCAACTATCAATCAGGTCTCATTTTTGTCATTCTATAAATATTTTTGTTAAAATAGACTAATTGTTAAGAATAAAATAATAAAATAAGTTAAATTAATTATATTTTTACCACTAAATAAAATTTATTTATAAATCTACCCCAAATTGAAAAGCCATAAGAAAAAATACTCTAATAAGACTTGAACCCAAGACTAACTACCAGAAAACTAAGACTTCAACCACTATGCTATAATACATTTGTTAGTATACTACAGTTATATAATACTAATAAGTGATCTTGACAAAAAAAATAAATAAATAGAACTTGGACCTAGATCCAGATCTAAATTAGGATATGGATCTAGGTTTGGGCTCTAAAGCCTAACCCCATTTTTTTTCCTTTTTCTCTTCCTTTCCCTACCACCCTCTTTTCTATATCTACTGTGGCCGCTACTACCATGCCAGCTACCTAACCTAGCCGCTGTTAGCAGTGGCGTGAGGAGCAGCCACTACTCCTCACACTGCTCCTCACATCACCATCATGTTATTCCTCATATGGTCCTCTCACAAGGAGCAACCATTGCTCCTCACAAGGCTGAGGACTAATTGCCCTAGTAGCAGTTGTGGCTCTAACACCACGAGGAAAAGAAAAGGGTGGGAAGGGTTTGGGGGGTAATTTTGTATTTTCTTAAAATTTTATTTATTGAGTTTTTTTATGTCAAGATCAATTATGAGTATTATATATTTGCACAGTAAGTTTTAAACAAACAAATATATTGTAGCCTAGTAGTTGGAGTTTTGGTTTTTAAGTAGTTGGTCTTCAGTTCAACTCTTGTTGGAGTCTTTTTTCTCATGGCTTTTCTATTTGGGATAGATTTGCAAATAAGTTTCTTTTAGTGGCAAAAATATAATTAATTTAACTGATTTTACCCTTAATAATTAGTCTATTTTGACAAAAAAATCGATGGGATAGCCAAAATGAGACCTTCTTAATAGTTGAATGATCAAAATAGAACAAAAAATAGTTGGATGACAAAAATAGGACTGAAAAGATAGTTTAGTGACCATAGAAATATTTTACCCTAAATCAAAATAAGACCTTTAAGTTGAGGCCAAAGTTGCTATAGTTTAACTTCAAAGTAAAGAGTAGGGGAAGGGAAGGGAGACAAATTGTGGTGGCTAAAATCTAGCCTTGGCCCAAATTAGCTTATTCTCACAAATTCGACCCAAGTCATCTAATGGAAGTCTACTCAAGATATGGGTCAACTAATGTACTTAGCCCACTTTTCATGTCTTATGTATAGTTGATTCGACTAAGATAGGCATATTCTATTTAAGTGAGCCAAGAGATGGATAAATCCAAATTATTGTCTCAAAATTATAAAAGTTCAAGTCTAAAAATCACTGATATAACTATATTTGTAATGCTCAAACCATGTGATTTAAGCTACATTTGTATCATAACTTGAGGTAACAATGGTATATTTTATATAAATTTGGTGCAATGTAGGTTGAACGAAGAGATAAAGAAAACTAATCCAAAACATCACTTCACAATGCAAGTCAACGATAGATAGGGGTGAAAGCATTAGTCCTGGTGCCAAAACGAGCTTTTAGAGATGGAATTTGGCCAACTAAAAGCAAAAACAAACTCAGGACGCCGAAATACCTTAAAATAGCCTTGGTCAACTTTTTGGTAAAAGTCAAAGTCAACAGTCAACTCGTGAACAGTAACCATCGTGAACAGTAAATCGCATGAACAGTAAACCGCGTGAATAGTATTGTACAAATAGTAAACTGCGTGAATAGTAACTGCATAATAACTATTTTTCTCCTATAAATACCCTCGAACCCCAAGCCTTTGGTGTGCTATTTTTTATTTTCTATGAATTTTTGTTAAAATTCCAATACTGTTTAGTTTTTGTGTAATTTTTAGTTTATGTTGTTGTAATTTCAATAATTCATTACGTGTTAGGGTGGAATCACGCTTATCAACGGAAGAAAAGTCGGGTAGCTATGCTTGTGGACTCTCTACTCAGATCTACCACTACATCAAATATGAATTCATCTAATGGGGAAGCCTCTCTTTACTCTTTTATATTTATAATTTGTATTCATCTATTATGTTTGAGTAGATCTATTGTCTAGGGGAGAATAATATAATAATGGTCTTTTGATTTACTGTCTAGTATTTGGATGATTTGATTTTGATGCAATATATGGCTTTATGTTATTCAATTGATGATTACCTTTCATTTCATTATACTTGTAGTTGATGTTTTGATTGGTATGCTTATGTGCTGTATATCCGAGCTTTAATAGTGAATTTATTGGTTGTAACATAGTTTTCATAAAATTATAAGTTGTACCGTAATTTCTATCTTTGGGTCTATTAATTGCTATTTTTAGTTAATTAGCATGGACACTTTAGATTTTGTGAACAGATCTATCCTTCGGTTAGATAAAGAACACGATGATAGAATTGCACCTATAATCAGAGTATTGATCGGTAATTAATTAGATTTAAGAGATTAATATGATTAGGCTTGTAACTTAATTTAAGCATCAAATCAAAGATTATTTTAGTACGAGTCTAGATTAATTGTCTTATTATTAATCTGACCCTAGACTATTTTTCCCATATTTGTCAATTAGAATCTTAGTTTAATTTATGTTGTATGTCATTTTACAACACCTCGATTCATTCACAATTGTTTCCATCATTTACGCATTTTTATACGCTTTCATACTAGTTATCCTTAGGAGCCTGCATGAGAATTCGACCCAATACTCAAGCATATTTTACTACATTAATCCGTGCACTTGCGGGTTTAAACTTAATTAATTTTGCAATCTTTTATCTACAAAGTTACTATCAATAGCAATCCCTCTCTATGGAAAAATCAACTTACCCAATTCATTTGAGTTGGGTAGGCCCTGATACCAAAAGTCTGTCTTACCCGACTCCATGTGACACATGTGTGACATAGTTGCACCTACCTGATCAAATAGGACTTTTGTAGCCATTCCTAGCTTGTTAAAGATCAATGATGCTTATGTGGTGTGCATTACATAACCTATGATAACCATCCCTTGATTCCCGGATGATGGGAGAATTGGTTTAACCTCATCACCAAGTAATCTGCCTGGGACTATATCAAGTCCTATCTTAGGCTTGGCACAGGGGATCCCACTTTGACCATACCACAACTCTGCGAAATTCTCTACTCATAGAGAAGTCTCAACTTCATCACCTCTACTACAACTCTAGTAACATTACTTTCTATCGTTTTGCTTACTTCACTCTTTTCTACCTTTTTAGATTGCAATTTGTTCTTGCCCATCATATTCAAATCGAGGATTCCTAAGTCAAAAATATTGAATGTGAATTTTGAGGTCTATAACATGTTGAACAACTTACAATTTAAAGGATAAATCATATACATAAATAGATCATCCTACTCCTATAGTTGGATTATTGGCTAGTCAAAATACTATGCAAAGCAGCATAAATATTTACTATCAAATCAGGGGGCAATAGTTGCTTGGGAAAGATAGTTGGTTGTCATCTTCTATAACGAGTTTAATTTTTCAATTGTCCATATTACTGGGAATAGTAGATTTGGGAATCTCTTTTGCATCAGTATTGGTAGCTGATTTGAAAATCTCTTCTACATGAGTTTTAAAGATGTTACACACACGAACTTTATGGATCAGGACAAATTGCATCCATTTGGATATTTTAATAGCATGGAGGAAACTTTTATATCATGAGAGCATCACAAGTGCGTGTTGTAGGAAAGCTGGCAAAAATTTATTAAATCGTGAAGTAAAGGGGAAAAAAAACTTCTTGTAAAATGAAATTAAAATGTTGAAAAAGAAGAATGTTAGGACCAATTTTTCAAGATCAATTACTAAAGGGAACTCTAGCTTCGACAATAAGACAATAGTTTTCGGGTTTCTTATAAAAATATACAAATGAGGCTTCAATAGATGGAGTAAATAAAGGCTCGTAAAGGTGAAAGGGAAAGTGGTAACAGAGAACAAGGCTGAAGGTTCATGCATACTACAATAATCCTATGGTGTTTCGGATTATAAGATTAAAACACAACTAGATTGTATGCAAAAGACCATAAAGATACATGTACATAATCAAGAATTTCACGTAGAATAGTTGTGTAATGAGTTTCAATGTATTAACTATCTTGTTGGCTTAAGATCTCAATAAGAAATAATCGCATGAACTAAAGAACAATGCTTGAAAGGCTGCTAGGTTGACACTACGCCTTTGCTGTAATTTTCACCAAAAAATCTCCTTTGATTTTATCCTCTATGACCAAGCACAAAATCGCTAGCAAAATAGTGTATGGGCACTATATGACAACTTTTGCTTGCAAAGCTTGAGTGAAAAGTCAGCTAGAGATCTCACACACGCGGCCAAGTGTGTGTATATATATGTTAGGCGTGTACAAGAAGAGAAGAAAGGCTTGAGGTGTCTTGTTATATTTTTCTCTTATTCTCTTTCTACTTATACCACTACAGATAACCTATGGGCCTCTCTGTCACGACCCCACATTTTCGATAATACAGTCTTTGATATCACATAAATAAAAATAAGATCTAAACTTACATGAAACATAAACAATCTTGGGATCGTGATGATACGAGCTTAAGAAAATCACTCATCCTAAGTCCGCTAAGGTTCACTACAAAAAGTCCGATCACTAATATCCATAAAATAGTACATCAGAGCCGTTAAAACTTCTCAAATTCATTCACAAATTCATTACAACAGGCCTTCATAACAACCCTTCAATACCAAAGAATACATCTCAATAATCATTCTTCATTACATCATAACCTATATAAACTTCACAAATAATATGTACATCATTCAAAGTATGATATACATAGCTATCACTTCCAATCTCCTTGAGGCTATAACTCGACTTCACCTGAAATGTTGTTAAAACGAGGTGAGCTTCACAAGCTCAGTGGGGGGGATGATGGGGAGGGGGGGAATACATGAGTTTTTGGAAAACATTTAACTTGGAAATTCATTTTGAAAACATGCATTCAAAACCACACTTAAAATCAATATGCACTTAAAGAACAATCATTTAAAAACATGCATTTGAAACTATAAGCATTCAATAAGCAAATTAAGGCAATTAAACTCAAGTATACATAAAGCTATACAACCACACAAGAAAGGATATACTAAAGATTGTTGATGCCGCTCCTTATACCACCATCACGAACTCTACCATTTTCCCTTATTACTCATTCTCAAGGGCATCCAGATACCCTGGAATCTACTACCCAAGACCCCATGGAACTCTCCGTCCATGCGAGTGAGGGATTTGAACCATAGTAGTCGTGTCATTGCCTGGCAAGCCCAATGCTGCCCAATGCAACACGATGCTACCATGGCGCGCTTAAACATTTGCATGCACATTCAATCATTTAATCACGCATTCGCTTCACTCAGAGAGGACAACAAAGTAGGTTACCCCTCGATCACATTAACAAGCATTTACATTCAATAACACATTTGTTGGGTAACAAAGTAGGTTACCCAACCATTTGGAAATACTTTTAAACATTTAAACATTTTCGATGGCAATTAGCATTTAATAGCATATAAGCATTTCCACAATTGACCATATTATCACTCAATAGCACATAACTTACAACACTTAACAACTAGTACATAACCATCATTTAACCAACTCATAATGCCACACAAGTGCATAAAACCTCACAATCATGCTCTACAACATCCAACAACTAACTTCTATCCAACATTTTATCCAACTTTTAACCCACTTACAAGCAATATAAATGCTCAATCTTCGCACAACCAATATATATACCAACTATAATACATTATAAGTGCAAAACATTGGCAAAACCAAGCTTAAAACAAGTTTTATAAGCAAAATAACAAAATTGCATCATTGCTGGAAAAAATAGAAAATTCATTAAAATGCTATTAAATTCCACCAATTCTTGATTCTAAGCCCTTAAAACATGCTATAAACATATACATATACAAATGAACTTCTAATCTAAGCTAGGAACCAATATTAACTTTATATCTAAGTTACAATTCAACCTACAACGTCCACAACAAAAAAAATGCTCAATGGCAGCGGTTTTTAAGTTTTTCGACGGCGGTTTTAATTGTCGCCATTGATATTACCGGTGCTTTATAAAGTACCTACCAAGCGTCATTTTGGAAGGCATCGTCTTAGAGCTATGTCGACGGATAGAAAAATGTCAGAATGTACTTGCTTTTGTGGCGCTTTTTGGAAACCGTCGATGTAGGTCATGGGACTTATAGAGGTGGTTCCTTAAAACCGTCGACATACATTATTTTTCATTGTCGACACTAATTCAAAACTGTCGATATACATTATTTTCCATGGGCGACACTTTTCAGGAAAGTCGACTTAGATCATTCGCCAATCACGACACTTAGAGAAATCATCGACGTAGATTTTTTCCATGCAGGATGCTTTTTTGGAACCGACTTCGTAGATCATTTCTCTGACGTTTTTTGAAACCGCTAACATATATCATAGTCCATAAACAACACTCTTCCATAACCGTCAACGTAGATCTTTTCATAAAAGCTAATACTAGCTAGCTAGCACCAATATTGTTTATTTGTAGATTTTTATTGAATAAATTATTTTCATAAAAGTTCGTACATTTAATCTCTTTTCGAAATTTGAAAAGCATTTAACTATTCATAATATTATTAACAAGTAAACTTAAATTAATCAAAATCATAAATCCAATCAATTCATCCACAAAGCATTTCAAAATCATTATGAAATAAAGCATTTACATTCTAAAGACATTCGTTCATAAATGAAAATACAAAATGAAAAATTCCCAATTATCATCACTATTGCTATTAGGTTGAAGAAGGACTAGCATCTTCATTTGAATCAGCTTCGGGATGCACACTTGAAATATTAAAAGCCTGTAAGAAAGATGATATTAAAGTGCATATTAATATATGAAAATATTAGAAAAAAATTGATAAAATGAGTAATTAATTATTTGTAAGAGATGATATACCTGAGAAGGATTTGACGAAACATAAATGTCAAACAATCGTTTCATACGATTTAATTCCTCTCCCATTATCTTCATATTCTTCCTATTTGTTTCCTCCATTTCTTTAATCATTTTGTCCTTTACCATCATCCCATTCTTCATCTATTCAATGTTTCTTTTTAACTCATGAACTTCAACTAAGTTTTCAGTGGTACGTGTTCTACAGGAGCCATAAACTTGAGATGGGGTAGGTTCCAATCCTTGACCTTTAACACATCCCGGATGTTCTTTATCTAAAACATCAAGAAAAACTTATTGTTGCAAGTCAAAACTCTCTGATATAGAGCCATTTGATTCGTCAATCTTTTCCATAATTTTTTTCTTTACAACTACCTATAAACAAAATTATAATCAATTATTAAATGAGCAATGCGAGATAATAATTGAAAAAATTTACAAGTATATACTAATTTTTATAAAGTAGCACAATATTTGATGAGCCATTATCCATGCCGCCTAATTTTGAGTATGTGATGCTTCAAAAAACTCTAAAGGACTAACTGGACCATTTTTTTTTTCTCCTGTATAGAAAATTAAAATATCATGATAATGTCTGAGATATAAACAAATCAAATCTTTTTAAGCATATACCACCATCAAAAGAGTCATAAATTACCATCCGATGCTTCTTTCTAGTATAACCCATTCTTCCAATAGAATGATATATTGTTAGGTATCCACGAGCTTTTTGTCCCGCTTCTTCAAGTTTCTACAATTTTTTCAAAGGGTGAAGTGCACTAGACCCCCCTGTAGTTAGACATAAGTGCATCGGTGCTCCTTGTGTTTCAAAAACTAACATAAATAGTCCTCGTGTTTTGGTAAAAGTGCATAGGACCCCCCTGCTGTCCAAAAAATTGTTAGTTCTGACGGAGAGTGACACCCACGCGCTTGAAATGCAAATGGACAAATGTTTTAATATCAGCAAAATAGTTAGAGGACATAAATTCCCTTTAAAAAAATTAAAAAAAAAAACAAAAAGACATTCATTCTTCATCTTCCCGTCAACACCCCCCCCCCCCCACTCCCACCCCTACCCCCACTACCCCACAAGCCTATCTACCTAGCCACCCACCCAGAAACTCAATCTTCATCTTTGTGTGTGTCTGTGTGTTTGCGTGTGTGTGTGTATATATATATATATATATATATATATATATATATATATATGCCGCAATTGTAAATTGCGATCATACTCCGCCTTTGCACATTCATTTTCTTTCGCGCGTTTCACACAAATAGGCACTCTGAATAACCTCACGCTCATTTCGTCTAGCTCTATCCGTCCTCTCTGCCATCATCAGTGGCGGCGCTTACGTCAACTTCATCTTTCGCCGGCAGCAAATCAAGCGATTTCAAAGCCTGAACGCTGCTCTCCGACAACTGATTATTTCCTCCGTTTGTATTATTGGCAAAGTTTGACATCAAGATATTGTTGCAAAGATTTTTCATTTGACTCAACTCTTTGTTGAGTTGCATGTTCTCTTTTCGTAACAGCTCGTTTTCTCCTATCAGCTCTGACGTGTATGTGTGTCTGTGTATTCTTCTTGTTTTTTTTTTTGGCTAAGAAAATTATCAAAGTGAGCATCCGTATTTTTCTTGTTGTTGATGATGATTATTTGTGAAAAATGGCGGAAAATTAATGGGGACAAAGTGCAATTGTGCCCTAAATAAAAAAGAAAAAGAAAAGATCGAAGCAACTAGCTTCATATTATTGGGCTGGGGAGGGTTATAGTTGGGTGGGGGTGGGGGTGGGGTGGGTGTAGAAGATGACTAATTTTGTTATTATTTTATTTATTTATTTTTTTTTTAAATTTTTTAAAAAGGGTATAGAAATATATATATATATATGTGTGTGTGTGTGTGTAAATAAACAAAAGGGCAAGGGGCATTTATGTCTTTTCAATAGTTTCGTTAATTAACTACACGGAAATATGCAGAAGGGGCACGTATGCACTTTTACCAAAACACAGGGACTACTTATGGTAATTTTTAAAACACAAGGGACACCGATGCATTTATGCCTAACCACAGGGGGGTTTGGTGCACTGAGTGAAAGCCAAAAATTCAAAAAAGTTTATAAATCTATATGTATGCATGCATTATTAACGTACAGGTAAATGCCTTTATTACATTTCCCTTAGGCGACATGAAATAATGAACCAAGTGCTTCCAAGCATTTTGAGACACTTGATGTGGCTTGTTTCTAACATTCTCCTCCTTCGACTTATTTGCATAAAAGTATTATGACTTAAGTTCCTCTTTGTATTCCTTCCATTTTTATTAATCGATTGAATAACAATTCTTTCCATATCACTTTTTGGAATATCAAAAGAAAACTTTTTTCTGAAATAAACATGATAATAATTTTAAAAACTCACATAAAACCAATTAATTTAATTATACATAAAAATATTAATAACCAACCTCAACTAGTTCTATCATGGAAACTTTGCATGTATCAGACACACCTTTCCAATCATCATAGGTCAAAGGGAAAAGATCCCCATTCCTTGCTATAGTACCTAAATAGCTTTGTAAACTAGTTGATGCCTCATATTCAGGTTGGTTGTGCCCATTGCACTCAATAGGAATTATCATATCATCCGGCAATGTCTGTATGTCAATGCATTTTGTTGGATCTCTTTTTTTTCGTGCTCGAGAACATTCTGAAATAGATTAGATAAATTAAGAACTTGTAAAAGATGCATACAAATAAATTTAGCGATAATAAATATTGTTACCAGATTCCAAGATGGGGTCTCTGGAGTATCATCATTTTGGGACCTTTTAACAGCAGATTCTATTTCATCCTAAAGGCTGCGTTTTGAGATGGTGTACAAAGCTCTCTTGGATCTTCCCATATTTTTTTCAACTGTGATAGGAACTTTTTAATAACAATATGGGTTAATACCACTTTTGGTCCCTTATCTTTGACCTCATTGATACTTTGGTCCCTTATCTTCAAAATTGAGATATTTTAGTCCCTTATATTTTAAAGTTGGAACACTATTAGTCCTTGTGGCTGATTCCATTAAAAAAAATGAAAAAATACTTGATTGACCAAAATACCCCTACCACTACCAAATTGCAGGGGTATTTTGGTCAACCATAAGCTTTTTCTATTTTTTTAACAGAATCAACGATAAGAACTAACGGTGTCCCAACTTTAAAAGATAAGAGGCTGAAATGTCTCACTTTTGAAGATAAGGGACCAAAGTGTCAATGAGGTCAAAGATAAGGGACCAAAAGTGGTATTAACCCTAACAATATTATATTTTGCCTATGTAATCTAAGGACTTCATATTTGCAAAGCACACAAGGAAGCATGCGTTCATTGGTGGTTGGACTAAATGTCACAATTATCAGAAGACTAATGTCTAGTAGTAATAAGATTCTTAACGAGCTGCAGAAAACATGACAAAATATAATTGTAGACTAAAGCAAGAAGTTTCAATTCAACAACAATGTTTCCTTTCTTACTATCAATTCCCTCACAAGTGAAGATATGATGTATGATCATCTATGACTTACTCTCGAAGATAAGCAAACAAAAACAAAGATTATGAATAACATTTATAGTTGATGCTTCCCTGAACCAAATACACAATGTATCCATTCAATGCAAGATCGAATTAACACTTAAACACAAAAAGTAATCACGTAATTCAACCCTATAGATGCATGCATTTTTTATATCTTATGGCAGAAAAATCATGAAACTTCCAAATCTTCAACGTGGGTAATGCATCAAAATAGATCATTATATATATATGTGCAAACTTACAATTCTTCATCTAATATTTTGTTCAATTCCTCAACTTAGCTTTGATCCTTCCAATTACGTTTTAAGCCTTATTAATTTTATACATCAACTATTATTAAAAGTAAACACTACCCATTTACCCATAATTCAAATACCAACATAACCCAAATCCGCATTCAATCGAGATTCAAATCCCTCATGTATAATTAATAATACGCAGCAATTTTAACCCAAATCTTATTCTCTACATATAGTTAGGAATCTCACGAAATATCTCTATCATACTTCATCAGTATATAAAGCAAAATATAAAAAAGTACAATATCAATCAACACATCGGCTCCTAAAATAAAGAAAGAACAATTAGTATAAATATTGAATCTTCCAACATGTGAATAAGAATACTTTAACAAAATTATTAAAACTACTAATGGTTCAATAGGTACAAGGATGTATATGATAAGAAACTTACCTGAGAAATTTTTTATTTTTTATTTCCAAAGATTCACACAAAATCCAAAAAGCAGTGGAGAAAACAAAGATTGATTATGAGAAAATGAAAATATAAGGCAATTGAAGAAGGGATACCAGAAGTTGGCCCTTTGGCATTACCATGGATGAAGACAATCGTAAAGGGAGCTATGGATTTGTGTCAATGTATCATGGTTTACAAGTTGGGGTGGTATTATTTAAAGCGTTCTACTAGGATATATATGCGTCTTTTCTTTTGTGAGGGAATTTTGGGAATTGAAGATAATTGTGGAGAGACTCTAAAATTTAGGCGCCAATCATGAAAATTTCACTTTTTTTTTGTTGGTGATAATTTGAATTAGTTTTATATTTTTGCTTTGCATAAATGACGACTTAATCTCTAAAATATAGGTGGCAAGAACTTGAAAATTTCACCTTTTTTTTTTTTGATAATTTGAATTCCTTTTACATTTTTTGCTTTGCATAAACGACTCCATCTCTAAAAGTTAGGCGGCAAAATCTTGAAATTTTCAGCTATATCTTCTTTTTGGTGATAATTTGATTTCCTTCTAAATTTTTTCTTTACTAAAACCTACTTTATCTCTAAAATGTTTTGTTTTCTTCTTGCATGTATTTTTAAATGAGCCCAAAGAGTCTAGTGTTCCTTAATATATGTTGGCAAATTACTTTTTATCTACTATTTTTATTGCAATAAATATTTAAGGCTCAACCATGTCACAATCTATTAGCTTTCCCATACCAAAATATAATAAAAAATTTGGAATATATACAATTATACCATTGTAGAAACAATTGACCATTTAAGTGAATTATAGATTTTTTTTAAAACCCCTAACCCCCATAAGATTCGAACCCTGTGGCCATCCACCATAAGCTACTCTTGAATCTTTGAATCGTAGGCTTTGCATTGTAGTAACATCCTTGATTTCAATTAATGTGCAAATGATGTAACACTATGTTCGGATTATAGTTATAAAAATCAAGAGAATATAGTGAAAATAAATAACAGTGTCAACTGCAAAAACTCTAGTAATTCAATTGAATATAATCTAATTTCCTTACCAATATTCTATTTAATAGACATCCAAGGCTATTCTAGGACTCCACCTGTACCTTATAAGTTTATACCTAGTAACAATTCACAAACTAAGATATACTTTTTGATTCTATGGGAGGTGGTGCATGACTATTCTTAGTTGATGGAGCAATTTCTCTAGTTATTTCTATTTCACTTGTTCGTAATTTGACTGAATAAGTAATTCAACTTGTAACAACTATGGATTGGATTCACGAGAGAAATAAAAGTGATTTGTTGTATTTTCTATTAATATTTTAATGGTAAAGACTAATTTGCATGTTTGAAAAATAGAGGCTTATTTGAATGATTTGGAATAATGAGGATTAATTAAAAAAATGTGTCAATATTGGGGACTATTTACACAAATTAATCCTTTGAGAAACATTTTAAAGAAAAAGGAAAACAAGACTCTGCTAGTTGTGTATCTTTTTCTTTTGTAACCATTTGAAGTCAACTATTTCTTTAGTAAAAGGTTAAACACAAAAATGATTGTTATAATTTGAACTTTATAAATTTTTAGAAAGGCTGTCAGCTTTTCACCCCTTGGAATTGGAGAGGATGCCAAATATTCATATTGGTTATCTGCAATTAATATGACATTACTGTGTCATCTATTGTGACGGGACTTTATAAAGTTTTAGAAAGGCTGTCAGCTTTTCACCCCTTGGAATTAGGGAGGATGCCAAATTTTCATATTGGTCAACTGTAATTAATATGCCAAATATTCACATTCATTTAAAGCTGCATTTTCAAGTGAAAAATATTCATAACTCAAAATTGACCGAGAAAAAAATTAACAGATCAACAAAAGAAAATTTATGATAAGCTAAAATTTTCCACTGTGATAAGCTTCTATACAGTACTAGGAATGGAAGTATACCTACTAATAGAAATTAATGTAAATGGAAGTATATAATTGCAAAGTAAATTTCACCTAATAATAGAAATTAATGTAAATGGAAGTATATAATTGCAAAGTAATATAGTCTTGCAACAGTAATATCAAAACCTTGTTGTACATGTAATTAAGAAAGAATGAATACAAAGCAAATTTGGCAAACTACAGAGGGAATCAAGTTTTATTGAAGCATGGGACTACATCTTAATCTTGCATCCAATTATTGACAATTTAATTCTGGTGATATTCCCTTAATCATCCTCAGGTACAAGTGCTTTATTTTGTGAAATGGATGATCAAAGCGAATCACCTCACTGCCACTTAATAATACCTCCTGCAAAAGACAAAAACTATATTTTCAAAATATAACTTTATCTTTTACTAGAAAGACACAAAAAATTTAGTCATATATGCAATGAGGAAAAGCATAAAGTCCGGACATAAATATTTTACCTTGTTATTCAAGAGGTTTGATCTTGCACATAATATCTTCAGTTATATCTGTTCGAACCCATTCAGAATCATCAAACTCATGATTATGTTGAGTGACATCATGAGGTGATCCTTGGATAAGATTTTCATCACCAACATCAAACACATCCCTTGTTGTTACTTTAACAGCAACATACCACTCTGGACTTTTCAGATCTTGCACATAAAACACCTGTTGAGCTTGAGAGGATAAAATGAATGGGTTATCACTCTTATGCTCCCTCGTATGTGTCAAACGAGACAAATTCACCAATGTAAACCTGAACTCATCTTTCTTTATACTTCTCGTCACATCAGCTCAATCACACCGAAATAATACAACCTTAAAATGTCCATAATAATCAAGTTCAACTATTTCAGTCAACTCACCAAAGAAATCTACACCGCCATCAACAGGGTGTTGGTCTCGTACTGATGCATAACTTGTTTGTGACCTGACAATAACTCCAATGTTTTGTGTTTTTTTTTTCCGCGTTATGTTCTTTCGTATAAAATCTAGTGCCATTGATTATCATCCCTTTGTAAATTTTTACATATTTATTAGGTCCTATAGCAAGCTGTCTTGTAGTCTTAGATATATCCCCTTCTCCTAATGTGGGAACCTAATTTTTACATATAAACAATTAGTACTACAAGAATGGATAATAACATGATACGAAATATATTCATACTCACATGGTTTTTAAACCAGTTGTGAAACTGCTCATTCACTAGCTTATCGAGAACATGTGGCGCTAGCCTTTTATGACAAAGCTTTCTTTTCGTCATCCTTTTGAATTCTATGCATGAGACATATAAATGAACTAATTTTGGTGCAATAGAACAACTTGCAAGAAATGAAGTTTTGAACTGGGCATAAACTAATATTGGTACAATTGAACAACATGCAAGTATGAAAATTTGAACTTACTCTCGAAATTTGGTCACTTCTTCATGTTGAAATAGCACGTATCGGTGTGCTTGGATCCATGTTTTCTCATCTAGCAATTTTACTTCAATGGCTCCAATTATTTTTCCAACACATCCAAACAAATATTTATCACCATCAAGGTTTATTACATCAGGATTTCGACGTGGATGATTAAATATCATCTCAATTCTATCAATATATCTAGAGCAAAACATTAAACACTCATTGGTAACATATCTTTCAGCAATCGAGCCTTTAGGTTGTGCCTTGTTGCCGACATATTGCTTGAACTCCTTTAAACACCTATCAATGTGTCAATCAAGGCATATTATAATTAAAAAACAATTTAGAATCATTAAAAATCATATTATCTAAATGAACAATTACCTCTCAATGGGATACATCTACCTATAATATACTGGACCAACAACTTTCACTTCAGCAACAATATGTATGACAAGATGGACCATTATAGTGAAAACAGATGGAAGAAAAATTCTTTCCATATGACATAGTATTAATGCTACACGATACTCCATTTCCTCGAGTTTCTTGAACATTAAGTGCTTTCGAGCAAATGACTTTAAATATGACACTTAATTATGTTATGACTTTGGTAACTTTATCATTCATACATGAACGTAATGCAATTGGTGTAATGCCCTGAACCCAACCCCACACTATAGGTCAATCCAGGACCCAGTACACGGACAGAGTCTCCTCTGTATTGTGGACTAACCGATAACCTGTACATAACAAGTTATATCTACAAAACCATAATCCAACACCTTCAACCATTCCCATTCTCCAATAACACAACATTAAATATTTCATTATGGCTATCCGGGCCCCAACTTAGCAAAAGTTCAACATACAAGCATGCAAGGCATGTCTATTGAAATTCTAAGTCATAAGATGGGTTATCATACCATTCTAACATTAATTGCAAGTCTTACTTAGATATGAAGTCCATAATTCAACTTACCTAAGCACACAAACATGAAAACAAAAGGCATTAAGGTATATTATTAGCTATTACAAGCCGTCTACACTACTAAATCACATAATTATTTAAACTTTAATTACAACCCATCAAATCAAACGCAAATACATACAAGACCTCAAAAGGTCTCAAAATAGGACAAACATTCATGAACACATCTTTACACACAACATCCAACCTCAGCAAGCAAACAATCAAGACAATTGATCTACTTGCACTTCTTCTCTTTCCTTTATTGCTACTAGCTGGGGATCTACCTCAGCTTCTCCTAAAACATGTTAAAAGAGAAGTGAGCAACACAATTACTCAGTGAGGGAGGGAATACAATAAACTGGGGTGTTTTTGAAAATCATTTCGTGCAATGCATCAACAATACAAATAGCTCAAGTAGTACAATATAACAAGACAATTGAATAAAACATTAAACACATTTTGAAAAGGATACGATTCATTTTCTTTGTCTTCGATCTTGAACCATAAACTTCGATCCTCGATAACAAATGTCAGCAAACCACTTTATAATACCAAAAGGGTACTCTGGATGTACCCCAAATCCTACGACCCATTCTCGTGAGGTAGGTCCTGAAGGGATATGAATCTTAAGGCTACTAGACTTTTAATTTCAGTTTATATTCAGTTTATAAACATTAAATAGCAGCCAACAATCCACAAGCGGAAGAAAACACGAAATCATGCAAAAACAATATCGAAAACGCTATATTGTGCTAGAAATTAATTGTACTTGATTTTACCTTTGTGTTGGCATCAAACCTCAACACACACACACGTTTAGAGGACTGTGGAATTGCTGAAAAATATATCCCAAGGCTGTGTATCACCTCCATGCACGAGGAACCCCCGAAGCCTTCTCCCCTATTCCACTTCCTAGATCAATAGTTTCAGAAACAGTGGTTTTTCCTTCTTGCCTATTTTTTTTCCTCTTAGCCATGTATCTTGTGTGTGCATGGGTGTGTGTGTTCTCTACATCTAACGTGTGATTATCCCCTTAGAATGCCCATATGGCCGAAAATCCTAAGGGTTATAGGAGAGGAAGAGTTTTTGTTGCAATAAGAGTCTATTTCTTGATTATCTCTTAAATTATCTTAAAGATAGTTACATTAGCTTCTTAATTTAAAATCAAGAAATTATCTATTCCTAAAAACTCTCTCCCACATGTCTCTCACCCTTATCCACACGTAGAGCTTGTGCCATCTGGACATTAGATGCTAAGACGAACATTCTTGTCTTAAAGATGTTTCTTGTCCTAATGACCTGGCCTTTCTAAACTGAGCTGCACGTTGCCAATTAGGAAACTATACTCAATCTATACACAAATACTAAACAAGGAAATAGGCAGTCAACCATTAAGGAAAGTGGCTAGGAGATGGACTTTAAGACATAGTTGCTTTCATTATAAAATGACCAAACTGCCCCTACTAGCCACTAGCAGTATTTTGACCATTTTAACCTTAACTCATTCTACTAAAGAGTTAGGGTTGCACTCCAATACAACTAATAAACTTCCAGTGGAGGTTTCGGCTTTGACCTACCAAGTAAAATGACCAAAATTCCCCTCTTTTTTCAATCGCAATCAATAATAGGTCTTGCATTTGCACTATCATCCTATCTTGATTACATTTACACCTTGGACCTTTATCTTTCCTATAATAATCACCTAGATACTATTCATTTGTCTTGGGAGCGACCCACAAGTCTAATATCCAACATAGCCCGAGCTATATTACTAAGATCTTAGATTCTGGATGATCATATAGATAACTCCAAGCGAGTAGCTCACTATCAATTAAGATAGCATAGAATCATGACTCATATTTATGCCATCTAATAGATCTAGTCCATATGTCCAAAACACTGAGCTGTTGACCTTATTACAAGATCTCACCCATAGTGAATCAAAATACATGTCCTAGGATTCATTGATACATCCATATACGCTTATGATATAGAGCATTGATCACTTAGTAGCTTAAGATGCTTTTGGTTCTCTGACGATGATAGTATTGTCACTGAGATTGCATCTATTATAGTCCCGTTCAATGTATCATAATGCACTAATGAGAGAAGTCTGGAAAGCCCCTCCAATGACTAAAGGTAAGTCATCATACCAAATAGGAGACCCTCTCATTATAACCTTATGATAGTGAAGTGCCCAGCTTCACTATTCGGTTATGAACCAATAGTTTTGATCCAAGCCTCATAGCATAGACCTTCTATGTGGATCACCTCGCACCTATGCCATTCACTTGTATCAAGGAACCTCTTTGCATACATATATATCAAATAAGTAAGAGAGAATATAATATGCTCATAATGAATGCATTGATTTGTTAACTGACTAATATCCAATATACTGAGATATCTTAGTGTTTATTGGTCTTTAAGGCATCCAGTCCCAATAGGTCCATATGCCCCAACGAGGTGAACCATGCCTCTGGAGTATGGGAATATGCCCTAGCGAGAGAAGGAATCAATACCACAGTAGCCGAGCTAGACTGACAACCCGATGCTGCCCGGAGTTTCTCAACACTACCATGTCCTAAAGGTTGCACAACCCGACATACGATCACGATAACCCAAGCAATGAAAATATAATATAGGCAATAATCACGGATGAGGAACGACAAAGTAGGCTGCCCTCGCAATTAATTACAATATAAGCTTTTAACAGGAAATAAACGTATGCGATCAAAGAAGATATGTTATACACAATTCACGAAATCTTACCAAACATTAAAACAACATAACCAAACCTCTATTAGCATCAAATCAGTCACATAGAAGTCAATTACAAGCCTTTAACTTCAATTAATCACTTTTCTCCTTTGGCAACTAAGGAAAAATTTTACTCCTGTATGAAACTTAAACACAATTTCCACAAATCAGCTATCCTGCATCCTTAAAGATACTAAAAGACACCTACTCAAGCTCTAAAAACCCACTTTTGAAACAAAAGCTCAGAAAGGCCCCGAGTCATTTTTAACTACAGCTACCTTAACCGTCCCTCAAATCAATGCTACGATAGCACCAAAGGTGCTTCCCCACCTAGTAGATACTAAATCTAACACTCAATTGCACCCGGATTATCTTTTTACGAAAACCTCCTTTTGAATTTTAGCCAATTTCGCATTTTAATCAAGATTCGAGCAAATTATTCATATTCAATCATTAATCTATGTTCATTAACATCTAAAGTACCTATAGATAGCATCAAATCTACCTCACAAGCAAATTCCAACAAAACCCTAATTTTGGCACTATTCATCATCTCCTACAATTGATCATTTGCATTAAACCATAAATCAAGCTAGTAAACTACACAAACTAGACCTCCATAGCATGTAGAAGATATATTATACAAGATTAGAGCATTATTTTGGCCAATAATAACAAATCATGAAAAGTCATAACATGAACATAATCTTTAAAATGCCAAAACATGCAAAACTCCCTCACCAAGCCCTTGATGATGCTAGAGCTAAGTTGTAGAAGCATAGAATCACTTGAAAAGGCCTTGGAAAGTCACACAATTGGATGAAGCAAGAAAATTTCTCCTCCTTTTCTTTCCTTGGTGCTGTCGGGTGGATGGGGGGATATAGAGGGAATTTTCTCATTTGTTTGTTTAGCTTATGTGATATATGTAATGTAATGTGTATATATTATATATGTGTGTTGCTACTTTGAGTCAATTGCTTATAAAAACTTGGTCAAAGCTAGGCCAAAACTCCACTTAAAAGTTAACTATCCCAATAAACATGTTTCTAATATTTTTACTATTCACTCAGACCAAAAACTATTTTCTAAACGCGCTCTCCCAATATGCAATACACAAAAGCTTATTTTTCTCATTCCTTTTATGAGTCATATAACCTAGGAAAAATACGAATTCGGGCAAATTAAACAGTAAAAAACATACTATGAATAGTAACCAAGCTTAAAGTAAATAAATGCACATTTAAAAGTACAAAGAGACATGCAACAGTTAATTTAAAACATGATAGAGGTCTTGGGCATCACAATTGGTAAAAGACCTTGGATTAAGATGTGATAATCATGATGACTCTTTAAAGATTGGAGCTTTTGATCCTTTATATTAACACTCCTTGAAATATTTGAACAATAGCTATCAGGAACTTTAATATCTTTTAGAACTTTAAGAAATACGTCCTTCTCTGCTCTCGACATGTGGTAACAAGCAGGAGGTATGATTTTTTTTCCATCTGAGGATCTTTGAGGATGCAACTGAGGTCTTATATCCATCAAAGCCATATCTTCTCGTGAATTTTCATTTTCTTTCTTTTCTTTGCCTATGTTCAACAATGTCCCAATCACATTTTTGCAGACATTTTTTTCTCTATGCATCACATCTAGATTGTGACGTAATATATGGTGCTCCTAATAAGGCAACTTAAAAATATATTTTTCTTTTTCCACAAACTTCTATCATTATTCTGATTGAGTTGATCCACACATAAAAAATTAACTCCTTCTAATTGTCTTAATGCATCAACTCCAAACATGGGAATAGGTGGCGGTCTCATTTCTACAGTACCATCAAAATGGTGCTTCTGTGACTGAAAATTGTGTAATAGAATTAGCTACTGATGATGCCCTAAGTAGCAATTTTATTCCTATTGCATAACCATCTCGAATTAGTTATATCAGCACAACAAGGGCAAGCAGTTTTCTCTTTAGTGCTCTACCTAGATAAATAAGCATAAGTAGAAAAATCATTGATTGTCCACATTAGTGCAGCCCGCATCCTAAAAGTTTGTTTAAAAGATGCATCATATGTCTCAACTCCTTCACACAATTCAAGCAATTATGCTATTAGTGGTTGTAAAAATACATCTATGTTATTTCTAGACCCTTTTTTCACCTGAAATTATCATAGACAAAATAAAAGATTCTTGTCTCATGCACATCCATAGTGGTAAATTATATGACGTCAAAATAATTGGCCAAATGCTGTATGTATTACTCATTATTCCAAATGGATTGAAACCATCAAATTCTAAACCAAGCTTACATTACGAGGATCAGCTGCAAAATGTGGATAATGCTCGTCAAATGATCTTCATGCTAATGAGTCTGCTGGATGCCTTAGTATTCTATCTTTTTGGCGCCCTTCATTATGCCATCTCATAGAAAGGGATGTTATGGATGACACATATAACCTTTGAAACCTTGGTTTTAACGGAAAGTAACGTAATATTTTGGCAGGTACCTTCTTTTTATTCCTCGTTTTAAGCTTATTACGCGCATTTTAAAAGCCACCTTAAGCACCCAAACTTGACCCCACCTCAAGACTTACCTATTAAAACATAACATAAGCACAATTGAGCACAAAAACAAAACAATTTCAGCTGTGAACAGTGCCCCAAACCCGACAGCCCCTCCCTTGTGCATTTGGAGATTTTGCTTCATCAAATCATCAATTCAAGCCAAGCCAAGCCTTGAGCAACTAGTGTAGGGTGTTTGCAAGGTTCCTAGGTGCTCCTACGCGTATTGGTGAGGGATTTCACGGCTTGTTTTTGCATTTTTAAATAGTTGCTCATTTCTTGATTTGTTGAAAATATGATCAAATGCCATTGTATTAGTTATCTATGCTATTATACCATGTATATGAATGCTAGAGAACATATTTGAGCCATCGTTCGCAATTTAAACGGTTAGAATCGTTAGTTTGATTTTTAGGGTGAATAGTGACGTTTTTTTCTAGGGTTTTGCATAATTGCTCGAATTAGCTTGATTCAATGCCTCTAATAGATGTCTTAGGTGCTAGTCAAGATAACCTAATAGCCCCGTGCACTTGCATTGTCCTTAAATCGCTAAAAATGTAAAATAGTCGACTTTAATTTGGGGCTTTCGAGGGTAATGCGAATCCGGGTAAATTCGGGCTTCAATTCTAGTATCCTTAAGTTACCTAGGAGCTATAGAGGCCTTGATATCCCTTGTTTGAAGCCCGGACAATGTAGGTGTAGTTTAAAGCCATAAGAGGGAAATTGGGGCTTTCGGGGTAATCGCGTGCATTGGAATGAGTTAGAGGGTTGAGAGGGTACTTTGAGGGTTAGATAGAAGGTTGGGAGAGTTTCATTTGAAAATGGAATCATTAACCTTGGTTTGGAAGAGAAATAGTTTGAAAAACAAAGGGGTTTAGGTGAAATTTCGGTTGACTCACACTTCTAAATCCATGGCATGACTTCTTGAGCGTTTATATGTGATTTTAAACTGATTTGGAGCTTTTGGTATGACTCTATGCTTATTTTGTATATGTTCCTTTGTAAACTGCTTATTAGCTTATATATTTGTTTCTATTCTAATTGCCTTGAGGTCAACCTACTTTGTTGATCCTCCTATGTGTTAATGCTTATATTATTGCTATTAACTTGCCATTGTTAAGTGCATTGCATAGTGGTTGCGCAACCATAGTGTCAGGGGCGGATGCGTTGAATATCGGCTGGGCGGTGGAGGTGTTGCCGGTGGAGATTCAATCTCCGTGCCCTAGTCCCTCATTCGCTTGGTCCGGAGATTGCCAGGGAATGTTGGGTCGTAGGATTTAGGGTACATCCGGAGTACACCCACTGGAGTGATTGGGGTTATGCCGGCTTATCGTGATCATGCTCGTGGTTCGTGGATCGTGATTGAAGACCAGTGAAGATTGATGTATAGGGGATTGTGTGAAATGTATCCTTTTAAATGTGTGGTTACTTAAGTTATCATTGTTTCTTAAATTGTCTAAATGATATTGTTGTATAACTGTATTATCTGTTGCATTGCACGCCCCGGGACTATATCCCTCACTGGGCAACAGTGGTTGCTCATACCTCGATATATGTTTCAGGAGACGCTGTGGGTGATCCCCAGCTTGTTGAGTTAGTTGAGGAGGAGAAAGTTCAGATTGATCCTTTGCCTTAGTTGCTGTGCTTGATAGTTTGAGGTGGTTTAATTCCTTGCTGTTTTGTGGAAGGCTCACCTGTTTATTTTATGTCCTATTTTGTAGCCTAAGGGCTATGTATATGCTTGTTGTATAAGTTGAAGACTAGTTGGTTGTGGTGTAGCTTTGAAAGCCTATGTACTGTAATAACTTATGATTTACTTCTATTCGCTGTGCTTGCTTGGGAGTGAATGTCTTAAAGTAGAAATGTTTGATCTTTCAATTATGTTTAATTGATTTCCTAGAATGTCATGATTATAAAACTATGTTGACAACTAGTTCTCGCATGCTTGTGTGTTTTGGACTATTGTGTACTATAAGGCTCGGATGGCCTTAGAACTTTGTTGTTTAATTCAGAAAAGCTTGTGTTGTATTGTTGGGACTTTGTTTGAGTGATTACAGGTTTTTAGAATGTCCACGGTACAGGGGAGACTCTGTCCGTGTGTCGGGTCCGGACTTAACCTTTAGCTTGGGGGTTGGGTCGGGGAGTGACATTTAAGTGGTATCAGAGCTATAGATTGCATGAAGCCGGGTTCAATTTCTTGGTCTGTGGGTAGAGATTTGTTATGTGACTTTGTGAATACATGAGTCTTTGATTTTGATTTGCCTAAGTGAAATTTGAATAAGGAGTGAACATGCTAGCATGGGAATAGAAAATCAATAGTCTAGAATGTCAAGAATGATCTAGTGATCTACGTGCACTTCAAGAATGTGGAATGTTTATTTGAACTTCTATGTACTTGACTTTATGTGAATCTAATTGGACTTTTCTTTATGTGTTTACTTATAAATTGCATATATACATATATATACCTGTCATAACACTTTGCATTCTAGCTATTCGAGATAGGGCCCCGCCGTCGTGCTGAAAATCTGAATATTGGTGAAGAACCCGAGGGGGTTCATGGGCAAGAAGCTGAGGTGGCCGAAAATGCACCGCAAGTTCAAGAACCGAGCACTGCACAGATCTTGGCCACGATGGCCACTGCTATGAACACTATTGCCCAGTTGTTACACAACAGGGTCAGCCAGGGGTCGTTGGAAGTAATCAGGCTGCGAGAGCCAGAGGTAGTGGTCCTACCGGAGGGAATCTGTATGATCGGTTTATACATCATGGGGCCTATACTTTCTTTGGGGAGCCAGACGATATGAAAGCTGAGATGTGGCTAAGGAAGTTTGAGAGAGTGGCAGCAATACTCGAGTGCCATGATGACAGGAAGATTACTTATGCTACTTTCCTTCTCGAGGGTGATGCTGAAGATTGGTGGAATACCATCAGTGAGAAATGGGGAGCTGAGGGAGTTCATCATTCATGGGCTGACTTTGTCCGAGAATTTCGAGACAAGTATATATCGGTAGTTGCCCGCGAGAGGCGTCAGACAGAGTTTATAAACTTGAAGCAGGGAAGTATGACGATAGATCAATACGAGGCTACTTTTACCCGGCTTTCCCGTTATGCACCAGCTTTGATTCAGCCGGAGGACATGAAGATCCAGAGGTTCATCCTGGGTTTGAGGAGGGATATTATGCTGAACTTGTCTGCAAATGATTTTCCTAACTATGCTGCAATTGTCCGAGCCGCCTCGAGATATGAGAAACGCAAGGCCGATGTGATAGCCGAGACCAGTCAATCGAGTAAACGGTTTCAGTCTCAGAGTCAAGGGTACCAGGGGCAGGCTGTATCAGTTGGGCAGAGTTCACAGCCGAGGCAGACTCAGAGTTATACAGGGCCTACTCAAACTCAGGCACGACCAGTTCAGAGTCAGACTCAGAGTCAGTTCCGTCCAGCAGTTTCCCGTTCGTAGCAGGGTAGTTCAGCTACCTCTAAGTACAGAGCTCATTCGGGAGGCACTGTTGCAAGACGTCACCAGCAGTACAGCTTCTGTCAGCGCCAGGGCCACACTGAGGATGTTTGTTGGAAGAAACATAACAAGTGTACCGGTTGCGGCAATGATCAGCACATGGTTAAGGACTGTCAGAAATTTAAGAACCCTAGGGGTCAGACATCAGCTCAGAACTCTCAGACCAGGGCACCAACTGCAGCACCACCACCACGAGGTCAGGCCCGTGTATTTGCTTTGGATGCTGAGGAGCTTCCGGATACAACCGCTGTGGTAGAAGGTATTTTTCTTCTTAATGATCAATCAGTTAAGGTTTTAATTGATTCCGGGGCTTCGCATTCTTTTATTACTCCTACTTGTGCACAAAATGCTAAATTGAAACATGATAAACTGTTGTATGAGATTGTGGTTTATACTCCTATGGGTCCGAAGTTTGTTATTAGATCTATTTGCAGAGCATGTAGTATATTTATTGAGGGTCGTGTTTTTCCTGCTGATTTGATTATCCTACCCTTCAATGACTTTGAAATTATATTGGGAATGGACTGGTTAAGTAAATATTATGCCCAGCTTGATTGTAGAAAGAAGATTGTATATCTAGAAATGCCTGACCAGCCTATACTTAAAATAGTTGGTAGTAGAAAATCTACGGGAACTCCTATTATTTCTTCTATTAGGGCATCTAAATTATTGAGCAAGGGTTGTGAGGCTTATCTTGCATATTTGATTAATCAACCTGGGGATCAATCGAAATTGAATGATGTATCTATCGTGAGGGAGTTTCCGGGGGTCTTTCCTGAGGAATTACCTGGGTTACCGCCTGATAGAGAGATAGAGTTCATGATTGATTTATTGCCGGGGACTTCACCTATCTCTAGGACTCCGTATAGAATGGCTCCACCTGAATTGCAGGAATTGAAAGTTCAATTGCAAGGCTTGCTTGAGAAGGGATTCATTCAGCCGAGTTCTTCGCCTTGGGGTGCGCCAGTCCTATTTTTTAAAAAGAAAGACGGATCTCTTCGCCTATGCATTGATTATCGGGGTCTTAATCAGGTAACCATCAAAAATAAATATCCTTTGCCTTTAATCGAAGAGTTATTTGATCAGTTGCAAGGCGCCAGGGTATTCTCTAAATTCGATCTGAGGCAAAGCCATTATCAGTTAAGGATTAAGAAAGATGATGTTCCTAAAACTGCTTTTAGAACTCGATATGGCCATTATGAGTTTGTTGTCTTGCCGTTTGGTCTTACTAATGTTCCTGCCGCATTCATGGACTTGATTTAGAGGGTATTCTGTCCTTATCTGGACCAATTTGTGGTCATATTTATTGATGATATCCTTGTCTATTCTAAATCTGAGGCGGAACATGAACAGCATCTCAGAATTGTGTTGCAGACTCTTCAGGGGAATCAGTTATTTGCGAAGTTTAGCAAATGTGAATTCTGGCTTAAGCAAGTTGCTTTTCTTGGCCATATTATCTCGCAGGATGGTATTTCTATTGATCCAGCGAAGATTGAAGTTGTGTTATCTTTGAAACGACCTGAAACTATTACAGAAATCCGTAGCTTCCTTGGTTTAGCTGGGTATTATCGGAGGTTTGTCAAGGATTACTCTAAGATTGCAGGGCCTTTAACTCAACTTAGTCAGAAGAAAATAGTATTTGACTGGAGTGATAAATGCGAGGCCAGCTTCCACGAATTGAAGAAGAGATTGACTACAACGCCTATTCTTGCTTTACCTGAGGGTTATGATAATCTGGTGATCTATAGTGATGCTTCGAAGGAAGGTCTGGGTTGTGTATTGATGCAGAATGGCAGGGTTATTGCTTATGCTTCCAGGAAACTTAAGCCTTATGAACTCAACTATCCGACTCATGATCTTGAGCTTGCAGCTATCATTCTTGCATTAAAGAAATGGCGTCATTATCTATGGGCCAACAAGTTTGAAATCTTTACAGATCATAAGAGCTTGAAATATCTGTTTTCACAGAAAGAGTTGAACATGAGGCAGAGGCGATGGCTGGAATTACTTGAGGACTATAACTGCACTATTAACTATCTTCCGGGTAAGGCCAATATTGTTGCTGACGCTTTGAGCCGAAAGGCTACTGTTGCCAGTTTGATTATCAAGAATTGGGAATTCATGGAAGAATTATGCTTATGGAAGCCTAGTACTTCAAATTCTGGTATTCAATTCGCAAGTTTGCAGATTCAATCTCTGTTATTATCCAGGATTCGGGAAGCTCAACAGGCTGATCTTCAATTGTTGAAAGTCTTAGAGAATTCTAAAGGGGGAGAGTCAGATTTCAAACTGCACGACGATGGTATTCTCAAATTCAAAGGTAGAATCTGTATTCCGAATGATCCAACTCTAAAGAAGGATATTCTTGCTGAAGCACACAGTTCTAGATACACTATCCATCCAGGCAGTACTAAAATGTATAAAGATTTGAAGCAGAATTCTGGTGGAATAATATGAAGAGAGAAATTGCTGACTATGTTGCCCGATGTCTTACTTGTCAGAAGGTTAAAGCAGAGCATCAGAGACCTGCAGGGTTGTTGCAGCCTTTGGCTATTCCTGTTTGGAAATGGGATCATATTACCATGGACTTCGTCTCAGATTTACCGAGGTCTTCGAAGGGGAATGACTCAGTTTGGGTTATTGTGGATAGACTGACCAAGATTTCTCACTTTATTGCTAAAAAGAAGTCTGATTCTCTTGATAAACTGGTAGAGTTGTATATTGAGAATGTTGTCCGACTTCAAGGAATTCCAAAGAGTATTGTGTCAGATAGAGATCCCAGATTCACATCGCAGTTCTGGCAGAAGATTCAGAAAGCTTTGGGCACGACTTTGAATTTCAGTACAGCTTATCATCCCCAGACAGATGGTCAATCCGAGAGAACTATCTTAATCCTTGAGGATATGTTAAGGGCTTGCATTCTAGACTTCGGTAAGAGTTGGGAGAAGTATTTGCCACTAGCAGAGTTCGCCTACAACAATAGTTATCAAGCTACTATTGGTATGGCACCTTATGAGGCACTTTATGGGCGTAAATGCCGGTCTCCTCTCTACTGGGATGATGTTGGTGAGATGAAGACTATCGACCTTACTCTCTTACCTGAAATGAACAAAATGATTGATCATGTGCAGCTTATCAGAAAAAGAATGCTTACAGCTCAGAGTCGGCAAAAGAGTTATGCAGATAGACGCCGTCGTGATCTGAAATTTGTCGTGGGCGATCGGGTATTTCTGAAAATTTCTCCTCGCAAGGGTTTGATTCGACATGGTAAAGGAGGTAAACTCAGTCCTCGATATGTGGGACCATTTGAGATAACTGAAATTGTTGGTGATTTGGCTTACTGTCTAGCTTTACCTCCCAGTCTGGGCAGAATTCATGATGTATTCCATGTTTCTATGCTTCGGAAGTATCAGCCAGATCCCTCTCAGATACTTGAGCCGGAACCGCTAGAGATCAGTGAAACTTTGACCTACACAGAGAAACCTCTTCGAATTGTTGATCAGAAAGTTCAGGAGCTGAGGACTAAAAGCATTCCGATGGTTAAAGTTCTGTGGGATCATCACGGAGTAGAGGATGCGACGTGGGAGAGAGAGGAGCAAATGCGGGAACGGTATCCAGAGTTATTCGCCGAATCATGTAAGAATTGCGTGGACGCAATTAGTTTAAGGGGGAGAGAATGTGACGCCCGAGATTTAGCCATGCATTTAATTACTGTTGCAGCCCTTGTTTGCTCATTTACTTCTGTGCTTTACTAACTGATTGTTGTGACTACTATTCACTTCATTTTTAAACTACCTTCTATTAGTTAATTAGTATTTTTATTAAATCCTATTAATTATTAAAGTAATGAGAAAAATGTACATTTGAGCTAGAGGCGATAGGAAAGCTCGTTTAGAAAATGATTTTAGTAGTTGAATGAATAGTATTACGTAACTAACTTAGAGATTTAATTACCTAGCACACATGTATCATCTTAGGCTCGTTTTAAGCTTACTACGCGTATTTTAAAAGCCACCTTAAGCACCCAAACTTGACCCCACCTCAAGACTTACCTATTAAAACATAACATAAGCACAATTGAGCACAAAAACAAAACAATTTCAGCTGTAAACAGTGCCCAAACCCGACAGCCCCTCCCTTGTGCATTTGGAGATTTTGCTTCATCAAATCATCAATTCAAGCCAAGCCAAGCCTTGAGCAACTAGTGTAGGGTGTTTGCAAGGTTCCTAGGTGCTCCTACGCGTATTGGTGAGGGATTTCACGGCTTGTTTTTGCATTTTTAAATAGTTGCTCATTTCTTGATTTGTTGAAAATATGATCAAATGCCATTGTATTAGTTATCTATGCTATTATACCATGTATATGAATGCTAGAGAACATATTTGAGCCATCGTTTCGCAATTTAAACGGTTAGAATCGTTAGTTTGATTTTTAGGGTGAATAGTGACGTTTTTCTAGGGTTTTGCGTAATTGCTCGAATTAGCTCGATCCAATGCTTCTAATAGATGTCTTAGGTGCTAGTGAAGGTAACCTAATAGCCCCGTGCACTTGCATTGTCCTTAAATCGCTAAAAATGTAAAATAGTCGACTTTAATTTGGGGCTTTCAAGGGTATTGCGAATCCGGGTAAATTCGGACTTCAATTCTAGTATCCTTAAGTTACCTAGGTGCTATAGAAGCCTTGATATCCCTTGTTTGAAGCCCGGACAATGTAGGTGTAGTTTAAAGCCATAAGAGGGAAATTGGGGCTTTCAGGGTAATCGCGTGCATTTGAATGAGTTAGAGGGTTGAGAGGGTACCTTGAGGGTTAGTTAGAGGGTTGGGAGAGTTTCATTTGAAAATGGAATCATTAACCTTGGTTTAGAAGAGAAATAGTTTGAAAAACAAAGGGGTTTAGGTGAAATTTCGGTTGACTCACACTTCTAAATCCATGGCATGACTTCTTGAGCGTTTATATGTGATTTTAAACTGATTTGGAGCTTTTGGTATGACTCTATGCTTATTTTGTATATGTTCCTTTGTAAACTGCTTATTAGCTTATATATTTATTTCTATTCTAATTGCCTTGAGGTCAACTTACTTTGTTGATCCTCCTATGTGTTAATGCTTATATTATTGCTATTAACTTGCCATTATTAAGTGTATTGCATAGTGGTTGCGTAACCATAGTGTCAGGGGCGGATGCGTTGAATATCGGCTGGGCGGCAGAGGGCTTGCCGGTGGATATTCAATCTCCGTGCCCTAGTCCCTCATTCGCCTGGTCCGGAGATTGCCAGGGAATGTTGGGTCGTAGGATTCGGGGTACATCCGGAGTACACCCACTGGAGTGATTGGGGTTATGCCGGCTTATCGTGATCGTGCTCGTGGTTCGTGGATCGTGATTGAAGACCAGTGAAGATTGGTGTATAGGGGATTGTTGAAATGTATCCTTTTAAATGTGTGGTTACTTAAGTTATCATTGTTTCTTAAATTGTCTAAGTGATATTGTTGTATAACTGTATTATCTGTTGCATTGCACGCCCCGGGACTATATCCCTCACTGGGCAACAGTGGTTGCTCATACCTCGATATATGTTTCAGGAGACGCTGTGGGTGATCCCCAGCTTGTTGAGTTAGTTGAGGAGGAGGAAGTTCAGATTGATCATTTGCCTTAGTTGCTGAGCTTGATAGCTTGAGGTGGTTCAATTCCTTGCTGCTTTGTGGAAGGCTCAACTGTTTATTTTATGTCCTATTTTGTAGCCTAAGGGCTATGTATATGCTTGTTGTATAAGTTGAAGACTAGTTGGTTGTGGTGTAGCTTTGAAAGCCTATGTACTGTAATAACTTATGATTTACTTCTATTCGCTGTGCTTGCTTGGGAGTGAATGGCTTAAAGTAGAAATGTTTGATCTTTCAATTATGTTTAATTGATTTCCTAGAATGTCATGATTATAAAACTATGTTGACAACTAGTTCTCGCATGCTTGTGTGTTTTGGAACTATTGTGTACTATAAGGCTCGGATGGCCTTAGAACTTTGTTGTTTAATTCAGAAAAGCTTGTATTGTATTGTTGGGACTTTGTTTGAGTGATTACAGGTTTTTAGAATGTCCACGGTACAGGGGAGACTTTGTCCGTGTGTCGGGTCCGGACTTAACCTTTAGCTCGGGGGTTGGGTCGGGGCGTGACACATTTCCTCATCATTCACGTGATGTTCATCAAAATTTTGATTAGGTAATTGCACGTCAAAGTTATGAATCCCAAATGCATCAAGTAATAAATGGTGCATATCATAAGGCATATTAACCGGTGGTTGTTGAATAATGACAGGTGTTTCAGCTCTAGAAGTAACTAACTCCCCATGATAAAGCCATTTAGTATACCAGGTCAAAATACCTCTAAACATCAAATATTCTATGAGATCATCACATGTCTTGCGAACACAATTAACACAATCCTTACAAGTGCAAAATATCGTCCCATCACTTGACACTTTCTCAAAAGTAAAATTAATAAACTTCATAACTCCTTTTCTATATGCAATAGAGTTCTTGGGTTTTTGAATCCAAGTTTTTATTGAGAATGGTATGCCCTAAAACCACTAGAGCACTAAGACATCTAATGTAAATGAATATATTAATTTATGAAATTAGTGCATTAGTCATGGCATGCTATATTCTCTCTTTTATATGATATATTTGTATGCAATGAGGTTCCTTGTTTCAAGTGAATAACATAGGTGCGTAGTGATCCACACAGAAGGACTATACTATGAGGCTTGGATCAAAACTATAAGTTCATAACCCAATAGTGAAGCTGGACACTTCATTATGGTAAGGTTATAATGAGAGGGTCTCTTATTTGGTAGAATGATTTACCTTGGTCATTGAAGGGGCTTTCCGAACTTCTCTCATTAGTGCATTATGGTGCATTGAACGGGTCTATACTAAGATGCAATCTCAGTGACATTACTATCATTGTTAGAGAACTAAAAGCATCTTAAGCTACAAAGTGACCAATGCTCTATATCATGAGCATATGTGGATGTATCAATGGATCATAGGACGTGTTTTGATTCACTATGGGTGAGATCTTATACTAGGGTCAACAACTCGGTGTTTTGGACATATGGACTAGATCTATTAGGTAGCATGCATATAACTCATGATTCTATGCTATCTTAAGTGATAGTGAGCTACTCGCTTGGAGTTATCTATATGATCATCCAAAAACTAAGCGCTTAGTAATATAGCTCGGGGTATATTAGATACTAAACTTGTGGGTCACTCCCAGGAACAAGGGCATAGTATCTGGGTGATGATTATAAGAAAGAGAAAGGTCCAAGGTGTAGATGTAATCAAGAAAGGATGATAATATGAATGCAGGACCTACTCTTGATTGCGGTTAAAAACATAGAAGGGCGTTTTGGTCATTTTGCTTAGTAGGTCAAAGACGAAACTTCCACTGGAAGTTAATTAGTTGTATTGGAGTGCAACCCTAACTCTTTAATGGAATGAGTTAAGGTTAAAACGGTCAAAATACTGCTAATGGCTAACAGGGGCATTTTGGTCATTTTATAGCCAAAGCAACTATGTCTTAAAGTCCTTATCCTAGCCACTTTCCATAATGGTTAACTGTATAACCTTATTTAGTATTTGTGTGTAAATTGAGTATAATTTCCTAATTGGGAACATGCAGCTCAATTTAGAAAGGTCAGGACATCAGGACAAGAAACGTTCTTAAGACAAAAATGTTTGTCCTAGCATCTAATGTCCAGATGACATGTGCTCTGTGTGTGGATTAGGATTTAGGCATGTGGATGAGAGATATTAGGATAGGATAATCTCTTGAAATTAAAATATGAAGATAATGTTAGGGATAATTTTACATTTAGTCCTTATTATTTGTAAAGTATCTCAGTTTAGTTCCTATTGTTTAAAATGTCTCAATTTAGTTCCTATTATTTTTTAAATAGTTTCAACTTCGTCCCTATTATTTTTTAAAAGTTTCAATTTCATCTCTATTATTTTTTTAAAGTTTCATATTCGTCTCTATTATCCAATGACTAAATTAAATTTTTTTGAGAAATAATAGGGATGGATTTGAAATTTTTTAAAAACAATAGGGACGAAATTGAAATATTTTGGGAAACAATAAGGACGAAATTAAAAACTTTAAACAATAAGGATGAAATTAAAACTTTTAGGGAAACAATAAGGACTAAATTGAGATATTTTAAACAATAAGGACTAAACTGAGGCACTTTGCAAACAATAGAGATTAAATGTGAGATTTTCCCATAATGTTATTAACTTCAAAGATATTTTAACAGATATTCAAGAGTTGGACTCCTAATATAACTAGAACTCTCCCTCACTCTTATCTCCTTAGATTTTCGACTATATCATGATTGCCTTAGCCATTCCACACGTGATCTAGCATTGCAGAGACACACATAGATACACGGCTAGAGGAGGAAAAGTTAGGCAGTAAGAAAATCCACTTTTTCCTAACCATTGAACAAGGAAGTGGGATAAGGGAGAAGACTTAGGGTTTCTGAAACGTGAAGGTAGTACACGTCCCTTGGGTGATCTTTTCCAACAGCTCCACAGTCTTCTACAAGTGTGTGTGTGTGTTGTAGATCTACGCCAACACAAAAGGTAAAATCATATACAGTAACTTTCTAGCACTAGATAGCGATTTCGATGTTGTTTTAGCATGATTCTGTGTTTATTTCCGCTTGTGGATTATAGGTTGCTATTTATAGTTTATAAACTCTGTGTAAACTGCTATTAAATGTCTAGATGCCTTAGGATCCACATCCTTCCGTTTTGTCCATTGTATCATAAAATACCTACACCAAGTAAATTTTATGAGAACGGATAAAAGGCTTGCAGCGTTGACATGAGGGTAGAGCAATAAATTTGCTAAAGCCATAAACTTTATGTGTGTTGATGCATCCCTCTTAAACCAAAACCAATTATAGATGCTAAGACTATATGGGTAGTTTTCTTCATATAAAAAAGAATTAAATTATATCTATTGGTAGCAAAATAAAGCTCAAAACTCGAGTTCGTCACTTTATAGACAGCTCAGACACACATTACTAAAATACTTATAACTTCTTCTAAGAAACTCCAATTGATACACGGTTTGAAGCATTAGAAACTAGACTCATATGCCTTTCTAACCATATATGACTCATCAGTTAGATCCTTCCCAATTGGTACAGTTTTTTATGTGAAGTTGGGTAAAAAACATATTCTACAAATTTTATATCTTTCTATCTTCCTTCATTAATTTTGGAGTTGAACTTATTTTAGTGAGATAACATTCCTATGGTAGATGCTATGGCATCATCATGTCATGCTATACACTCTTTTTGAATTTTATAAACTGTGCATTTGGAAATTAGAAGATTAAATGAGAACGGATTAAACTCGTAAGGTTGACATGAGGGGTAGAACGAAAAACTTGCAAAAGCCAAAAACTCTGTGTTTGTTGATGGCATCTCTCCTTCCCAAAATCATAAGTAATTATAGATGCTAAGACTTTCTAGGGGTAGTTTTTCGTCATATAGAAAAGAATTAAACTATATCTATTGGTAGCAAAATAAAGCTCAAAACTTTACTTCATCACATTGTAAACAACTCAGACATACTTTACTAAAATACTCATAACTTCTTGTAGAAAATTCCAATTGATACACAGTTTGAAGCATTGAAAACTAGACTCCTATATCTTTCTAACCATATTTGACTCATCAGATAAATCTTATCCAATTGGTATACCTTTTTACGTGAAGTTGGGTTAAAAAAAATTATGCAATTTTGTTATATTTCCATGTTCCTTCACTAATTTTTGAGTTCAACTTATTTCCTTGACCTAAAATTCCTATGGTGGATGATCTGCCATGATCATGCCATGTTACATATATTCCTTTTGGATTTCATAAACTATACATATTGAAATTAAAGCTATGAGGAATAATTGAAAATTCAATAGTATTCAAAATACCCAAAGTTGTTTTCCAATTGTTTAACTTTAAGCTAAGTTCAAATGCTTTGCTATATGCCAGAGTATGAGATAACAAGGAAATTAGAATGTATTATCTAACAAATATCACAGGAAATTAGAATGTATTATCTAACAAATATCGCATTGGTATTTTATCAAACAAATAGCCTACGCAGGAAATTCATGTATGAAAAAGCTATAAAACAAAGATACTAATTATAATTTGCAAAACTAACTTCCTACTGACTGAGATTTGTTTGAAGATGCTTCTTTCTTCCTCAGGTAATTGTTGCTTCAAGGTTCTTCTTCTTTCAGCTGCTATATGAAAAAAAATAAATTATAAAGTGAACTTTTTTGATATATGTAAACTAAAAAAAGAAAAGAAAACCTAAATGAGTTTTGATGACGGTGAGGATGAACCGTTGACATAGATACCATTAAAATTATCTTTCTTGACAGATATGATAAAGCGTCGTTAATGTAAATTTTCTCACTGTCAATGGCGGCGGTCTATTTTATAATTGTCGACATTAAGCTGCAAGATATACAAAGGTAGGGAGTCCTCGCTTGTCCAAGCAACAAAGGCGGCGGTTTAAGAATAACCGCTGCCAAATTGAATATAACCATTTGTTCCTATTTCACGACGGTTTTTGTTTCGCCGACTTATAAGCATCGCTAATGCACCTGATTTCTTGTAGCTCAATAAGCTAATATATAACATTTCATGGTTCGTTGAAGCTCATATTCATATATGTTGTTCTCTAGGCACTAATTAGCAAGATACACATGCACACTTATCAAATATAACACCATAATATGAATTCATGACAAAATAGTAGACTTTAAAACTTAGATTTGAAAAACCCCTCACCTTTTTGAAGAAAAATGCAAGAATAAGCAAGAATGATCAATGGAGAAGCAAGTTCTAGTTCCAATTTGGCTCCAAAAGCTCTCTTCCTTCTTCTTTTCTTCAAAATTTCTTCAAACCCTAGCTTGGCATTATTCCCCTCTTCCTTTCCTCTCCTCCCGATTTCTACCTCCTCTTTTCTTTTGTTTTCGGCTTTGTTTTATTTATTTGGTTGGTCAAGGTAGGGTTGTGCATGAGTCGGTTTGGGCGGTTTAAAGTATATTTTTTGACCCGAACCAACACATTCGGTTTGAAAAAATTAAAACCATAGTCAACCCATACACTTCTCAGAACTACCCAAACCAAATCAATACATTTGAAGAAACCAAACCACCCAAACCAAGTCAAATCATACATTCGGTTTTACTTATAATTGCATTTGAATGAAGTAATTGTATTGTATAAATCTAAAATATAGAGGAGTTACTCATTGTGTCTTTTGATTTTTTCAATGAAAGGGGAGATAGATTGAAAAATGTGGAGGAAAGTGAAAAATTCTCTTTTTCTCTTTATCTATATATATATGGGTTGGTTTGGGTTTATGGTTCTGATAGGAAAAACCATAAACCAAACCATGTGGTCGGTTCCTATAAAAATTTAAACCATAACCAACCAAACTTTTAAGAAATCAACAAAAATGGGTTAGTTTGGGTTGTGTTAGGTGGTATGAGCGGGTTGACAGTTTCGCTGCACAACCCTAGGTCAAGGTAAGTCAATGCCAGATCAAAATGTCAATTCTTATCTCTACCTATCAACTAATATTATAACACAAACATTTAACTCCCTCAAATAACCACTAATTAGTCAACAATTCATCAAAAGACCATTATATCCCATGCACATACACTTTGTAAATCATTTATCAATTTCCACGTAAAAGGGAAGCTCCGATGTATTTTACGAAAACGGCCATAACTTCTTCTAAAAAACTCCAATTCATGAACCGTTTGAAGCGTTAAAAACTAGACTCGTAGAGCTTTCCAACCATATACAATTATCCACTTAAATCTTCCCCAATTGATGAATTTTTTACTTTGAAGTTGGCCCGAAATTGACTCGTAACTTTCGAGTATGACTTATTTAATTCAATTCAACATCTACTGAAATGTCCCGACATCATTTTGACACATTCCACAACACTCATTACCTTTTTAAAAATTAATGGGTCATTTCCTAATGGTTATCAATTTATTCCGACTCGCCTCTATCACAAGTATTATACCCTTCCCTCCTTATATATTCATATTTCTTGACATATGTGCAAGTAGTATGTAATAAATTTAAATGAGGTAATTATCTTGGTAAAATAGTTATTAGAAATTATTTTATTGTATTTAAATGTTAGTTTTCCTTTATTTTCAATTAGTTGAATAAGTAACCCTAAGCCCAGGGCTAAATTTCTATCATTCTAATTTTGTGATTTTATATTTTTCTTACGTGTCCTAACATATGTTTATTATTTTTTCATCGCTAATTTGAGTGTTACATTTTGCGAGAGCGCGTTTGGAAAATATTCTCGGATCGAGTGAATAGTGAAAAAACATTGGATAACATAGTTAATTGGGCTAGCTAATTTTAATGGCACTCTTGGACTTTAATTAAGCCTAGTTTTGCACATTTTGGCCCAATATAGCATTATACATATAACCAATATACCTTATATCATACACATATACACATAAATTAACAAACAAATTAGAAAATACCCCCTAAATCCCCTTAGAACCCGTCGGCCTTGAGGAGCAAAAAGGAGGAGAAATCAACTTCAAGCTTTTTAATTTGAGCTCATACAAGCTATCTACAAGTGATTTAAAGAGTTCCTAAGCCTACCACTAGCTTCTACAAGGACTTTGGTGAGGGATAATTGCATTTATTTTGTGTATGAAAACTTAGGGTTTATGTTGAAATTGTGGAATTGTTGTATAATGAATTATATATGCTTGTCTATGCTTGATATACCCTTGAATATGCCTATAGAACATGCTTATATGAATAGATAGCAATTGTAATGGCTATATTGCTTTGTTCTTGCATTTAAAGAAGGTAGTGAATAGTAGAATTTAGGATTTTACTAATCTTTGTGTTCTAGCTTGATGGTTGATATCTAAGCATGATTTAGAAGTTGCTAAACCTAGATTAGAGCCTCTAATAGGTTGGAATTGCTAGGGTTGCAAGAACTTTAATTCAAAGTAAATTATTGGGTACTATTCATTCATGACCATTAAAGAGTGACCCAATGCTCGATCTAATAGTTTATATGGACTCTAGGGATGCTAAAATGGTTACTCGATAAAATTTATTGAATTATGAAAACGTTAAATTTTGAAGACTTAATTACGTTTAAAATAGTAACCGAGTGATGTAGCGTTCCAGCGTGAGATCCAAGGTACGAATTAGTCTTATGTAAGTAGGGTAGAACCTAAAACACTTTTATGGCATCAAATTGCTCATTGGTTTTGGTAGTTGTAGTTCAAAGCGGCTTTGGGGTCTTCAGGGCTTTTGCACTTAACTTAGTTAAAAATGGATTTTCTTTGCTTTTGGCGGTGCCATAAAGTGACATTAGAGGTGTATAATAGAAAACCTGTGAATTAGATAACTTGTGGTTCGGTTGAGCATCGAATTGTGTTAGTAGACAAAGGGGTAAAGTGCCAAAGTCAGTTTAATTGCTTGTGTATAGTCTTTATGAGGTTGGTTATGTGCTAAAATAGGATTAGATAGAATGTTTGATCACTTTCATAGAGTTCGTGAGTTGTGTGAACTTGGCTCCTTTTATTGGAAATAGTCATTTAATGTTGTTTATTGCTCATATATTGTAATTGATTGCGAGGGCAACCTACTTTGTTGTTCCTCATTTATGTTTGTAATACTATATTGTCATTGTTATTTGAATGCATTGCATAGTGGTTGCGCAACCATATTGTCGGAGCAGATGTATTGAATATCTGCTAGGCGGTAGTAGGCTTGCCAGTGGATATTCAGTCTCCGTGCTCTAATCCCTTCTCGCTTGGTCCAGAGATCGCCAAAGGGTGTTGGGTCGTAGGATCTCTGGGTACATCTAAAGTACACTTACTGGAGTGTTATAGGGATTATGTCGGTACATTGATTGAGTTCGTGGTTCTTGGATCGAGGTTCGTGATTGAAGATTGACTTTGGAGTGTTTGGAGTTATCGAAATCGTATCCTTTTTAATGTTTGATATTTAGTGTTAAATTGTTATCTATCTTGTATTGCTATTAGATCTTGTGATTATATGTTACTAATGCTTGTATTGTTCGAAATATGTGTTATCTGGCTTGGTTATCTAAATGGCACATTGTTTTGATGTAGAGGTTTAGTTTAATGTTGTGTAATTGGTGTTATTAATTGATTCTTATGTGTTGATGTGGTTCGTAAGTGATTGTGTTGCTCGTTCCTGTTGTTATATGAACTTGTTACTTAGATATAGTCTGTTACAAGTATTTAATTGTTTAGTTGATATGATAGGTTAAGTTAGCTCTTTTAATGTATTGATTAACTTGTTTATCTTGAGTAAGACTTTTTATGTTAATAGATTCACTGGCTTGTTTGCATTGCATGAAATGGTTTTCCAAACTCGGTTATTTGTTTCCCTCCATCACTCAGTAACTGTGTTTGTTCACTCCCTCTTTCTAGCCATTTCAGGCGAGATAGGCTCGGTTCTTCCGGAGTCTGTGGAGGAGGAGGAGACTCATTAATCACCTTGACTGGTTGTGCTAGCTCGAAGCGACTGTTTCCTTGTAAATTTGTGAATGCTAGGGTTGTATTCTTTTGAGGCCTGGGTGCCTTGTATATATTAGTTGGATGGTGAATGTAATTAAGAAAGGCTTACTTAGTGGTAGTGGACTGTAATATTCTAGCTAATGCTTGGGTAGGACGTAATCTAACTAAATGCTATATCTATTTTGCTAAGAAGGCACTATGACTGCTAAGTGAATTAGAAATGAATGAGGTTAAGTTAAGATTGGTTTAATGGCTTAATAACTAAGTTAATTGAATAGAGAATATTAGAGTGGTATGATAAGTGAAATTATAATCATAGAATTTCAACAGGTAATGAAATGCATGCTTGTATGTTATATTTTATGGTAGTAGAAAGGCTTGGATAGCCTTAAGGATTGAAGAATGTTGTGATGTTGAAAGTTGGCGTTGGTTGTGAATGTTAGTTTATAGTTTTGTAGCTATTTCTTTTAAGTGCAGGTAACTGGTTAGTCCTGGAAACAGGGGAAACTCCGTCCGTTTTCCCTCATTTTTTGTGACATTGGATTTTGGATCGGGGCTCTAGTCTCGTGAGGGATCGGGGTGTTACATTCTGAGTATATCCCTTCACCACCAACTGTGCTTTGAAGGTTTCAACCTTTCCATCCACTCCTCTTTTTCTCTTGTAGAACTTCTTGCACCCTATGGGTTTGACGCCTTCAGGTACAACTACAAGATCCCAAACTTGATTAGAGGATATAAACTATATCTCGGATTCTATTGCTTGATGCCAACAATTGGCATCAACATCAGTAACTGCCTCGTCATAACTAGTATGATCCATTTCTAAATATTTCGAATCAGTTTGGACAAAACTCTTTAAAGTACCTCGGGATTAATTAAATCCATTTTTTAAGAGTCTTGTGGTTAAGTAACTGTATTAGTTAATCATTTTTAGCATATGTGGATAAGATAGTCTTGACAATTATAATGTATAAAAATGATTAATTGATATAAATTTAATGATGTAGGTACAATTCGTGATGAAGAGTGAGATCTGGAATGAAGATTGAAGCAAAAGAAAAAAAAGAGGATTCAAAAGAAAAAAAAAGTTTATATTATAAAAAGGTAAAAGAAAAATAGAAAAAAACAATATATAGAAGCTTTGCATGCATGTGATCAATTTGATTCTTGTTTTTTTTTTTTCTCATTTTGATCAACAAGTACCATTTTTTTCTTTCTTTCTTTTTACTACTGCACATTTGAAGGTGTATGATACCTAGATACTAGTAAGTCCAAAAACTTTTATAAATGTAGTGAAAACTAATAGAATTCAAATCTAGGATCAAACCATATAGTTTTCACTAGAAAATTGCACAATCAAGAAACTGCATATTTATCATAATAATGTAAAGATCAAAACTCAACACTAGTTGAACTTATTAACTGAATTCCTTAGCTTGGATCTTAAATGAAAACAATTATAACTTATTGGGGAAGGGATTTACACGCCTGAAATATGATCTCTGATGATCTTTTCTTCTATGTCATTCTTCCTTGCAGAATTGTGCTTAGTTGAATTGTGGGATTCAACTTTTGTATTTTGGCTCTATTCCTGGATGTAGAAGAGAGATAGTGAGAGAGATTTATTCTTTCTCATCTTAGGCATGTTGTGTTGGGATTGGTATGCCCTAAAACCACTAGAGTACTAAGACATCTCATGTAAATGAATATATTCAGTTATGAAATCAGTGCATTCATCATGAGCATGCTATATTCTCTATTTTATATGATATATTTGAATGCAATAAGGTTATTTCATACAAGTGAATAACATAGGTGCGTGGTGATCTGCACGGAAGGTCTATGCTATGAGGCTTGGATCAAAACTATAAGTTCATAACCAAATAGTGAAGCTGGGCATTTCACTATAGTAAGGTTATAATAAGAGGGTCTCCTATTTTGTAGGATGACTTACCTTTAGCCATTGGAGGGGCTTTCCGGACTTATCTCATTAGTGCATTATGGTACATTGAACGGGACTATACTAAGATACAGTCTCAGTGACATTACTATCATTGTCAGAGAACTAAAAGCATCTTCAACTTTTAAGTGACCAATTCTCTATATCATGGGCATATGTGGATGTATCATTGGATCCTAGGTTATATGTTTTGATTCACTATGGGTGAGATGTTATAACAAGGTCAACAACTCGATGTTTTGGACATATGGACTAGATCCATTAGGTGACATGCATATGATTCATGATATTCTATCTTAAGTGATAGTGAGCTACTCGCTTGGAGTTATCTATATGATCATCCAAATCTAAGCATTTAGTAATATAGCTAGGGCTGTATAGGATACTGAACTTGTGGGTTGCTCCCAGGAACACGGGTATAGTATCTGAGTGATGATTATAGGAAAGATAAAGGTCCAAGGTTTAGATGTAATCAAGATAGAATGATAGTGCGAATGTAGGAACTACTATTGATTGCGGATAAAACATAGAGGGGCATTTTGGTCAGTTTACTTAGTAGGTCAAAGACGAAATCTCCACTGGAAGTTAATTAGTTGTGTTGGAGTGCAACCCTAACTCTTTAGTGGAATGAGTTAAGGTTAAAATGGTCAAAATACTGCTAGTAGCTAGCAGGGGCATTTTGGTCATTTTATAGTCAAAACAACTATGTCTTAAAGTCCCTCACCTAGCCACTTGCCTTAATGGTTAACTGTCTATTTCCTTATTTAGTATTTGTGTGTAAATTGAGTATAATTTCCTAATTGGGAACATGCAGCTCAATTTAGAAAGGACAGGACATCAGAACAAGAAATGTTCTTCAGACAAGAATGTTTGTCTTAGCATTTAATGTCCAGATGGCATGTGCTCTGTGTGTGGATTAGGGATTAGGCTTGTGGAAGGGAGTTGTTAGGAGTGGATATGATTCTTGAATTTAAATTAAGAAGATAATGTTATTATCTTCAAGATAATTTAAGAGTTATTCAAGAATAGGACTCCTATGATAACTAGAAGTCTCCGTCATCCTTATCCTTTAGAATTTCGGCTATATCATGATAGCCTTAGCCATTACACACGTAATCTGGCATTGCAGAGACACACACAAACACACATAGATACACGGCTAGAGAAAGAAAGTTAGGCAGAGAGAAAATCCACTTTTTCCTAACCATTGAACAAGGAAGTGGGATAGGGGAAAAGACTTAGGGTTTCTGAATCATAGAGGTGGTAGACGTCCCTTGGGTGGTCTTTTCCAGAGGCTCCTCAGTCCTCTACAAGTGTATGTGTTGCAGATCTACGCCAACACAAGAGGTAAAATCATATACAATAACTTTCTAGCACTAGATAGCGATTTCGATGTTGTTTTAGCATGATTCCGTGTTTATTTCCGCTTGTGGATTATAGGATACCATTTATAGTTTATAAACTCTATGTAAATTGCTATTAGATGTCTAGATGCCTTAGGATCCACATCCTTCATGTGGTATCAGAGCAGGTCACAAAAATCATGCTTTAAAACATGGAATCGATAGAAATTGCGTGCTAGAAAAGCTCTTGGTTGGCGGGCTGCCTAGGGCCATTTAGGGGATTTTTGTATATGATTTTTCGTGGTTTTAATGTGTGTTATATGAGGAACTAACCTCTGTTTTGCAGCGTTAAGATATCCACTTTTGATGGCTCGATTTCATGAAATCGTGTGGATGTTTATATTTTTCAGCATGGTTATAATTTAATTATATATGTTGGTGGTTTATCCAAATGTTGTAATAGTTAGATTATTTCTTAGAATGCTGATTGTAAACTCCATATGGAGTATAGGAATGATTGTAATAACATTAGTTTGCTAGGTGATGCAATCGATTCGCGAAATTGTCAAAATGGTCAAAAGGAGAGGATTAGGAATGGTGGCTGTTTTTTATCCTTCTCCAGGGTTTTTGGCTTGTATTTGATGGTTTTGGATCATGGCTATTCATCCTAGGAGCCGTGGGTAATGGTGAGCCATGGTGGCCCAAATTCCAAATTAATTTTGTATTAGATTAATCGATTAGGGTCAAATTGCAATCAAAACAAAGTTTTGGGTGCCATGTGCAATTTCAAGAATTGATAGGGTGCAAAAGAAAATTTCCAAAATCCATGTGAAGGCAAGAGACATTTCCACATACATTTGGGGTTAAATTTGTGATTGTGGAAAAATCCCAAATAGGAAGCCATCAAAAGTGGAAAGTGGTTGTTTTAGCAGTTACTATTTTTGTGATGGATGTTTATATCCTTATTGAATTGAATATATCATATGACTGTATCTCGTATAGTAACATGGCCAACTACTAGGATTTAAAAAGGGCTAAATCCAATTAATTACATTTAGGTAGGCTAATCTAAATAATAATCTAGAACTAGTTCTATTAAAAGCTAGAGATTATGAGATGTCTTAGGATTAAATGCCTAGAGAGAACCTAAGTGCTTTAGTTAGCCTAGATGCTCCTAAGTGGCCTCACCTTACCCGAATAGGTGTATAACTATTGCAATTAAAAGGTGTTTTAATAAGCAAAGGTCTCTGGACTAGGATTGCTTTGGTTAAAACAAAGGAGCAATTGCAGAGACATAGTTATAGTTTATAAAACCCTTTTATAAAATATTAAGTGCTAGAAGGATTTGAGAAAGAATGCTAAGGCTTTCCATTTTGGTATATGCTAATAGTGGGAGCTATTCTGAGCTCACCTGCGTGTGGGCCATTCCCTTGGGAGGATAGTCTCTTTTACTAAGACTTAGCAATAATATATTAGAATGAGTTTTCAATTGAGGTGTTGATGGGAGCAACCATCCCTTCGGTGGGTTTTTCATCATAGATCACTTCATAGAATATTGATTTTGGTTAATTGCCTTTCGGCATGCTCAGATTAAGAATATTCTAAGTGAAAAAGGCCATGGAAAAATGGTGATTGCTTGACATTAAAGAATGGTATCCTCCATTCGGAGTTCTTGTCATTGCTCTAATGAAGCCAAACTTGAATAAGTGATTAGGGTGTCATTGGATAGTGTCTATCCAGCTAATGATATTTCAAATAAGTGTAACTTAACTTAATCAAGACTACAATATGACTATCCCTTCGGTGGAATATTGTGAGTAGAATTAAGACACTAAGACATCCAAGTAGTTTAAGGGTTTAACTACTTATTCTTGAAGTAGATATCAAAAGTATGAATGTTTACTTTCTTTTAATCATTCATTTGTATACATATCAAATAGCTCATAAATGGATTAACTGTTTAATATATTCAGAGATGTTGAAAGGTTCTTTTAGCCTACTCGCCAGTATTCTCACTGAGAACAAGCTAACTGGCCCAAATTACTTGGACTGGAAAAGAAACTTAGATATTATACATAATGATGAATAGTATAATTTTGTTCTTACAAACCCCTGCCTGTTAGTCACTCTTGAATCAGGCGAAGAGGAGCTAGAGTTAGAATGACAATGGTTAAAGGCCAATAAGATGGCTAAATGCTATATCTTAGCCTCCATGTCGAACGTGCTCCAGTCTCAGCATGAGGGAATAAAGACTGCATCAGATATCATGTACTCTCTTGCTAAAATGTTTGCTGACAAAAGCAGGCCCGCAAGGCAAGCTACTATTAGAACCATCATGAACACTAAAATGGTTGAAGGTTCGTCTGTCAGAGATCATATGCTCAAGATGATGGACAAATTTCAATATTGCCGAGATTCTAGGTGTGGAAATTGATAGGGAAAGCAAGATTGATATAGTACTAGAGACTTTTCCAAAATCATTTGTTCACTTTAAGCTGAACTATAACACGAGCAAGATACTCATGAGCTTACTAGAGTTAATGAAGGAGCTCTAAGCTGCAAAGGCTATAATAAAGCCCAAGGGACATGTGCTGATGTCCTAGAATGCTTCTAGACTTGCCCCAAAGGGTAATAAGTTCAAAAAGAAAGAAAACCAGTAGAAACATGGCAAGGGCCCAAAAGGGCAGAAGAAAAAGAAAAAGAATGCTAGTGATAAGCCCAAGAGGAAGTGTTTTATGTGTCACTAGAAATGACATTGGAAAAAGAACTATCCTCAGAACCAGGCCAAAGGCAATGTAGGTACCTTTGTTTCCTTGTATATTGAAACATGTTTAGTGATAGATTTTGCTTCCTCGTGGATAATAAACTCAGGCGCCACTACTAACATTTGCAATTCGTTGTAGGGGTTTCAGGTAACCAAGAAACTGCATAGGGGTGAATTTGCAATGCGAATTAGAGATGGCTCAAAGGTGTAGGTCACCGCAGTGGGAATTGTTAAATTATCTTTTGAGAATAATTTAGTCTTGGTTTTGAACATTGTTTTATGTATTCCGGATTTGCGATGGAACCTAGTTTTAGTGTCGTAGTTACTTTTGGATGGTTTTATTGTTAATTTCAATAATACTAGTATCGTCATCAGCAAAGATAATTCTATCATTTCCGGTAGAAAGCATGATAGTTTATTTGTTTTAAACCCTGTTAGCTCCATAGTGCATAATACTGAACAGGTACAAAATTTATTGAAAAGGAAAACATCTCCGACCAATGAAACCTATCTATGACATTTGCGTTTAAGTCACATTAACCTAAACTGCATTGAGAGATTGGTCCAAAATGGGTTTTTGGACTCATTAGATCTTGAACCATGGTCTCAATACGAGTTATGCCTTAAGGGGAAGATGACCAAAAGGCCATTCACCTCTAAGGGGCATAGGGCAAATGACCTGTTAGAATTGGTACACATAGAGGTTCGTGGAGGTTATGAATACTTCATTACCTTCACAAATGATTATTCGAGGTTTGGTTATGTATATCTGTTGCTACGTAAGTCTAAGTCCTATGATAAATTCAAAGAATTTAAGGCTGAGGTGGAACGTCAGACAAGTAAACAAATCAAAGTACTTCGATCTGATCGTGGATGGGAATACCTCTATGGAGAATTCAAGGATTATTTGGCGCAGTGTGGCATTGTGTCACAATTGACAGCACCGGGTACTCCCCAGAAAAATGGTGTGTTAGAAAGGAAAAATCGTACGCTTTTGGATATGGTAAGATCCATGATGGCTCATGCAACTTTACCAGTATCTTTCTGGGGATATGCATTTGAAACAACGGCATACATTTTGAACTTAGTTCTATCTAAGTCAGTACCTAGGACTCCACATGAAATATGGATGGCCCGAAAACCGAGTTTTAAACATGTCCATATTTGGGGGTGTACTTATGTACTGAATAACGATGCTAAGAAGTTGGAACCTATGTCAATAATGTTCTTTTTCATAGGCTACCCAAAGGGTATGAGATGAGGTATTTTCTATGATCCCAAAGAATAGCGGATATTGGTAAGTACCAATGCTAAGCACTTGGAGGAAGGTCATAGAAGTATATTGGTACCTAATTCGGAAGTCAATCTAGAAGAAGTTCAACCAGGAACTTCAGTATCACTAGATCTTAACAGCGAAGCTGTAAATACACAACAACTGACCTTTAGCTCATAGACAAAGCCACGTCGTAGTGGGAGAGTATCTAGACAACTTGATAGATACTATGGAAAGTTCTTCCAGACTAACTCCATAGATCAGGTTGAGGATCCCAGGACCTACAACGAGGCAATATATAATGTGGATGCAGACAGATGGCACCAAGCAATGGAATCTGAAATATAGTCTATGTACTCGAATCAGGTTTGGAAACTTGTGCCCGTGCCCAAAGAAATTAAGCCTATTGGGTGCAAATGGGTATACAAGAGGAAAAAAGGTGTGGACAGAAATGTGGAAACCTTTAAGGCAAGATTGGTGGCGAAAGGTTTTACTCAAAAAGAAGGGATCGACTATGAAAAAACTTTCTCACCAATGGCTATGCTAAACTCCATCAGGATACTCTTGGCCATAGCATGTCACTATGATTACGAGATATGGTAAATGGATGTCAAGACAACTTTCCTTAACGGAAGTCTTGAAGAAAACATCTATATGGAACAACCCGATGGGTTCATTGCTAAGGGTCAAGAACATATGGTCTGCAAGCTTAAGAAATCCATTTATGGACTTAAGCAAGCATTCAGGGTGTGGAACATTAGATTTGATGAAACTGTTAAGGGTTATGGTTTTACTCAAAATGTTGATGAGCCCTGTGTGTATAAAAGGCTTGAGGGGAATATTGTGACATTCTTGGTCAAATGTGGATGACATTCTGCTCATTGGTAATGATGTAGGTATGTTGTCGTCCATAAAGGTTTGACTGTTATCTCAATTCCAAATGAAGGACTTGGGAAAAGTGAGCTATGTTCTAGGCATTAGGCTTCTGCGCGGTCACAAAGCTAAGACACTAGCTCTTTCTTAGGCTTCATATTTGGAGAAGGTACTAGTGAGGTTTGGCATGTAGGATTCCAAGAAAGGGTTGTTACCTTTCAGACATGGAGTTCCTCTATATCAGGATCAATGTCCGAAGACAAATGATGAGATAGAAGTGATGAAGAAGGTCCCATACGCGTCAACGGTTGGAAGTCTCATGTACATCATTCTCTGTACTAGGCCATATATTTGCTTTGCCGTTGGCATGGTCAGCAGATATCAGTCAAACCTGGGTTTAGCTTACTAGGTAGCCGTGAAACATATACTCAAGTATCTGAGGAGAACGAAGGATTATATGCTAGTCTACTGAGCAGATGATCTTGTACCAGTGGGGTACATAGATTCTAATTTCTAGTCAGACAGAGATTCCAGGAAGTCCACTTCTGGATATGTTTTCACTCTATTAGGTGGCGCTATCTCATGGAGGAGTATAAAGCAATCCTGTATTGCAAATTCCATTATGGAAGCACAGTATGTTGCAGCGTCTGAAGCGACAAAAGAAGCAGTGCGGTTAAAGAAATTTATTTTGGAATTGGAAGTAGTGCCAGCAGTCCAGAGACCTATTATCATGTACTGTGATAATAGTGGTGCAGTGGCATAGTGTAAAGAACCAAGGAACCACAACAAAGGGAAGCATATAGAGAAAAATTACTACTTGATTCGGGAAATTGTCCAGAGGGGTAATATAGTGGTAGATAAGATTGCTTCAGAGAATAATTTAGCAGACCCATTTACTAAGAGTCTCACATAAAGAGTATTTAATAGTCATGTTGAGGCTATAGGTGTTAGATTAGGTTAGTGGTATTGGCTTTTAGTGCAAGTGGGAGTATGTTAGGAATGGTATACCCTAAAACCACTAGAGTATTAAGACATCTCATGTAAATGAATATATTCAATTATGAAATCAGTGCATTCATCATGAGCATGCTATATTCTCTCTGTTATATGATATATTTGTATGCAATAAGGTCCCTTGATACAAGTGAATAGCATAGGTGCGTGGTGATGCGCACAAAAGGTCTATGCTATAAGGCTTGGATCAAAAATATAAGCTCATAACCAAATAGTGAAGCTGGGCACTTCACTATGGTACGGTTATAATAAGAGGATCTCCTATTTGGTAGGATGACTTACCTTTAGTCATTAGAGGGGCTTTTCGGACTTCTCTCAGTAGTGCATTATGGTGCATTGATCGGGACTATACTAAGATACAGTCTCAGTGACAGTACTATCAATGTTAGAGAACTAAAAGTATCTTAAGCTACTAAGTGACCAATGCTCTATATCATGAGCATATGTGGATGTATTAGTGGATACTAGGTTATGTGTTTTGATTCACTATGGGTGAAATCTTATAATATGGTCAACAGCTCCATGTTTTGGACATATGAACTAGATCCATTAGGTGGCATGCATATGAGTCATGATTACATTCTATCTTAAGTGATAGTGACCTGCTCGCTTGGAGTTATCTATATGATCATCCAAATCTAAGCGCTTAGTAACATAGCTCGAGCTATATTGGATATTAAACTTGTGGGTTGCTCCCAGGAATAAGGGTATAGTATCTGAGTGATGATTATAAGAAAGATAAAGGTCCAAGGTGTAGGTATAATCAAGATAGAATGATAGTGCGAATGCAGGAACTATTCTTGATTGCGGATAAAATGTAGAGGGGCATTTTAGTCAATTTACTTGGTAGGTCAAAGACGAAACCTCCACTGGAAGTTAATTAGTTGTGTTGGAGTGCAACCCTATGAAACCCTACTTTTCCATCCTATCTCGTTTTGCGTGCTTTATCTCGTTTTGCGTGAATTAACATGTCTATGTGCTATATGACTTATAATGTGGTAATTTTGGTATCAATACTCCTAGAACATGCTAAATGTGCATTCATGAAATTTTCATAAAAAACGGAGCCAGAAAATTTATTGTCGATTTTGAGTAAATAGTGTTTTCGAAACACGTCCGCTAAAATTTTGAAACTGGTCTTTTTAACCCTTCTAGACCTAGTCCACGGAGTTTAATAGACCTGTGTTTGATGAAAATGGATTTCAAATCGGCTTACGAATTTATTAGGGTTTTTATACCGACTTTTGCGAAAATCAAGTTTTAAGCCGACTCGGGTGAAATTGTCTGATTGTAAAACTTCTTGTCACCTAAAAATAACCTACTTGAGATATCTTGGGTGTTGAATAATTGTTTTGAAGATTGGTGATCAAGAAAATGCATTTAAAGTCAAGAAAACACTAAATATACTAAAGTTTCAACTTTGACTTTCATTTAAATTGTTGACTTTCATGCATATATCACCAACACACATTGCAATAGAACAAAAACACCTTCATTTTCACCTAGATGGCCGAGAGACCATAGGAGAAAAACCAAAGCTTTTCTTCAAAGTTTTCAATTCAAATTTTCAAAGAAAAACCCAGTTTTTGTCCGTAGAACTTCGTGCCGAGTTGAATTCCGCTTGTTGGGCATGCATTGCACGTATTTCTAGGCTTATATCGTATCAAAGGTGAGAGAAAAATTCTAGATCTCAAAACTCATCTTTTTTGTTTTTGCGTAGAATTGATTATCGAACCGTTAGAATGTTAATCTGATGTTAGATTATTGTTCCATGCATGCTAGGGATCATTTATATGTAATCCTACGAGATTTGAGCAGTTGTAGCATAATTATTACTTTTCGGGTATTTAAAGTTGATTAATTTGTTAAATGTTGATTATTTTGAGTTGTGTTGATCGGAATCGATTTTCGTCGATTTCTAAAAGTTTGATAATTACGTGGTAGCACCATTGTAATGCCTAATTTTCAATTGTGATGTCCGTGCGAAAATTCAGAAATTTCAGCCATGACACACTAGGGTTTTAGGGTTGTTGGGCATGATTTGGATGTGTTTTGGTTGGTTTCTGAGGGGGCTAATGTAGTTGATTGAATGGGTGAGTGTTTGAAACTGATTTGGAGTTGTTTGGATTAGTAGAATGTAAGATATGATTATTTGAAGTTTAGGTTGTCTTTCTTTAAAATGTTAGATTGTGCCTTTAGTTGATTAGGTGTGGTTTGAGTGATTGAATTGTGAGTTGATGATGGGTACACTAGGGTTTGATTGTGTGTTTAATGCATGTTCGGTTAGATGGCCTACTTTTTCATCTAACTTAGTTACTTGTTGTTAAATTGATTATTGATGTTATTATGATGATAATATGATTATTGATGATTATTGATTGATGATTGATGCTGGGAAATAGGCAGTTCTGCTAGACTGTCCTCCTGTGAATGATTGATGTTTATTATTATTGCTGAGTCTTTGGTATGTGTGTGCCACCTCGCGGGCAGTATCGGGCTGTCGGGTTGATAACGGCATGACTACTAGAGACTGCCTCCAGCTCGCATGACGGAGGTGTCATAGAGGGAGAGGTTATTGGGGTACCTCGGATGCGTGAGTTTATGGGAGTCACAAGAAGGCTGTTATGATCGTGATGGTGTTTGGAGCTACACCAACTAGAGTATCTTATTGAATGGTCATTATAGATTATGTGATGATAGTATTATTGATGTTATTGTGTGTTTACTTGCTCAAAGGATTATTTCCAAGGAGTATAGTGAATACTGTAGAGATCTATCAGATCCTCACTGGGCTTATTTTATATAAGCTCACTCTCTATTATTGCATGCTTACAAGTGTTCTTTCGCAAGACTACGGGTACGTACCTCCTAAAGAGGAAAATGTGGAAAATGTGCCTTGCGTGGATGAGTCTTATGTTCCGGAGTCTTATCCTTTATGTTGTACTGTTTTACTATCTTGTATATGAACTTAGTAGACTTTTATATGCTTTGTAGTTTATAATGTATGAGTTGTTGAAAGGTTAATGAATTAGTTGATGCTATCTTAGTAGTCTTTCTTTTGTCTATGTTAGGTTGCTAGGTTGGTATCAATATATTTTGCAATGTATATTAAGGTTCATGTATTATGTTGGAACGGAGGCGTATAACGAGGAATGATTATTGTATAATATGGTTATGATGTATGTTGTTATTTTATTGAGGAGTTGTTTGTTGTATGGCTTATGGAGTTGATGTATGATGTTTTATTGAGATTGGTTTAGAGCCTCGGTATCCTATTTACAGTCGTTATACTGTCGAAATTCCGTTGCGTCCTGACTGATCGTAGGTGGGGTCGAGATGGGGCGTGACAAACCCTAACTCTTTAGTGGAATGAGTTAAGATTAAAATGGTCAAAATACTGCTAGTGGCTAGCAGGGGCATTTTGGTCATTTTATAGCCAAAGCAACTATGTCTTAAAGTCTCTCTCCTAGCCACTTGCCTTAATGGTTAATTGTCTATTTCCTTATTTAGTATTTGTGTGTAAATTGAGTATAGTTTCCAAATTGGGAACATGTAGCTCAATTTATAAAGGCGAGGACATCAGGACAAGAAATGTTCTTAAGACAAGATTATTGTCCTAGCATTTAATGTCTAGATGGCATGTGCTATGCGTGTGGATTAGGGATTGGGCGTGTGGAAGAGAGTTGTTAGAAGTGGATAAGATTCTTGAATTTAAATTAAGAAGATAATGTTATTATCTTCAAGATAATTTAATAGTTATTCAAGAATATGACTCATATGATAACTAGAACTCTCCTTCATCGTTATCCTTTAGAATTTTGGCTATATCATGATAGCCTTAGAGTATGTTTGGTCTAGTTTTTAAACCCTTAAAAGCACTTTTTGTGGGTTTAAAAGTTCAAACTTACTTGTTTGGCCAATTTTTAAAAGCGCTTTTGGATAAAAGTCAAAGCCCAAAAAAACTAAAATATAAGAAGCTCCAAATCAAAAATTTTTAAAAACAGCTTTTGTGAAGCTCTTTTTACAAAATGCAAGAAGCTCTTTTTTTTTTTTTCTTCTCAAAAATACCCCTTCATATTTTCTAAAAATCCAACATTACCCTTTAAATTTCTCAATACATTCTCTACCCTAATATGATCACTCATTCTCTCTCTCTCTCATGTATTTCAATTTTTTTTTTTTCCTCCCAAAGAAGAACAACATACTAGTAGAGAAAATCAAAACATCATCCTTCTCGCTCTCTGAGGTAAGCCCCATATCGCTTCTTTTAGTATTTGAAACGTGTATTATATTATGTTTATTTGAAAGTCCTTTGAATAATTTTTGTAGACTATTATATGATATATATATATATATATATATGAACATAAATGGTAGACCAAATAACTGGAACGACCAAATAATTGGACCACAAATACCAACATAAATATATATTCATAAACTCGAATTTGACAAGCATAATTTTTTTCAGCATTAAATAAACCAAACCAAAAGAATTGAGTTCACATAGCACACCTGAATTTTCACAACACTTGTTCTCGCACCAGCAGCAGGAGAGATGTAGATCAAAACAAACGGTGCGGAAAAGATAAAAATCTGTGCGAAACTCCTAATAACTTCTTAAATAATTAGATAAAGTTTTTATGATTTTATTATTTTTTTAATAATTTTGCTATTCTTTTATTTTTTTCATATTTATTTTTTAAAAATTTAATTATGTCGTTAAAAGAGTTATGTCAGCTTTGATATAATATTATATAGGTCAAACAGTTTAACATCTTTAACTTTGTCATTTTTGGTCAATTTTATAACTCACAACACTTTTATAGTAACATGTCAAATAGGTCCATGTACAGTAAACAGTATTTTTTATATGACAAGGCCAAACAGTCAACAACTTTTGTTCAACAATACTTTTAATAAAAATTCTACTACTAAAAACTCTATAACTCAAAATCTGATTTTTACAGATAGGCCAAACAGAGCCTTAGTCATTCCACATATAATTTGGCATTGCAGAGACACACACAAACACACATAGATACATGGCAGAGGAAGAAAGTTAGGTAGAGAGAAAATCCATTTTTTCCTAACCATTGAACAAGGAAGTAGGATAGGGGAGAAGACTTAGGGTTTCTGAATCGTGGAGGTGGTACACATCCCTTGGGTGGTCTTTTCAGCGGCTTCTCTGTCCTCTACAAGTGTGTGTGTGTGTTGCAGATATACGCCAACACAAGAGGTAAAATCATATACAGTAACTTTCTAACACTAGATAGCAATTTCAATGTTGTTTTAGCATGATTCCATGTTTATTTCCACTTGTGGATTATAGGCTGCCATTTATAGTTTATAAACTCTGTGTAAACTGCTATTAGATGTCTAGATGCCTTAGGATCCACATCTTCCATGTTGATATATATGAAAGCTTACGGAAAAGACTCCTTTATATAGATGTGGAATGTGTTCAAAGCCAAATCTAAAAGACCTTAGTAAAAGTGGCACAATCCTGTTAGGAATGTATCTGGACACTCTAATGTATCTAGGACTTATGTAGTCCAACATTAATTAGTATCTACCACTGCTAAAGCTCTCTTACACCTATCTATCTCTCCCTCTCACACACCTATGTCTCTTTTTTGTGGCAAATTGTTAAATTTAATCTAGCAAAAATTCATAATGAGCTCAATTGTCAAATCAGGAAACTCCATTACCAAAATGGAAAATCCTTTCTAATTTGGACTTCTTGTTGCATTAGGACTCTTTATATAGCAACTCCAAGACACATGGGAAGTTACTAAAATATAATATTAGCACTAAATAGTAAGTAGGCTAAAAGAGGGACCAAAAGACATAAACATCTTGGCTACTAACAAGACCAAAATGCCCCTACTAACCTCATAGCACACATTTTGACTTTTCAACCTTAACTTATTCCACTAAAAAGTTATGCTTGCACTCCAACATGAAACCTATTATTCACAAAAGTTAGTAATACTACGTACGACCTTTGTCTTTGACCTGTTAAGCAAAATAACCAAAATAACCCTCTATGTAACACCCACAATCAAGAAAGACTTTTGAAATATACTATATTTTTCTTGATTGCATCTTATCCTTGAGACATCTAATCATAAAATAACAATTTTATGGATATAGAACACTTGATCTAAGGAGTGACCTTCAAGCCAAATATCCGATATACCCCTAACTAGGATATACTATTGAGCTCAGGCTTGGATAATCTTCCGGATTATCACAAGGAAGCGATTACTCTATCTCTTGATGACATGGATTCTATATTGCATACACATGTTTCAACTAGTCATAAAATTTGCCCAACACACAGAGTTGTAGACCCACAACCGAGGTCTCACCCATAGTGCATCAAAGCATATGAATATGATTTCGTCAGTTCATCCACATATGTTCAAGATTAAGATTACTGGCTACTTAGTAGCATAAGGTATATTTGATCTCTGTCTTTGATAGTACCTATTTAGAGATCATCCCTAAGTGGTTTGTATAATGTATGACACACACACTAGTGAGATAAGTCTAGAAACCTACCAATGATCAAGGCAGGTCACCCTAAGGAGACTAACTCACTATAAACTTATCCTGGTGAAGTGCCTAGGTCTATCATATGGTTATAAACAAAATCTAGATACAAGTGTCTATGACCTAGACCTTATGTGCTCGGCTACCATGCGCCTAAGTCATTCACTTGAATCAAGGACCTCTATACAAGCAAGTACACATAAATATATCAGAGATAATAAAGATGAATGCTTTTATTAAAACTAATAACTTCAACATGTTTCCATTATATTCGATATGTCACATGCTAGTGGTGTTTAGGGCATACCAATCCCTATAAACTCCCACTTGCACTAAAGATCATTACTACTGCGATACCCCGGACCTAACATGTAGCGAATAATATCTATTTGCACATGCCAATGTGTTTATTTTAAGTGATTGTATGAATTTATGTGTTTACTTTAACTTTTGCATTTACTTAGTAGCTTTAATTTTCATATTTCTTCAAATGTGCAAATAATATTTAATTAATTTATATGAAATGAATATTAACTATTTTATTATTTGTATTATTTGAATTTACCTTTTTCCATTCAATAGTTTGGTTTTTATTATTTAAATATGAGCTGCGAGCCCGGAGTGAATTTTCAACTATTTGATTTTTTTAATTTGACATTTTTTTCTCAATACTTGACATATTTTAAGTATTCATTCATCGAAATTACATTCATAGAATATCGACAATGAGAGATATAAAAAGATTAGTGTATCGCATGAATAATATAGTCTAGCTTGCATTTTGGGCCATTAGACGACTTAGCAATGTTTTGGGCTTCTTTTAATTAGTCTTCTTATTATTTGAGCCAACCCAAATGCCAACCCACGCCTAAGCCCACACACAACTCATATAACACAAATATAATACCCAAAATCAACAAAAAAAAAGAAAAGAAAAAAGAGGTCGTCGGCCATGGAGAAGGGAAAAATGGGAGGAAAATGTCTAAGGTTTGATACATTGTGGAAATCCAAGCTTGTTTTAAGGTGATCAAAAGCCATCCATAGCTTCTACCTTGCTCATCCTACTTGTATTTGGTGAGGGATGCATTTTATTTGCTATTTTAGTTGTTGCTATGTTTATGTAATTAAATGTTTAAGTGTTATTTGGTGTTACATTGAGTTGATATAGCATGCTTTGGTGTTCTACAAGTGTTTAGACCTTTGATATAGCTTTATATTGCTTTGTTAGCTAATGGCTTGTTGAGAAAGATGATAAATAGTGAATTTGTCATAAAGTATATAGTTTGAAGGCCTTGTTCTTGTTTAAATGCTCAAAAGAAGTGTCATAAATGTTTTTATAGCTAGATTAATGCCTAAAATATCTAGTGTATGATTAGAACTCTGTGTGTGTATGTGTGTGTAACGGCCATGTCTATGGGTGTGTGTTATACTTGTCTTATGCTAAATGAGTCTTAGAAAATGCTAAGAATTGCTAGAGCTTAATTGAGTTTAGTTGAGGGTTATGAAATGTCTGATGTGCTATTAAGGTAACCTTGATTCAAAGATGGATTGACTAGTTGTTAGAAGAGTTAAAAGCTAGTTTAAAGCATGCTAATTTGGTTGTTATCAATTGTTTTGAATATAGTTAAATGTTACTCATATGTGTCTAATTGAAGGAGTAGAAATGATTGAAATGCATGAGATCATAGGTCGTTGTATGCTTGGAGGTAACAAGTAATTGCTGGGAAAAAATGTACAAGTGAAACGATGTTAAATGAATATAGGTGGCATGAATGTGTGCATGTATAAAGGATAGAATGCATTGAGTGCTAAAAGTGTTACATGTGACTAATGTGGACACTGTGTATTGAATAAGGGTATGCCATAACCAAAGATATGCAAGAATGCATGCATGTTCATTGCATTTAAAGATATTCACTAGTTATATGTTGTTGTCTTGTTAAATGTGAAAAGTTGATGGCTATCAATGTGAGTTAATTGCTATCCACGGGTGATCGGGCAATCCCTTTGCATGCCTTTAAGTGCTCTTTTTGTGAATTAGATTGCTTACTTTGATGCTTAATTGTTAGGGATAAATGTATTCTCGAGTGTGGCTTCGGTTGACTAGGAAATGTGAGGGGCTTTTTAAAACTCTTGATTTAAACTTGAAGCATTTCCATTATTTATGCTTTATATTGTTATTATTGCCCTTGGTTATAACTTGTAAATGAATACGAAATACGTATATGTTTGGAAAATAACCTACTTTGTTGTTTCCCCTAATTGTCTTGATTGCACGAATGTACTTGTCTTGAATGTGTGAATGTACTTGTCGTGAATGCGAAGTGTCTTGAAAGGTTGCAACCTTTAAAATCGACACGGTAGTGTCATGTTTCACTGGGCGGCATAGGGCTTTCTAAGCGATTACATGACTACAGGGGTTCTAATCCCTATCCCGTTGTGAACGGAGAGCTTCACAAGGGATTGGGTTGTAGGATTTGATGTACATCCGGAGTACATCCGTGTTGGTGTATAGGGGATGAGTTCATGAAAGGGGTTATAAGGAGACGGCATCAACAGAACGAGTGTATCCTTGCTACTTAGTTAATTACATTCTTACCTATTGCATTTATTTGCTCCAGTCATGTTTTCAAATGAGTTTTCGGAACCTAAACAAAATGTTTTAAAAACCATCCTTATTCACTCCTCACTGCGTTCGTTGAAACTCACTCCCTTTGCTAACATTTTAGGTGGAGATAAGATCGTGCTTCAAGATGATTAAGTGATGACTTGCTTGGCTTGCTTGGATATTGTATATGTTGCTTATGTAAATAATGTATTGAAGACTTTCCTTAGATTATGTAATATATTGCTTACTTTAAAGTTTACTAGTTTTATGTTGCAAATTTCAAATCTATTTTTATTAAGTATGTAAAGCTATTCCTACGCTAGAGTACTTTGAATTTATGCAAATATGTAATATGAATGTTGTGATTTACCTTAAGCTAGTGGACTTGTAATGTAATTCCATAAGTTCTTTTGTTTTGTATAGGTGGGTAGGTTTGTGTATTTCATTATGAGGCTTGTAACTTGATGATCATGGGTTGTATTATGACCGGAGGCATGTATTGTGGTTGGAAGTTGGTTGTTGTGGATATATGATGTGTTTTGTGCAAGTTTATTTATTTGGGATAGTCCATATTACAGCCATTATAATGCCAAAATTTCGTCGCGAGCCTCAAGGAAATGGTAACTGAATATGATGATTGGCTTGCTTATTGGAAGTTATTTGTGTTGTTGTGAAATCATATAGTTTATATTGATATAGAGGACTCTTGGTTTATGTACTAGATGTTAAAGTTTAGTTATCTATTTTAGGGAAACTTTGTTACTGCTTAGGTACTAGGTGTTGGATTACGGATTTGTGGTGTCATAAAAGGCTCGGATGCTAGTTGGAGTTTTATTTGGAAATTAACATGTGTTAGCCCAAATTATCCTAAGATGGAGGGTGAATAAGGATAGGGAGGCAAGTATACTACTTTTTCGGATATGATAAAAACTAGTGAATTCTCTTAAGCAATTTATCAAACACTATGCATGCACAATATAAATAGATAAGGAGAGAAGAGAGAAAGAGACGACGCCGTCGATTTTTTAGGTGGTTCGCTAATCTAATCCACCACCTAAGGTCTTCCTCCCCTTAGGATTTTCACTAGCTCCACTAGTAGTGTTTATTCACAAGTTGGTAAAGCACAAACCAACACACAAGTCTACTATTGAACCCACAAGAGCAATTCCCTCTTAAATCCACAAGAGTACCCACTCTTGAATCTACAAGAGTAATTACAACAATCCCTTGAGCTCACAAGAGATCACCCAAGCTTATTTCACAAGTAGGTGAAGCTAAAACCTACGACATTTCTTCATTTGAATCCACAAAGGATTTTACAACACTCTCTTCTCTCCTAAGATTATCCCAATCCTAGTATAGAGAGCAATACAACTAAAAACGTGTATATTTGAAAGATACAAAGTAATAACTCCTCTATGAGTTGGATAATACAAGTGAAACTCTTGAATGCTCATATTGTAAGTTTTAGCTCAAGCTCGATGTATATTGATTGAAATATATGAAATTTGAAACTCAGAATCAATATGAGATGTTGGAAGAGGTATTTGATGAAATGGATTGGTTTTGTAGTTAAAGAAATTGTTGCAACGGCTCTTTAACGGCTATTTTTTAAATTTTCGACAAAGTCGAATGATCAGTCGGTCGATTCATTCGTTCGACTTGAAAACTTGCACAATCTGTAAAAGTCGGAGGAATAGTCAGATGAGTCGACTCATCTAACTTGAATAGTGCCAGTTTTTCAATTTTGCGAAACTCATCTAACTTGAATAGTGCCAGTTTTTCAATTTTGCGAAATTGAGTCCGAAATCCATTTTTTCGAAGGCTAAACACTTGGTCACTTCAAAAATGATTTTTCTAAAGTGTTTCCAACCTTTTTAAAACTTCAAAATATTTTCTAAACTCTTGTGTAAAGATTAAAATCGAATTTTGTAAACAACAGTTTAAAACACATTTTCACCCGAAAATTCTATCTTTTGAAGATAAATAATTTGAACCTTTTAAGAGCACTTCTTTAAAAGATGTTTCAACCCAATTAACCTTTTAAAATCATTTAAAAACTCTTGAGGAAAAATTTAAGGGCATTTTTTAAAGTTTACCAAGAGCTTGAACTATAAAAATGCATACCTAAGGCAAACGACATTTTCAAGCCGCTACCCCTTATGTCGTCATATCTCCTCTTATGACTCCCTCTTCATCTTCCAAGATCTTCTTGACTTGAATCTTTACATCTTGAAGCTTTAGAGATCTTGACAATGTAGTCTTGAGCTTGATCGTGTTGAGCTCTTCATTTGATGTTCCTAATTGAATTTCTTGAGCTTGATCAATATTCATTGTTCATGTGCTTGCTTTTGAGCATCCTTCAATCTTTGACTAATCTCATAAATTGAGAACTTATACAATGCAATATTAGTCACAAGATAAGTATATAATCAAGATTTAGTTATCATCAAAATAAGTACTTAAAGCCTTTAGGCTAACAACATGATTGTATGCTTCAAGTGTATTGATGGACTTGGTACAGGTGATTATAATTAATAAGTTTAGGGTTAATGTTTATAGGTTATTTGTGAAGTTATGTAGATTATAATGTAATGGAAGATAGTTACGGAAATGTATTCTTGGCATTAGAGTGTTGACGTGAAATATTGTTGTAAAGAATTATGGAATGTAATTAGAAGGTTTTAATAACTTCGATGTATTACTTTGTGGATATTAGTGATCGGGCTAATGTAATGTGCCTTAGCGGACTTAGTATGAATGATCTTCTTAAGCCCGTTGCATCATGATCCCAGTTGTTGATATTTTTGTAAGCTTGGATTTTAATTTCTTCCTTTATGGTATCAGAGACTGTATTAGTAAAATATGGGGTTGTGACAACTACCTATCGTAAGACCCATAGACTCTACACGTGTTGAAAATACTTTTTTTCCAAGAGTTTTAGTACACAGATCTGCTAGATTATTAGCTGAGGCAATCTGTTCTACCATTATATCCCTCGCTGGATGAATTCTTGGATTAAATGGTATTTTTTTTCTATATGTTTTCCTTTTTTGTTGATGGGTGCTTAACTTAGGGTGTAAAATTAAGGTAAATTATAAGCCAATTTTTAACTCGCAAGTGCACAAGTGATTATATTGTAGTGTGCTTGTGCGATGTCAATTCCATAGAGAGGTAATTTAGAAGTTCGTGGAGAAGTGTGTGTAAAGTATCTAAGTGGTTGTTTGTAAATTAAGTGATTGATTGATTTTGTGTATTGAATCTAATAAAAAACTGAAGTAAAACTAAATTAAATGCGAAAGCTATAGTTGAGTTTTATAACGATTGGGAAGGTTTAGGGATTAGATTCCTATGCAAAGCTTGAATCTAGGCTCGAACTTAGGATTTTATTATTTTGATGCAAAATTAGACTACAAGCCTAATTAATTAATTAAATCACCTAAATTTAACTACATAACGGGTCAAACCTAGTTTATAGGTAAAACTCTATCTCCAAGTCTTTTATTTAGTTGGAGTATAGATTTTTCCTAAAATCCTAGGCTAACACGTTAACTAATTAAGTGTTGAAAACTATGGTACAACCTATAGTTTTTGCAAGGGTAAATTTCACACTTAGTCCCTATTATTTACACTTTTTTTTTAAGTTGGTCCTTAATCTTCTAAAAAAATCATATTAGTCCCTATTGTTTACAAAGTCATTCAAAATAATCTTTATTGTTCAAAATTAGCCAATTTAGTCCCTATTATTTATCATAAATTTAATTTAGTCCTTAAATAGATGTCGTGTGCAGGAACTGAATTGATTTTTTTTTAGAAATAATAGATACTAAATTAAATTTTTTGAAAAACAATAAGGACCAAATTGGCTAAATTTGAACAACATAAACTATTTTGGAATAACTTTTATAAACATTAGGGACTACATTGAAAAAATATGTAAATAATAGGGACTAAGTGTAAAATTTACCTTTTTTGCAATAAAGCCCAAAAACATAAATATGATTTATCACATAAATCTCTATTAAAGTCTAGCTACAAGCATAATGAAATAATAGGTAATAAATAATATATATGAAAAATAACATCAAAATATTCCAACCAAGTTCAAGACCATAAAATCAAAACTATTGCATAGAAATCCTACCCTAAATAATAGTTTAGTTGTTCATGTTCAAAGGAATTGAATCATAATTACGAAAGAAAATTAAAGCAAACTTTCTCATAAAATAGGTTCAAATCCGTTGAAACAATTGTTGTTAGCTTGACCAAATCCCAATTGAAAAGTGAATTCTCAAGTTGAGGCCAACTCAATTAAGAAACTAGAAACAAAGCTAAAACCTATTCGTCATCTTGCTTCGTTTTTTTTTTCTTACCACTGCCGCGTTGCTCTCTACTTTCTAGATTTTTTTTTTGTTCGCTGATGTTTGCCTTTTAAAAAAATCAAAATCGACCTACTTTTGTTGGGCTTTAATTTCATGGCCAATTTTGGGCATGTTAACTTTTCTCTTTATTTTATTTAGACGAGTGGTCCAACTAATTTACATGGCTTGTTTAGCCATGTTAACCAATTTGTTGGCCAAGGCTTTTGCCTTGGTCAACTAGTCAACTACCCTTTTATTTTTTTTTATTTTTTATTTTTATTTGTTTCACTTTGCTTATTTTTTTCAGCACATCTTCATCCATAATTCTTCGCTTCGTTCATTCATTGTATTTTCTTCTAGATTCTGCTCCAATTGCTATTTCGTCATTTTATTCCTAAATGTACAAAAACAGAATTAAAGTGATAAAACTTCCTAGTAAATGTGCATAATTAATTCTAAAAAGCAAAGAAATAGGCTAAAAAAATATAAATACTTCAACCCCACCAAACCTACCTCTTGCTTGTCGGCAAGACTATCTCAAAATATATCTTTATGCCTTTCAAAAATCCCCTCATGAGTTCAACAAGCATGCATTTCGACAATAAAAATATAAAGGGACCTTTATTAATTTTGTATTTATACTACTGCTCTTAAGAAACTACTATCAACCATTTCAGCAACAAATTCTTCAAACGTGAGATAAGCACATTTAAGTCCAAACAAACTCCTAATTTTCAAAGACAATCAAACGGAATAACTTCAATAGTCATGCCCAATCACATTCATGGCTCTTAAATGTTCCTTCACCCTATGTTATTCTAACTCAACAATAAACACAAGCTAACCACATTATCTCTTTTTTCAAGGTATTTGGTTCTATATAGCTTTCTTGGTACCCCATGTAGCGGGCTTTCGAGGTCATCAATCTCAACCCCTTAAGGTTTAGGTTGATAGGCTTTAAAAGGCCCCGTGCGTATCCTACTTGCCGAAGGCACCAAGGCTCGAAACCATCACACCCTAGACACATATCCAAGAGGGACATTGGTGCTTAGAGATTTATTACAATAATTACCACAAACACTTTTTTTTCATTTTTCTCCATTGTACTTTTTTCTTCTTTTTTCCATTTTTTTCTCTTTTAAATTTTTTTTTTCGGATAACAATCGCAAGGGGTTCAGGCATAGTCATAAGAACTTATCATGTAAAGGGCACTCATATCTCAACTATCCACATTCAACATCTAATCAATTAAGAAATAAGAAGGATGACAAAGCTCACTTAACAAGTCAAAGTGACAAAATTCTATCAAGCATGCTCTTGAAGAGGATTTTAGTACTGCTATATACTTTAGAACAATAGGTCCACAATATATTCCTATCATCTTATGCAAACAAGTCAATTTTCACAAGATAATTTTCCAAATCACAAAAACACTATGCTCAATACGCAAACAACATAGAAAATATTCAAGGATACTGATAATACCTTATATATGGGAACAAAAATTTTAAAACCCGCATCTCCAGACCTAAACTTTGCTTGTTTTCAAGCAAATAGAATTAAAGTGCATAAAGGGAAAGGTGATAGCGGTAAAAGAGAATAGAATGGGACAACCTGGTGATATAACAGTGATCGCATTATCGTACGATAAAAAATAATAGAGTATTAATTTAGTACATTTTACCTCTTGTTACCACATAGACATAGTGAGTTGAGGGTCGTTCTATTGAGATTAGAGTTAATGTTTCCAGTTATGAATTTAGTTTATGTCCAATTCAATTGTCAAAGTCAAAGAAAATTTGCTTAAGTCAAATAGTCCATGAAATAGTCCAAGTGTCCTAAAAATGATTTTATCCAAGTTTGGGGTTTTTTTATGACTTGAAACAATAAATATAATTGATAATAAAAATAAATTAATTTAGTTTAAGAGTGGTTAATTTAGTCTAGTCGTTCCATAATTGGAATGATAAATCCGATTGGAGTATTTAAATAAAATATTTAGGATTTAGATATGGCATTCAAAACATGCTAGGCTACAAGCCCTACACTTTTAGTATTTCGAGAACTCGATTTGCAATCATGATTTATCTTGTTTACAAGATAAATCACTTGCATTTCTTGTCTCCGGAATAACTAATCAGTCAATACTGATTTGGTTAGACCCAAATAGCTCTCATATTGTCAGGAATCTACAAAACCCCGATGTATGTATATTCTTGAATAACAAAGAACACTACATCAAGCACATGCATGATTATCGAAGATATAATTACTACATGTAAAAATAAAATGAGACTCTAGGCACAAATAGCCAAGTGGTTAATTTAAAATAGAATATGAGATTATCCTTCCACAAATGTTGCTTAATAATGGACATTAAACAATCCTTCTCAAACTCACCTTGATAAGGTGAGAACTCCCATCCCAAGGTTATGTGTGTGTACTTGTGCTTTAATTTATTTGTGACCACATGAAACCCAATAAGATCAAACTCTCCTTGCACATGGTCGACCCAAAAACTATGAGGAATGGGGCCTCTACTATTAGGGTCAAACAATCCAGTCACTTTCCTATAAATCATTGCGTTCAAATTCAAGTTGAGCCCTAAATCTTCATCTTTGGAGGAAAGATTTTATTCTTTCTTAATCAACCACCCAATGGCCCTATTTTGATGTTCCTTATTTTTTGATGAATGATTATATGCTGCTCTAATGATGAGAAGAGTACGGTATGTGTAAGACCTAATCGTGAATTTTATGTGCATTTAATTGATTTATTTATTATTTGAAGATAATATGAGAAGTTAGATTGCATGTGGTTGGAATTTAAGTGGTATTTCATTAAATTTAGTAAACTAGGACATACATGTCATTATCATAATTGTGTTTACATTAATAGTCATTTAGCATAGGAGATATTTTGCATAGCTAGCTAAATAAGACTTCTAGAAGCAAACAAAATAAACCTAAAGAAGAAGAGAGGGAGGAATCAGTTTTCACCAAAAGATAAGAGGGAAGAAGAAAAAAATTAAGGCTTGAGGAGAAATGGAGAGGAAGATGAAGAAGCTTGCATTCTAGGCCAAATCGAAGAGAAAATTGCTCAAATCTTTGCTATTTCTTGCCATTTCTTGCGTCCTTCTTCTTTCTAGGTGAAGGGTTCTTAAAGTTTTACCAATTTTAAGCTTGATTTGCGTATGAAATCATATATTAGTGCTATCTTTGTTGATCGAGCAAGAACATCATGATAGAAATGTATATGTGTTTTAAACTTGAATGAACATTAAGTTTCATGTGTTGTATGTTGAATTTGTGGCTAAATGCAACGTAAAATTTGTTCTTAGCTTGAGCATGAAGTATATGCTATGTATATGTGTGTTGGGTACATGATTTCATAGTTTGGGAACAAAATTGGTGAGCATTTAATGTGTTGTGTAGGCTGTCGGGAAAATTCTAGTACTGACACCCTTTTACTGGTGATGTCTAGCTGGTGCCGGCTTGCCGGCATGGCAGCAGCAGTCCCTTGCCCCTTCCCTTTAATGTCTTGCTTGCTAACCTTGCTCCACGCTAAGCTATGTAAATATTATGCACTTGTATTACATTATAAGTTGGATAATATATTGGTTATATGCTAGTTGTTAGATGTTGGAAGTTTTTGTGCTATTGAATGCTATTGAGGTCAATTTATGGAAATGCCCACGTGTAATGCTAATTGCATTGGAAGGGATTAAGTGTTTAAAGGTGTATGCGAGTGGTATGGTGGCCTACCTTGTCACCTATCAAATGTGCTATGAATGGAATCGAATTGCTACTTACATGCTAATGTGTTTGAGGGGCAACCTACTTTGTTGTCCTCTCGAAGTGAAGTGAATTGTTGATTGATTGATTGTAAGGGTTACAACCTTTTCTCGAGGCAAGGTAGCGTCGTGTCTCCCCAAGCGACATCGAGCTTGTCGGGCGATGGCATGCCTACTTTGGTCCTAGTCCCTCATTCACATAGATGGAGAGTTTCATGGGATGTTGGGTTGTAGGTTCGGTGTACATCCGGAGTACACCTATCGGGAGTGATAAGTAGCAAAGCTCGTGATGGTGGTATAAGGTAACGGCATCAATAATGGTTATTGTATCCTCTCTTGAATGGTCATATAGCTTTAATGTTTCTTGAGTCAATTATGTTTAAATGCTTAATGTTTGTACATTGTTTTGAATGTATGTATTCAATTGGACTATAGGTTAATGTTTTTCCAAAACCTTCCTGTGTACCCCCTCACTGAGCTAGGTTAGCTTACCCTATTTTATGAACATTTCAGGTGAGGCCGAGATTCAACCACAAGAAGAATGAAAGTAAATGTTGTGCTTGTTCTTCTATGAATGTTGTACATGTTGTTTTATGTAGATTGCGGAGTTCATCTTGTAATACAAGGGCTCATTTTGCATATGTATTAAATGTTTGATTATGGACTTTTGTTGTACATAAAAATCTTGGTTCTAGTTGGAGTTTCATTTTAGAAACAATGTATCTATTATGCCTTATGTGTAATGGCAGGATTCTAGGTTATTTGGTGTAAACTCTATTATTGTTAAATGTGGCTATGGTACAGATAATATATTGAATGAGTGCAGTCACGTTCAGACTTGGTTCTAAGCAGGGTCGGGTCGGGGTGTGACAATATGGTCCTAAATGTGCATGCTCAGTATAAGAAGACCATAATATGAGTTCCAAAATAAGAGGAGCATCATCCATAAGAATAGTAGAATAACTATCAATGGGAGAAAAAAATGTCGATCGTAGTGGCCTCAACAAAGTCATGGTTAGATAGGAGGGACGTGGAAGTACTCAACTCCTTCTCACAAGAATTAGTATTGATTTGACATAGACATTGTTCAAGCTCATCAAGCTCCTCATTAGGTGTTATTATGGAAAGATGAGGTAAAGTAGGCTCAATGGTCTTGTCATCACAACAAAAAGGTTCTAAGGAAGTGTGTGCATCCAATTTTCTCAAAAAGGAATCAGAGTTGAATTAAGCTATTATGGCATCAAGTTCATCCTTCAAACATGATTGGGCTCATGGATTGAAAGAGAAGGTACATTAAACTCAGAAGGATCAGCAGAGTCAAAACTAGGCCCGAGAGAAATAAAGACAACCTACTTCTTTAATATGGGAGCTAAGTCAAATTGTGTCGTAGAATCATGAAGATTGTTCTTTCCTTTGAAACAAAAAATTACCTTTTCTACCTCATTCTCTTTCTTATTCCCACTATCATTCATTCCCTCTTATTCACTCTCCTTATGTCCACTAGTCTCTACCAAGACCATGCCATGGTCACACGAATTTTCACCACTAATAAAACTATCTTGATCATAGGTGGAATAGAGTGCTCATCTTTAGTCCAACTATTTATACTCTCGGCTAGTTGACCAATTTGGTCTTTTAGCCTATCTAAGGATTGATAGTTGGATTCAATGAGTTGGATAAGTTGGATGATCTTGTCATTGAAGTTTGATTCAAGAGAAGTAAGTTCAACCAAGGTTAACAAAGATTTTGATTGAAAGAATTGCATTCAAAGTTTTGATGAAACTCGAAAGAATTGAAGTTAGGGTATTGAGATGCATTATTTTGATTTTGAAAACTATAAGGTACAAAATTTGAATTTTTTTATCCCAAAATAAATTTTGATGATTCTGCCACTCAGGGTTATATGCATTAGAGTACGAACCATTGTTTGAAAAATAACCCTGAGTGGTAGTTGCATAACTATGAAAGAACTCGGGTATTGAGGACAATTCATAATGGTATGCCCAAATTGAAAACATAAAGCACAACTTGCACATGTATCCAGGATAAGGGATGGGGTTATGTCCTTAAAAGCCCAATGATTGGGTGACTTATAAGGTAAATTAGGAAAAGTATGAACATAAAAATGAGTCATATTCTAATTAACAAAATCTTCCCATTATAATTTTTTGAAGTGTTTTTTTTTTTATATTTGAAATAAAGAAATCAGATAAAATAAGCACTTAAACAAAGTATTACACTAATCCGAAAACAATACTGTGCCTCCCCGGTAATGACGCCAAAAACTTGATGGGTGCTTAGCTTAGGGTATAAAAATTAAGATCAATTATATGCATGAGTGCTTGTAGTTTAGTGCACTTGTGCAAGGTCGAATCCACATAGATGCAATTTGGAAGTTCACGGAGCAGTGTGTGTAGAGTGCCTAAGTGGTTGTCGGTAAATTAAGTGATTGATTAATTCTGTGAATTGAATCTAATTAAAAACTAAAGTAAAATTAAAATTAGATGCGAAAGCTAGAGTTGAGTTTTGACAACAATTTGAGAAGGTTTAGGAATCAAATTTCTATGCAAAGCTTGAATTCTAGGCTCAAACTTAGGATTTTCTTATTTTGATGTAGAATTAGACTACAAGCCTAATTAATTAAATCACCTAAATATAATTACTTAATGGGTCAAACCTAGTTTAAAGATGCAATACTATCTCCAAGTCCTTTATCTAGTTGGAGTATAGATTTGTCCTAAAATCTTAGGCTAACACGTTAACTAATTAAGTGTTGAAAATTATGGTACAACCTATAGTTCTTGCAATAAAGCCCAAAAATATAAATATAATTTATCACGTGAATCACTATTAAACACTAGTTACAAGCATAATGATATAATAGGCAATAAATAATATGTAAATCATATATATGAAAAATAGTATCAAAACATTCCAACCAAGTTCAAGACTATAAAATCAAAACTATTGCATAGAAATCCTACCTTAAACAATAATGTAGTTGTTAATGCTCAAAGGAATTGAATCAAAATTATGAAAGAAAATTAAAGCAAACAATTTCCTCATAAAATAGGTTCAAATCCATTGAAACTATTGTTGCTAGCTTGATCGAATCCTAATTGAAAAGTGAATCCTCAATTTGAAGCCAAATCAATGAAGAAACTACGAAACAAAACTAAAACCTATTCGTCCTACTACTTCGGTTTTTGCTTCCCACTGTCGCGTTGCTCTCTGTCGTCTAGCTTTTTTTTTTGTTCGTTGATGCTTGCCTTTTAAAAAGGGTTAAAATCATTTTAGTCCCTGAGGTTTGTTCTAAAGACCAAATTGGTCCCTCAATTTTGCAAAAAGACCAAAGAGGTCCCTCTGTTTAGCTTCCGTTATCCAATTACTAATGGCCAAAGTATTGACTAACTTAAAAGACTATTATACCCTTAAGTAACATATTTTATAAAGGAAAATTATATTAAAAGAGCCCAAATCAGTCCAAAAAAAGCATTATTCACATCATTCACAAAGAAAAAGGGAAAGAAAAACTAAAAATAATCTGTTTAAACATAATAAAATTAAACGCCAGTAATATTTCGATAAAAAATAATTTTGCAGAAGGGACCGGAATATCTAAGATTGGGACAATGACCGTAATTAATTGTCATAACAATCAATACAGTCTAAGCGTGTGTAGGCGACATACAGGGACCTACTTTGCCTCTTCTAGTTGGTATGCGCTACGCAATGTCCATGATGTGAAAATAGGCGATAAATGTGTGTTTGAAAAAATGGGTGAAGGACAATTCAGATTCCAAGTAATTAGAAGCGAGGGTACCAATTAGAGAAAAGAATGAATCATAACTATTTTTTATCGATATATTACTAACTTTTAATTTGTTTATATTTGAAAGGATTATTTTTAGTGTTTCTTTTCCTTTTCCTCTGTGAATGATGTGAATAATGATTTTTTGGGACTGATTTGGGCTTTTTTTTATAATTTTCCTTTGTAATATATGTTACTTAAGGGTAAAATAGTATTTTAAGTCAGTCAACACTTTGACCGTTAGTAATTAATTAACAGAAGTTAACCAGAGGGACCTCTTTGGTCTTTTTACAAAACTAAGGGACCAATTTAGTCTTTAAGGCAAACTTTAGGGACTAAAATGGTTTTAACCCCTTTTAAAAACAACCAAAACTGCCCTACTTTTGTCTGGCTTTAGTATCATGGCCAATTTTGGCCATGTTGACTTTTCTTTTTTTATTTTATTTTATTTTATTTGGACGAGTGTCCAATTAATTTACATGGCTTGTTTAGACATGTTAACCAACCTGTTGGCCAAGGCTTTTGCATTGGTCAATGGGTCAACTGCCCTTTTTTAATTTTTTTCTTTTTCCTTTTTTTGTTTACTTTGTTTATTATTTCCAACACATCTTCCTCAATAATTCTTTGCTTCTTCATTCACTGTATTTGTTTCCAGATTCTTCTCCAATTTCTCTTTCGTCATTTCATTCCTACATGCACAAAAATATAATTAAAGTAATCAACGTCAGTCAAGAAAGCTGCCAGACCTATTCTACGAGCTGCTTCCAAAGGTTTTGAGCTCGGGCTTGGCTCATTTTCTTTCTCCCATGCCTTTCTTAGCACAGAGTTACTTACGGAATCTCAAATCTCTCTCGACGCCGAGAATTTTGGTTGTATAACAGTTGATTAAAGGTTCGGCTTCCTTCTCCCCCACCTTTTAGCGTTCTGGGCCCCTGAAAAAATAAATCCTAGGAATGTGCATAATTAAATTTAAAAAGCAAAAAAATAGGCCCAAAAATATATAAGTACTTAAACTTTGATTGCTGGGTTCCTTGCACTATACCACAACATCTCAAACTGTTCTTATCTGACGGAGTAAAAACTATCCAAATGTGGACATTCTAGAATCTATGTTAGATTAGAAATTTGAGTTTGTCAAGTCATTTGTATGGTATTGTAATACATAGTTCTTCATTTCCCAAAAATAGTTGAATATGTGCTTAATCGTAACCCAATGAGCCAGTCTAGGTTTTAACTGATATATGCTGACCATGCCTATGACATAACAGAAATCTAACCTTGTACATAGGATTGCATACATGAGACTACCAGGAGTAGAAGCATAGATGTGTCTTTGGACACTGATCCCGAGATAGAGGTACTCCATGCCTAGAAGGTAATAAACCCTTCTTGGAGTCTTGCATGCTAAACTTGACAAGAATCTTCTCAATATATGAAGATTGGGATAATGCTAGTGTCATATTTCTATGATCTTGCAAGAGCTTGATCCCAAGAATATAACTAGTTTCTCCCAAATCTTTCATCAGGATTTGAGTAGATAGCCAAACCTTTATGGATGACAATATCCGTACATCATTCTCAATTAATAGGATGTCATCCACATATAGGATTATGAATGCAACAACGTTGCTATTACCTTTCTTGTACACACATGTTTCATCAATGTTTTGATTAAAGCTAAACGATTTGACTGCTTGATCAAACTTGATGTTCCATGCACTTGATGCCTGCTTAAGTCCAAAAATAGACTTCTTAAGCTTACAAACCATATCTTCTTGGCCTTTAGCAATGGACCCTTCTAGTTGCATCTTATAGATTATTTTGTCAAGATTCTCATTAAGGAAAGCTGTCTTGACATCCATCTGTCAAATCTCGTAGTCATAATGACACACTATAGCTAAGAGAATCCTAATGGATTTAAGCATGGTTACTGCTAAAAAGCTCTACTCATAATTGATCCCTTCTTTCTCAGTATAACCTTTAGCAACCAACCTTGTTTTGAAAGTTTCCACTTTTCCTTCTACATTTATCTTTCTCTTGTAGACCTACTTGTACCCTATGAGTTTTATCCCTTCAGACACCACTACAAGATCCCAGACTTGATTAGAGTACATGGACTCTAATTCAAACTTCCTTACCTAATGCCAATAGTCAGCATCAAAGTCCATAACTGCTTCATCATAACTAGTGGGGTGAGCTACCTAATCTTCGGAGGCTGTCTGAAAATACTCTCCATAGTATTTATCAAGTTGTCTGACTATCTTCCCACTAAGACGAGGCTCCAGGGTATTAGAAGTGATAGACTATTCATTCACTTTCTTACTAGTAGGTATAGGTATACTAGGCAACCCATGTGGTATCTCCTCTAAAGCAACTCCAGAGTTTAGTGATAAATGGATCGTTATATCATCCTCTAAGTATCTATCATGAGTGCTAATTATCACTTTCTGTTCCTTAGGATGATAAAAGATCCCAGCTCTGGTTCTCTTGGGGTAACCTATGAAATAGCACATTTTTAATCTTGGCCCTAATTTTGTCATTACAACTCAATACATAAGTTGAACATCCCCAAACATGAAAGTTCTTTAAACTAGGTATGTGGCCTGTCCACAACTCCAGTGGCATTCTAGGTACTGACTTAGAAAGAACCATGTTCAATATGTACATTGTTGTTCCAAGGGCATATCCCCATAATATTATGGTTAGTGTCGCATGACTCATCATAGACCTTATTGTCACGTCTCAACTCAGCCCCACTTAGAACCAACTCAGGACGCGACAGAATTTTGGTATTATAATGGTTGTAATATGGACAACCGAAAATTTAAACCTGCAGAAACACAACATATATATACAACCAACCAACTACTCAAATCCACAACAAACCATACACCATAGCTTCAACAATAATTCATGCCTCCGTCTCAAAACCACATCAAGATTAACAATATACAGACCTCATAGTGAGGTACATAAGTCTACCAACCCATACAATACAAAATAAGACTTATAAAATTCATTACATGCCTTGTCAGAATAAGAACAATATTTAAACTTAACATTCAGTACTTTAAGTAGTAAACATCCAGAATAGTAAATACTACAAGTTCTTAAGCATAAACATCAACAAGATAAGCAACTAGGCCTCGAGATCAACCACGTGCCCAAGAACAGGATCTATAGTCACATACTCCATACACTCGATCTCCCCATACTCACTTGAAAGGTTAGCAAAAGAGGGTGAGCAAAACACAATGCTCAATGAGAGAGATCAAGGCACGAGAAGTTTTGAAAAACATCTTAGATGTCGTAAACTCTTTTGAAAACATGCCATGCACATCCATTGTAACAAGTATAATTAACGCGAGAAATATAAAGTAAATAACCACATTAAAATGATACGCTCGTTGATTGTGAACGTTGTTCCCTAAACATTAGCGCGAACTTCTACCTTAAACACCAAAGGGTTATACTCCGGAAGTACACCAAATCTTATGACCCACACTCTATGAAACACTTTGTTCATTCGGGATAGGGAATAGAACACGGTAGTCATGTTATCGACTGACAAGTCCTATGCCATCCAGTGCGACACAAACCTACCATATCTCATTTTTAGATTACAACCATCATTTCATTAGCAATCACATTCGCGAAATTTGGAGAAGACCCTGTGTTATAGAAAGTAGCATATAACCCCCTGTGTTAATACCAAACGTGCATACTCGTCCAAAATTTATTTCCGTCAACTTTGATTAACAGATTTTATCAAAAGACTATTTTGCTCTTATATAGTTTATAACTCTCTGGACGAGTATGTAACGTTTTGTCATAACACAGGGGGATAAATGTTATTTTTTCATAATAGAGGGTTTATTGTGCACATTTCGCAAAATATAAGGGAATAAGCTATATTTCACTCAAGGGAATTTTTGTCCATCAAATATATAATAGACGATAGCCACGCGCATGTATTACATTTTCGTTAACTATAACAAATTTTTAAACGGCGTGGTGTAATGTGCAACATTCAGGTAAAACACAGGGGGGTAACTACTACTTTTCATAACACAGGGTTTTATACACACTTTCGATCTAGCATAGGAGGCTGTATGCAATTTACCCTTAAACGGGGGGTTTCTAATCTGAACCTGAGCAAGCACTTAACATGAAGTTTGTTCCCCTATAAGTTTTGCATTACATGGGGAAAAAATGGGCTTGATTCGATAAGTTTTACTAAGTCAAAGTGGCTATACAACATCAGTGCGCAAGTTACAATCATAAATTTTAGCATGCAGAGAACTCATGTAACATAACCTACCGAAACAGCCTTATAACATGCTTTTAATCACGAAATTTGCACAAGCTCAAAACATGAAATATGTTCCATTATGAGTCTAGTATGATATAGGTGAAAATCGGCCAGATCCATGAAGGTTTGCTATCACAAATTAGGCATACAAAGGTAATATGCAGATTGTTGAGCATGTAAACAGTAGTTGGCTGAAATCGATTTAAAACACACCCTTAACCACAAAACTAGTGCAAGCTCCGAATGTGAAAGCTTCTCTAATATGAGTCTAGTTTATCATATCCTAAAATCAACCGATTTCATCAAGGTTTACTATAGCAAAACATAACAGTAGAAGACAATGCACAAGATCGACCTATCTGCCTATCTTTACAATTTCATGTATTATCATCAAATCTACCAACAAGCATGACAAATAACACAATATAATGCATATGAACTTTATAAAAATAGTTTAGTCCCCTCACCTAAGCCTAGCAATGCAATAGCAAAAGTGATGATAGAAATGGCCAAAGAGTTCTAAAATTCCAGATTTTCCTTCTTCCTCTTCACCTTCTTTCTTTTCTTCTTGCCTTTCTCTCCTTTTCTCTCTCTCTCTTTCAGCCATGTTTCTTCCCCTTAGATCCTAGATTGTGGTGTGTGTTTTGTGTATTAGGTAGTTGCATAAAAGGTCAAGGCAAGTGGGGTGGTGGATGGTTTAATATTAGGCAAAAAATGATGGTGTTTATGACAAAAGTTAGACAAATCATATCCCCATTTCTTCCCTCACATGCTTGGTCGAGCACTCCTACCCACTTTTGCAGAATTTCTGTTGTTTTAAACCATATAATAATGTAGTGCAAGTTGGTGATGGTGTGTAAGATGAAAGGCAAAATAAAAATAGGCAAGTTGCATGTTGTTTATGACACAAAGCTAGCTTTACAATTCAAATTCACTTCATCTCTCTTTCTTTTCTAGTATGGCCGGCCATCTATGCTTCTTTTTCCTTTTTTTTGTTTTATCATGTTATATATTTTAGGTAGTGGTGATTAGGCAAATGGTCAATCCTATATGGAAGTTTTGGTCAAAATAAGATCTTCTAGGTCAAAATTGTTAAGTCTAGGGTAAAAGTCATTCTAGTTTGGTTATTTAACTTATTTAAAAGTGCTAACCGACTACTAAATGATGCACGTTAATATTAGATAATTAAATGAAGCAGATAGTGGCACGTAAAGTAAGTAGATAGTGGCATGTAAACACACATAGGGTTTTACCGGGTTTCACATCCTTCCCCCTTAAGGAAATTTCATCCTCGAAATTCTTACTCTGCCACTTGGAATAGCTCTGGTATTGCTGCTCCATTCGATCTCTTATTTCTTAGGTAGCTTCCTCGAAGCCATGATGATTCCACAACACCTTCAGCATTGAAATCCTCTTGGTGCGCAACTCCCAGTCCTGTTGATCCAGGATATGGACAAGTCGTTCTTCATATGACAAGTTTGTCTTAAGCTTCAACGGTTACGGCTTTAACACATGAGAAGGGTTAGGATGGTACTTTCTTAGCATTGACACATGGAAGACATCATGTAGATTGGAGAGGTTTTGAGGTAATGCCAACCGGTAACCCAACTTGCCGATCCTCTCAACAATTTTGTAAGGTCCAATATATCTCGGACTCAACTTTTCTCATTTTTCATGCCGAATAAGACCTATTCGATGAGACAATTTCAAGAATACTTGGTCCCCGACTTCGAATTCTAAATCCCATCTCCATTTATTTGCATTGCTCTTTTGTTTACTCTGGACTGCAAGCATCCGCTTACAGATGAGATGAATATTCTCAATCTTCTCTACAAGCTCTGACATTATCTCTGAATCAATAGTCCTTATTTCTCCTACTTCATCCCAGTACAGGGGTAACCGACATTTATATCCATACAACGCCTCATACGGAGCCATTCCTATAATAGCTTGATTACTGTTGTTGTAAGGAAACTCAGCCAAAGGTAAGTGTTTTCCCCAACTTTTCCCAAAATCTAGTATGCAAGCTCTCAACATGTCCTCTAGAATTTGAATGGTCCTTTCCGATTGACCATCTGTCTGCAGGTGATATGTCGTACTAAAATTCAACTTTGTACGCAAAGTTTTCTGCAGATACTTCCACAATCTAGAAGTAAGCCAAGGATCTCGGTTTGATACAATGCTCACTGGTACTCCATGAAGTTTCACAATGTTCGCCACATAAGGATCTACCAACTTTTCAAGATTGTTTTGCTTATTCATCAGAATAAAGTGGGCAATCTTGGTTAATCTATCAATCACAACGCAAACTAAGTTTAACCCTCTCGGTGATCTTGGCAAATTAGTAACAAAGTCTATCAGGATATGCTCCCATTTCCATTTAGGTATGGATAACAGTTGAAGTAATCCTGCTGGTCTCTGATGTTCTGCTTTCACCCGCTGACAAGTCAAACACTTAGATACAAACTTAGCAACATCTTTTTACATATTACTCCACCAAAAATGTTGTTTTAGATCCTGATACTTTTTAGTTTCACCGGGATAAATGGTATACCTAGAATTGTGGGCTTTTTCAAGAATCTTTTTCTTCAAATCTGGATCATTAGGAACATACACCCTGTTCCGAAACCGAAATACACCATCCTCATGCAATTTAAATTCAGATTTACCATCTTTGATATGATCTTTGTTTTTCTGAATCCAATTATCAAGTTGTTGGGCTTCTCGAATCTGAGTTAGCAATAGAGGTTGAATTGTCAAATAAGAACATAACAACCCAACTAGAGTCAATTATGGGCTCCAATAACTAGCTTCCTCAAGTAATTCCCATTCCTTAACTGCCAACATCATAATGCTCGCCTTCTGGCTAAGAGCATCCGCCACAACATTAGCTTTTCCCACATCCTCAAGCATCTCCAGCTGATCCATAGCATATAGTCGTGCCTGCACTCTCTGCCCTAGTGCGTTGCTCGTAGGCCTATTCTGCTGAACTCTACTTCTAGCTTGTCCTGAAGCATTCCTGAATTTAAGGCACTCTCTTGCCAAATGCTGGTCACTGCCATAACCCGTGCACTTACCAAACTTCTTCTAACAGTTGGCCTCAATGTGGCCCCTCTTACTGCAAAACGCACTCACCAAAGTCGGTGTAGTAATATTACCTCTAAAAGAATCTTGTGTAGAAGAAGCAACTAGACCTGGACCCGGCTGCTGGGTCCTTACAATAACTAGTATGTACTGTCCCTAGGGCTGGCTCTGCCTCTGCTAAGACTGAGCTGGGACAAACCTCGTCTGACCTGACGGCTGATATGGCCTTTTGTTCGGCTGACTAGACTCAGCCTGGCTTTCATTCTTTCTCTTTTCAAGTCTACAAGCTGAATTCAAAGTTGCGGTGTAGTTGTCAAACTCTAACAAAGCCATAAGATCTTGGAGCTCCGATCTCAAACCCCAAATGAACCTCTGGGTCCTTCTCTCTGTGTTTTGTACAAACTCATGAGCATAACGGGATAACCTATTAAAAGTGGCCTTGTATTGTGCTATTGTCATATTACCCTGCCGGAAGGACATGAACTCCTCTTCTCTGCGTGCTCGGGAAATGGTTGGAATATAGTTAGCTCTGAACTTCTTGACAAAGTTCTCCCACAAGTATAGGGTATCCTCATGCTCCCATCTTAGTTTCACAGTCCTTCACCATTCTTCGGCATCACCATCAAATAGAAATACTGCATAGGTAACCTTTCTTTCATCAAGGTACTCAAGGGCATTGTAAATTTTCTCAATTTGACTCAGCCAAGCCTTAGCCTAGATATCATCCGACTCCTCCTGAAACCTCAATGGCTGGTACCTCAAGAAATCTTGCAAGGAGTTATCATCACTGCTTCCATTTCCTCCATTACCTCCGTTGCCCCCGTTACCTTCGTTATGACCTTGATGGCCCTAATTGTTGCCTAGATTATTCTGATTCTGATTCTAATTCTGCTCATTCTGTCTTTGCCATGCCTGAGCCATTTGTGCCATGGCTGCTGCTATTTGAACTAGAATCGCTTCAGCTGTCAGAGGTTGCCCCTCCTAATCATCTCTATCCCTACGGTGTCTGCCTCTGGGATTTCTTCTAGGCTTCTTTCAAAAAAGGGCTAGTAACAAGTTATATCACATAGACAAGTTATAAACAACTAATATCACATAAACAACAAACCTCACATAAGCAATTAACCAAGTAATTCATATTGGTAATATAAAGCACGTTAAGCATGTAAGCACGTCGCTCACACAAAGCACATTGACCTCAACAAGTTCACTTAGCACATGAGACACGCATACATGTTTTCAAGACATGTTCATGTTAAGACCTCTACCCAACAGTCCAAAGAACCTATCCCAGCTTATGAGCTATCTAAGCTCTGATACCATTAAATGTCATGCCTCAACTCGACCCCACTTAGAACCAAGTTAGGAGGTGACGGAATTTTGGTATTATAACGGTTATAATATGGACAACATAAAATTTAAACTTCTAGAAATACAACATATATATACAACCAACCAACTACTCAAATCCAGAACAAACCATACACCATAACTTCAACCATAATTCATGCCTCCATCTCAAAACCACATCAAGATTAACAATATACATACCTCATAGTGAGGTACATAAGTCTACCCACCCATACAATACAAAATAAGACTCATAAAATTCATTACATGCCTTGTCGAAATAGGAACAACATTTAAACTTAACATTCAGTACTTTAAGTAGTTAACATCCAAAATAGTAAATACAACAAGTTCATAAGCATAAACATCAACAAGATAAGCAACTAGACCTCGGGATCAACCACGGTCTCAATAACAGGATCTACAGTCATATACTCCATACACTCGATCTCCTCAGACTCACCTGAAAGGTTAGCAAAAGAGGGTGAGCAAAACACAATGCTCAATGAGGGAGGTCAAGGCACGGGAAGTTTTGGAAAACATTTTAGATTTCATAAACTCTTTTGAAATCATTCCATGCACATCCATTGCAACAAGTATAATTAATGCGAGAAATATAAAGTAAATAACCACATTGAAATGATACGCTCATTGATTATGAACGTCGTTATCAAACACCAGCGCGAATTTCTTCCTCTAAACACTAAAGGGCTATACTCCGGAAGTATGCCAAATCTTACAACCCGCACCCTATGAAACACTCCGTTCATTCGAGATAAGGAATAGAACATGGTAGTCGTGTCATCGACTGGAAAATCCTATGCCGCCCAGCACAACACTGTGAGACCCTAGATTTCATCAATATGTAAAATTGCGTGTTTTGACTTGAATATGTGTTATTTGAATTAGAATGTGCTAATTTTGTGATTTATACTCCTATTATATACTATGTGAACATTCATGAAAGTTTTATAAAAATCAGCATCGAAAATTTTAACATTGAGTTTTGTGAATAGTATTTTTGAAACACGTCCGCTAAAATTTTGACACGGGTATTTTTAATGTCTTAAAATCTAGTCCTTTGTTATTAAGAGACCCGTGTTTGATTAAAATGAATTTTAAAACGGGTTAGGAATTTAAAAAGATATTACACTTTCGTTTCCAAAAATCGAATTTTTACCCAAGTGGTGTGTATGTGTATGCATATGAAAATTGTTGTCACCTAAATTTAGTCTACTAAATATAGAATTTATAGTAGCATACTTGTTTTTGAGCAAAATAGCCTAAACTACAAATTAAAAGACTAAGTATTCAACTTTGACTTTAGTATTTTTCTTGACTTAGCATTATATATACATAATACATGCATTATACAATAAAACAAAGCTCAAAACACCTAAAAAACACACACACATGGTCGAAACTCCATAGGAGAAAAGAGAGGATTTTTCTTCAAGTTTTCAAAGTAATTTTTCCATAGAAAACTCATTTGAAGTCCAAACCTCTTCATCCAAAGCTAGATTTCACTTGTTGGGCATCCATTCTACATCTTTCTAGCATTATTTGGCATCAAAGGTGAGAGAAAAATTATAGATCTAGAGATGTTATTTTATGTCAAATTTCTATATTTGCATTTTTATCCGATGTTTTGTTAAATTGTCTTTAGATTATTGCCAATGATCGTTTATATGCGTTTATATCAATTTTGAACGGTAGTAGCACGTATTTCTAATTTTCGGGTATTAAAATTGGTTTATTGGTTCATTGTTGAATAATTGTTGTTGTAGTGGTTGGAATTGATTAGTTGTTGCTTCTAAAAGTTTGTTAATTATTGTGTAGTAATGTTGTAATGCCGAATTTTTGATTTGGATGTCGTAGCAAAAGTCCAAAATATTCAACCTAGGAGCATTGCCAAAATAGGGTTGTTGGACTTGTTTTGGATGGCTTTTGGTTGGTTTTTTATGGGGCTAATATAGTTGTTTGTGCAGTTGAGTGATCAAAAGTGGTTTGGAGGTTATTGGGTTTCTAGATTGTAAGTTATGAATGTTAGAAGTTTGTGTGGTCTTTTTTTGAAATGTTGAAATGTTGTTTTTAGTTGTTTGATAGTGTTTGAGTAGTTGTTACTTGGATTGTTGTTGAGTAAGTTCGGGTTTGGAAGTATGTTTAATGCATGTTAAGTTGGGTGACCTACTTTGTCATCTAACTTAGTTGTTTAGTTGTTTAATTGTTGTTATATTATTTTGAATATTGTTAACTGATTGGGGATTATTGTTAGACTGGAAGACAACCTACTTTGTTGTCTTCTCAGAAAATGGAATGTTTAATGTTATTATTGTGAGTCATGATAGTGTGTGCAACCTCTCGGGCAGTATCGGGCTATCGGGTTGATAACGGCATGACTATCATGTGTTTTCCCTTATCTTGCATGGGCGGAGACCATGGAGTGTGGGTCTAGAATGGGGTACTTCAGGAGTGTATCAATGGGCATATGGGGTTAATTGTGATCGTGATGGCATATGGAGCTACATCGACTAGAGTATCCTTTCACAATTGAATGGTTATTTATGTGGTTGAATTGAAATGTTGATGTTAATAAAATTTATTGTTATTATTGTTCATAGGATGATTTCCCAAGGGGTAAAGTAAATGTTTTTAAAAGATCTTTCAAATCCTCACTACGCTTTGTTATATATAAGCTCACCCTCATTCGTTTATTGTCATCAGGTGTAACTGAGCCAGACTTTGAGTACGTTCCTCAGGAAGCTGAGTATGTGCCTTATGTGGAAAAGTCTTATGTGCCGGAGTCATATCCATGAGTTATGTTGAAATGCTCCGTGTTTTTGTCTTAGCTTTTATAGTATGTTGTATTGGATAACTTACTCAAAGATAATGGTTTACATAATACTAGTTTAGTAGTCTTCCTTTTGAATATGATTAGGTTACTAGACTAGTTTATAATCTATTTTGCAAATGTATAGTATAGCTTGTGGTATGTTGTTGAAATGGAGGCTTATGACTTTTGTTGGAATGTCGTATGGATGTTAAATGAATGGATTTGTATTTGTTGAATGGTTGTGGAGTTGTTGTTGATACTTGGAAGTTGGTTGTGTTATGTTTTATAAAGGCTTGGATTAGAGCCCTGGTGTCCCTATTACAGACGTTATAATGCCGAAATTCCGTTGCATCCTGATTGATTGTCAGTGGGGTCGAGTTGGGGCGTGACATTAAGTGGTATCAAATCGCATGTTAGTAGTGAGCCGGGGTATCCTCGGAATGTGGGTAGTGGTCTTAGCATGAAAGTATGTATGAAGTGAAAGAAAAGTGAATTATATGTTAATATGATTTTGTGATTATGTTATTATGAGATTAACTTGTTTACATGTTTACGTGATTAATACATATGTGACTTATGTGCCTTACGTGAGTTTTGCTGCCTATGTGCTATAAATTGTCTATAGCCTGTCTATGTATTATAACCTGTGCTAACTTTTTGTTAGTAGTATGGAAGGACGTCCAAGAACCCGTGGTAGGCCTGAGGAAGTTAATGCGAAACTGGGGAATGTGGCACTGGGCCTTAATAAGTGGTATGATCGTCTGGCCATGACTATGGATAGAATGACCGAGGTCATAGCAAGGCAGTCTCAGATTTTAGCAGGGTAAGCTGCTCAGGCACAAAATGTGCAAACTCAGTTACAGAATGCTCAGAGAGGTTACCGGGGAGGTAGTCTATTGAAGTAATTTCTTGGGTATTTTCCACCGAAGTTCCAAGGTGGACCCGACGATCGGAAAGTCGAGTCTTGGATCAACAAAGTGGAGAAAATATTTGACCCATTTGGCTATACGGATGAAAGGAATGTCACATTTGCAGTGTATCTATTGGACGATGAGGTTGAGGAATGGTGGCGTACGGTGAGGTCTGATTGGGAAGCTCATGGTACTTCCTATATTTGGGCTACCTTTCTGTGGGAATTTCGGACCAAATATATCCCGAGGATTGCCCGAGAACGACGGGAGGAAAAGTTTACTTCTTTAGTGTAGGGTGGTTCCACAGTGGCCCAGTATGAGGCCAATTTTACTAGGCTATCCCGGTATGCACCGGGGTTTATGGTATATCAGGAAAGGAAGACCTGGAGGTTCATTTTGGGTCTATGCGATGTCCTTGACACAGTATGATGAGTTCTCTGCGGCCTTTAATGCGGTTTCTAGGTTGAAAAAGAGGAAATGGGAACAGGCTGGTTCTAATCAGGCCAGTACGAGGTCGTTTCAGTCTTAGGGTCAGCAAGTTGTTTATAGGCCTGCAGTGCAGCAGAGTGGTTTCAGTGCCCCAGTGCAGCAGGGTTCTTTCCGACCTTAGGGGCAGCAGGGTTCATTTAGGCCCCGGTTTCAGCAGGGATCTTACCAGGCACAATCACAGTATAAGTAGGCCTAGTCTCAGGGTCAGTACAGGCCTAGTGTTATAAGACCTCAGTAGCAGGCTGGTACAGCTAAATATTCAATTTCTGGTTCATCAGGAGGCATTATTAGTGCTCCGTCACCGCATTGTGCTTATTATAAGCGTAAGGGCCATTTGGAAGCCGACTGTCTAATGAAGGCGGGGACATGTTTAGGTTGCGGTAGCAACCAACACAGGGCGAGGGACTGTCCCAAATATCAGAGGTTTGAGGGTCGGCCAGCGACCCAGGGTAGATCTGCAGGCGGTGCACCTCAGCAGAAGCGGGTTCAGGCTAGGGCCTATGCAGTAGACTTGGAGGAGATACCTGAAGCAGCAGCGGTTGTGGAAGGTAACTTTCTTATACTCAATCAACTTGTTAAAGTATTGATTGATTCTGGTGCTACACATTCTTTCATTACATGCACTTGTATGCAACATGTTAATGTGTAACCTGAGAGTTACCTTATGTGGTTGAGATTAGTACTTCTTTGACTGACCAATATGTGACTGGCTTAGTATGTAAAGATTGTAAAATACATGTTAAAGGTCAGGATTTTCCTTCGGACCATATTTTATTTCTTATCCGGGGGTATAATGTTATCTTGGGTATGGATTGGCTTGCCAAGTATGATGCTCAGTTAAACTGTAGAACAAAGGTAATATGGTTTTGGTTGCCAGAACAGCCAGCGGTTGAGGTAGCAGGGAATCGGGATGCTAAGATGAGTTTTATTATCTCATCAACTAAAACTATTAAGCTGGTGAGTAAGGGGTGTTCAAGGTATCTAGTTTATTTGATCAACAAGCCATCTGATAAGCTAAAGCTGGAGGAAGTTCCGATAATTCGGGAATATCCCAATGTATTTCCGGAGGAGTTGCCAAGATTGCCGCCAGAGAGAGATATTGAGTTTATGATTAATCTAATTCCTGATACTCAACCTATTTCTAAATCAGCGTACTGGATGGCACCAGCTGAGCTAAAAGAGTTGAAAACTCAGTTGCAGAAGTTATTAGAGAAGGGTTTCATTCAACAGAGTTCTTCACCGTGGGGAGCACCCATTTTATTCATGAAGAATAAGAATGGTACCTTGACATTATGTATCGATTATCGTGGTTTGAATCAGGTGACCATCAAGAACAAGTATCATTTAGCACTAATTGATGAGTTGTTTGATCAACTTCAAGGAGCCAAAGTCTACTCTAAGTTTGACTTGAGGCAGGGGTATTATTAGCTTCGGATCCGCACGGAGGATGTTTTAAAGTCTGCTTCAGGACTCGATACAGGCATTATGAATTTGTAGTTATGCCCTTTGGACTAACTAACGCACCGGCAGCATTCATGGATCTTATGCATTGAGTCTTTCAGCCGTACTTGGACCAGTTCGTGGTAATCTTTATTGATGATATCTTGGTATATTCTAAGACTGAATCGGAGCACGAGCAACATCTACGACTTGTCCTACAGAAGCTTCATGAGCATCAGTTGTTTGCAAAGTTTAGCAAATGTGAATTATGGCTACATCGAATATCTTTTCTTGGCCATGTGATTACACAGAATGGTATTTCAGTAGATCCCACTAAGATTGAAGAGGTGATATCTTGGAAAAGGCCGGAGAATGTTTCGGAGGTTTGCAGCTTTCTTGGTTTGGCGGGTTATTACCGCAAGTTTGTGAAGGACTTTTCTAAGATTACGAGGCCACTTTCTAAATTAACTCAGAAACGAACCAGCTTTACTTAGGATGAGAAGTGTGAGAGTGGGTTTCAGGAGTTGAAAAAAAGATTAACTACTGCTCCAGTACTTTCATTGCTAGAGGGAATAGATAATATGGTTATCTACAGTGATGCATCCAATGAGGGTTTGGGTTGCGTACTTATGCAGAATGGTCGGGTTATTGCCTATGCTTCTAGAAAGTTAAAACCATATGAGGTAAACTATATGACTCATGATCTTGAGTTGGCAGCAGTTGTATTCACACTGAAAAGTGGTGTCATTATCTGTGGGGTAGTAATTCAAGATTTTCATTGATCAAAAAAGTTTGAAGTACTTGTTCTCACAGAAGGAGTTGAATATGCGATAACAGAGATGGATGAAACTTCTTGGAGATTATAATTGTTCTATCAATTACTTGCTTGGGAAGGCGAATGTTGTAGCAGATGCTCTTAGTCATAAGCGAGTGTTGCTTGTTTGGCTGTTAAAAAGTGGGAAATACTTAAGGAAGTCAGTTATTGGAGACCGAAATTGACTCAGGTTGGGGTGATGTGTTCACATCTCCAGATTCAACCTTTATTGCTATCTCAGATTATGAAAGCCCAACAACTTGATGTAAAACTTTAGAAAATCAAGGATCAGCTTACAGATGATCAGTCTGATTTCAAAGTACATGAGGATGGTATTCTTCGGTTTCAGAACAGGGTGTGTGTTCCTGATGAATCGGGTTTGATAAGAGGTATTCTGGAGGAGGCTCATAATTCTAAGTACACCATTCATCTCGGTGGAAACAAGATGTACCGGGACTTGAAACAACATTATTGGTGGAAAAGCATGAAAAGGGAGGTTGCTCAGTTCGTATCCAGATGTTTGACTTGTCAGCGGGTGAAGGCAGATGATCAATGACCCACAGGGTTATTTCAGCCATTGGCAATACCAGAGTAGAAATAGGAACATGTTACGATGGACTTCGTCTCTAGTTTGCCTAGAACACCGAGAGGTTACGACGCGGTATGGGTTATTATGGACCATTCGACAAAGACAGCTCATTTTATTCCGATGAGGATGGGAGATGAAGTTGCAAAGTTGGCAGATCTTTATTTGGATTAGAATGTTAAACTTCACAGAATTCTAGCTAGTATTGTCTCTGATCGAGATCCTTGATTTACTTCTCGGTTATGGGAGAAACTTCAAGAAACTTTGTGGACTGAGTTGAGTTTCAACACAGCGTATCATCCTCAGACCGATGGTCAATCGGAGATAACTATTCAGATTCTGGAAGATATGCTCAAGGCTTGTATTTTGGACTTCGGGAAGAACTAGGAGAAACATCTACCGCTGGCCGAGTTTGCCTATAACAATAGTTATCAAGCGACTATTGGAATGGAACCTTATGCAGCTCTCTACGACCGTAAGTGCCGATCACCTTTGTATTGGGACGAGGTAGGAAAGATGAAGGCTATTGATCCAACTATAATGCTAGAGCTTCTAGAGAAGATTGAGAATTTACAGTTGATCAGGCAGAGGATGCTGATAGCGCAAAGCAGATACAAGAGTTATGCTGATAAGCGCTGTCGGGATTTGGAGTTTATAGTCGGGGATCGAGTTTTCTTGAAACTATCTCCTCGAAAGGGGTTTGCTCATTATGGTAAATGTGGTAAGCTGAGTCCGAAGTTTGCAGGGCCGTTTGAGATTATCGGCAGGGTTAGCAAGTTAGCCTATCGGCTAGCATTACCAGAGAACTTCTCTAATGTTCATAATGATTTCATGTATCTACTTTGCGGAAGTATTATCCGAATCCTTCTCATATTCTAGAGCCAAAGCCTTTACAGCTTCGTGAGAATCTGACTTATGATGAGCAGCCGATTCGTATTCTTGATTAGATGGAGCGGGAGTTGAGGTCAAATAAGATTCCGATGGTCAAGGTATTGTGGAACATCACGGGATTGAGGAAACTACTTGGGAAAGAAGAGACCAGATTCGGCAGCAGTACTCAGATATGTTCTGTACAGCAAGTAAGAATTTTGAGGATAAAATTTCTTTAAGGGGGGGGGAGGGGGGAAATGTGAAACCCCGGATTTCATCTATATGTGAAATTGTGTGTTTTGACCTGAATGTGTGTTATTTGAATTAGAATGTGCTAACTTTGTGATTTGAACTCCTATTACATACTATGTGAGCATTCATAAAAGTTTCATAAAATCGGCATTAAAAATTTTATCGTCGAGTTTTATGAATAGTATTTTTGAAACACGTCTGCTAAAATTTTGACATGGGTGTTTTTAATGTCTTAAAACCTAATCATCTGTTATTAATAGACTCGTGTTTGATTAAAATGGATTTTAAAACGGGTTAGTAGTTTAAAAGGGATTTTACACATTCTTTTGCAAAAATCGAGTTTTTACACAAGCGGTGTGTATGTGTATGCATATGAAAATTGTTGTTACCTAAATTTAGTCTACTAAATATAGTAAATATAGTAGTTTACTTGTTTTTTAGCAAAATAATCTAAAATACAAATTAAAAGACTAAGTATTCAACTTTGACTTTAGTATTTTTGTTGACTTAGCATTATATATACATAATACATGCATTATACAATAAAACAAAGATCAAAACACCTAAAAACACACACACACATAGCCGAAACTCCATAGGAGAAAATAGAGGATTTTTCTTCAAGTTTTCAAAGTAATTTTTCCATAGAAAACTCATTTGAAGTCCAAACCTCTTCATCCAAAGCTAGATTTCACTTGTTGGGCATCCATTCTACATCTTTCTAGCATCATTTGGCATCAAAGGTGAGAGAAAAATTATAGATCTGAAAATGCTATTTTATTTCAAATTTCTATATTTGTATTTTTATCTGATGTTTTGTTAAATTGTCTTTAGATTATTGTTCAGTAGTTTTCAAGGATCATTTATATGCGTTTATATCAATTTTGAATGGTAGTAGCAGGTATTTCTAATTTCTGGGTATTAAAATTGGTTTATTGGTTCATTGTTGAATAATTGTTGTTGTAGTGGTTGGAATTGATTGGTTGTTGCTTCTAAAAGTTTGTTAATTATTGTGTAGTAATGTTGTAATGCCGAATTTTTGATTTGGATGTCGTAGCAAAAGTTTGAAAAATTCAGCATTGGTGCGTTGCCAAAATAGGGTTGTTGGACTTGTTTTGGATGGCTTTTGGTTGGTTTTTGATAGGGCTAATGTAGTTGCTTGTGTGGTTGAGTGAGAGAAAGTGGTTTGGAGGTTATTGGGTTTCTAGATTGTAAGTTATGATGTTAGAAGTTTGTGTGGTGTTTCTTTGAAATGTTGAAATGTTGTCTTTAGTTGTTTGATAGTGTTTGAGTTGTTGTTACTTGGATTGTTGTTGGGTAGGTTTGGGTTTGGAAGTATGTTCAAATGCATGTTAAGTTGGGTAGCCTACTTTGTCATCTAACTTAGTTGTTTAGTTGTTTAATTAATGTTATATTATTTTGAATATTGTTAACTGATTTGTGATTGTTGTTGTACTGGAAGACAACCTACTTTGTTGTCTTCTCAGAAAATGAATTATTTAATGTTATTGTTGTGAGTCATGATAATGTGTGCCACCTCTCGGGTAGTATCGGGCTATCGAGTTGATAACGGTATGACTATCATGTGTTATCCCCTATCTTGCATGGGCAGAGATGCCATGGAGTATGGGTCTAGAATTGGGTACTTCCGGAGTGTATCAATGGGCGTATGGGGTTAATTATGATCGTGATGGCGTATGGAGCTACATCGACTAGAGTATCCTTTCACAATTGAATGGTTATTTATGTGGTTGAATTGAAATGTTGATGTTAATGAAATTTGTTGTTATTATTGCTCATAGGATGATTTCCCAAGGGGTAAAGTAAATGTTTTCAAAAGATCTTTTGAATCCTCACTAAGCTTTGTTATATATAAGTTCACCCTCATTCATTTATTGTCATCAGGTGTAATTGAGCTAGACTTTGAGTACGTTCCTCAGGAAGCTGAGTATGTGCCTTCTGTGGAGAAGTCTTATTTGCCGGAGTCATATCCATGAGTTATGTTGAAATGCTCCGTGTTTTTGTCTTAGCTTTTATAGTATATTGTATTGGATAACTTACTCAAAGATAATGGTTTACATAATACTAGTTTAGTAGTCTTCCTTTTGAATATGATTAGGTTGCTAGACTAGTTTATAATCTATTTTGCAAATGTATAGTATAGCTTGTGGTATATTGTTGAAACGGAGGCTTATGACTTTTGTTGGAATGTCGAATAGATGTTAAATGAATGACTTTGTATTTGTTGAATGGTTGTGGAGTTGTTGTTGATACTTGGAAGTTGGTTGTGTTATGTTTTATAAAGGGTTGGATTAGAGTCCTGGTGTCCCTATTACAGACGTTATAATGTCAAAATTCAGTTGCGTCCTGACTGATTGTAAGTGGGGTCGAGTTGGGGCGTGACAAACACAAACCTACCGCATCTCATTTTTAGGTTGCAACCATCATTTCATTAGCATTCACATTCGCGACATTTGGAGAAGACAACAAAGTAGGTTGTTTTTTGAGCACCATAAACATTTAGCACATTTTTCACACGATAACACGTACAAATAAACAGATTAGGATGGATAACAAAATAGGTCACCCACCCGTTAGCATTTCTATAAACATTTCAATGCTCTTGAAACAATTCAAGTGAACACATTAAGCCATTGGTTAACATTAGCATGATATTCTACTTTACAAGCTAAGTTCTAAGCAACTAACACGTGCAATAGTTCATTTAGCATTCAATAATCATGGTTCACATAAAGTAAGCATATGGAATGGTTCCCCTAGCTACTATTCCCCTTTACTATGAAGTTAAGCCATGAAACCACAATAATATACCATTACAACTCATTATGCAACATTAAAACACTCAAATATGCAAACTGTAAAATCCTAACTGCACATGTCTGTCTTGTCCAGTCCGTTTGCCATCCTTAAAGTTCTTAAATGTTTATGAAATTTCACAGGAAGATAGTTCATTAAGAGTACATAGATCTAGACTTAAATGGATTCGAATTCGGAGTTGAAACGAGAAAGTTATGGCCCTTAGAAGTTTGGTTGCGCAATCTGCCACCACCAGCGTGAGTTTCGGTAACTCACTGTTTTGGCATTAAACGGGAGGGGAGGGGGGGGGGGGGGGGGGGGGGGTTTCTAATCAGAACCTGAGCAAGCACTTACCATAAAGTTTGTTCCCCTATGAGTTTTGTGTTACATGTAAAAAAAAATTGGCTTGATTCGATGAGTTTTACTATGTCAAAGTGGCTATACAACATCAGTGCGCAAGTTACAATCATAAATTTCAGCATGCAGAGAACTCGTGTAATATAACCTACCGAAACAGCCTTATAACATGCTTTTAATCACGAAATTTGCACAAGATCAAAACATGAAATATGTTCCATTTTGAGTCTAGTACGACCTAGGTAAAAATCAGCCAGATCCACGAAGGTTTGCTATCACAAATTAGGCATACAAAGGTAATATGCAGATTCTTGAGCATGTAAACAGTAGTTGGCTGAAATCGATTTAAAACACACCCTTAACCACAAAACTAGCGCAAACTCCGAACATGAAAGTTTCTCTACTATGAGTCTAGTTTGTCATATCCTAAAATCAGCCGATTTCATCAAGGTTTACTATAGCAAAACAGAAAAATAGAAGACAATGCGCAGGATCGATCCATCTGCCTATCTTTACAATTTCATGCATTATCATCAATTTTACGAACAAGCATGACAAATAACAACAATATAATGCATATGAACTTTATAAAAATAGTTTAGTCCCCTCACCTTAGCCTAGCAATGCAATAAAATAGCAAAAGAGATGATAGAAATGGCCAAAGAGTGCTGAAATTCCAGATTTTCCTTCTTCCTATTCTTCTTCTTTCTTTTCTTCTTGCCTTTCTCTCCTTCTCTCTCTCTATCTTTCAGCCGTGTTTCTCTCCCTTAGATCCCAGATTGTGGTGTGTCTTTTGTGTATTAGGTAGTTGCATAAAAGGTCAAGGCAAGTGGGGTGGTGTATGGTTTAATATTAGGCAAAAAATTATGGTGTTTATGACAAAAAGTTAGACAAAGCATATCCCTCTTTCTTCCCTCACATGCTTGGTCTAGCACTCCCATCCCCCCCTTTTGTAGAATTTCTATTGTTTTAAGCCATATAATAATGTAGTGCAAGTTGGTGATCGTGTGTATAATGAAAGGCAAAATAAAAATAGGCAAGTTGCAACGTTTTTATGACACAAAGCTAGCTTTACATTTCAAATTCACTCCCTCTCTCTTTATTTTCTAGTATAGCCTACCGTCTATGCTCCTTTTTCCTTTTTTGTTTTGTTTTATCATGTTATATATTATAAGTAGTGGTGATTAGGCTACTGTCAATCCTAGGTGGCATTTTGGTCAAAATAAGATCTTCTAGGTCAAAATTGCTAATTCTAGGGTAAAAGTCATTCTATTTAGGTTATTTAACTTATTTAAAAGTGTTAACCGACTACTAAATGATGCACGTTAATATTAGATAATTAAATAAAGCAGATAGTGGCACATAAAGTAAGTAGTTAGTGATGCGTAAAGTCACGTAAATGCACATAGGGTTTTACCGGGTTTTACACTTACTATACCTAAAAGTGTCTGATTTCTTTTCTCTGCTACTCTATTTTGCTAGGAAGTCACAAGTGCAGTTGATTGAGACACAATACCATGTTGTGTAAGGTACTCCCTGAATTCACCCGAGAGATATTCACCATCTGTGACGCCCGAGTTTTAGCTATGCATTCAATTACTGTTGCATCCCTTGTTTGCGCATTTCCTTTTGTGCATTATTAACTGTCTTCTTAAATTACTATTCACTCCGTTTTTAACTTCATGCTATTAGCGAATTAGCATTTTTATTAAATCATATTAATTGTTAGAGTAGTGGGAAAAATGTGCATTTGAGCTAGAGGCGATAGGAGAGCTCGTTTAGAAAATGATTTTTGTAGTTGTATAAATAGTGTTACGTAACATAACTTAGGGAATGAATTAGCTAGCATTCATTTTACTATCTAGGCTCGTTTTAAGCTAACTAAGCGCATTTAGTGAACCATTTAAGCAAGCAACTTAGCCCCATTTAATATATAACTCACACAACACACACATTAGCTCATAACTTAGCAAAACAAAAAAAAAACAAAAAAAAGAGCATGCTGAAAACACTGTAGCAAATCCGAGAATTGCATAGGAGAAGAAATAGAGTTTTTTTTGCTCAACAAATCCTCATTCCAAGCCAAGCCAAGCTAGGTGCAAGTGGTTTAGGGTGTCTACTAGCCTCCTAGGAGCTCCTACGCGCATTGGTGAGGGATTTCACGGCTTATTTTTGCATTTTAAAATAGTTGCTATTTTCTTGATTTGTTGAAAATGTGTTCAAATGCTATTGTATTGATTATCTATGCTATTATACCTTGTATATGAGCGCTAGAGAAATATTTGAACCATTGTTTCGCTTTTTAAACAGTTGGAATCGTTAGTTTAATTCACGAGGTGAATAGTAATGTTTTTTCTAGGGTTTTGTGTAATTGCTCGAATTAGCTTGATTCAACACTCCTAATAGATGCCTTAGGTGCTAATGAAGGTAGTCTAATAGCCCTGTGCACTTGAATTGCTCTAAAATCGCATAAAACGTAAAATAGTCGACTTTAATAAAGGGGTTTCGGGGTTAAGACGAATGCGGGTGGATTCGGGCTCTACTTTTGGTATTCTTAGACTACCTAGGTGCTATAGAAGCTTTGCTAATCCTTGTTTGAAGCCCGGATGAGGTAGGTGTAGTGTAAAGCTATAAGAGGGAATTTGGGGCTTTCGAGGTTATTGCGGTCATTTGAATGAGTTAGAGGGTTGAAAGGGTTCCTTGAGGGTTAGTTAGAAGGTTGGTAGAGTTTCCCTTTAAATTTGAATCATTAACTTTGGTTTGGAGGAGAAATAGCTTGAATAACAAAGGGGTTTATGTGCAATTTCAGTTGTCTCGCGCTTCTAAGACCTTGGCATGACTTCTTGAATGTTTAAATGTAGTTTCAAGTTGGTGTGGAACTTTTGATGTAATTCTAATTATATCTTGTATATGCCCTTTTGAAAAACTGCTTATTTGCTTGTATAAACTGCTTTTATTCTAACTGCATTGAGGAAACTTCGAGCTTAAAACTGTATTAATTGGAGAAGGATTAGGGGTTGAATTATATACCATTAGAAAGCCTTATGAGTCTAGTTTCTACAGCTTTTACGGTGCATTAATCGGAGTTGTCTAGAAGAAGTTATGATCATTTTGGTGAGATGTGTCAGAAATGCCTTGTTACACGAGAATCTGAATTTTATTGTTATTTTGCTATAGTAATGATATAATTCAGTTCTAATTGGATGTATTCGATCAAGACCTTATTGTGTAGTGTCCTTGGATGATTAATAACGTAATGGGGCTCTTATAGTTATGTTGTTTTCATGAATTGTAATTGAAATCTAATTGCTAGTAAAGTTAATTTAAATTGAAAGCTATTCTATTCGACTGTGAATGAGAAATGCTAGTAGAGTTGTGATGGTCACCACCTTTAGACATAGGTAATGTTTCTATATATGCTAAACAATTCAACTGTTAGAATTAGTTGTTGTTATCAATGTGCAACTAGTGAACACTTAGAAAGGTCAAGTAAACTATGTGGAAGAATGTGTTTAATGCTTTTTGAAACTACATGTAAGGTTAATTGTAAGTTGATAGTTATCTATTATATGTTAAATGTAATTAACTTAAGTTAATACTACTAGTGATATGTTAGAATCTTAGCTTGAAGTATAGTTATTTTACTAAAATAGTATGTTAGTTATTAAATGGTTGATAGTTAACTTTTCTATTAGTTGATAAATGCATTTCTTTCCCTATGTGCTAATGTTGGGCTATCTTCATAGAGATATTACTAACTATGGTAAGTAAAGTAGAATATGAATTAGAAGTTCATTAAAATAGTAAAAGACTGGGTAGTGTCATTATGAATGAATGTGTTATTTGAACATTAAAGTAACCTAACCTTTATTATCTATATATCCTTTGGAGAAATTCTTTGAGTTGAGTTAATGGCTAGTTTATTGTTATGTGGAGTGAATTAATTTCTTGTACAAGTTATTAACTAAAGTAAAATGAGAAATAGTATGAGTAACTGCAGGCTCATGTGTTGATTTTAGTTAATTCTAGCTCGATTTATATCTAGTTATAGCATGCTGGTTGAATCATTCTCATTTAAGTTTTTGAACTATCTTCTTAATTAACTTGTATACTATTGAAAATATGGAATATATGTTAAGTTAAAGTATATAAAAGTGGTGTTTTGTTAAAAAATAGAATTCTAATAGATATTGTATATATGCTAAATAAGCGAAGTTATAAGTTAGCTAACTTAGAATGAATGTTGTAGTTAAAGAGTAATTGAAGTAATGTTTGCTCATAGGTTCAAGGTGACTGGAAATGATGTGATTCAAACTTACATCTTGGAGCTCGGTAGAGGTGAGGGACCTGCATCCTTACGTGCATCATAGTTTATTTTCTTTCTAAAAGAGTATATTGTTTAGTATAATTGCGTAATTGATATATGCTTATTATTGCTAAATTGTAACTTGGTGCGAGAACAACTTACTTTGTCCTTAAATGTGTTTCCTGGTTATATTGTCATTGTTATCATTCTTGCATTGCATCGTGGTTGCGCAACCTCATTGTCGCGGCGGATGCGATGGCCTCGCTGGGCGGCATCGGGCTTGCCAGTGTTGGTTGCCTTAGCTCCGTCTGCTATTCCCTCACTCGCCTGGTCCGGAGATTGCCAGGGGGTGTTGGGTCGTAGGATCAGGTACATCCGGAGTACCCATTGGTGTAAGGGATGCCGGCATATCGAGATCGAGATCGTGGTTCGTGGATCGGGGATCGAAGATTTGGAGTGATAAGGGTTATCGATTGTATCCTTTTAAAATGTGGTATTAGAATTGTTATTCACTGTTTATCTATTGTATTAATTGTGTTAAGTTGCTGCATTGCACGTCCCCGGTAGACCTTATCCCTCACTGAGCAATTGTGATTGCTCATACCTCGCTAAACATGTTTCAGGAAGTGCTGAGGGTGAACCCCAACTAGTTGAGGTGCTAGTGGAAGAGGAAGAAGTTCAGGCTGAGCCTTTGCCCTAGTTGTTGTGTGTTTGTTGTCTAAGGTGGATTTGCCTTCTTGTTGTTACATGGTGTACTTGTATTGCTATAGCATGATCTATTTTGTGGCCTTAAGGCTATGTATATTCTTGTAGTTGCAAGTTGAAAGCTGTTGGTTGTAATGTTAGCTTTGAGATATTATGGTTTGTAATAACTTTTAATTCTCGTTTTAGTTCTTGCATGCTTGGGGGTGTATGTTTAGAGGTGTTGATTTCAACTTCTAAAATTGCTCTAATGTTATCATAGGATGGCATGTTAAAAAGGTTTAATGACAAGTTAAGTTGGGTGCATGCATGTGTGATTTGGAGCTGTTGTTTGTCTCCTAGCTTGGATGACCTTGAACCTTTGAATTTTAATTATAAAAGCTTGTTTTAGTATATTGTGGCTATTTTGAGCATTTACAGGTTTGAAAAATGTCCGCGGTACAGAGGAAACTCTGTCTGTTTTTCCTTAAAATTTTGTGACCGGGTTTGGTATTGGGTTGAGAATAACATCGTTATTAGAGCCTCCGGTCTCGTGAGGGATCGGGGCTTTACACCATCTCTATTAGAGCAAATGGATTTGATATTTTTTCCCAATTGCCACTCTGCTTCAGCCTTGAATTCTTTGAACTTGTCAAATGATTCTAATTTATCGCATCAAGAATACGTATCCATATCTAGAGTAGTCTATGTGAAAGTGATGAAATACTCATAACCTCCTCGAGCTAGTGCACTCATAAGACCATACACATTTTTGTGTACCAATTCCAATGCTTCATTAGCTCTTTGTCTCTGGTCATTTTCTTCTAAGACATGATTCACACTGAGGTAGGTGTTCAACATCTAATCGGCTTAAATGCCTGATGCATTCAAGGTCAGCGTGTAAAACGCGTGTAAAAGTAACCAAGTTAAAACCCGCAAGTGCACGGACCAACGTAGTATAGTGTGCTTAGAGTGCGGGGTCGTACTCCACAGGGAGGCTCCTAAGTTAGTTTAGTGATGAAATGTGTGTGAAAGTGTCTAAATGAGTGTTGAAAAGTAACGGATAGATTGGGTGATTAAAAAGAAAAGAAAAACTAAGTTTAACTAATCTAAAGTTTTGCAGAATACGAGAGAAAGGAATTTAGGGGGATGAATAAGTAATGAGGCAGTTAATCTAGGCTCGGTATCCAAGATTCTCTAATTCTATGCAAGGGTTAAGCTATAAGCATTAACCTAGTTAATTTCCTTAGTCTGATTAAAGTCCTGGTTATTACGTTTGTTGTAGGTGTTGTTCCATTCGCAGTATGGATCAGTCCTTGTAACCTAGTATAACCAGTTTGTTTTAACTAAGTAATCAACAATTCTACAAGTAGAAACTATGGTACAACCTATAGTCTATGGTACAACATATAGATTCACTATTATAACAGGAATGTATGGCACGAAAGTAAAGCAATTATAACATCTGTTATAAGCATTATGTATGAAAGACAATACTGAATTAATACAAGCCATACATTGCAGTGAAATCAAATTATCCGAATCCGAGACTATAGATTAAAAGACCGTCATTTACAATATCATACCCTAGATAATAGCTTTACTCAGACATAATAAATGAATACGAGTTATACAAATAAAAGACAGTTAATAAAGGCTCTCCCATATTGACGAACGTGTATTTTTAATTCCAAAAATTTGAGCAAAGGTTCGACGCAAAATAACTATTCAGGCATAATTTTTCCCGAATAAGAGCTACTTAAGCAAAACTTCCCCCGAGTAAGAGCTTTACTAAAAGCTACTCGGGCATAACTTCCCCCGTATTCTACAAATTACTACTAAAATAAACTAAATAATTAATTAAACTAATATTTAAAACTAAAATTAAATTCTAAAAATAATATTTAAAAATAAAATTAATTCTAAATTTCCAATCGGGTGAGGGCTATTTATAGGCAAAATATTAGAGGCGTGCTCGAGCGACCTTCTTGGCTTGCTCGAGCGCGCCTTGTCTAGTCTGTTGGATCCGTGCGACGTGGATGCTCTGGAAGGTGGTGAAAATTCTGGGTAGGGCGCTCGAGCGCTAGGAGAGGTGCGCTCGAGCGCACGTTTGGTGGTCTAATCCCTTAGCGCCATTTGTCCACCACGTGGACCAATCAGGGAGCTTAAGCGGTGGAGAGAGGGATGCTCGAGTGCCCAATAGGGCATGCTCGAGCGCCCTTTTGCTGACTTTTTTGGCTTCAATTTTGATTTTGACTGGGATATTAACCGAGGCATTTTTATGTATTTTTCAGCATTCTGAGTCTGATTACGCGGTAGTTTCGGCCAAAATCTTTCTCTTTGGACTTCATTCTTGCACCATTTCTCGAGTTTTCTTATTTCCAGCTTCTTGACTTGTAATTTGGATCATTTTGGATCTAATTTGTTCACTTTCAGAATCATCCTACATTACATCAAAAGTCTATAAGTGTTTGCATTTATTCCTAAGTTATGATGCAAATGTAGTTGAAATACAGTGGTTTGAGTACTGCATATACAGTCACATCAATGCCCATCTTTGATCAACCTCTTAATCTTGTTCAGGCTGATATGGCCCAAACGTAAGTGCCATAGGTAAGCATAATTGGTTGAAGTAATTTTTCCCTCACTCTTAGAAACTGAGCTTCCATGCTTTATATTTTGCAGCAAAGATGTTTTAGGATATAAACAAAATAAATTATTATGTAAACTAGCGGAATAGATTATGCTACCATTTTTACTGTTGTCCACATTATAATGGAAAAAGACTATATAATTGTAATTTCAAAGTTGAGAGACTGAAATTAAATTTTTTGAAAAATTTGGAACATAATAACAATTATACAAAACTAATATCCTATCATTATTAAGAGAAAGTAAAACATCTCCTATTACAACAACCCATTGCTTTAGTATCAACTCTTAGTGTAAATTCTCTTTTCTTAAGCATTCGCATTTTCAAAACTCCTGCAACGAGTTACAAATATGGCTAGTGGGTCCTAAATCTGCTATCCAAGAATCTATAGAATCATCCACCAAAACTGTTTCAATGTGAAAAGTTAAGGAGGTACATTTCTTCCTAAAACAAAGGTACTTAGGACAGTCCTTCTTCTAGTGCACTTGAAGCACTTTCTTGTAGGCTTATCACATGTACTCTTCTTTTTCTTACCAACTCTTGCACATTTCTGCCCCTTGCCCTTATTCTGCTTCCCCTGATTTTTAGACATTTTCCCTTGCGGGTTAAGGCTTGAAGTGGAAGCTTGTGCTATGTAGGCTTGACCATTTGGCTTCATGATGGCCTTTGCCACCTGAAACTCCTTCATAAGCTTTAGGAGCGTCATGCTTAACTTGTTCATATTGTAATTGAGCTTGAATTGATTGAATGATTTTGGTAGAGTTTCTAAGATCATGTCTACCTGAATAGCAATGTCAATCTTGAGAACATGACTTCTAACGGGTGTACCTTCTGCCATCTTTGCAGTCATGATCTCCCGCATTGCAGCTGACCGAGTCGGTCGACTTTGGTCAGCAAACATCTCAGTCAATAAGTCATAATCTGAGTGGTTGTAGCCATATTCTCGTGTTGTGTCTAGAGAACGTTGGTCATAGAGGCCAACATGTAGCATCTTGATACATTATTAGCCTTTACCCACCGTTGTTTCGTGGTGCATTGTTCGTCGATGGCATTTTCTCATAAAATAAGACATGGTCTGGTCAAGACAAACTTGTGCTCTTTCAACTCGAGCACTATGTCCACATTCCTTTTTCAGTTCACAAAGTTCAGGTCAGTTAACTTATTCTCCTTGAGAATAGTGGACAATGGGTTGAAAGAACCTGATATTTTCTGGATACATATATTGTAATTATTAGAACATTCATGTGTAATACAAGTATATCATGTATAATGTTAAATTGAAAAAAACACATACATACACCAAACTTTTTGCCTTAGTAGTTGACACTTTAAACTACTTAAATGTATCAGTTTCTCAATTTCCTCATAATACCTCTATCGTTAGGATGACTGAGTTTACAATAATATTGAGTCAAACACCCGTATTGTTTGAACTGTTATTTAGTCTGAATAAACACTATCCAAATAATAATTTAATCTCTCAGTAATTTGGCTTCTCTAGAATAGGGTTACTTAGCTAAAATACTATTTCTTCTAGAGTCGAGTGAATTACCATGCTTTTGTGATATTCCCTTGAATGTATTTGACTTAAGCTCTTCGTTGGACAGTGACTCTTGTCTACATCCTATAAAGTGATATTTAGTAAATAACTCCATCTTTAGGATGGCCGAGCTCAGTAACACTTTCTTTATGATTATTTATGTTAAGTTTGTCCACTAGTATCCAAATTAAAAATACCATTTGTAGGAAGCAAACTGTGAGACTCGAGCATTTTATTATATGTGCATTTATTTATTTTAAACATTATTTGGTAGTATTATGTGTTAATTATGTGTTTATCTATTTTTAATACTTTATATTTGCATTTAAATTGCATTTTTACACATAAACTTAGTCTCATTTTATTTAGTTTACTAAAGTTGACTTAGTCTTACACACACACACACACACAGATATATATACATATATATATATATATATATATATATATATATATATATATATATATATATATATATATATTACATACACAAATACATATTAGCATACAAAATAAGATAGAAAAATGCCTAGTATACCATGTTTGACCATGTTTGACTTAGTCTTATTAGTTTATTTGACTTTGTTTGACCACCATATATATATATATATATATTATACGTTATACATACATTATATACATTACAAACAAAACAACAAAACAAAGCAAATAACCCAGGAGTTGGACGACCAAGAGAAAAAAAAAAGAAGGAAAAATAGAAAAGTTAGGGTTTTGATAGTTTTTTAAGAGAAATCTTGCATTTCAAAGCCAAATCAAAGTGGATTTAGCTCAAAAATTGTTCTCCATACCTTGTTCTTGCCATATTTAGTCTTTTCCAACAATTTTAAGGTGAGGGTTTCAAGTTCTTGCATGTGTTTGCCTAATTTGATCCATGGAAATGTTATATAATGGTGTTATAAATGATTATAGAGATGAATATATATTGTAGTAGTGATTTGACAGCTATATATATGCATATGAACTTGTTGGAGGCAAAATAGTTGAAGATAAGCCAACTTTGTTAGTTGAATGTTGAGAAATTGAGTTAAATTTGGTGTTTATGATTATATATATGTGATTGGTATATGATTTCATGGCTTTGGAGTGAATTTGGTGAATTTAGGGGTTTATTTTGATGATTTTCTTAAAATTCTAGCTTTGGTGTAAAGGGTTCATAATGCATTATAGATAGTTGCTATGTTGATTGTGTTAAGGTTATATATTGTAGAGATTCCTAGGTTGGTTAAATGTTGTTAAAAAGTTAGAGTTGTTTTGTAGAGATCATTGTCTTTTAAGGTTTAATTGGTGTTAATGTGTAATGGCCATGCTTTTATGAGCTTAGGTGATGTTAATATGTTGAAGAGGTCAAGTTCTTTGATAGTTAAATGTTAGTACTAATATGTTGGATATATGTTTAATGAATTTTAGTTGAGCTGTTGAATGTGTTGTTAAGTTGATAGATGTGTTGTTGAGTTAATGGATGTGTTGTTGAGTAGTAGATGTGCTGTTGATTAATGTATGTGTATGAGATATGATGTGAAGTGCCGGGTTGCAACCTTAATTTGTCATGGTAGCGTCGTGTTATGCTGAGCGGCATAGGGCTTGCCGGTAATTGTATGACTACCATGTACTAGTCATTTCTCTCGTGTGGTCGGTGAAGGGCATAATGCGATTAGTCGTAGGATCGTGTACATCATGAGTACACACATGGGCGAGAAAAGTGTTGAGTTCATGGCAGAGTTATAAGGTGTCGGCTTCAATGAATGTCTAAAGCGGTCACTTCTTCATGTGTTGTTTAGCGTGAATGTTTCAAGGTTGTTAAGCGTATGTGAGTATGTGATATGTTGTTTCTAATATGATGCAAAAGGTTTTTGAGTTAAAGCTTTCAAACCTTCCTTTTATCCCTCCCTCACTGAGCCTGTTTAGCTCACACATCTTTAATGCATGTTACAGGAGTTCATGATGTGGAGTATGTGCGTGAGGAAGAACCTAGTGAGGTTGACCATGTATTCCATGAGTAGTTGATGTACTTGACTATCAAACTATGTTTTACTTGCTTTAGTAGTTGTTATGTATGGATTAGTACTTGGCTAGTTGAATTGTAGTAAAGCCTAGCTTCTTTTGATGTATCTATATGGTTGGTCACGTTGGATCGTGATCACAACTAGCTAGTATATATCATACCGTATGTTTATATTTCAAGAATGCTAAAGTTATGAAAGTGTTGTCTACTTTTTGTCAAATGAATGTATCGATGTTTAGTGTTTTCCGCAAGAAAAATGAAGTGATGTTGTATATGAATAATGCGAGCTTTTTAGAATGTATGTTATGTATTCTTTGTTGCGTTGGTTATTCATATGATGGCCATTATAATTTTCGTGTGTCGTCTCGACCAGGCTTGGTTTTCGAAGGACCGGGTTTAGGCGTGACATTTGCGATATCAGAGCTTAGCTTGTCTAAGTGTAAGCTAGGATAAGACCTTCGGTCTGTGTGTTATGTGATCCAAAGCAAAGTGTCGTGGCATGGTTATGTGTTTATGTATTATGTGTTTATGTGTTTACGTGCATAAGAATGTGTCCAGGATGTGTGTGAATGGAATGACATGCTATAAGTGTTAATGATATGTTTAGTTTATACTAATTGATACTAATTTTCTTATGATATAAACTATTTATATATGTTATAATTGTTCATGATCATTTATGTCCTAAGATGGCACCGAGAGGTAGACCTCGTCGTGAACCCCCAAAGAGGCTAAGCCAGTTCCGCCAGTTCCGCCAGTTCCGGCAGGGGATCAAGGTTTGGGGCAGTTAGCTCAAATTTTGAACAGGGTTGTAGCTACTTTGGAGAGGCAGGAAATGTTAGGGATATGCCCTAATACTATAGATGAGATGACTTAATTAGGGTTTCATAAGAATATATATATATATATATGTTTTCATACACAATGATATTTTGGATCTTTATATTCTCTACTCTGTATAAACATGTCCCTAATGCTTATCCGAGAAGAAAAATACGTTCTAAAGGAGTTTAGAATACTTCATTGTTTTTCTTCGATATGATAAATATTAAGAACCGATTCATAGCCTTTCAGATTGTTCAACCGAGACTAGAATAATCGATTACGGGTTATTGTTTGTTATTGCATTTGATTAACATAGTGATGTTAATGATAAATAGTGGTATGCGAAGTACCATAACAACATGGTGATGTAGACTAATATACATACGAGTGATCGTCAGTCTACGAATCATTTAATGTGATAATAAATAGTGAACTACATGATTTTAGGTTAATAGTTTACTATTTAGTTGAGAATTGTGCAAATTAATCCTCAGACTTGAGAAATTACGGCTGCCGGTTATATTAGGGGTTAAATATTGCGTTTGGACAATACCTGTCTTTTATAAGTTAGGTTACAGTCTTTCGCATTTTAATTTTGTGGTATAGACTGACAGGTAATTGTCAAGATAGTATATGTTAACCTCCGACGTAAGGCGATATCCTGTGAGATCTTAGATCGGTCGTTAAACATGGAAGTCCTTGGCCAAGGCGAGTATGAATTGATGGAAATGAGTTTTTCCAAGGTAGTCTCTCGTTTCACTAGTTTAGATCTATTCATAAAATCAGAAGTGGACTTAACCATTTCATGGTCCTTTTTCGATCGGGACATTTTTAATAGAAGAATCAATCTGCATGCTAATTCTAGACGGTTAAATAGATTCATAAAAGATAGTGTCTTCACTATCGTATACATTTTCATGGTACGTTTGTTGCTAGTGTATCACTCATGAACATGAGGGTATTTCAGGAAATGGTAGAGACATTTTCGAAATAGATAAGGAGCTTTATCAATCTCTCATCAATATGCGATTATGAATCTAGAAGGTCACGCACTAATAAGCATCAGGAATAAGTTTGCCGGAAGCTTGTATAATGTGGTCGGTGGCTTAAAGGTCTTAAGAGTCATCTATGTTGGCATTCAGGCCAAAAGTGTAGTTTAGCAAAGTTTTGGGGTCAAAATATAATTACTAAAATTTTTAGGGCCAAACTACAAATATTAAAAAGTTGTTTCAAGGACATTATTCGAATAGAGATTAGAATATGCAAAAGTATTTAATTATATATATATATATGCATGTATGTATGTATATATATTAAGATGATGTGTAGTGCCACGTCATCAATCCTAGTCTTCAAATGAAAAAAGCAAATTAGTGACTGGGCATGCACATGTGACATGTAAAATAAGGGTAAGTGGATTGTCCATGTCATCAATCCTAGTCTTCTAATTTGAATTGGATGGTTATGATTGAATCTTGAATAAAGACAAAAGGATCCTAGCCATTACCTTTGATGATAAGTGCTTTTTGTCAAGTGTCAAAAGAGAGAAAAAGCAATCCCTTAGATTGTAATGATTACAATCCAAGGCTTTGCATGTCTTTGTTTATTCTTGCAAGGAAGATAACAATTTTGATTGGTTATCCAATAATGCAAGATTAACATATAATATAGATTATATATAATAAACAAAGATGAAAACTTTCTCTTTCTCCCCTCTAATTTTCGGCCAACCAAGGAAGAAAGAGAGGATGAAATGCTTTGCCACTAGATTGTAATGATTACAATCCAAGGCATTGCATGGCTTTGTGTTGTTCTTGCAAGCAAGATACTAATTTTGATTGGCTATCTAATTATGCAAGATAATAGAATATAATAGAGATTATATATTAATCAAAGCAAGACAACTTCTCTCTCCTCTAACCACTATACACGGCCATAGCAAGAAAAACAAGAAAAATTCTTCATCTTCTTCATGCTTGGTTTCGGCCATTGTAGCATAAGAAAGAAGGTTTGTGTTCTTGTTTAAACAACACATATATTAGCTAGATCTCTTGAACATATACTAGCCCATTTTGTCTTCAAGTTGTAGGTGAGTTTTGGATGCTTGGTGGACCAACTAGTACAAGTGAGAAGGATTCAAGAGCTTCAAGGACAAACATTCATCAACGAAGTGTCTACAAGAGGTATACCTATAAACCTTTCTTTTACATTATGTATTGTTGATATATAATGTGTATATAGCTAGTTTATGGACATGGTTGGAAGTATACATGTTGATGTTAGCTAGAATGTTTGGAAATTTTTTGAAATGTGACATACTCCATTCAGCTATAGCATTCTATTCTTGTATTTCTTCTACGATCTTGGAACCAATTTTGGTATATGTATTGACATGATCCCTATGTGTTGGCTAAACTCTTTCAGGAAACTGATTGGGGAAACCAGTATAACGATTGTCAATAACACAACGACAATTGTGGCGGTATTGGGAGTAATGGAGGTCACGGTGGTAATGGGGACCACAGTGGCTATGCTAAGGATGATGCTGGAAGTAGTGGAGGTCATAGTAGTATTAGGGATCGCGGTGGCTATGCTAGGGGTAGTGTTAGAGGTTTTGGAGATCACGGTGGTAACGGAGAGCAAGATGGTTACACTAGAGGTAGTATGGGTACATTAGAAGGGTTTCTTCGTTTTGGAGCACCGAGATTTGCCGGGGAACTAGATGATAAGGCTGCAGAGTACTGGCTATATCGGGTTCAAAGTATATTCGATGCTTAGGATTATACTGATGAGAAAAAGATAACGTTTGTTGTGTTCGTGTTTGACAATGATGCCGAACAGTGGTGGAGGATTACAACGGCTCTATGGAAGCATCAACACATTCCTTATTTGTGGGAGAACTTTGTGACGGCCTTTAAGGCCAATTATATTTCTACACTTGTACTGCAGAGGAAGGAGGAGGAGTTTTTGAACCTGCGGCAAGGTAATCGGTCAGTAGCTCAGTATGAGGCAAGGTTCAATAAGTTGTCTCAGTATGTGCCGGAAATGGTATACTCTACAAAGAGGCGGATTAGGAAATTTATTCAGGGGTTGAGGCCCGAGATTCAAGATTTCTTGGCTCCGCTTGAGTTTTCTCTTTTCAGCAAAGCATTTGAAGCAACTTTGAAAGTGGAGAAGAGGAAGAGAGAGTATGTGCCTGAGTCAAGTCAACAGTTTAAACTACCATTTCAACTGTAGGGCCAGCTGAGGTCATTTCAGACTCAGGGCCAAAAGAGGTCAGTCCAGCCACAGAGCTAGCAGCGGTCATTTCAGTCTCAGGGGCTGAGTCAGAGTCAGATCAAGTTGGCTGTTACTAGAACTCAGCAGAGTAGTCCGAGTGTGTTTTTGGCTCAAGGATCTTCAGGTGGAGGTACTTCTAGTTCAGCTCAGATGTGTTTCTGCTGCAATTGTAAGGGACACATTGAGAGTGCTTGCTGGAGAAAGTCTGGTAAATGCACGGGCTACGGAAGTGATCAGCATAGGGTTAAGGATTGCCCAAAGTTCATAAATGTGCTGAGTCAGTTCGCGGGTCGAAGTCAGAGTAGTAATCAGTGTGTCCAAGCTCAGGTATACGCATTGGACGAGGAGGAGGTGCGTGAGGCAGTCGTCGTAGTAGAAGGTACCTTTCTAATCCTTGATCAGTTGGTTAAAGTATTGATTGATCCTGGTGCTACTCGTTCTTTTATTGTTATTCCTTGTGTGCAACGTGTTAAATTGCTAGTCGAGAAACTTCCATATCAATTAGAAGTTTGTACACCTTTGGGTAATAAGTTCATTAGCGAGTCAGTTTGTAAAGACTGTAAGATTCGGATTAGGGATCAGGAGTTTTCGGCTGATCTAGTCTTGTTACCTATTCAAGGCTACAAGGTTATCTTAAGAATGGATTGGTTATCTAAGTATAAAGCTCGGGTGAATTGTCAGACCAAAGTTGTTAAGTTCCAAAAACCGGGTTGTCCAGTGGTAGAGGTAGCGGGGAACCATGACTCTTCAAGGAATCTTCTTATTTCTTCAATAAAAGTTGTCAAACTTGTGAGGAAGGGTTGTGATAAGTTTCTTGTTTATCTGATTAACAAACCTTTTGATAAGTTGAAGTTAGACGAGGTTCCCAATTATTCGAGAGCATCCTAGTGTCTTTCCCGAGAAATTACCGGGAATACCACCGGAGAGAGAGAGATGTGGAGTTTGTGATCAATATGCTACCGGGGACTCAACTAATATCGAAAGCACCATATTCAATGGCTCATGTCGAGCTTCTAGAGTTGAAGGTTCAATTACAAGAGTTGTTGAGCAAATGGTTCATTCAGCCGAGCACATCGCCGTTAGGAGTACCTGTGTTATTTGTGAAAAAAGAAGGATGGGACTTTGCGGCTTTGTATTGATTATAAGGGATTGAACCAAGTAAACATCAAGAATAAGTATCCATTTCCACTTATTAATGAATTATTTGATCAGTTGTAGGGGGCAAAGATCTATTCCAAGTTTGATCTGAGACAAAGTTACTATCAACTTCGAATCAGTAAGAAGAATATACCGAAGTCTGCTTGCCGAACATGGTATGACCATTATGAGTTTGTGGTTATGCCTTTTGGTTTAACTAATGCACCTGCAGCTTTCATGGATCTCATGCACCGGGTCTTACAACCGTACTTCGATTAGTTTGTGGTGATCTTCATAGATAACATCTTGTTGTATTCAAAGTCAGAGGCCAAGCATGAACAACATATTCATCTAGTTCTACAAAAGCTTCAAGAACATCAATTGTATGCCAAATTCAGTAAGTGTGAATTTTGGCTTCAACATGTGTCTTTTCTGGGTCATATCATTTCTCAGCAGGGTATCATGGTGGATCATGCTAAGGTTGGGGTTGTTTTATCCTGGAAAAGGTCGGAGAATGTAATAAAGGTTTGTAGCTTTCTCAGTTTGGTAGGTTACTACTGCAGGTTCGTGAAAGACTTTTCAAAGGTTGCAAGACCTTTCACAAAGCTAACCCAAAAGAGTATCAGTTTTGATTGGAATGGAAGTTGTGAGAACAGTTTTCAGGAGTTGAAGAAGAGTTTGACTTCAGCCCCAATTCTTGCATTGCTAGAAAGGAGTCAAAAATTTGTTATCTACAGTTATGCTTCTAGAGAAGGTTTAGGTTGTGTTCTGATGCAGAATGGTCGGGTAATTGTTTATGCCTCTCGGAAATTAAAGCAATATGAGGGAAATTATCCAACTCATGATTTGGAGTTGGCGGCTATTGTGTTTGCCTTGAAAAAGTGGCGCCATTATCTTTGAGGAAGCAGGTTCGAAATATTTACGGACCATAAGAGTTTAAAATACTTGTTTTCTCAAAAGGAGTTGAATACAAGGCAAAGACGGTGGATGAAGCTACTTGATGATTATAATTTCTCAATCAACTATGTGCCAGGAAAGGTGAATGTGGTAGCTAATGCCCTTAGCCGAAAGGCTAGTATTGCTTGTATAGTGGTCAAGGAGTGGGAGTTACTAGAGGAGGCTACTATGTGGAAGTCGGAGTTAACGCAAGTGAGTATTTTGTTTGCAAACTTGCAGATTCAGCTGTTGTTATTGTCACAAATCTAAGAAGCTCAGCAATTAGATCAATGACTTCAGAAGATCTCTAAGGGTAAGCCTGATTTCAAGTTACATAAGGATAGTGTGTTGCAGTTTTGTGGCTGAGTTTGTGTTCCGAATTATTTGAATTTGAAGAATGAGGTTTTAGAGGAAGCCCATAACTCTAAGTACACTATCCATCCGGGCGAGAACAAGATGTACCGGGACTTAAAGCAACATTATTGGTGGAACAACATATGAGGGATGTAGCAGAGTTTGTATCTCGGTATTTGACTTGCCAAAGGATCACAGCAGAGCATCAACGACCAGCAGGTTTGCTTCAACCATTGAAAAGGATGAAGAAGTTGAAGCATGCCTTTAATTGCTTGAGTTGGATACTTGTGTTATGTTATTAGAAGTGTTGTAAAGTGTAATCTTATTTGATCTTATGAGTTTGTATTTATTTTAAAGCCTAGCTAGCCTTGTAGGTAATTCATGTTTGTAAAGACTTGTAATTAAAGTTGGATAACTAAAAAGTGGCATGTAATAAGTTTATATAATTGCTTTAGTTAGTAGATGTTAGTTTAGAATGCTTGAGTATCATTTGTCATGGCAAAAGAAGTTAGAACTATTTTATGAACTTGAAATGGAACCTATTTGAGGTATTGGGATATTGTATGTTGTTGTTGTTGTTGTGGAAATCTTCTGCTTGCAAGTTTTGGTTTGGCCTAGGTACAGGGGAAACTCCGTTTGTTTTCCCTCATTTTTCATGCCTTGAGTTTGAGACGAGTTGCAATTTTTGGTCCTGATTCCGTGAAGGGTCAGGGCATTACATTCACCAATTTAGCTCTTCCAAAATGCATTTTTAACTCAAGACATGCAATAGTTTAGTCAACATCAAAATCCAAACATAGTATATGTTAACAAAAACTACTCTTAGTTTTTCTCTCACTTGTATGTGTAGTATTTCTCCACTAAGTATTCCCTATTACATGCATTGTATGTATCTCCATATATCTCATATACAAGACTTCCAAATATGCACAAAAATTGTCATATCTCAAGGTATGCAGTATACATGTGTCTATACAAGTCAACACTTCTATTGTAAATCTTGCCAACAAAGAAGAGAGAGAATTAGTGAAAAATCCCATATTTTCACTAAATTTGTAATTAGGCTTAAATCAAGATTAACCCTTTAATCTTTTCATGCATGTATATGCCTAGGTCAATTATCTTAAGTAAGCAACATTTAAGCTAATCAACATTAGATTAAATTATGGAATCATATTTCTATTTTTGTAATCAAGTCCCTATATATAGGATCTATAATAACACATTAGTCCCATTAACTTTTAGTGGTACAAAATACTATTGTTAATTTTTTAACAATTTATGAGATGAAGATACAAGTTCAATAAAACTTAATCATTACACTTTATTGTGTATGACCTTCTAGGTTCATTGCCAAATAGCAATAAGGAAACATTAAATGCCTTTAATATTAATCGAACTCTTCGATTTGTTTCGAGAATGTCTCATTTATTCTCGAAACACCTTTAAGGGTCTTAAGTGAATCTAGAAACATATCTAGACAATATATAAGGCAATAAAGTCATTAATAGAGTGAACATATTTAGTTGACGATTACCGTGCAATGCAATCCTTTCATTAATAATGTTATGATCGATTAAGAACCATGGACCAATTAAGTTCATTGACTCGATTCTATGTATAGATCAAATTTGTTGTAATGAAAGATGACACATGGAAAACATATTCTCATCATTCATACCTTGCCTGGATTTTCTCATTTAACAACCAGAATTAGATCGCATAGGACATCACCTCACGCCAAAGGTAATGGATCCTATCTTGACAACCACTTTCCACTCACTATATTGATCGAATGAAACTATGAGTGGATGTATCTCATCTATGAATAGGACAAGCATTGTTCAAAAGCTAATCTCAAATACCAATACATAGGACAATCAATTTGTCGCAAGTCAAAGGATCATTTGAACTATCCAATGAAAAACAAATCATTAATCCCAAGCGATGTGATTTGTTATTCACGTCATGTTCAATGATTATTCAACTAATAATCATCCACATGTTTGTTATTAGCATCTCATACTTTTATGGACTAGCTTATATCTTGGTAGAAAATCAAAGAACGAGAGTAAAGGCCAATGTTTCTTTAAAGGCTTTCCTAAATTTTTAGGGTCAATCCATGATTAAGAAAAATTATTGTTCAAATACTTTGACATCAAAGTAGCTATATTATGTATATTCAGTGATCATTTTTCAACGTGCACAGTTAAGTCCTTTCTTATTCAATAATGGAATTTTATATTGTGTTTTAGCATTTAAAGGGTTTATTAATTATGAAATCATCCAAATGTCTTCTTAGCCGCTTAGATAAGTGATGTGATGCTTATATATGCTTGTTAAATTTCATAATCACCCTTGTTTGTTGTTATTGTTTATATATAATTTTTAAAAACAAAAACTATATGTGAGGCCCCGGTCCAAAGATTATGTGCATTCATTTGTTTAAATTGTTATTTACGTGCATCTATTTGTTTAAAAGTTTTATTTGATGTACATGTGCTTTAAATTGTTATTTATGTCATTTACTTGTTTAAATTGTAATTACGTACTTTTACTTGTCTAAATTGCTATTCGTCATAAAATGTGTAATTTATATGTTTATATCTTTTGGTACATAATATATGTTCATTCATATAATTTTCATATAGTTATCAAGTGAAAGTTTCATTTAAAGTACTTTTAAAATTGCATTTGATGACTTTTTCTCTAAATTTTTAAAACTAGTCTTTTATATATTTAAAAACCTAGTCTACCATTATTATTTGACCATTGACTTAGTAAAATTGAAATTAAAAACAAACTAGAAGGTTAAATTAGACTTTTGGCATGTTAAAAACATTTTCCTAAGCTAAATAGTATTTTCCCACTAACTACTTCTATATTTGACCTTATTTTACTTCAACAAAAGCCATTTTAATAGCAAAAATAGCCAAAAAAAAACTCATATTTTCTCTCCATTTTCAGCCGCCCAACAAGGGCTTGTATGAATAGTGAAAATTGTGTCATTTTAGCTATTTGAAGGTGTTAGAGGTGGTGTGGTACCCCGAACCGGCACGCATTTAATAGCATTTAATTGTATTTGGTTACGTGTTTATATTAATTTAGTCATTCATATTTTGGCATTATTTTCATAAACTCTTCAAAGGTATTCAAATTATATTTAAATTAAGTATATGAAATGAATATTAACTATTTTTATTATTTATAGTAATCGGATTCATTTTCGAGCACTTATTTACTTTATTTTCAAATAATTGGAAAAGTAGCTCCAAGCCGAAGTGAACTTTAAACTATTCTACTTTTCAAAAATTTTATTTTTATATTATTGTTTAACATTCTATTAACAATCATTTATTGACCGTTCGATCGTAGCACATCGAAAATGAAAATTAGAGAAATATTTCTCAGACTTAGTGAATAGTATTTACAGTTTAATTTAGTTAGTTTTCTATTACATTGTATAGTTTTAACTTGAACTAGAACAAATGCCAATTAAATAAACTTGTTTGACCATTTTTTCACTTGAACTTGACTTTGCCAAAAGACCAAAATGCCCTTGTCATCTTTTATATACAAAATAAGGGAAAATTATCACATAAACATATGCAAAAATCCCACCTATGTCCCCCCCCATGGCCTAGAGGTTCAAGAAGGAAAAAGAAAACATTTTTCTTCAATTTTCTCCTACAATTATGCTTGGATTTGATCTTGGAGCTTGGCTAGAGTTTGTGCAAGCCTTCCTCTTCAACCATTGTGAGGGATTCATGTTATTTCTTGCATTTGTATTGAATTTTATTTTTGGGAAAATATCACATAACCCCCCTGTGATATGTAAAACTATTACCCTACCCCTCTGTGTTCTTAAAACTTCAAGAATACTCCCAGTGTTATTAGAAAGTCATCACACTACCCCCTTCATGTCTTTTTTAAGCTATTAAATGTCAGTTTTGCCCTTTTATAATACGCATTTTTTTTCTTTTTTTTCTTTCATTTTTAATTATTTACAACTAAATAAAAAAAATATATTCATCTTCCCCACCTCCCCCCCCCCACGCCCACCCCCCACCACCTCTACCAGCAGCAGCAGCTTGGCTGCTCCGTTGGAGCAGCAGTGAGATCTGATGCTCTGACGGAGCAGCAGGGGGTAGGAGGAGGAGGAGGTGGTGTAGGGGGATGGGGCGTGGGATAGGGGGAGGGTGGGGGAAGATGAATTTTTTTTATTTTTTTATTTAGTGGTAAATAATTAAAAATGAAAGAAAAAAAAGAAAATATATATATATGTATTATAAAAGGGCAAAACTAACATTTAATAACTTAAAAAAGATATGAAGGAGGTAGTGTGATGACTTTCTAATAACACAGAGGGCATTTTTGAAATTTTAGGAACACAAGGGGGTAGGGTGATAGTTTCACAAATCACATGGGGGTTATGTGATATTTTCATTTTATTTTTTGTTAAAAATCTTAGATTTGTTATATATCATGTTTAAATGCTTGTTGTTGCTTGGATTAGCTTCTATAATGATCGTAGAGCAATGTTTGATAGCTATTTAGCAATTTTTATGGTTAGAAGTGCAATTTAAAATTTAGGAAGAATAATGAATAGTATTTTAAATAGTAAAACCCTAGATTTTTAGATTTTCAGTCCGAATTGCGATTTCTTGACTTGGTTAAGTGCCATTAATGATATAAAGACTAATTATGCAATAAAAATAGATTACCCTTTGTTAAAATTGAGAATTAGGCAACAAAGCATAAAGGGGCTGTTTGACCAAGTGTTGACCGTGATCAAATTGAGTTGGGGGTTTGGCTTGAGAGCGCGTGGAAGCACTTTTGGCGCTGTTGTGGCGTTGATTGAGTGACCGGTTATAATAGATGTAGTTCAAACGCATTAGGTGGACTTTCGGGCGTCGGTTGGGAAAGTGAGATTTTGTGCCATAGAAACGTGCCTTGTAGTGCCTAAGTGAGGGTGGTGAAGACGGTTTCCCAATTCCATCGCTTGTTTGCTTGTGAATGCCTTGAGAAGTTAGAGCTTGAATAGTGTACTTTGTAGATTTTGTGTATTGAATTGGTATTGCTTGTTTAGTTAATGTTCTTATTGTTATTATTGATTTTAGAGGCTTAAATATCAATTATTCTACTAATCTGCACTTTGGTGCCCTTGCTCATTTATCGTTGTGTTTATCGTATTGCATTGCATAGTGTTAGGCATGAGAGTAATGGGCCTCTCTAAGCAGTCTCGGGCTGCCAGGGTTTGGGTTGCTGTAGCTCTATGTCCTATTCCCATTCTTGCTAGGGATGCCGCCCTAGGAGATTTAGGTTGTAGATGTGTCGGGGTACATCCGAAGTACACCCAATCGAAGTTATAAAGTGGTTGCGCATTTATTATCATCATTGTCAACATCAAGCTCGAGATTAATGTACTGCTTATAGATTGGTATATTGCTCGTATGAGTGAACCGTAACCTTCAAAGTGTGGTATAGCTTTGGTTGGTTATGTTAGTGTTTTTCTTGATTGTTTCTTTGTTGATTTTAATGTTTATATTGATTGTATTTGTGAGACCCCATATTTTGCTTTATCTCGATTTGCATGTTTTACCTCGTTTTGTGTGAATTAACCTGTTTATGTGCTATATGACTTAGAATATGCTAAAGATGTGATTAATACTCCTAATACATGCTAAGTGTGCATTCATGAAATTTTCATCAAAAACAGAATCAGAAATTTTATCGTTGGTTTTGGTGAATAGTATTTTTGAACACCTGTCCACTAAAATTTTACAGGGGTATTTTAAACATTTTAAAACCTAGTCCTCGGGTAATAATAGACCCGTATTTGATTAAAACAAATTTGGAATCAATTTTAGAATTTTAAAGATTTATACACTTTCTTTTGCAAGAAAACGAGTTTTAAGCCGACTCAAGTGAAACTGTTTTAATGTAACCCTCTTTGTCACCTAAAATATATTGTCTAGAATTAATTTAGTTGTCAATTTAATAGTTGAACAAGATTACGGGTACGTGCCTCCATAAAAGGATAATGTGTCGTATGTGGACGAGTCGTATGTGCCAGAGTCTTGTCCTTGATGCTTGAGATGTTGTATACTCTATTATCTTGTATATTAAACTAGTTGTCTTTTATTTACTTTGCAGTTTATGATGTATAAGTTGTAGTAAAGATAATGAACTAAATGATGTTAACTTAGTAGTCTTCCTTTTGTTATGATTAGGGTTGCTAGGTTGGTTCAATCTATTTTGCATTGTATGTTAAAGTTAAGGTATTATGTTGGAACGGAGTCGTATAACTAAGAATGATTATTGTATAATATGGTTATGTTATATGTGGTTAACTTAATTGAGGAGTTGATTGTTGAATGGTTGAGGAGTTTGGTTGTATGATGTTCTGAGAGGTTGGTTTAGAGCCTCGATGTCTTAATTGTTGTCGTTATACTGTCGAAATTCCGTTGCGTCTTGACTGATTGTACGTGGAGGTGGAGTCGAGTTGGGACGTGACATTTAAGTGGTATCAGAGCACATATTAGCTGTCAGCTGGGGTATTCTCAGAATGTGGGTAATAGTCTTAGCATGAAAGTATGTATGAAATGAAAGAAAAGTGAACTATATGTTAATATGATTAAATGATTAAGTGATTAGGTGATTTAGCGCTTATGTGATCAATTTGTTTATGTGATTGATACTTAAGTGATTTGTGTTTATGTGAATTGTTGTTTATTTGCTAATAATTGTCTATAGCCTGTTTACGTGCTATAACCTGTGCTAACTCTTTGATTAGAAGAATGACTGGCAGACCGAGAACGAGAGGTAAGCCCGAAGTAGTTGACGAGGTTCCGGGAAATGTGGCACCGGGCAAAGAAAGAGATGATGATCATTTCGGTGCAGCTATGGATAGGATAGCTGAGGTTATAGCCGGTCAGGCACAGTTACTAGCAGGGCAGGCTACCCAAGCTTAGACTTTGCAGGCACAATTACTAAATGTACAGGGTGGATACCACGGGCGTGGTACCTTGAAGGAGTTCTTGGGGTACTATCCACCGAGATTTCAGGGGGAACCAGATGATCGGAAAGCCAAGGCATGGATTAGTAGAGTGGAGAAAATATCTGACCCTATGGATTATACTGATGAAAGAAAGGTCACCTTTGCCGTTTATTTGTTTGATGATGAGGCAGAGGAATGGTGGCGCACGGTGAAATCTAGTTGGGAGACCCAGGGTATTCCGTATGTCTGGAATACCTTTCTGAGAGCTTTCCGGGCGAAGTATGTCTCGAGGATTGCACAGGAGAGGAGAGAGGCCGAGTTTCTATCCTTAGTTCAGGGAGATGCTTCAGTGGCACAGTATGAGGCCACATTTACTAGACTATCCCGGTATGCACCGGAGTTTGTGGCTGACGAGGAGCGCAAGAGTCGTAGGTTTGTGTTGGGTTTGAGGCCCGACATTCAGAATGCGATGGCCCTGAATCAGTATGATATACTTACTGAGGCCTTTGATGCAGCTTCTAGGTTAGAGAAGAGAAAGGGGGAACAAATTGTGTCTAGTCAGCCTAGCAAGAGGCCCTTTCAGCCGCAGGGTCAATATGGCATGTATAGACCTTCGGTACAACAGGGTGGTTATAGGCCTGCAGTGCAGCAGAGTTCTTTCAAGCCACAGAGTCAGCAGAGTTATTAACCGGCCACAGTTTTAGCAGGGGTCATATCAGGTTTAGTCTCAGTTTAGGCCGGCCCAGTCTCAGGGCCATTATAAGCCTAGTGCTATGAAACCTCAGCAACAGGCTGGTACAGCTACTTCTTCAGCTTCTGGTTCTTCCAAGGGCAGTGCTAGTGCATCATCTCCGCAGTGTACTTACTGCAAGCGCCCGGGCCATGTAGAGCCCGACTGCAGAGTGAAGGCAGGGACATGTTTGGGATGCGGCAGTAATCAGCACAGGGCAAGGGATTGCCCTAGATATCTGAGGACTGAGAGTTGGGTAGCAACTCAGGGTTATCAGGGTCGACCTACTGGTGGTGCACCTCAGCAGCAGCGGGTTCAGGCTCGGGCCTACGTAGTTGACTTGGAGGAGATGCCTGAGGAGACTGCAGTTATGGAAGGTAACTTCCTTATACTTGATCAACTTGTTAAAGTGTTGATTGATTCTAGTGCTACGCATTCTTTCATTACTCCTGCTTGTGTAAAATGTGTTAATGTGCAACCTGAAAGATTGCCTTATGTGGTTGAGATTAGTACCTCTTTGACTGATAAGTATGTGACTGGCTTAGTATGTAAGGATTGTAAAATACATGTTAAGGGGTATAATTTTCCTTCGGACCTTATCTTATTTCCTATCCAGGGGTACGACGTTATTTTGGGTATGGATTGGCTTTCCAAGTATGATGCCCAGTTAAAATGTAGAACAATGGTAGTACAGTTTGGTTTGCCAGATCAGCCAGTAGTTGAGGTAGTAGGGAACCGAGGTGCTAAGACGAATTTTGTTATCTCAGCAACTAAAGCCGTTAAGTTGGTTAGTAAGGGGTATTCGGGTTATCTAGCTTATTTGATCAACAAGCCATCTGATAAGCTACAGCTGGAGAAAGTACCTATTATTCGGGAATATCCCAATGTATTTCCTGAGGAATTGCCAGGGTTACCGCCAGAGAGAGATGTGGTGTTTGTGATCAATCTTATTCCCGGTACTCAACCTATTTCTAAATCAGCATACCGGATGACACTAGCTGAGTTGAAGGAGCTGAAAACTCAGTTGCAGGAGTTAATAGAGAAGGGTTTCATTCAGCAGAGTTCTTCACCCTGGGGAGCACCTGTTTTATTTGTGAAGAAGAAGGATGGTACCTTGAGATTATGCATTGACTATCGTGGTTTGAATCAAGTGACCATCAAGAACAAGTATCCTTTGCCATTGATTGACGAGTTGTTTGATCATCTTCAGGGAGCCAAATTCCACTCTAAGTTTGACTTGAGGCAGGGGTATTATCAGCTTCGGATTCGCACGGAGGATGTTCCGAAGTCTGCCTTCAGGACTCGGCACGGGCATTATGAGTTTGTGGTTATGCCCTTTGGATTAACTAATGCTTCGGCAGTATTCATGGATCTTATGCATCGGGTTTTTCAGCTGTATTTGGACCAGTTCGTGGTGATCTTTATTGATGATATCTTGGTTTATTCTAAGTCTGAATCGGAGCACGAGCAACATCTACGGCTTGTCTTATAAAAGCTGCAGGAGCATCAGTTGTTTGCAAAGTTCAGTAAATGTGAATTTTGGCTACAACGCATATCTTTTCTTGGCCATGTTATCACATAGAGCGGTATTTCTGTTGATCCCACTATGATTGAAGCGGTGATGTCTTGGAAACGGCCGGAGAATGTTTCTGAGGTTCGTAGCTTTCTTGGCTTGGCGGGTTTTTACTGTAGGTTTGTCAAGGACTTTTCTAAGATTGCCGGGCCACTTTTTAAGTTAACTCAGAAACAGACTAGCTTTGTTTGGGATGAGAAATGTGAGAGTGGGTTTTAGGAGTTGAAAAAGAGAGCGACTACCGCTCCAGTACTTACTCTACCAGGGGGGACCGATAATATGGTTATCTATAGTGATGCATCCAAGGAGGGCTTGGGATGTATTCTTATGCAGAATAGCTGAGTTATTGCCTATGCTTCTAGGAAGTTGAAACCATATGAGGTGAACTATCCGACTCACGATCTTGAGTTGGCAGCTGTTATTTTCTCACTGAAAAAGTGGCGTCATTATCAGTGGGACAGTAAGTTTGAGATTTTCACTGATCATAAGAGCCTTAAGTATTTATTCTCACCGAAGGAGTTGAATATGCGTCAGCGGAGGTGGATGGAACTTCTTGGAGATTATAATTGTTCTATCAACTATCTGCCTGGGAAGGCAAATATTATGGTAGACGTCCTTAGCCGTAAGGTGAGTGTTCCTTGTTTGGCTCTCAAGAAGTAGGATATTCTTGAGGAATTCACTTATTGGAGACCAGAGTTAACTCAGGTTGGGGTGATGTGTTCACATCTCTGTATTCAGCCTCTTTTGCTATCTCAGATTAGAGAAGCTCAACAACTTGATGTAAAACTTCAGAAGATCAATGATCAGATTACGGATGATCAATCCGACTTCAAATTACATAAGAATGGTATTCTTCAATTCCGAAACAGGGTATATATTCCCAATGAACCGGGTTTGAGGAGAGGTATTCTGGAGGAGACTCATAATTCTAAGTACACCATTCATCCCGGTGGAAACAAGATGTACCCGGACTTGAAGCAACGTTACTGGTGGAATAATATGAAGAGGGAAGTTGCTCAGTTTGTATCTAGATGTTTCACTTGTTAGCAAGTGAAAATCGAGCATCAACGACCTGCAAGTTTGCTTCAGCCGTTGGCTATACCACAATAGAAATGGGAGCATATTACAATGGACTTTGTCACTGGTTTGCCTAGAACACCGAGAGGTAATGATGTAGTTTGGGTTGTCATGGATCGTTTGACGAAGACAGCTCACTTTATTTCGATGAGGATGAGAGATGAAGTTGCAAAGTTGATGGATCTTTATTTGGATCAGATTGGTAGACTTCATGGGATTCCATCTAGTATTGTCTCAGATCGAGATCCTCGGTTTACTTCTCGTTTGTGGGAGAAACTTCAGGAGACTTTGGGTACTCAGCTAAACTTCAGTACCGCGTATCATCCACAGACCGACGGTCAGTCTAAGAGGACTATTCAGATTCTGGAAGATATGGTCAGGGCTTGTGTTCTGGACTTCAGGAAGAACTGGGAGAAACATCTACCACTTGTAGAGTTTGCCTATAACAATAGTTATCAAGCTACTATTGGGATGGCACCTTTTACAGCTCTCTACGGCCATAAGTGTCGTTCGCCTTTGTATTGGGATGAAGTAGGGGAGATGAAGACTATTGATCCGACTATTATGCCATAACTTCTAGAAAAGATTGAGAATGTTCAGTTGATCAGGCAGAGAATGCTTACAACGTAGAGCAGATACAAGAGTTATGCTGATAAGCGTCGTCGGGATTTGGAGTTTGCAGTCGGGGATCATGTTTTCTTGAGACTGTCACCTCGTAAGGGATTTTCTCGATATGGTAAAGGTGGTAAGCTGAGTCTGAGGTTTGTAAGGCCATTTGAGATTATTGGTAGAGTTGGCAAGTTGGCATATCCGTTGGCTTTATTGGAGAATTTCTCTAATGTCCATGATGTCTTTCACGTGTCTAATTTGCGGAAATATAATCCAGATCCTTCTCATATTCTAGTGCCAGAGCCGTTATAGCTTCGTGAGAATTTGACTTATGATGAGAGGCCGATTCGCATTCTTGATCAGATGGAACGGGAACTGAGATTGAAGAAGATTCCGATGGTCAAAGTGTTGTGAAAGCATCACGGTATTGAGGAGGCTACTTGGGAGAGGCGAGATCAGATGCAATAGCAGCACCCAGATTTTTTCGTTCAGCAAGTAAGAATTTCGGGGACGAAATTTCTTTAAGGGGGGCAGAATGTGAGACCCCATATTTTGCTTAACCTCGATTTGCGTGTTTTACCTCGTTTTGCGTGAATTGACATGTTTATGTGCTATATGACTTAGAATGTGCTAAATATGTGATTAATACTCCTAATACATGCTAAGTGTGCATTCATGAAATTTTCATCAAAAACAGAATTAGAAATTTTATCGTCGGTTTTGGTGAATAGTATTTTTGAACACCTGTCCGTTAAAATTTTTACAGGGTGTTTTAAACGTTTTAAAACCTAGTCCTCGGGTAATAATAGACCTGTGTTTGATTAAAATGGATTTGGAATCGGTTTTAGAATTTTAAAGATTTCTACACTTCCTTTTGCAAGAAAATGAGTTTTAAGCCGACTTAGGTGAAACTATTTTAATGTAACCTTCTTTGTCACCTAAAATATATTGTCTAGAATTAATTTAGTTGTCAATTTAATAGTTGAGCAAGATTACAGGTACGTGCCTCTTGAAGAGGAAAATGTGTCTTTCGTGGACGAGTCCTATGTGCTAGAGTCTTGTCCTTGATGCTTGAGATGTTGTATACTCTATTATCTTGTATATTAAACTAGTTAGCTTTTATTTACTTTGCAGTTTATGATGTATAAGTTGTAGTAAAGATAATGAACTAAATGATACTAACTTAGTAGTCTTCCTTTTGTTATGATTAGGGTTGCTAGGTTGGTTCACTCTATTTTGCATTGTATATTAAAGTTACAGTATTATGTTGGAACGGAGGCGTATAACTAAGAATGATTATTGTATAATATGGTTATGTTGTATGTTGTTAACTTAATTGAGGAGTTGATTGTTAAATGGTTGAGGAGTTTGGTTGAATGATATTCTGAGAGGTTGGTTTAGAGCTTCGGTGTCTTAATTACTGTCATTATACTGCCGAAATTCCATTGCATCCTGACTGATTGTAGATGGGGTCGAGTTGGGGCGTGACAGTATTCCTTTATTGGTTATACTGCCTAACTGTTCCTATTTGCATTGCACGATCTTCTTCTATCTCCACCTCGATATCTGTTTCATCCCTCACTGAGTATACGTGTGTTGTACACTCACTCCTCACCACCACATTTTAGGTATTGCAGTGCTAGATGGAATGTTCGTGCTTGTGTTGATTGTTCTGTCCTTGGGAGTCAATATGTTACGTGGCTTGTCTATGGGAAGTTGTAAAGGTTACTTTCAAAGTTGTATGTATTTAGAGTATGAACAAGGAATTGTAATTTAAGTTTAATTAGATCGTTGGTGTAGTATGATAACCTAGTTTATGTAACATGTTATTGAAGTTTGAGTTCAATGCATGTATGTAATGGTCTAAAGGAAAAGAGCTAGGATAGTCGTGGTACTTGTAATATTTATTTGTTGTGTATACTTGTTGAAAACCAAGGTTTGGATGGCCTTGAGGAGTTATGTATGTTTGGATACGGTACTGGTCCATTTATATTGCGTGTGCAAGTAAACTGTTTGTCCTATAAACAAGGGAGACTCCGTCCGTTTTCCCTAAAGATTGTGCCCGGGTTTGGTATTGGGTTGTGATTAGATTGGTTAATAGAATTCCCGGTCTCATGAGGGGCCGGGGTGTTAGAGGTAGAATCAAAGGTCAATCCAAGTATATTCGGACTCTTTTTAGCGCATTCTACCTTTATACCGATCGTTTTTCTTATTTTGAAACGAAAAAAAGGTGATGGCTTTTTTCAAAGTGTTGATTTAAAATGCATTATTTATGCTAAGTATCGTTATTAGAACTCATAATGCTTGTTATTTAGGCTTTAGAGAACATGTTTACTGATTAATTGCTTGTATAAAACATAATTCATTTTAATTGAATAGTTTGAGTTCTGTGATGAGTTAAATGTTTAAATTTGTGTCTAAACTTGATTCTTAGCTTTTATATATTGCCTATACTTGTTATGTTATCAATTTAGTTTAGTCAAATAGCTTGGAAAGGCTTAATGGCGCAAAATTTGAGCTTGATATGTTGGCTGATTTTTCAGCATTTGGGGCATTTGAGGCTGATTCGTTGGGCAGAAAAATACTACTATTTGGCTGGCCATTTTGAGCTATAAATTGCTTGTTATGTGTTCTAAGTGTTAGGAGAAAATGTGGCACGGTTAGGGGCTTAGGTTGATAAGAAGAATAATGTTAAATAGCTTGTGTTTTTAGTGTTAAAAGTTAGTTGGAATGTTGTCAGAATGTTTCTTTTGTGTGAATGTGTTTCCTAGGTTCAAATGGTGTCAAATGTATTTGTAATTAGTTAATGCATGAATGTATGTGGTTAGGATTAGGTAATATGAATTTCTTGATTGCTTGGTTATTAGTTTGCTAAATGTTTGAGTTAAAGTGTTGTAGAATTTAGGATTCTATCTTTGTAGAATGATTAATTACTTGAGTATGGTAACTAATGTGGTTGGAGTTGGTTAATGCATGTAAATAAAATGTCAAGATTAGGTAACCTACTTTGTTCCCTAGTCAATGCATGGCTAAGTGATATGGAATGCTAAATGTGGTTCATGTGCTTGGTTACTTTGTTGTTAACAGTGAAATGACTATGAAATGTGCATATGCTCGGGAAACAACCTACTTTGTTGTTTCCCTTACTTGTCATGAATGTGTGTTATGTGTTAAATGCGAATGAAAGCAGAAAGTTGCAACCTTTAGACATGGTATTGTTCATGTTGTATTGGGCGACATAAGGCTTGCCAGGCGATGACACGAGTACCATGTGTCTTGATGTATAGTAGTACAGATATGGTAGTGTTTTGTGTTGCACTGGCGGCGTTGGGCATGCCAGGGGATGACACAACTACCATGTGTCTTGATGTATAAGAGGAAGGTGGTGAACAAAATGGCATGAATCGGCATCAACAGAACAAGCGTATCCTTACTATATGGTTATTTACTTTACAATTCTTGTTTCATTTATAACTGTTGCATATTGATGTGCATGGCATGCTTTCAAAAGGCGTTTTCAAAGTTAAAAGGCTTTCAAAACCTTCCTTATTCACCCTCACTGAGTTTGTGCAAACTCACCCCCGTTTGATAACATTTCAGGTGAGTCCAATATGGTTTATGTGGAGTACGTGCCTGATGAACCTGTTGTGGACAAACTCAAGGCTTGATTTGCTTGCCTTATTAATGTTTATGTATTTGATCCTTGTTGTAGATATTATGAAGTCTTGTTAACTTTGTGTTTCATATGTTAAGTTAAGATGTTTACTTTTAATGTAATAGGCTTGTAATGAATTTCATAAGTCTCTTTCTTATTGTATAGGTGGTTAGGCTTATGTATTTCATTATGAGGCTTGTATTTGCGTGACTATGATGATGTTGAAGTGGTTGTGACAGACGACTTACCTTTTTGTTGTATGTTGGAGGCCCATGGTTGTGACTGTGGCTATTATTGGTTGGTTGTGTTGGAGTATTTGTGTTGTGGATTATATGAAATGTTTTTGTGCAGGTTTAAAATTTATGTTTTGGGTCATATTACAGCCGTTACCATGCCGAAATTTCGTCGTGTCTTGACTTCATTTTAGGAGGAGTCGAGTTGAGGCGTGACATTGAATGGTATCAGAGCTTAGATAGCTTATAGGCCGGGATAGGGTCTTCGGACTGTCGGGTAGAGTCTTGATATGAATGTGCTTGTGGTAGAATGTGTGCATGCCCTTATGTGCTAAGTGAACTACTTAGGGTCAATGTGCTTATATACTCAATGTGCTTTATGTGACAAATGTGTGTTATGTGATCAACTAGCTTTATGTGAAGCTTGTTGCTTATGTGACTTTAGTTGTTCATAACTTGCTTACGTGATATAACCTGTTTATGTGCTTTATGTTCTCAACGTGCTTATGTGATCAATGTTCTTTATGTGATTAATGTGCTTTATATGAAGTTTGCTTTTTATGTGCTATTAACCGCTCATGACTGTTTATGTGATATAACTGTGAATACCCTTTTGGTTGTAAAGATGGCTGGCAGAGGTAGGCCTCGTAGGGTTGTTGGTGATCAGGGGGAAGAGGCTGGGTAGAATGCACTAGCAGGGTAGGCTCCGGTACGTGATCCTATTTTGGGTGAGATAGCAGCTACTATGGCCAGAATGGCCCATATTCTAGAAAGGTAGGGTGAACAACTACAACAGAACCAAAGCAATCAGCAGAACAACCCGGGTAACAATCAGCCTCACCAGGGTAATCAAGGCAGAAATGGAGACAACAGAGGCAACAGGGGCAATGGTGATAGCAGAGATAATGCTTTGCAAGGGTTTCTCAGATATCATCCACCGAAATTCATAGGCGAGCCAGATGATGAGAAGGCGGAGGAATAGTTAGAGAGGATTCAAAACATATATGATGCACTTGCCTATACAAATGACTGGAAAATTACATTTGCAGTCTTCTTGTTAGATGGGGACGCCAGGCAGTGGTGAAGGACCGTTAGACTCTAGTGGGAGCAACAGCAGACCTTGTACCTATGGCAGAACTTTGTGAGAGCCTTCAGGAGCAATTACATACCAGCAATTGTACGAGATAGACGAGAGGATAAGTTTATGTCTCTTATCCAGGGTTCTATGTTTGTGGCACAGTATAAGGCACGGTTTAACAAGCTATCACATTATACACCTACAGTTGTGCAAGAGGTTAGCTAGAGGATCCGCATATTCATTAGAGGATCAAGACTGGAGATACAGGATTTCTTGGCACCTCTAGAGCTTTCCACTTACAATCAGGCCCTTAATGCAGCTTTTTGTGTTGAGAAGAGAAAGAAAGAAGTAGGGGCCAGTTTGAGTCAACCTAGTAAGAGGTCGCATCTATCGCAGGGCCAGTCAAGATTTTTTCAGGTCCAGTCTCAGTAGCTACCCTTTCCATCCCAAGACCAGTAGAGGTACTATCTGCCCCAAATTCAGATGAATGACTAGCAACAAACTATAAGGTTAAAATCGACTTTTGGCATTTTAAAAACATTTTCCTAAGCCAAATAGTGTTTTCCTACTAACTACTTCTATCTTTGACCTTATTTGACTTCAACAAAAACCATTTTAATAGCAAAAATAGCCAAAAACTCATCTTTTCTCTCCATTTTTAGCCGCCCAACAAGGGTTTGTATGAATAGTAAAAATTGTGCCATTTTAGCTATTTGAAGGTGTTAGAGGTGGAATCAAATGTCAACCCAAATATATTCAGACTCGTTTTAGCGCACTCTACCTCTACCGATCATTTTTCACATTTTGAAACAAAAAACGATGAGGGTTTTTTTCAAAGTTTTGATTTAAAATGTATTATTTATGCTATGTATCGTTATTAGAACTCATAATACTTGTTATTTAATCTTTAAAGAACATGTTTACCGATTAAATGCTTATATAGAACGCAATTTATTTTAATTCAATAGTTTGAGTTGTTTGATGAGTTAAATGCTTAAATTTGTGTCTAAACTTGATTATTAGCTTTTATATATTGTCTATACTTGTTATATTATCAATTTAGTTTAGCCAAATAGCTTGGAAAGGCTTAATGGTGCAAAATTTGAGCTTGATATGTTGGCTAATTTTTCATCATTTGGGGCGTTTGGGGCTGATTCGTTGGGCAGAAAAATGCTACTATTTGGCTGGTTATTTTGAGCTATAAATTACTTGTTATATGTTCTAAGTGTTAGGAGAAAATGTGGCTAGGTTAGGGGATTAGGTTGATTAGAAGAATAATGTTAAATAGCTTGTGTTTTTAGTGTTAAAATTTAGTTGGAATTTTGTTAGAATGTCTCTTTTGTGTGAATGTGTTGCCTAGGTTCAAATGGTGTCAAATGTATTTGTAATTGGTTAATGCATGAATATGTGTGGTTAGGATTAGGTAATATGAATTGCTTGATTGCTTGGTTATTAATTTGTTAAATGATTTAGTTAAAGTGTTGTAGAATTTAGGATTCTATCTTTGTAGAATGATTAATTACTTGAGTATGGTAACTAATGTGGTTAGAGTCGGTCAATGCATGTAAATGAAATGTCAAGATTAGGTAACCTACTTTGTTCCCTAGTCAATGTGTGGCTAAGTGATATAGAATGCTAAATGTGGTTCATGTGCTTGGTTATTTTGTGTTAACTGTGAAATGAATATGAAATGTGCATATGCTCAGGAGACAACTTGTTGTTTCCGCTACTTGTCATGAATGTGTGTTACGTGTTGAATGCGAATGAAAATGGAAGGTTGCAACCTTTAGACATGGTGTTGTTCGTGTTGCACTGGGAGGCATAAAGCTTGCCAGGCGATGACACGAGTACCATGTGTCTTGATGTATAATAGTATAGACATGGTAGAGTTTTGTGTTGCACTGACAACATTGAGCTTGCCAGGGGATGGCACAACTACCATGTGTCTTGATGTTTAGGAGGAAGGTGGTGAACAAAATGGCATGAATCGTCATTAACAAAACGAGTGTATCCTTAGTATGTGGTTATTTACTTTACAATTCTCGTTCCATTTATAATTGTTGCATATTGATGTGCATGGCATGCTTTCAAAAGGCGTTTTCAAAGTTAAAAGGCTTTCAAAACCTTCCTTATTCACCCTTACTGAGTTTGTGGAAACTCACCCCCGTTTGTTAACATTTCAGGTGAGTCCGATGTGGTTTATGTGGAGTACGTGTTTGATGAACCTGTTGTAGACAAACCCAATGTACTTGATCCTTGTTGTAGATATTATGAAGTCTTGTTAACTTTGTGTTTCATATGCTGAGTTAAGATGTTTACTTTTAATGCAATAGGCTTGTAATGAATTTCATAAGTCTCTTTGGTATTGTATAGGTGGTTAGGCTTATGTATTTTATTATGAGGCTTGTATTTTTGTGATTATGATGATGTTGAAGCGGTTGTGGTGGACGGCTTACCTTTTTGTTGTATGTTGGAGGCCCATGGTTGTGATTGTGGCTATTATTGGTTGGTTGTATTGGAGTATTTGTGTTGTGAATTATATGAAATGTTTTTGTGTAGGTTTAAATTTATGTTTTGGGCCATATTACAACCGTTACTATGCCAAAATTCCGTCATGTCCTGACTTTTTTTTAGGAAGGGTCAAGTTAGGGCGTCACACTATGTTCGTACCAAAAATCATTATAGAAATTCACAAGGACTCTGAGCATTTTAGGGATATGGATTGACAAGGATTTGATCAATATCATGTTGAAACTCTTTTATCTGTATTAATTTTTTACCAAGTGTAATCTCCACATCTAATTTTCTATTTTTCATAAACAATGTTGACATTGTTACTACTCTTATTATATACTATCTAAGAAAGATAAATTATAATAATAATAAATAAGAATAACTGCAGCGACCAAAGTGTCATCTCTATTAATAAACAAGTCACGATTTCCAAAAGGCAACCCTGACCAATGAGTCTTTTATTAGATTTGTGTTTCTCATTTAGGGAGTGTGAGATTTGATAAAATTAGTGGAGGTACCATTTAATTAAAGGTCAAATTAAATGTTTAAACAAGTTAACATCAACTAGCGATCTTATTTTCTGCATGTTTATGGCTACAAGTATAAACCTGGTTTTATTTTGTATACTAGACTTTATATCGCATATCCAGACCAAACTTTATTAATTAATGTTGTTGTCTAAGAATAGTTCTTAAAAACTTAATCATGTGTTAGATTTGTATATTCCTTTGTTTTCTTCTTGATAATGTATCAAAAGGAAAAAGGTGTGATACTTATGGTTGATAAGTAAAACAAGTGTAATATGCTAAAGAGTTGTATTCTTTCATTGATTGCATAAGGATATGCAAGATGTAAAAGAGTATGATTGTAAACTTGCAAGAATTGTATGGTAAGCATATTTTATGGCATGATATAAGATATTAATGAAAATTTTTCTCATGTTTGTATTTCATCTTTGATTAGTAGTAATGCAAAGAAGAAAGGGAAAAAAAGATGATTTCTATTATCCAGTAGGAACATATCTAAGACGATACTTAAAGATTGTATTGGCATGTGTAAAGTGTTTTCATGGTCGAGTGATCGGGCATTGAAAGAGAATTAATTCAATGTATCTTTATAGCTTGAATGTCAAGGCTATGAAGCTACAATGAATAGTAATCTTCTTTGTTTGTGGTTGTTACTACTTTATGGTTTTGATTCTGGCGTAACATGTGCTCCTGGGCAAAATCTTAATCACAAAGTATGCTTTTGGAAGCGTGGAATGGTTTTAGTGTTAGCAAATGGAACAATTGTTGTTGTATTAGCTAAGGACAATTTGATTGTAAACCTTCTGGACATATTTTATATTTTGAGGATTGTACCTAATGTTGTTAGGAATATAGTGTCTATTCCTAAAGCTTGTAAAAGGAAATTATGAATTTTCTTTTGTAGGCAACATAAGTTAAATTCATTATTATAATGAATGTATGTTGTTAAAGGCATTTTGGTGTAGTTTTTATTATCTTAGTATGGATGAAAGAATGTATTATAAATATATTTTTTACTGTTATAACCATATACCGAAAATATTTTGAGATGAATCAATTGTAGTCTCTATATGACTAGGTTTAACTAGTAGTAAGATGATGGTTAAGTTGGTTCCTTAATCAACTTATTGATCGCTTTCGGTTATGCGTCTAAAATGGGTGTAAAATGTAACCAAGTTAGAATACCCGCAAATGTATGAATCAGCGTAGTATAGTGTGCTAAGAGTGCGGGGTCATATTCCACAAGAAGGCTCCTAAGTTAGTTCGGTTGAATAAGTGCGTATGAAAGTGTTCTAAATGAGTGTTGAAAGTAACGGATAGATTGACTGGGTGGTTAAAAGCTAAGCTAAACTAAATTAACTAAACTAGAGTTAGAGTTGGGAGTATAAATATAGGAAGGCAGTAATTAAGCTCGGATTAATATTAAGGCAGTTAATCTAGGCTTGGAAATAGGATTCTCTAATTCTATGCAAGAGGTTAAGCTACAAGCATTAACCTAGTCAATTATCTTAGTCTATTAAAATTCCGATTACTAACTATGATGTAGGTAATGTGCCATCTACGAGCATTAGAGCTATAGTATGGAATTGTCCTTGCAACCTGGTGTAAAAGGTCTGTTTCAACTTAAGTAATCAACATCTCCTTACTAGTCTAAAAACTATGGTCTACTTAAAAGCATTACCTATAGTCTCTTGAAATCTTTAAGGTTGTCAAGCTATTGATTCACTATTAAAGCATGGATATATGACACGAAAATAAAGCAATCATATCATCTACTTAAAAGTATTATGTATGAAAGACAATACTTAATTAATACAAGCCATATATTGCATATGAATTAAATCAGTCTAAATTATGGAGACCAGTAAATTAAAAGACCATTAATATATAATCAAAATCTCAAATTAACACGGGCATTATAACGGCATTCAAATATAAAAGAGATTAAAGATATGCTCCCATATAAATGAAATCGAGGTCTGAGGTCGGAGTCGCGTGCTCAGCTACAAGATTCCTTCCTTTTCCCATGCCCCAGAAATTCGAGCATTACTTCTACCGTATTTTCCCCCAACTACTAACTATTTATACTACCATATTTAAACTACCCTAGCAATTAAAAACAATTAAAATATAAATCCTAAATTATTTTCTATATATTTTCTTCAAGGGTTGGGGGGTATTTATAGGGGCAGATTCAGGGGCGCGCTCGAGCACCTAGTAGGCGCTCTCGAGCCTGCTTCTGCTGCGTCCGTTGGTTTTGCGACGCGTGTCGCTTCGTGAGGCTACCGGATGATTCCGTGAGACGCGCTCGAGAGCCAATGAGGCGTGCCCGAGCGCGCTTCTGCTCCATCGCTGAATTTGTACCACGTGGATTTTTTAGAAGATGGTAGAAGATTCATAGGGGGCGCTCGAACGCCTGTCTGCTGACTTTTTCAGCTCCGATTATTGACTTTGACGAGACGTTGACCGAGGAGTTTTCAGGCGTTTTTCACTGTTTTGACCCTCCAAACGATGAAATTTGGCTAAAATCACGCCGCGCGCAGGGCAAAGTCATGCGTTTGCTCAGAAGGCCATTTCTACCCGAAAATCTTGTATGATTTGTCAAAAACGGACATAGGTCACTATTTGCACTTGATTTGGCCAAATTCTTTCTCAACGAGCTTCATTCTTTCACCTTTTCTTAAGCCTTTGCTATCGCACAACTCTTTGACTTGCATATTGCCGTTTTAAGTCCAGTTTCTTCACTTTTAAGGATCAACCCACATTGCATCAAAAGTGTATTATGTGTTGCATTTATTCCACATGTTAAGATGCAATACGTAAGTAAATACAGTGGTTTGAGTCGTGCAAATATTGTCACATCACTTATGCATCTTATTTATTAGAAAGATAACCAAATCACCCTTTGTGTGTCAAAGGATTAGAGCTACTAGATTGTTTGGATTAGTACATGTTGATGTATGTGGGGCTTCTTGTGAATTAGCTCAAATAGCTTTTTCTCCTTTTGATAACCTCACTTATGATTGTCATGGTGAGGTTATGTGTCATTGTTGAAGTACGAGTCTGAAGTTTATTGAAAAATCAAAGAGTCTTAGACTGAAGTAGAAAAATTGTATAGGAAAAAGTATTAATACCTTATGATAGGATCGTGAAGGTAAAATACTTAAGTACTGTTTTGTAGATTATCTCAAATCTTTTGGTATTGTATCGTAATTGACAACGTCTGGTGTACCACAATTAAATTGGGGTTTCTTAGTAAAGAAACTGTGCTTTGTTCGACTTAGTACATAAGTTGATTGGTTCAACTAATCATACTATTTACTTGTGGATTATAATTTCCTTATTTCAAATTTTTTATTGAATAGAAAGTTCCTACTATTGCTATTCCTAGAACTTTATATATGATATAAGTTGGAAAGCAACCAAGTATTAAATGTGTTAAGTTTTGAATTGTCCTACTTTTATTGAAAAGTTTTATAAGGACAAATGGGAGCTTAGGTTAAAGGTAATTTTGTGGTATATCCTTGTCTAATAGGATATGATCTCTATTTTAATGATCAAGGAGTATTGGTCAATTAGAATGTAATCATTCTTGAATTAAATATTTTGTTCAAGAGGACATTGTATTCTAAGAAAAATAGAAATCGTGGAAGTGTCCTCTAAGCTACAAAATCACCTAAACCTAAGTGTTTGATCTATTCAATTAGGGCCGGAATGTATCATCACACAAGATCTTTGTAAAACTAGTAGTATATCTCATCCTTTAAAAGAATATAGGGATATCTTCTTTAGGATGCACAAAAGTTGTTTGTGTCTTTGAGATAATGATTATTTTGATGATCCTACAATTTGTGAAGAAATGATATGTGATATCGACTCCAAGAAATGTTTAAATGCAATGCATACTGATTAGACTCTATATACTTCAACCATATCTGGATATTGAATCTTCAAGAGAAAGGTTGAAGTCAATGGAAAAAGTAGTGACCTTTTATAGCTATATTGGTTTATAAAAGATATCATCAATAGCAAAGGGTCATCTGTGATGAAGTCTTTTTACCAATTGTTGTGCTTAAGTCTATTCCTATTATGCTAGTCATTATAGCACATTGTGTATACTATATCTTGTTAATGGAATTCAAATTTAAGTTTGTAATAAACATCTTTTGGAAGACATTCATATAGAACAATTTTGATGATTTGAATCCATGGATATTAGTAATATGTGCATACTCAAGAGATCAATTTGTGGTCTTAAGTAAATTTCTTGGAATTATTGCATCCAATTTAAATAACATTAAAGAGTTTAATTTCATTAAGAATGTGGATGAACTTGTGATTACAGAAGAGTTAGTGGGAGTGCATCTACTTTTCTCAATTTGTATGTCGATGACATTTTTATCATGGTAGATGATATGGGTGATATGATATCGGTTGAAGTCTAGTTATATTAAATGTTATCCATATGGAAGATATCTTTCGTATCTTGACAATTCATAACTATAGTGATAGTGCGAGGAGATTACTTGACATATTCCAAAGACTATACATAGAGTGATCTTGAAGGTGTTCAAGATGGATTTTTTAAGAGGATTCGAAGAACAAATTATTGTCTTTGAGACAATAAATCCATCTGTCTCTAAAGAAACCTCTTCGAGAAACTCTTGTAGCAGAGCAAATTTGTGTTGAAGTTATCTTATGCCTCAGCAATAGAAAGGTTCATAATTGTTATACTATGTACAAGGCCTGATATTGTGCAAACTGTAAACTGTTACAAGTAGATATCAGTCCAATCCAGGTTGAGAACATTGGATAGTATTAAGATATATCCTAAAGTACTTGGGAAGCACTAAAAGTATATTTTTGGTTTATGGAGGAAGGAAAATATGTAGTAACGGATTTACTCATCATATTTTCGATAAAATTGATAATAGAATGTCTATATCAGGCTTCCTGTTTATTTACAATGGGAGCACGATAAGTTAGAAAAGTTATGAACGAACTGTATATTCCATTACATAACCTGTGTCTTTTGTAATATGAGATGTTGTAAAAGACTTTGTTTGGATCAAGGATTTCATACGAGCTAATAGAGGTTCCTACCGTTAAGTTATGATCCTTTTGGGTTACAACTATAATGGAGCTACTGCACAAGCTTATGGAACCAGGGTCTCACAGTATGTCCATCTTTATACTTTGTGTATGTAGCCTATATACATATTGTGATATGTTTTGACAGAAAACGACCACATTTGTTAATGTGGCTAACCCACTTACCGTAACTATAAATCAATCACAATTAGGTCATCATCTTGAGAAGATAGATATGAGATATCATTGATGTTGTGCTAATACTATGTTACATAACATTAGTGCAAGTGGGAGATTGTTAGATATATGCCCTAATGCTACATAGTTGGATGACATATTTTTAGGCATTTTGACATTAACTTGTATATTATGGCAATGTTGTCTATATGTTAGTTTACATATTCACTTGTTAGTGACATTCATATTCTCCTTCGTTTTCATATAAATGAGTCCCTAGTGTTTATCATTAGAAGAGATATATTCTAAAAGGGGTTTAGAATATGTTGGCATATTTTTTTATCATGATAAATACTTAAAGTTATTCATAGTCCTAAGATTATTAGATTGGGGCTTCAATAATTTATTATGAACGATCACATGTGTTGTTACCTTTGATTGACATAGAGATTTTAATAATAAAGGATGGTGAGTCACGTGTCATAACAACATGAGATGCAATTAACAAACATGTGAGTGATTATTAGTTGAATAGATTATTGAATGTGACGTTGATAACAAATCACATGGCTTAGATTAGCTTGTTTTCAAGAGGTATACCTTGTATCCAACTCTTGATTATATATACTTGTTATATATTGTTTAGATTATGTTAATTACATAACATCAAAGTTAGGGTTTTTATGAACATAAGCTTGTAATGTCTAGAAATTTTTAGAATTCTAGTTATGCTTCCGCTATATTTACTAGCTTGATGATGTATGAAACCCTAAGAGATCCTTCAAAATCATGGGTTGAGTGTGATGAATACATATTAAAACCAAGCGAAGATGATAAACTAAAGAAAAGATAAGAAGAACTCATGAGGTGATTGTGAATTGAGATGATGTTGTTGCTTCTTGATCTTTGTTCTAGCTTGATCTTACTTCAATCCCATGTTTTGCCTCTTCCTTTGAAATCTCCTAGCCTTTCTTGGAATTTAGGGTTGCAAATTGAGGCCAAAAGTACTTTTTCTTGTGGACAAAGCAGCATTAAATAGGTTAACGGCTGCACGTTTCTGGATTACAACTGCTCAAGCGGGTTAATAACTTGCTTGAGCAAGATTGAGCTTTCTTCTTGCACAACAAGCTTCGTAAGACCATATCAAGAGCATTTGAAGTCGGATTTTGGCACCGTCAGTGGCGTTGGAACCATATCAGAAAAGAATATCATGGTGAAGCATATTTTCATCAATATAGCATACATGAGCATTGAGATATTGGTATTGAATCAGCTATTGTTCATTGTTCACCCAATTCCACTTGTTTTCGCCCTTTTTGCATTCAAATTGTTTTTCCATTGCTTCGAACCTATATTGCACCAAAATATTGCAAGAATTATCAAACTTATACAAATTTAAGTGTATAATGCATGGAAAAAGGTAGGATTTTATACGAATAATTAAGGACTTATCAATATGTGTATGTGTATATACATACTATCCATACACCCATATATATATTTTATATATATATATATATATACATATGTATATATGTATATACATATATACATATATGTATGTATATATCTATATATATATATATATATGTATGTATATATATATATATACGTATATACATATATATATATATATATACAACATAGGTATATACATACATGAATACTACATGCACACAAACACATACACACACATATACACATACACATACTCACACTCATACCACGCTCAAGCATAAACACATCAGGAAAAGGGGTCGCGGGAGTAGGTTGAGTTGTAGGGGTAAGGGTTAGTTGTTGATGGTGACGAGAGAAAGGATGTAAGGGTTGTGAAGATGGGGGGTGAAGGGGAATGTATCATGAGATGAGGGTTGTGGGTTGTAAGTGCGGGGAAATAGGAGGAGAGGAAGGGAAAATATAGGACAAGGAGAGGGGGAACGATTCAATGTAGGTAGGGCGGTGGGTACAACAAGGGATAGGTATAGGGTATAGGGAGAATGGGTAAAAGATGGGGTTTGGGGTCAATTGGTAAGTCAATTTATTTTGTAGGGGTAGTTTTGTCATTGTACATATTTTTCATTAAATATTTAGTGTCAGGGACAAAATTGACAATATTTTGAAAGATATTAGAGATTGATTTGGCTAATTTGGAATAATGAGGACTAATTTAAAAAAATAGAAACAAGGGACTTAAAAATAGAAATAACAGGGGATTGTTTGCATAATGTGCCTAGAATTAAACTTAAGATTACTATTTCAATATTTTTCTGGAAAAATATTATTTTCTAGTTTTCAACGCGTTTGTCACAAGTCTATGTTGAATTTATTCATGACATAATCATGATTCATAGCATAACAAAGTTTTCAAGATTCATATATGAATTTAGAACATCACATATAAAAGATGAATAAGCATACTTGTTTTTACCATGTGATTTGCTGAAAACGTTGTGCAATACAACGTTCTAGATCTTTCTCCTTATACCCTTACTTTTTGGTAGCTTTCAATGGGACTAGCTCTATATAACACTACATACGTGTAAGATCCTTTTATAGTGCAAGGATTAGAGAGGGGACCTAGCTCAGATAGGAGTTCTACTAGGTCCTCCCATTACGGTATTCAGTAAAACTTATAGCCTACACTTAATTGCCCAACTAGACTTTTAATAACCAGTATGTTGAGCCCAATAACCGTATGATTACATATGGGCTTACCACTCAAGACTATCCATCAACCCGTTTTATGAAAACTAAAATAATTAATTAATGTAAGCCCACACTTTATAAAAATTTTCCAATATCCTCCCACTTGAGCTACATTAATTAATCAACTGAATTGAAATAAAATACTTTTGGTTTTTTTTAAAACGACTCTCGGGTTGATGACAACAAAAATAGTTGACATGGCCACGATTTCAAAAATAATAGTCCTGAGAAAGCATTTTGAACCAATCCGGTCCAATTTGATCTTTAATATTAGACTATGGCAATTGATATGCCCTTCATCATTGACACATGATCTATCCACAATTACAAATATTATCAATCAAAATGACATGGATCATAGTCTAGTAGTGTAGTAAAGAATAGTCAACCATGTGATAAAAAATAACAGCTATTTCCTTATCGGTTCTCCACAATTTCGCTCAAACCGCCTAGCTTAATACTCATATGTTAAGCGAGCGAAATTGTCCGACTCTATTGAGTCAATATGCCTCCAATTTTCACTTCAACCATATGCTTAATAAATAAACAGTGAAATTGTATGGCCCTTTATAATTCTGATTTCACTTTCCTTTACGCCTAGCTTGTGAAATTACATTATTCTAACGAGCTCATACTTTCCATTTCACATAACCTTTATGACTAGCAAGTGAAATCCCCTTGGCTGTAATCAGCCATATACCTCCAAACACAATATCTCGAGATCTCAAACAATAAATAACAATGGAGATATTTCAAAATAACAAGTAACAATGATGATCATCAAAATGGTACAACTTATTAATCAGTTGATATAAAATGTAATAAACATGATAAACATTGAGTCATTATTCGAATCTCAGATTATAAATCCAAGGGATCAAATTACTCTATGATACCCATATTTTCAGCACGTTATTTAAACATTATGAGTGTTAAACCTATGATTAGAGGATCATCAACCACTGAGTCTGTCTTGTATTCTTAATAACAATATTTCCATTTTGGCTAAGTCCCCGACTATTTATATTGATCACAGACACAACTAGATTAGAATATGGGTAATCATTATAGCTCATAATAAAATAAGTTGGTCTGGGACCCAAGCGTATCATTGTAACCTCCCTTTTGGACAGAGGACACAATATACTATCGGTATCCCAGTCATAACGGTGAACAAGAGAAATATAGACTACGTTCAAAAAGTTAATCACCTTTGGGCAGAAAAATTTCTTTAATTGTACATCTCCACTACCACTCTTCATCCACCCCAAATTAACACACACAATAACCCCATTTGGGCGAACGATTATATATATTAATATGGAGAACCCATTTTCCTATCGTCAAGAAAATTTAGCTACAAAACAGTCATTTTGAATTATTGTAGTTGAATCACTTTGGTGACAAACAACCGCAATAATTCTAAAACAAAATTTCTCAAACAAAGGAAAAATAAAGATTACCCATAGTTGTGACACAAATAATCAATTTTATTTTCTACAGCAAATACAAAGAATGTACTATCGAGTCTTTTTTACTTTCATGAATTATAGGAGATCCATTTAAACTGTAAAACTCAAAAACATAATTTATAACTTTAATAGCCTTTACACTAGGATACATTGACATTTAAGCTTCCAAATAACATTCATAGTATATCCTTTAGATGGAAGCCCTTAAAAGAGAGCATTGCACAAAAGGCAATACATTTGACACTTTAATCTTATGTAAATGCCATTATAAAATCAAGGTTCAATAAGCAATAAGATAAAATGCAAAAATAGATTATCACCGTAGCACTATCTTACAAATGTGTCTAAAGAATAAAAATACAATAGAAGACAGTAATGATAATGACCAATCAACCTTCCATGATTGTTTTACGTGCAAGTGAGATGTTATCTCATGCTTTAACAATTGAACTCAAAATAATGTACATAACATGTACTGCTGCTACTCAATCATTTCAGTTAAAACTTGTCACTTTCTGAGACTTTAATGTAGCACTTAAACACCTTCAAATAAGATATAAAATATATTAGAGTCTCCTAAAGTGAATACTAAGACAAATTTCATAAGGCCAAAAACATTCGGGGTAAAAATGTCTCTTATGATAAAACTACTTCAGTACTCTTACTATTCACTCCTTACTCCTCAAAAGTTAATGCTCACAATTACCACCTTTGGGTATGTGACTATAAACTATAACTCCAAGAAGTTACTTATCCCATATCCCTTATGCATATCTCATAAATCACAATGGTTAAACCAGCTTTGGCCAAGTCACCCAATTTGATCCAGAGAATTGTCCAACTAGGAAAATATAAGATACACTAGGATCCTTAATTTATTAAACAAGTTTCAACATATATTGAATAATGCTCATAGAGAACATCTAATTAAACCAGAGTAGCATCATGTATATTATTAAGTTCAACTTGTACAATGTTATTTTAAACACATAATTCATCATATACATTCAACAACTTTATACAAGAAGCAACTAAATAAGGCATTATGAACTAAAATAGCCTTTAAAATAAGTGATAATGTGACGCCCGAGATTTTTTACTATATTTACACATAACTGTTGCATAATTACTTGACATTTTATATGCATTTCTTTTCTTGTTTAATTGTTTTACTATTGGGCACTATTCATAAGAAATTTGTCTGTCTTAAATGCTCGGTTTAATATTTTTTTTAGATAGTATAACTTATAAAAGGAATCGGGAACTTGTAGTTTTGGACTTTGGAGGTCGGGAACTTGCATTTGAAAAATGATTTATGCTCCGTTGAATAGTGTTACGTAAGTATAAACATTAGTTTCAATTAGTTAGCATTTAATTTGAGTTTTATCTTGGTTTGACTAATTCTTAGCTAACATTTGACTTGTTATAATATATATACTTATACATATATAACTAATACTATTCATACATGCAATATACTTATAAAAAAAAGCAAAATTTCCCAAAATACCCCTCCCAAACCCGATGGCTCCCTAGAAGAGAAAGAATGAGATTTCTTCACCAATTCTTGCAAGTATGGCTTCTAGGCTTGATCTTGGGGAGTTTTTGGAGCTTCTAGAACTTCTTCAACTAATCTACACCTACAATATTGTGAGGGAGTTGCATTATTTTGAGTTTAAAGTTTGTTTCAATTGTTTTGAAATTCTTGTATTGTTAGTTATAGCTATATTACTTGTTATGAATGCTTGATATGTGATCTCTAGAGCCTATAGAACTATCTTTTGTAGCTTGATAACAACTCCATGGTTGAAAGCTTGATTTGCATGAAAAGATATGATGAATAGTAATGAATTCTATGGTTTTTATGTAACTTGCTATTTAGAGTGAATTGGTGCTTCATTTAGGTGCTTTATTTTGAGTTTAAAGTTTGTTTCAATTGTTTTGAAATTCTTGTATTGTTAGTTATAGCTATATTACTTGTTATGAATGATTGATATGTGATCTCTATAGCCTATAGAACTATCTTTTGTAGCTAGATAACAACTACATGGTTGAAAGCTTGATTTGCATGAAAAGAGATGATAAATAGTAACGAATTCTAGGGTTTTTATGTAACTTGCTATTTAGAGTGAATTGGTTCTTCCTTTAGGTGCTTTAGAAATTAGTGAAACTAGTTAGAAGCTCACATGAAGTTGAATTGTCCGAAAATGAATTAAAATGCAAAATTGACTAACTTTAAAAAGGGGATTTTTCACATAACGTAATCCGGGCATGTTTGGACTTTAGATTAGGTATCCTTAGGGCATGGAAGCACTTTTGGTACTTTCGTTACGTGAAATTGGGGTCCGAATAGGGTAAGTGTAGTTAAAATCCACTTGGGGCCTTTTCGAGCTTTTGTCTCCAAAGTGAATTTTTAGAGCCTTGGTAGGTGTCCTTTGGCTTCTTTAGAAATGTAGAATGATTGGATTGTAGTTTTGGAATCTTAAGCTTCATGTGGGAGAAGAATTGCATAGTTAAAGAAAGGGGAAAAGTGATAAATAATTACCTTAGTGCTTGTAAGTGCTTATAGAAGTATTGTTGCATGCTTTTATGCTTATCTATGATGCAATGGAGCTAATTGAGGAGTTTGTGGAATAATATGTCGTTTGTCTCCTTTATGTCTATATCGTTACTTTGCATATATTATGGTTAATTGCGAGAGTGGCTTACTTTGTCATCCCTCTTATGTGCTATTAGATGATCTTGGTCCTTGTGGATGTGTTTTGGGGTTGCGCAACCTTTTCGGGCATGGTAGTATCGAGTAACACGAGCGGTGTTGGGCTTGCCGTTCTCCCTCGGCAACTATGGTTTCCCAGTCCTTATCTCGCTGAGGCATACTCCCTTACCCTAGAGGCCTGGTTCACCTCGTTGGGGCATACGGACCTACTTCGGGAGATATAGGTCGTAGGATCGGGGTACATTCGGAGTACCCCATTTTTTTAGGAATAAGGGTTTCGCCGGTACTTGCTTGAAGATCGTGACTCGTGGCTCGTGATTGAAGACATGTTGAACTGTATCCTTTTTATGTGTGGTTAAATTACTGGTCTAGCTAGTTATGTTATTTGATATTGAATATGTGTTATCTTGTTGCATTTCATATTGCATGCCCCGGTATGCTGCATTACCTCCTTCGTTGGGCAACATTGTTGATCACTCCTCACTTAATATGTTTCAAGAGAAGCTGAGGTGAATCCCCAGCTAGTAGTGGTAGTAGAAGAGGAAGAAGTACCAGTTGAACAACTTCCATAACTTTCTTGTGCGTTAAGGTTGGCTATAATGTGCAGCTTGTGTGAAGATGTTGATTGGTGTTCTTTTGAGACCATGTGGTCTTGTAATAATTGATTCTAGTTTTACTTCTTTTTTTTTTGCATACTTGTGCGTTTGATAGCTAGAAGGTTGAACTTGGCTTATCTTTGTGACTCACTACTTATGGTTAAAGTTAAAATTGTCTTGCATGCTTGTATGTTATATATAGATTTTAAGGTACCAAGGCTCGGTTAGTCTTGGGAAGTTGATTGGCTATTGTGAATATGGAAGTTTGGGTTGTATGAAATGTTTGCTAATGGCTCAGGACTTGTATGTATTTATTGCAGGTAACTAGTTTGTCCACAGTGCAGAGGAGACTTTGTCCGTGTGACGGATCCAGACTTGACCTGTAGCTTGGGGTTGGGTTCGGGGCATTACATTTAGGTGGCATCAGAGCTACGTGAATGCATGAAGCCAGGTTAATTTCCTCGACATGTGGGTAGAGGTCCATATATGAAAGCTGAATTGCGTGACTATGTGATTGTCTAATTGGTTAGGTGAAAAATTGTCTGAGCAAGGAACATACTAGCATGTAATAGAAGTGTCTAATACATGATATGATATGAATATAAAAAGTTTAGTGTTTAATTCTTGTTAAGTGTTTTATATGTTGTCTTATGTGTATAAGGTGTTTCGAAACATGTATATGTTATCTTTGTGTTATCTATTTGCCTGTTATAACACTGCATTCTTCTAGCATCGAGATGAGGAGAAAGGGAAGACTGAGAACGGAACTGGATGAGGCTCCTAGGTACGAGGCCAGAGGAGCAGGATATGTACTGCAAGGACAAGAACTGAGCAATACACAGATTATGGCCACAATGGCCAATGCTATGAACACTATTGCACAATTTATGACACAACAAGGGCAACCAGGAGCTGGTAGAGGTAACCAGGCTGCTAGAGCCGAGAGTAGCGGTACTACTGGGGCAGTTTGTATGACAAGTTCTTACACCATGGGGCGTATAGTTTCTATGGAGAGCCAAATGACATGAAAGCAAAAATGTGGCTGGGTAAGTTTGAGAAAGTTGCAGCAATACTCGAATGCAATGATGAAAGGAAAATCACTTATGCTACATTTTTATTGGAGGGTGACGCCAATGAATGGTGGCGTACCATTAGAGAAAAATGGGAGGCCGAGAAAGTACAGCATTCATGGGCTGATTTTGTTCGGGAATTCTGAGATAAGTATGAATTTGTAGTAGCTTGTGAGAGACATCAAGAGGAGTTCATAGCTCTAAGGTAGGGAAACATGACTGTAGATCAGTACGAGGCTACTTTCATTAGACTTTCTCGCTATGTGCCAGCTTTAGTGCAGCCTGAGGACATGAAGATTTAGAGATTCATTAAAGGTCTGAGAAGTGATATTTTGCTTAGTTTGTCTTCGCAGATTATCCTAATTATGCTGCAGCAGTTAGGGCCGCATCGAGGTATAAGAAATGCAAAGTAGATGTGTTTGCCGAGTCTAGTCAGTCGAGTAAACAACAGTATCAATCCCAGAGCCAGGGCTATCAGAGACAGTTTCCGCAGACTGTTCAGGTTCAGCTGCCAAGGCAGACTCAGAACTACCCAGGGCCAGTTCAGACACAGCCTCAGACAAGACCAGTTCAAAGTCAGATGCAGAATCAGACTCGACCAATGACTACTAGATCCCAGCAAGGTAGCTCCGCTACATCTACCTACAAGGCTCCTACGGGAGGCATTGTTGCAAGGAAAAACCAACAGTGCAGCCACTGTAATCGCAAGGGCTACACAGAGGCGGAGTGTTGGAGGAAATTGGGACAATGCATTAGTTGCAGGAGCGACCAGCACAGGATTAAAGATTGCACCAGGTACAAGTAGGGACAAGGTCAGACTTCTGGCTAGAGTGCTCAGACTAGGCTTCAGGTGCAACCCCAGTTCCACGAGACTAGGCACGGGTATTTGTACTAGATCAGGAGGAGTTCCCAGATACGACGATGGTGGTGGAAGGTACTTTTCTTATTAATAGTCAGCCAGTAGTAGTTTTGATTGACACCGACGCTACACATTTATTTATCACTCCTATGTGTGCACAATATACTACTTTAAAAGTTGATAAACTGTCGTATATAATTGAAGTAGGTAATCTTATGGATACCAAATTTTTTACAGAGTCTGTGTGTAAAGATTGTAGTATTTGCATTGAGAGGCATATGTATCTATTGATTTGATAATCATGCCATTTCGAGACTTTGAGGTTATTTTGGGGATGGACTGGTTGGGGCGGTATTATGCTTATTTTTATTGTAGAAGGAAAATTGTGACTTTAGAGATACCTGAACAACCTGTCATTAAAATTGTTAGGAGTCGAAAATCTACAAGGGCTAGTATCATTTCTTCTATCAAAGCCACAAAAATGTTGAGTAAAGGTTGTGATGCCTATTTAGCATACTTAATTAATCAACCTGGGGATAAACTGAAACTGAATGAGGTACCTGTTGTAAAAGACTTTTCAGGGGTATTTCCTGAAGAGTTGCCTGGGTTACTACCTAATCGGGAAATAGAGTTTGTGATTGATTTATTGTCAGGAACTAATCCTATTTCTAGAACCCCCTATAGGATGGCTCCCTCTGAGTTACAGGAGTTAAAAATTCAGTTGCAGGGTTTACTTGAAAAAGGTTTTATACAGCCTAGCTCTTCACCGTGGGGTGTACCTGTTTTATTTGTTAAGAAGAAGGACGGTACTTTGCGGTTGTGCATTGATTATCGGGGTCTTAATCAGGTGACTGTGGCCAGCCAAGGTCTCCACCTGATGTGGTGCCCGCTGCGCTCGGGGAGAGGTCTTTGCTTGCCGTGCCAAGCCTGAAAAATAAATATCCACTACCTTTGATTGAAAATTTGTTTGATCAGCTACAAGGTGATGTTGTATACTCTAAATTTGATTTGAGACGGGGTTATTATTAGCTGAGAATCCGAAAGGATGATGTGCCCAAGACTGCTTTCAGAACCAGGTACGGCCATTATGAGTTTGTTGTACTGCCATTTGGGCTGACAAATGTTCTAGCCGCCTTTATGGATTTAATGCAGCGGGTGTTTAAACCCTACCTTGATCAATTTGTTGTAATCTTTATTGATGACATACTAGTATACTCTAAATCTGAGGTAGAGCATAAAGAACACTTGAGAATTGTGCTGCGAACATTGCAAGAACATAAATTATTTGCCAAATTTAGCAAGTGTGAATTCTGGTTGAAGCAGGTAGCCTTTTTAGGCCATATCATTTCACAGAAGGGAATATATGTAGATCCTGCAAAAATTGAGGTAGTTATGTCCTGGAAAAGACCCAAGACTATCACGGAGGTTCATAGTTTCTTGGGATTGGCTAGTTATTATAGGCGGTTTGTTAAGGACTTTTCTAAAATTGCTGGATCATTAACTTGCTTAACACAAAAGAAAACTGTGTTTAACTGGGATGCCAAATGCGAAGCCAGTTTTCAGGAATTGAATAAGAGACTTACCACTGCTCCTATCCTTGTATTACCTGAGGGGATTGATAATTTGGTGATCTATAGTGATGCTTCGAAAGAAGGTTTGGGCTGTGTTCTTATGAAAAATGGTAAGGTGATAGCTTATGCCTCGAGGAAATTAAAGCCATATGAACTTAATCCTACTCATGATCTTGAGCTTGCTGCTGTTGTCTTTGCTTTGAAGAAATTGTGTCATTACTTGTGGGGTAATCAATTTGAAATATTTACTGATCATAAGAGTTTAAATATCTATTTTCTCAAAAGGATTTGAATATGAGGCAAAGGCATTGGTTATAGTTATTGAATGATTATAAATGTACCATTAGCTATTTTCCAGGACAAGCTAATACTGTTGCAGATGCATTGAGCCAAAAAGCTACTGTGGCCAGTTTGATAATAAAGGGATGGGAAACTGTGGAGGAATTGTGTCTGTGGAAACCGAAGGCTTCTAGAACAGGTATCTAATTTGCTAGTTTACAAATCCAGTCTTTACTACTATCTAGAATTAGGGAAGCACAACAATCAGATCCTCAGTTGTTGAAGATTCTAGAGAAGTCAAAAGGGGGAGAGTCCGACTTCAAGCTGCATGATGATGGATTACTCAGGTACAAGAATAGAATATGTAATCCTAGTAGTACAACTGTAAAAGATGAGATTCTTGCTGAGGCTCACAAAGCTAAATATACTATCTACCCTGGTAGCAGTAAAATGTACAGAGACCTAAAACAAAACTTCTGGTGGAATAATATGAAAAGGGAGATAGCTGAGTAAGTGGCTAAATGTTTGACTTGCCAAAAGGTTAAGGCTGAGCATCAGAGGCTTGCGGGATTGTTGCAACCTTTGGAGATTCTGATGTGGAAATGGGACCAGGGTACTATGGACTTTGTATCTAATTGACCGAGATCACCGCGAGGTAATTATTCAGTGTGGGTTGTGGTTGATAGGTTGACAAAAACCTCACATTTTATTGCTACAAAGAAGACAGACTCTCTTGATAAATTAGCTGAGTTATATGTTGAAAACATTGTTAAACTGCATGGGGTTCCAACTTGTATAATGTCAAATAGAGATCCTAGGTTTACCTCACAGTTATGGCAGAAACTACAAAAGGCTTTGCGGACCGATTTGAAATTTAGCACGGTGTATCATCCACAGACAGATGGTCAGTCTGAGAGAACTATCAAGATACTGGAAGACATGCTGCGAGGTTGCATCTTAGACTTTGGGAAGAGTTGGGAAAGGTATTTGCCTCTAGAAGAATTTGCTTATAATAACAGTTACCAGGCTACCATTGGTATGGCACCCTACGAGGTACTTTACGGGTGAAAATATAGGTCTCCACCATATTAGGATGAGGTAGGAGACATGAAGACTGTTGATCCAGCTATTCTACTTGAGATGATTAAAATGGTTGATAATGTGAAACTTATAAAGAAAAGAATGCTTACTGCACAGAGTCGACAGAAAAGTTATGTTGATAGACGCCGACGTGACTTAGTGTTTACAGTGGGTGATCATATGTTCTTGAAATTTTATCTGCATAAGGGTTTGATTCGACACGGAAAGGGAGGTAAACTTAGTCCTAGATATGTGGGACCGTTTGAAATTATTGAGAAAGTTGGTGATTTGGCATTACCTCCGAGTTTGGGCAAAATTCATGATATGTTCCATGTGTCATTATTGAGGAAGTGTAATCCAGATCCTTCGCACATTCTAGAGCCAGAGCCGTTGGAAATCGATGAGTCATTGTCATATGTTGAGAAACCTCTTCAAGTGGTTGATAGAAAGATTCAAGAACTTCGAACTAAAAGTATTCCTATGGTGAAAGTTCTTTGGGATCATCATGGAGTTAAGGATGCCACTTAGGAACGGGAAGAGCAGATAAAGGAGAAACACCCGGAGTTATTTGTCGAATTATGTAAGAATTGCGTGGACGCAATTAGTTTAAGGGGGAAAAGGTGTGACGCCTGAGATTTTTCACTATATTTACACGTAACTATTGCATAATTACTTGAGCATTTTATGTGCATTTCTTTTCTTGTTTAATAGCTTTACTATTGGGCCCTATTTATAAGAAATTTATTTGTCTCAAATGTTCGGTTTAATATTTTTTCTAGATAGTATAACTTATAAAAGGAATCGGGAACTTGTATTTTTGGATTTTGGGGGTCGGGACCTTGCATTTGAAAATTGATTTATGCTCGGTTGAATAGTGTTACGTAAGTATAAACATTAGTTTCAATTAGTTAGCATTTAATTTTAGTTTTATCTTGGTTTGACTAATTCTTAGCCAACATTTGACTTGTTATAATACATATACTTATACATATATAACTAATACTACTCATACATGCAATATACTCATCAAAAAAAAAATTCCAAAATACCCCCTCCCCCCAAACCCGATGGCTCCCTAGAAGAAAAACAATGAGATTTCTTCACCAATTCTTGCAAGTTTGGCTTCTAGGCTTGATCTTGGGGAGTTTTGGAGCTTCTAGGACTTCTTCAACTAATTTACACCTACAATATTGTGAGGGAGTTGTATTATTTTGAGTTTAAAGTTTGTTTCAATTGTTTTGAAATTCTTGTATTGTTAATTATAGCTATATTACTTGTTATGAATGCTTGATATGTAATCTCTAGAGCCTATAGAACTATCTTTTGTAGCTTGATTTGCATGAAAGGAAATGATAAATAGTAATGAATTCTAGGGTTTTGATGTAACTTGCTATTTAGAGTGAATTGGTGCTTCATTTAGGTGCTTTAGACATTAGTGAAACTAGTTAGAAGCTCACATGAAGTTGAATTGTCCGAAAATGAGTTAAAGTGCAAAATTGGCTAACTTTAAAAAAGGGGTTTTTCACATAACGTAATCTGGGCACGTTTCGACTTTAGATTAGGTATCCTTGGGCCATGGAAGCACTTTTGGTGCTTTCGTTGAGTGAAATTAGGGTACGGATAGGGTAGGTGAAGTTAAAACTCACATGGGCCTTCCCGAGCTTTTGTCTCCAAAGTGAATTTTTAGGGCCTTGGTAGGTGTCCTTTGGCTTCTTTAAGAATGTAGAATGATTGGATTGTAGTTTTGGAATCTTAAGATTCATGTGGGAGAAGAATTGCGTAGTTAAAGAAAGGAGAAAAGTGATAAATGATTACCTTAGTGCTTGTAAGTGCTTATAAATGTGTTGTTGCGTGTTTTTATGGTTATCTATGATGCAATGGAGCTAATTGAGGAGTTTGTGGAATAATATGTCGTTTGTCTCCTTTATGTATATATCGTTACTTTGCATATATTGTGGTTAGTTGAAATGGCGGCCTACTTTATCGTCCTTCTTATATGTTATTAGATGATCTTGGTTCTCGTGGACTTGTTTTGGGGTTGCGCAATCTTTTCGGGCATGGTAGCGTTGAGTAATACGGGCGGCGTTGGACTTACCGTGCTCCATTGGCTACCATAGTTTCCCAGTCCCTTTCTCGTTGAGGCATACTCCCCTACCCTAGAGGCGTGGTTCATCTCGTTGGGGCATACAAACCTACCTCGGGAGATATGGGTCGTAGGATCGGGGTACATCCAGAGTACCCCATTTTTGGAGGAATAAGGGTTTTGTCGGTACTTGCTTGAAGATCTTGGCTCGTGGCTCGTGATTGAAGACAAGTTGAACTGTATCCTTTTTATATGTGGTTAATTACTTGTCTGGCTAGTTATGTTATTTGATATTTAATATGTATTATCTTGTTGCATTTCATATTACACGCCCCGGTATGTTGCATCACCTTCCTCGCTAGACAACATTGTTGCTTACACCTCATTTAACATGTTTCAGGAGAAGCTGAGGTGAATCCCCAACTAGTAGCTGTAGTAGAAGAGGAAGAAGTACAAGTTGAACAACTTCTATGACTTTCTTGTGTGCTAAGGTTGGCTATATGTGCAGCTTGTGTAAAGATGTTGATTGGTGTTCTTTCGAGACCATGTGGTCTTATATATATTTGGTGGATGTAACAAGTTGTAATCTTGTATGAATAATAGTAAAGTAGAAGACATGTAATAATTGATTCTAGTTTTACTTTCTCTTTTTGTATGCTTGTATATTTGATAGCTAGAAGGTTGAACTTGGCTTATCTTTGTGACTCACTACTTATGGTTAAAGTTAAAATTGTTTTGCATGCTTGTATGTTTTATATAGATTTTAAGGTACCAAGGCTCGATTAGTCTTGGAAAGTTGGTTGGCTATTGTTGATATGGAAGTTTGGGTTGTATGAGATGTTTGCTAGTGGCTCGAGACTTGTATATGTTTATTGCAGGTAACCAATTTTTCCACAGTACAGATGAGACTCTATCCGTGTGACGAGTTCGGACTTGACCTATAGTGTGGGGTTGGGTTCGGGGTGTTACAGATAATATGGTTAAAACTAACTTTTAAAAGATCATAAGATAAAGCTAGCCAAACAAGCAACTTTAATATGAGAGATCACTTGGACACCTTTAAAAACAACTTTAGTGCCCAAAGAACCTTAACTTTGCTTAACCACGAAATTCAATTTTAAGATATTGAGACTTTATAGTAAAAATATGAGAATATCCATGCCAAATCAATAAATGATAATTTGCGAGTCAAATTTTAATTAGACAAATTGACCACTCACAAGAATGTTGCTAATCATGATAGACATTTGAGATAATGACAAAATTTAGGAAGGTGATAAGCTGCAACAACAATAGTCCTATGAGAGTTCAAAGTATACTACTGCATATTCTCCTTCGGGCAAAATACACGACATACGGTATGAACCTCATCCTCATGTGAAATAGTGAGAAACCCCTTTTAATTCAAATAATTCAGAGAAACAAACATCCCAGAATCCTTATAAAATAATTTACACACTGACATGGAGACCCACTTTGGTGCAACCATCTACATCAATCACAATATTATTTGACTGGGACAACATCACCTCACACATGCTATTGCACATAACAATTAGTTCAAAACTAAGTTCCAATTTGTAACATGTAGCATAACTGAACCCCTTATATATATAGTGCATACTATAATTCAAGTTCCATTAATAATTGAGCCAGCGTGCAAATAACAAATTTAATGGAACTCAAACTCTTATAGATAGAACTGAAACAATTATCATAATAATTTCCAAGGAAGCAACCAATGTAGACTATCATTGATGAGAAAAGAGTCTGTAATGATACGTAGAAATTAATCGCATTAATCATGTGAATTTGTTTACCACAACTTGATAAGACAAACACATTCAAGTTTCAGTGAAATTCATTGACTAATGGTCATTACTTTACCAAGATCAGTTGCATGATAAATAAATTTGAAAAAAAAAGTTGACCATTACAATACATGACAAATAACAAAAAACTTGATCCTTGCCAAATATATTGCTACAATGGAATCAATAGAAATCATATTAAAGTATGATTAATGTCCGAGAAACAAGCAGTTCTAATATTATATAATAGAACAATACTTTGGTTTCTTATTTACTTTTTGGATTGTGATATTCTCTAAAATAATAATAATACTATATCCTCATGAACATGTCCCAAAAAAATAGAAGCTATAACTTTATCACCTAAAGTTTTAGTGTTTGTAGACCCTCGAATTCTACAATTAAGGTCAAGAAAATCCTCAACCCCTTTTGCTAGCAAGGTCCTGACAAACAAGAGCCACTAAGAACCCAAGATGGCATTGGGGCTCAGTATAGTAAAAGGTATAGGTAGTGTTTAGGGTATGAATATCATATCTTGAGGAAATCTTTCTCTCCCTTTAAATAAGTTTAGTCCCGTGGCTTTGGGACTAATACTAACCATAATGGTCTTCAATCAAATCTCGTAAATTATAGCGTCTCATAATTCATTCATGAGTTTGTCTTCCCCCTTTCTAATGTTTGTCCCTTTTTCCATGCATGCCTCTTACTAGGTTCATGATTGGGTTATTTTCCTTTGGGCCGAAACCCCTACGGGTATGACTCTTACCTAGGACCTTAGCTTTGGACCGACTATGTTATGATGACGAATGGCCTAAGGTGTATTAGCTCGCTACAATAAGTTCCTCATTCTTCAGGTCCAGTGAAGATTGGTCCTAGAGAGATGGAGTGCGTGGGTTGCACATTCCTGTGCGCGCGTGGATGGCCATTCTGTATGTCTTCAGACCTCGTGGGTCGTGTTGATCCCATGCCCTATCACTTTTTGCCACGTAGTTGTATCCTGGGTGGCAATTACTTCATTGCCAGTTGAAGCGACGTTTCAAGCTTCTTTTCATTCTGCCTTTTCATTTTCCCTCTATTTCGTCATCTGCATCACTCACAGTGCTTACTTCTCTCCTATCATCTTCCCGGGCAACCTATCTCAGTCATTATTACTGATGAGTGCTTTTTTCTTTAGTGAGAATGGCCGCACCACTTCTTTCCTTGGGTCATTACAACCCGACGTCATTAATAGATGACGACGAGATTTCTTATCTCCGTCGACGTTACCTTCTCCCTGAGAGTGTAGTTCGACCACCCTCAGACGAAGATCATGTTGACAGTCATACATCACAATGGGTATGCGTCTATGCCAAATTTTTTTAGGATGGGCTGCATCTACCCCTCCCTTAGTTAGCCCAGCAAGTATGTCGTCATTTTCATATTTTCTCGGGGCAGCTCATGCCTAATTCAAGGCACCTCATTTTATCTTTGGAAATGCTCAAAGAAAAGTATAAATTGGAGTTTGAACTCGTCGACATGCTTCACTCTTACCACCTAAAGAATTGTCCCAAATCAGAGTCGGGCCGCTATTCTGTCTCTTTCTGTGTTGGGTATTGGTATCTGGTCCCTAACTTGACCTCTAGGGATAAGAAATGGAAGGAGTTCTACTTCTGCATTCTTGCCTACGATATCCTTGGCATTACCTCGGACATTCCCTCCGAGTAGTGGGTGTTCGGTATGCCCTAAGCTTTATTCCTGATACTGCTAAGTAACAAACTCAACTACTTTGTCTTGCAAATCCGAAGGTTCAATTCCCAGTGATTGATCCGAGTGCCACTTCCCAGCAGTGTGTGGAATGATTGTTGGCGATTGCATAGCCTGAGTGTCGTTGGAAGTAACTCTTTAGCCCTAACACACTAGTTACTTGTCACTTATAGGCATCGGTTGCTAAATTGTACCGTAAGTGTACTCCTGTTCGAACTATCTTAACTTACTTCTGACGCCTGACATCTATGTTATTCTATTTCAAGGGATTCCATGGATGAGGGAGTACCTGCAACCACCTCTCTGAAGGATATTCTTCGAAGGCACCGCTTGGTCATTCGCTCCGAGTCGACACACCATGCAATCCCAAGTGGCTAAAGGAAGACGAATGCGGTGCAGGATCGGAAGTGGTGCCACTCTAGTATAGCTCTGTGGGCTCCATCAGGCTCAGCATCTGAGGATTCTAGGGAGGATGTCGCTGACTCCAATTCTGCTACAGTGAATACTGCCGATGAAGAGACGCTGGACGTCCATGTTAGTGACGCCCCTATGTCCAAGGATGCCATCGCTTAGGAAGCGCCAACTTCCGACGCTACCATTGCTATAAATGCTGCTAGATCAGGAAAGAACGAAGGTTTCGGTGATGAGCCAGTCCAAGATCCGTCTCATGCTGTAGTTGCGCGCGGTCATTCCACTAAGTAGCTTTCGTCCTCCCCCTAACTCTTACAAACTGTAGCGCCACGGATCATAATTCCTCTAGGGCTCATGCCACGATTCCCCAAGGTGAAGCCAATCCTCAGCCGTCCTTAGGCAAAGCGCCATCTGTTAAACCAAATCTCTTGTCTAACTCTTCTTCCCGCCAAGCTCCTTCTGTCAAACCCCTGAGAGAAGGTCTGAAGTGTCAGGCACCTCAATCCGACACATTCTTAGCAGAGGCTCAAGGTCTAATGCCTTTTTTTAGGCTACATGCTGCTTTCTCGAAGATACCAGTTTTTTTTGCAACTCCGGGCGAATTGTTAGGGCCTTGGAAACTAAAACATTTCTTGATGACGCTGAGTTCCTTCATCGGCATAGGATTGATCTCTTTGACATGGCCGTCGGGGCTACGGTTGGGGTAAACCGATGCTTTGTTTTTATTTTTCATTCCCCTACTTTCTTTTGCGAGTTTAACCTGTAGTTATTGATCTTTTCAAAATGTGGCTATGTAGAATTTGGCACGACAATGTCTTAAAGGGCTAAAACAGAGTTTGTGGGAGGCAAGGTTAAACGAGGAGAAGCTAGGCCATGAAGCTCAGAAGTCCTTTGAAGCCCTCATAGCTGCGCAGTTAGCGCTGTCCAAGGCAAACACTGCTCGCGAAGCTATGAAGAAAGGTAGAGACGAGGCTATCGCCACTACAACTGCAGTAGAACAGGCTAAGGGTAAGGCCATTACACAAGTGCACTCCTCTGCGGATGAGCGTGCAGAACCTCTACTTGACGCCTAACTGCAGAAGTCCGTAAGGCTCGAGGTAGAAGTACGTCATGCCCAGTTGGTCAGGCAATACGGGGATCTCGTAGCGGAAAGTGCTACCTGGCACTCCGAACAAATGAAGTTTTTTGACCAGATCCGGAGCAAGTGACAAGAGGTAGGCAAATTGAAAAATGAGCTCCGCGTAACTCATAGCCATTCCCGGGTTCTCGAAAGCAAGGTGGTTACTTTGGAAAGGCGCTGTGATGATATCCGTGATAAGAATACCTTGGTCACTAGAGCGCAGTGCTATCGAGAACATGCTGCTAACCTGTCTGCTTCTTGGGTTGTTGGGGCCATGGACTGGCTGCTAGAAGACTAAAGGGCAAAGCTTGCTGCAGAAAGGGATCGAGCCTCCGTCACTGTGGACGTTTTTGATGATGAGGGTCCTTCTAGTGCGATTGTGCTTCATCAGCCTGATCCTGAGGCCACGGAATCGCCTGGTGTTCCCTCAGCTGAACCAAGATAAACTTAGCATGAAATAGCTTGTAATACCTTTGTGCGTTGCGTAATAGTAATCTCAAACAGGTTATAATGATCTTGTAATGAATTTTTCATTTTGAAACCGATTCAGATACTGTGGTTGTTCATTTTGAAGCCGATTCAAATACTGTGGTCTTTTTTTTTAGCCGCTATCCTCGTGGGTATTCTAAGTTTTTACCCAACCGCAATCCTTATGGGGTGCTTCAGGCTTTGATTAGCCGCAACCCTTGTAGGGTACTTTAGACTTTTATTTAGCTGCAACCCCTGTGGGGTGCTTCAGGCTTTCACTTTGCCGCAATCCCTGTGGGGCGCTTCAAGCGTTTTGTGAAGTAACTAAGATAATATCGGGAACCGCACTAATTTATTCATAATCGATCATCAGTACATCAAAAATAATATTGTTTTAAATGAATCAAATTCCAACAATGTGGTAATTCTTTTCCATCTCCGTCTCACAGCCTATAAGCCCCATGTCCTGCGATGCCCATGACCTCATAGGGGCCCTCCCAGTTGATGCCCAGCTTGTCTGTATTGATCTCGACTGTATTGTGAAAAGTCTTCCTCAATACCCAATCTCCAACCTTGAATTCCCTAGGGTGGACATTTTTATCATGGTGTAAAGATAGCTTCTTTTGGTATTCCGCTATCTACCTCATTGTCCTTTCTCGGTTTTCGTCCATAGTGTCTAACTAATTCTGCATCTCCTATTGGTTGTATTTGTCAGTTAAATGCTCCATTCGGTATGAGGGTATGCCTATCTCTGGTGGGATTACAACCTTGGTCTCGTAAGCGAAGGAGAATGGTGTTTCACCTGTCGCGGAGCGGGGGGTTGCACGATACATCCATAAAATAGCTAGTAGTTCTTCTGCCCACTTCCCCTTGGCTTGCTACAATCGTCTTTTCATGGCTTCCAGAATTGTTTTGTTGGAGGCATCAATTTGCCCGTTCGCTTGAGGGTGGTGCGGGGTGGCATAATTGACTTAGATTTTCCATGTATCACAAAACTTTTTAAAGTCCTGGGACACGAATTGCGCGCTATTATTGGTGACCAATTCTTTGGGCACGCCGAACCTACATATCATATTTCATGGTGTTTTCGTTTGTGTGACTGGTTAATGGTCTTATGGTGTAATCGAAATAAACCGTACGCAAATTAAATAATTAAGATTAAATGCGAACTATCGTACTTGCATATCACGTGTTTCCAAAGGAAAACTTTTACCTCTTTGTCTCTGATTTGCGCATAAGTTTCAGCTTCCACCTACTTGGTAAAACAATCGGTCACTGCTAGCAAGTATACCTTTTGTCCAGGTGCCGCCGGCAATTTTTCTACTATATACATTCCCTATTTCATAAAAGGCCACGCGATAGGGATAGGCTTGAAAGGGTTTGGTGGTATGTGGATCGCCTGAGCATGCCGCTAACATTTGTCACATCTTTTTACATAGTTTGCCGCATCAACTCTCATAGTGGGACAAAAATATCATGCAGTTAGTGCGCGATTAACCAGGCTCCTACCACTGGAATGATTGTCACACTGCCCTTCGTGTAGCTTGGCCAACACGTACTTGACTTTGGACGAAGTGAGGCACCAGAGGTATGGTCCAGAGCAAGATCTTTCGTAAAGTGTATCTTCCATAAGGCAGTATCTTCTGGCTTTGGCCTACAACCTTCTGGCTTCACTCTTATCTTCTAGAAGGATGTTTTCCTTCAAGTAAGCTATCAGTGGTGTAATCCAAGATTCTGCGTAGTCAATAGCCAGTGCCATTTCCTTCTTTCCTACCTCAATTGTTGACTGCCCTAGAAATACTAATGGGATCTGTCTTTCTTCCTTGGACTCTGTTGTGGATCCCAGAGTTGCAAGGGCGTCGGTGCTCCGATTCTGGTCTCTACTAACTTGATCTAACATTAGCTCTTCAAATTGGGTCGTCAAGTCTTTTAAGGTTGCCAAGTAGCGGATCATTTTTCCCCCTTGGCTTAGTACCTGCCATTTAGGTGATTAACCACCAATTGTGAATCACTGAAAGCATTCACCCTTGTCGCTCCCAAGCTCTTCGCCCATGACAGTCCGGCCAAAAGAGCTTCATATTCGGCTTCGTTGTTGGTCACTATGAAGCCGCACCACATACCTTTTTCCATCGTAAATCCTTCAAGATCTCGAATGACTATACCGAGTCCTCTACCTTTCTGACTGCTCGAACCATCCACATGCAACTGCCACGCCCTACTGCTTTCCACGGTATCTACCTCTTCGTGATCAATAAATTCAGCGAGGAAATTGGCCAAGGCTTGAGACTTGACTGCCATCCGAGGCTGATATATGATATCAAACTCAGTCAACCCTATCGCCCACTTGGCTAATATGCCCGACAAGTCTGGTTTATGTAGGACAACCTTCAAAAGGTGAATTATGGTGACAATTATCCTATGAGCCTGGAAGTATGGTCTGAGATTCTTGGCTACGGTCACCAAAGCTAGCACTAGTTTCTCCATTTGACTGTATCTGGTCTTGGCGTCAGTAAATGCTTTACTGACATAGTAAATAGGTGACTGTTTTCACTCCTCTTCTCTTACTAGTACTGCACTTACGACTAATTCCGATACTGCAAGGTATAACAATATATCCTCGCTCGGCAGGGGTTTAGCCAATAGAGACGGGTTGTTGAGGTACCCCTTGAGTTAGCAAAAGGCTTCTTTACACTCCGAGGTCCATTCAAACTTCACTTTTTTCTTTAATGCCCTAAAGAAGGGTAGGCATCTGTCAGTGCACTTAGGAATGAACTGAGTCAATGTTGCGATTCACCTTGTTAACTTTGCAACTTCCTTGGTAGTTTTCGACGAAGGCAAGTTCTGTATTGCTTTGATCTAGTTTGGATGCACTTCAATTCTGTGCTTGGTCACCAAGTACCCCAAAATTTACCTACTTCCACACCGAACGTGCATTTTGCAGGGTTCAACTTCATATTGTATTCTCTTAATACGCCCAACGTCTACCTTAGGTGGGATATGTGGTCCGAGGCTACCAAGGATTTAACTAACATGTCGTCGATGTATACCTCCATGTTCTTCTCCAACTGCGACTTGAACATTTGATTGACCAATCACTAATAGGTTGTTCTGGTATTTCTCAAACCAAACAACATTCTCTTATAACAATAGATCTCTTTCTCTATCATGAAGGCCATTTTCTCTGCATGATGCATCAGGATCTAGTTGTATCTAGAGAAGGCATCCATAAAGCTAAGTAGCTCATGCCTCGTGTGGCATCTACCATGACGTCAATCCGGGGAAGCGGGTATGGGTCTTTTGGATAGGCCTTATGTGAGACCCCATACCCGCATTCATGTGCATTTATTATTCGGTGTCCTTTATGTGCATTTTAGTGTCTTTAACTATTTAAATTCCTACTTTATATTAAATATGCATATTATAATTAACCTTAATTTATATAAAATAAGAAACATACTATTTTAATTTGTATATTAATTGAATTAATTTTTTTATGTTCAAAAGATGCTTTTCATTATTTTACAGAAATAAACTCCGAAGTAAGGGACACTTTCAACTATTTTATTAATTTTTTTTACTCATATAATTAACTTACTTGGATCATTTTATGACTACATACATCGAAATTTATTTGTTTTGTGTTTCCGAAATGTAATTTATGTGATGCTAATATATTGTAAGATAGTTACTATTCATCAAATTTTTAACTATTTTATTCTTCTGATTTTGTATTTTTCTCATGTTACTTGACCTTTAGGAGGCATAATAAAATTGGAATTACATGCATAGCATATAGGGAACACGAATTATAAAAATGTTAGTATATCGCATGAATAGTAAACACTAGTTACATTTTGGGCCAAATTAGCCAACTTTAACCATTTTTCTTAACTAAACCCAAGCCCAAACCCAATAACCCAACCCATATTATACCTATATACTACTACATACACTACATATATCATAAAGCAAAACAAAGAGAAGAAGAGGCAAAAAAAAAATTCGGCCAAGGTAGAGAAAGAAGAAAAAATTAGGAAAATTCTAGGGTTGTCCAATTCCATCCATTCCAAGCTTGATTGTAGGGCTCTTGATCCAATAAATCCATTTCCAACCTTCTTCTACTTGTACATTGGTGAGGGATGCATATTTTTGTGCATTTAAAGTTAGGTTTAGTTTATGTAATTCAATGTTTTGATGCTATATAGTAGTAAAATGCTTAATTGAAGTGGTATTTGATGTTTTCTATGTGTATATGCAAGTTTTCTACCATTATTTTGCATTGTTAGACAAGTTTTAAAAATGGGATCTTGGAGAAGACAATGAATAATAAATTTTCCCTAGTTTGTGAAATTATTGCTTCAATACTTAGTTTAATGATTGTAAATGGTGCCACAAGTGCTCTAGTTCTTAGATTAATGCTTAGAAGTGATAAAATGTGGTTAGAACTTAGTTAGCATTGATTGAACCAAAAGGGGCCATTTGAGAAATTGGGGCATGTGTGTGTTGTGTATGTTTCTAGAGCTTAGTTAGGTGCCATAAATGGGTTATTGAATGATTAGTAAACTCATAGTGTTGTCTCGTTCCTCAATAGCTTGTAATTTGCTAGAAAATGCAAAGGGGCCTAAATTGCAAAGTGTTAACCAAGTGTAATTTGATGTGTTATAGGGTCCTAAATATGTTAAACAATGATCGTGGTGCATTTATGACATTGATATACTGATCGGGTTAGGTAGTTGCAGTATAAACGAACTAAGGGGCTTTTGGGGGTTAATGGGTAATTGAAGTTTAAAATGAATTTTACTAGCGTTGAGGGGTGTCATAAAGTGTCTATGTGAGGTTGGTACAATTGGTTTGTGAATTGCATGGCTTAAGTGTTAGTATGTTACTTATATGCAAGCCTTTGAACTATTGTTAGGTATGGAAAGAGTAGCTATTGAACTTGGCATTATTTAGATCTCACTTATTGCTATAAGTAGTTGTTTATATGATGTGAAAATGCTTAAGTGGTTGCTAGAGTTTTGTTGAACTTAGTTGTTACCTTGTGTATGTCACCTTAGGCTATCTTGTGCCCTTAATTGTTAAGTGTTATAAAGTGGTTAGCTTGCATTGCCATGAGTTTGTGAAGTAGTTAGTTGGTTGCTATTTTGTTGCGTGAGAACTCAATTATTAATCAGATGTTATAGCATTCTTGTATTCAGTGGGTCATGGTAGCGTCATGACACTCCGGACGGTTGATATCGTCGGTGTATTGGCATGACTACCATGGCTAGGTAGGGTCATAACACTCTGGACGGCCGATGTCGTTGATGTATTGGCTTGACTGCCCTGGTATCAGAAATGGCTGGTAGCATCGTGTCACTCCGGACAGCTGAGTTCGTCGGTGTATTGATATGACTACCACGAGCTCGTTCGTGAACTGGTAGCAATGTCAAGCTTGACTATATTCTACCCGAGTTAATTGTCTTTAGTCTCTTGTTGTATGTGAACTATCTAATGCTACCCTTGCTTGGACCCTATGTCCTTGGAGGATTGTTTGGTGTTATGTTTTTTTCAAGGGTTATTTAGCATTGTTATATTAACTGTGTCCTCAAGCCTTCAGGTATAAAAACTACTTTTGTCTTACCTTGAATACTAAATGTTCCAGGTTACTTCTTGTGTTCCTTCAATGTTAATTATCTTTATTTTTTAATGTCGTTTATGCATTGCATGAAATAGTTTTCAAAGCTTCTCTGGATAACTGTTCCCCTCCCTCACTGAGCAACTGTGTTTGCTCATTTATCTTTCTAACAACTTTTACAGGAAACACAAAGATTATCTACGAGAAGTAGAAGAACAAGTGGTGGATTACTTTGATTGCTCGTAATGGAAGTTGAATGTCCTATGTGATGCTGTGTATCTATATTTCACTTTGTGGTTGTGTAACCTTGTATGTATTAAGTTGTTGTATGGATGTATCAAAGTTTAAGTTGTTGGTTTGGTCGGTTTGTATAAAGTTTAAGTTAAAGTTAAGGTTGTTGATTGTATGGCTTGTAATATGAATTAATATCTAAATTAGATAAGTAGAGAATATTATAGTGGTATGATAATCGAGACTATGGACTTAGTATGCTAGAAATCAATGAAATGATGCTTGTATGTTATATTTTTGCTAAGTAGAAAGGCTCGGATGGCCTTAGGGACTTGAAAAGGCATATCTAATGAAGGTGGAGTATATTTATAAATGTTATATTATTGATTGTGGTTCATTTCTTCTGAGTGCAGGATTTGGATAGGCATAAATACAGGGGATATTCCGTCCGTTTTTCCTCGTTTTTCGTGACCTCGGGATTTGGATCGGGGCTCTAGTTCAGTGAAGGATCGGGGCATTTCACCTTATTCAAATCAGTAAAATCTATGCAGACCCACCACTTGCCTTTTTTCTTGGTTACTACCACCATGTTTGCCAACTAGTCTGGATATTAGACCTTCCTAATAGAACCGTTCTCCAACAACTTCCGAACTTCTTCCTCTATGATCCTAGTTCTTTCGGTTGCGAACTTCCTCCTTTTTTGTTGCACCGGTTTGTGGTAAGGGTCGACAGTCAGTCTGTGTGTGGTGATCCGCGGATCGATTCCAGTCATATTTGCGTGGCTCCAAGCAAAACAATCTTTGTATTCTTTCAATAACTTGACTAATTCCTCTTTCAGTTCGGGTTTCAGCCGTGCCCCTATCTTGATAGTTTTGTCCAGGTTATCAGGGTCTAGGGAGGCATCTTCGGTGTCTTCAGGGCTCGGCACTTTGTAACCCCCTTGTTATAATTGCTATTTTCGGATTCTCTCCTCGTCGTCCTTTGCTGTCTTCGACTTTGGCTTCAGGGCCGTCGCATAACACCTTTGCGCCTCCTCTAGGTCTCCTCTAATTTCACGATTTCCCCATCAGGACAGGAATCGTATTATCTGGTGGTAGGTTGATGGTACCGCCTTTAACTGGTAGATCCAGGGTCATCCCATAATCAAAGTGTAAGTCGATGAGCCGTCTATCACCAGATACTTCGTCATTGTGTAACATCCTTTTCCCATGTTGAAAGAGTTATTTCCCCGAGGGTACGCTTCGTCTCCCCATTGAACCTAGTAAGGGGTACAGTTCTTTTCACGAGTTGAGACTCATCTATGTCCATCTCCTATAGTGTTCCGGCCATGAGAATATTGGCAGAACTACCCTCATCTACCAAGATCCGTTTAACCTCAAATCCAGCTATCACTAACTTAATTAGCAGTGTGTGGTGATGACCGTTAATAATTCCCTCTTCATCTTTATGATCGAATGTCAAATTGTATCGATGTTGTGTTTCTGTGACCTGTTAGACAAGTATTACCTCGTCAGCTTTCCCTCTCTTTGCATTTTTTTGGTCGTCGATGCTGATTCCCCACTGAACTCAGACCCTCTGATAATGCACCCAATTGTACGGACTGGCTTTGGAGGTCCTTTTGGCTTATCCTTTATTTCCTTGTCTCCGATACTCAATTGCCGCTTCCCCATCTCGGTCAAGAATTGGGTCAAGAACCCTTTTTTCAGCATGTTCAGAACTTCAACCCTCAAATCCAAGCAGTCTGAAGTGGTGTGTCCATGGTCGCCGTGAAATTCGCACCACAGCTTGTGATCCCTTCTACTTGGGTGGCTCTTCAATTTGTCTGGCTATCACACATTAAGTAATTGTTTTAGTTCATTCACACATTCGGTGTGGTTGATGAATAGATTATTTTCCGGCTTCGCCGAGTCCTCTTCTCTGTCGCTGCCGAACAATTTACGTCCAAGGTGACGCTGCCTTAACTCTTCTATCTTTGTCGACACCGACACTATCTGCCGATTGTGAAGTGTGTATGGTTAATGTCGTCGAGGTTCCGATTAGCGGACGTCTCCTTTACTATATTCTTGCCAGGAGGCAACGCCTTGGCTACCTATTTCTTCTTCCCACCTCATCACTCATCTGGCTCTTTCAACTATCTCTTTCATGCTATTATATGCGTTCATTAACAAATCCTTATATAGATCGGATTCGGGCAGAAGTCCCTACTGAAAAGCAGACATGGCAGTCTCTTGATTGTATTGCGGAATGCCTATCATTTCCTCATTGAATCTCTGCACATAAGCCCTCAGGGACTCGTTCCTCCCCTGCCTAATTTTGCACAATTCGCTGGCTTTTTTCTTCACTTTTTTGCTGGGTGCAAACTATTTTAAGAATTCCGTCATCAATTGAGTAAATGATCTGACGCTGCGATTCAACAGGATTGTGTACTAGATTAATGCCGATCTCGTAAGATTGGATCCGAAACTCCTGCACATACAGGCCTTCTTCAAAGCTAGGGCTATATTTGTGGTCATTATACCCTGCTGAAAATGTGCAATGTGTTCATCAGGGTATGCCTTTCCATCGTACAGCTTCCACTGTGGCATATGAAACTTAGTCGGCATCTCTGCGAACTCAATATAGTCTTGGAATGAAGAGTCGTCATGTCTGTATTCAATGCTACCCCCACCTCCCATGTTGTTAATCATCTTTGCCGCCGCCCACGCATTTTGCTGTTGTTCCACCATCAGGCTGTCATCAAACGCTTGCATTGGTATCCCTATTCTTGCCGTCGGAAGGGGAGTTTGGTAGGAAGTTCCCCTCCTGGAGTAACCAATAGGGCTTCCACCTTCCTTCTTAGCTCCTCATTCTCTCTTCTCACTACATCCCTCTCCGCCATTGCCTCTTTTAGTTGTGCCTCGAGTGTTGCCTACAAGGCATTCAACCTTTGCTCCAAACTCTCTGATGCGTTTTTGGCCATCACTGATTCTCAGTCCACCACAGGTGTCAGTGACCCCACGATGGGCGCTAAATTGTAGACCCTCGAATTCTACAATTAAGATCAAGGAGATCCTCAACCCCTTTTGCTAGCAAGGTCCTGATAAGCGAGAGCCACTAAGAACCCAAAATGGCGTTGGGGCTAAAGGGTATAGGTAGTGTTTAGGGTATAAATATCGTATCTTGAAGAAATCTTTCTCTCCCTTTAAATAAGTTTAGTCTCGTGACTTTGGGACTAATACTAACCATAATGGTCTTCAATCAAATCCCGTAAATTATGTCATCTCATAATTCATTTATGAGTTTGTCTCCTTCTTTTCTAATGTTTAGCCCTTTCCCACTTATTTCTCTTACTCTAAGGTTCCTGATTGGGTTTATTTTCCTTTGGGCCGAAACCCCTACGAGTATGACTCTTGCCTAGGGCCTTACCTTTGGACCGGCTATGCTATGACGACGAATGGGCCAAGGTGCAATAGTCCGCTACAGTGCCTTCCTTTGTCTTTTGGGCAAAAACCATTTTAGTCCCTGAGGTTTGCTCTAAAGACCAAATTGGTCCTTCAAGTTTGTAAAAAGACCAAAGAGGTCCCTCCAATTAACTTTTGTTAGTCAAATGTTAATAGTCAAAGGGTTGACCGAGCTAAAAAATCATTATATCCTTAGACAACATATATTATAAAAGAAAATTACAATAAAAGTCTAAATCAGTCTAAAAAAACATAATTCACATCATTTGTGTAGGAAAAAAACTAAAACTAAAAAATATCAGTTCAAACAACAAATTAAATTTAGTAATATATCGTTAAAAAATGAATAATCATCATCGACATAATTAACAGAGAGGGCACCGGCCACAGAAGAGGATGAATCATGATTGTTTTTTTTTTAACGATATATTACAACTTTAATTTGTTTATGTTTGAACTGATATTTTTTAGTTTTTATTTTTTTTCCTACGAGAATTATGTAAATTATATATTTTTTAGATTGATTTAGACTTTTATTGTAATTTTCTTTTATAATATATGTTGTTTAAGGATATAATGGTCTTTTAACTCGGTCAACCCTTTGATTATTAATATTTGGCTAACAAAAGTTAATTGGAGGGACCTCTTTAGTCTTTTTACAAATTTAAAAGACCAATTTAATCTTTAAAGCAAATATCAGAAATTAAAATGATTTTGACCCTTTGTCTTTTTAATATAAACAAAGGCAAGTGAAAAGGTATCCTGACGACTCTTATCACAATTATAAGTTCTAATCTATTTGTGTATCGGAATGAAACTAATCCTGCACATGACAAAAGGGTCTTGTATTCGTGCTCTAGTTAATCATTGTCCACAAATAACAAAAAAGCCTATTGGTCATCCTTCAAGAAATATAATGTAATAATATATCTAAAAACAAAGCATAATGTTCAATACTATCTTTGTAGTATAATCATTATCCTCCTGATGAGGTACCTTTTACTTATCTTGGCCACGATACTAAAAATTAAGTTAATTTGATCATGTTTTGGATTCCAAATCATATATGAACCGCCCTAATACTACAAGTTGAATTTATTCATAACATAATCATGATTCACAACATAATAAAATTTTCAGGATTTATATATGAATTTAGAATATCAAATATAAAAAATGAATAGACATACCTATTTTTACCATGTGATTTGCTAAAAACGTTATGCAATACAATGTATTAAATCTTCCTCCCTATACCCTTATTTTCTAGAAGCTTTCAATGAGATTAATTCATGATAACACTACTATACGTATAAGATTCTTTTATAATGTAAGGGCTAAAGAGGAGATCTAGTTCAAATAGGAGTTTTACTAGGCCCTTCCATCACGGGTTTTAGTAAAATTAATAGTCTTTAGTTAACTATCCAATTAGACTTTTAATAACCAAGATGTTGAACTTAATAATCGTATGATCACATATAAACTTACTACTCAATAACTATCTATCAACCTATTTTATAAAAATTAAAATAATTAATTAATGTAAATCCACACTTTATAAAAATTTTCTAACAGTCTAATGCATTCTCTCATAAATGTAATATTTAGTAATTTTGAGACTTCATTTTCCAACTTTTTAAGGGAAGCACTTGCATTTCACCAAAATATTTAATTAAACTAGATATACGAGAATTTATTAGTGGCAGAATTGAAGGGTAAGTTTTATATTTTTTAAGCATTACTAAGCGGAAATTTATTCTTACAATAGTAAAGTACTAACAACATAGAACTTGTTTTTGGGTACGCAGAACTCAAACAGAGACCATATCTATACGCGCGTGTGAGTCAGAAACAAAGTACACGCTAAGCTCAACTGACCAATAGCACGTATCTTACACGCGCCATGCTTTTTTGAATAAATTAACTTTACATTACTTCAAAAAAATATTACACATTTTAAAAATTAATTTTAACACATATTACACTTAAAACAAAAATAATATAATTATTTAATATATACTTATGTACAAAAAATTTCAAAATCAATATTAAATAAATATAAAATATTTTATATATAACATAATATTAATTTAATCCTCCTTTAAATAAAAAAAAAGCGAGAATAATAGCTACCATTGACTTCATCAGTAAAATATCTCGTGAAAACGCTTTTCTTTGTTTTTAATTTTTTTGCTTATAATTGGCATTAAACAAAGCCAAAAATCGCTTTGTTTTCTCTCGCTTTTTATTAAACAAAAAAGGTTTCATAGATTATTATACAGAATCTTTTGAGCTAAAACATAGCTTTCCCACATTCTTCGTGTGTGTTGTCACTGAGCAAAATACTGCATAGTGACAATTAACAAGAAAAAGAAAAAGAAAAAGCAATGGAGTCTACTGAGAGTATAAGAACAAACCCTTTAAAAAGAAGCTTTGATGACATGGATTCCAAGCCTCAAACTGAAACTGAAGCCATGGATGTTGATCAACAGCAAAGCTTCATACCCAGAAAGTATGTTTCACTCTTTTCTTTAATTTTTTTACTTTTTTCTTTTTATAATTTTTCTGTTTTCTTTTGTTGCGTGGTTTTATGGGTATCTGTGCATGTGCATGTGCATGTGTGTGTGTGTGAGTGTGTTTGTATCATATGTTTATATGTGTGTCCAGTCTGTATGTAAATATGTGTGTGTTTTTGGGGGGTGTGTGTGTTGGTAGGTACCAAATGAAGGTGTTTGAGGAAGCAATGAAGAGGAACACAATAGTTTCGATGGAAACTGGTGCTGGCAAGACTCTGATCGCAGTGATGCTGATCAAAGAAGTGGCAAAATCTTTAAAGCTTAGTGATGATAACAAGTTAATTGTTTTTTTAGCACCCACTGTTCATCTTGTTAGACAGGCATGTTTTCATTATTACCCCCTTTTTTCTTTAGTCTTCATTTGATTCTTTATATATAAATAGCTCCAATGCACTTAATTTGCCTTTCGTTTTTTCCATTATTCCGAATGTGTGTGTCTGTGTTTTTTGTTTTTTCAAATGTATTGATGCTTAAGGTTCACAGCTTCCTAAGTTACTATATGTTTGAATTGATATCTTGTTGGAAAAGTTGTTTTAGGAATCTTGTTTGATGTTATATTAACTTCAATTCGTTTATTTTTCACCCTCTGCTTCTAATTGCGGATTTTCAAATTTCTTGAAATTTGAGGAGCCCCAAGTAGCTAGGCAGCCGGGTGTACAAATCTCCTGCTGTGGATTGGTTCAGGAGAGGGTTGAGCTCACTTTGAGCTGAAGGGCCACAGTAATTTTTTCTTTTTTAAGAAAACAAAATTTTTGCTTCCCCTACCCCACGCCCATGTGATTTAGGGCTGTTGTTGTATTATTTGTCTTTTCAGTTTCAGAAAATAATTTGCAATTGTTCTCAAAGTTTAAAATTGATATATCTATTTATATATACATGTGTTTCTTTAATTCTATGTGATGTGATTAGATGTTCGACATTGTGCTCTTTGCCACAATTTTCTTATTTGTCTGTTTGTTCTTTTATAATGTATATTGCAGCAATGTGAGGTTATAAGAACTCACACGGAGCTTCTAGTTGACGAATACTATGGGGCCAAAGGAGTTGATGAATGGAAAGTTGAGAGCTGGGAGAAGGAAATTAAGGAGCATGATGTAAGTTGGATATTCTACCATTTCTGTATACTGGTTTCATCAGCAGAAAAATTTGGGGGAACGTTCTGTATTTACTATCATGGTTGTTTCTCGAATGTGCGTACATTTTTACTTGTCAATACACTGATATAAGATGAACAAATTGAAGCTGATCATTTAATTGAGGAATCCATTTATTGATTTGTTGAATAAGCAAGTTATTTCATTTCCAAGTATAAATTTATACGTGTACATATAAATGTTAATAATTAAACTGGAGAAGATAGCATGAGGAGCTGATGGTATATATGTCTATATGTCTTGTATTCGATGGCTTATAGAGAAAGAAGTGGTCTATATTGAACTATTCTTGAGATGTAATTGAAAAATATCTGACAAGTTGAATTCCGCATTTCAATGTAGAACTGATTAACGTTTGTTATCCTTGTGTTTTGATAGGTACTCGTTATGACACCTCAAATTTTGTTGGATGCTTTGAGGAAAGCATTCATGAGTTTTGAAGCAATATGCTTCATGGTAATAGATGAATGCCATCATGCTGCTGGTAACCATCCGTATGCAAAAATAATGGAGGTAAAGATCAGTTCATATCAACATTATCACTCCATTTCTTGATGATCGATTGACATTTTCTTCTCTGACAAAAAAAGATTGGCATTTTTTCACTTTCTCTCACAAATTTAAGCTCTTGTTGCATTTCATAACAAGCTGGGAAATTTGTTACTGATGGCTATCTTCTGGTCATTTAGGAATTTTATCACAAATCGGTGAAGAAGCCGAAATTATTTGGGATGACCGCATCTCTTGTTAATGGAAAAGGTAACCCTTTTCCCCTTTCCTTCTCCTTCTAGTTTCCTGAATCAATGTGAAAATTAGGGAGGTTGAATGCATGGTCCTATTTATTTTTCTAAATTGGTAAAGACGTCAAGCTTTGGAAGAATTTCATTCGATCTCTGTATTTACTTTCAAGTTCACGCCTTCCAGTTTGGGGACATTGGATGCTGGAATGAACTAGATGTCAAATCTCAAACTACTTTTCTCTTGAATAACTCGTTTATGCTTGATAATTCTGTCTTTACAATCTTCAACCGAGTGTGAGGGCAGAAGCAGAATTTCACCTCTTGCTCTTTATCCTGGTGCTTCCACGTTTTCCCATGTTTTTCTTTCAGATGATGCAGGTTGAGCATCTGCTTAAAATATGCATATTTCTTTCATTGTGACCTATGTGCTCCTGCCTACTATGTATCATATAGGCAGGTGTTAACTCGCGCATTGATTGCTCTGTAATGCTATTATCTAAAACTTTCTGTATAATTTGGTCCAAGTGTTGAGAAGATACTTTTATATTCCTTGGTATTGTAGGCGCTTTCACGGAGAAGGTTACCTTTTTGAGTGTTTGGAGCTAGTACCCTAAAATATTGTCTTTGCTGTTGAATCCTGATTTGTTACAATCGTTTGTTCTTCAAATCAACCCTGAGATTATCAGAATCAAATCCTACTCTAAATTGACTTTTGATGTTGCTCCAATTCAATAATTTGGTTATTGAATTCTTCAACATTGATGTTAGAATTACTTCTCAAAAAATATTGATGTTAGAATTACAATTGTCGAGCCTAGTCATGTTTACAATTGGTAGCTATGACAAAATAGGGGAAGGCTACAACCAAAGGAGAACAGAAGTGAAAACGGAAATAGATACATCACGACAGTAGATAGATGCCATTTGCAGTACCAGTGTGAAATTGGCCAATAGGTGTCTATTTTTGCAATCATAAAGTGAAATATTATATAAGAGCGGATACATGTTTTTGGCATATGTGAATACTAAAATATATGGCATTTTATGTGCAATAGATATGTTTATTTACTGAGGGAAGAATTCTCTCTGGTTGTCATTTGTTACAATTATTCCTGAAGTATCATCACATATAAGTGACATATGGGTGGTATCCATAACCAACAACAATGAACCATTAGTGTTGACATGGTGACTATATACTACTATGGTGGATCTACAATCTGAAGCATATTTACCAAATCTGCCCCCTTTGGGAACCTCGTACCGGAGTGCACGTTCCAATTCATGGTACATTTGCGTACTGAAACGCTACAAGTCATGTTCGAATTCGCTAAAGTTAGTGACCCAAGCACTATTGAAAGTTTTACCAAAAAAATAACGATAGAGAACATAGAACCTAAATTCCTAGTCCACTCGAATATGGATGCGAGAAGCAGACCTTTGTTAAGATATAACAATTTTCTGGTTTGCTTTTGTGTCTTGTGCTTGATGTTCAATACTTGAGAACTATCTTAACTGTTGAATTTGGATATTAGACTTTAGACTAAACTTTGTAGCAAATTGATTTTAGTAATTAGTAAACAGAAAATATTATCGAGACGGAAAATATTATTGCTCTACATAATATTTGGTAAATGGACCCAATAATGTTTCACAGGTGTTCGTGAACCCAATTAGTGTGCTGAAGAAGTCTACCCCCTCGTACCCCATAAACTCCTAACTACTGTACCCTTTACCCGAACTTGTACCAGACTCAGAATGTACTATGAATCTGGTAATTACAGTCTGAAGACAGTCAAATGTAGGTCACTTTATTTGAACTTTTGCAAGTAATGCCACTAAATGGCATATATATGATGGATTTAATTTATCCATTTTGCTGGCTTTTTCAATTGAGAATATTTCATAAGTATTTTGACGACTACTTTCACTTCCACTCTGTATCATATGTTAGAGGGATGAGGCCTCTTCACATGTTTGGTTAGTGGGAAACCCCTTGTGGCCTATATCTCCTGTTCACTTCTCTCTCTCTGTCTCTGTCTATGTGTACATATATATTGTTGAATGACTTCCTTCTTTGTCAACTGTTGTTTCTTATTTCATTCCTATGTGTTCACACCACCATTAAATCAATTGCCCATCATCTAAAATGATGACTTATCTGCATCAGGTGTCTCATCAGACAGCAACTGTGAGGAGCAATTTTCAGAACTTGAGCTTCTCTTGGATTCCCGAGTAACCTCTGATAAATCTTTATTCATCGTAAAGTAGTTTTTAGTAGTGTGCATTAGTTAGAGCAGCATATCTTAGAGTTGTCGTGTAAACTTATGCATTTTTTGCAGATCTACACAATAAAGGACAGGAATGAACTAGAAGAATTCATGCCCTCCGCAAGGCAGATATGCAAATTTTATGACCCAACTGCGTCTTCCAATCTGCAGTTGAAGGAAAAATTGGAATCATCTTGGTCTAAGGTAAATGTTTTGAGTGCATGCACTAGGATCAATAATCAGAAGGAAAACATGGAAGAAAGAGCCTTGGATATTTGTTGGAATCCTTAGTCAATTTTTAACATCTTTCTGCTAGCTCCAGAAGTAAACCTTTTGGAGGTGTTTCCATGGCCTGGTGGGTATCGTCATTTGGAAATCCTAGCTTGTTTAATTCTACATGTTTTTATGTGCTGACGGTAAAATTTTGCAGTTGGATTTAGCAAAACTCTTTAATTGGATATATTACATGACCCCTTCACTCCATTGACTGATTGAACTTTTTAGTGGTGTGAGGTAACACTTTTTCTTATAAAAAGCTCACAACATAGTGTTTGATATCCCGCTGCCCACAAATGAGTACGTAACATATGAGACTTATGTCGCAGGCCAGAATAATTACTTTAGCCTATTTCAACTTGGCCTAAATTGGGTAACCTTCTTGAGTTATTTAAGCCCACAATACTGACTAATAAACCATACTTTCTTCTTGTATTCTTCTAATGTGGGGCACTACAATCTGCCCTCATTGAGGCACAATCCACAGACCATGATCAACATGTAATGCAAGATTCTAGATGTAGCTCGTACGAGTTCAAGATGTGACCCTTATGCAACCACACCATGTATCACTTTTCCCTGTATAGATCTTAGTTTCCTTGGTACCAGTTTGCGACAAGTAGCAGTTTGTGGAGGTCGTTTTGGTTTTGATGGCTGGGCCAAATTTTGCACCTTTTCTTCGATAGTTGGTTGTTTTTTGAAGTTGAATTGGAGGTAATCTTGTGAAATTTGACTAGTCCTTTCTTCTACAATTTAATAGTTCAAGGCTTGAATTATGGTCGATTAGTTTGTAGTTCCCTTGTATTATATATTCATAGTTAATAAAACAACAGGGGCATTCTTAATGATTTGGCTATTTTGATTTCCTTTTGATGCTTGCTTACTATCTAACAAATATGAGAATGGACCCGTATGTAGGAATCATGTTTCAATTCCACTCCTTGTTCCTTGGCTTTATCAAATGCTGTTAGGCCATGCTTTATGTTACTTGGAATGTGAATGGTTGTGGTTTGCAGAATAGGAACAGAAATGCAATTTGCTAGTATATGTCATGCCTTTTTGAATATCATGGAATTCCTGAACGCATTAATGTTTCTTGGTACATAAATTAGAAGTTTCTGAATTTTTTTTGCTAGAGGTTTCTGAGTTAATATAAGTAGGACACCATTGTTTTTACTTACAAATGTAGTATGAATATCAAACGAGACAGCTTCTTTGGAATAGTCTGGATTACCAAATTCAGTGTTTCAAATTGTTTATGCATTACATTTTGGATCACTTGTAATAATTTGCCAATACCTAGGGGTTTAGCCATCCTTGATAGCAATGGGCCATTCATAACATTCCCATCCTCATTGCATTCTAGAGTCCATTTAACTCCTGCCAGATGCACCTTAACATACCAAATGCTACTTACGGGTCCTTTTCTCGCTTCAAATAAGCTGAGATAAGCTCCTTAGTCCTCTCAAAATCAAACTTAGGTTGCTAAACAAAATTTCTCTGCATAGTTAATTGTGATCATGTCTTGGGATGTGCAACTGCTTATGTTTGTCTATCATATTATTAAAGGAAGACAGGTGCATGGATTTACAACTGATGGAAAATTGAAAACAATTCTGTTTGGATGTAACATTTTAAACATATATCATGAGTTAGTTGCATTAGAACCAACACTTATTTTGTTTTCCTCCTCTTTGAATGGTCAGTTCGATGCTGTTTTGCTTGAGCTGCAAAGTTCACAACCAAGTCAATATAAAGATATTAATGACAAATCTGAGTCGCTGCGCAAAAGGTTATCCAATGATCGTGCAAAGATCTTGTGTTGCCTTGAAGATCTTGGCCTTATATGTGCATATGAGGTACAATTCAATTTGCAGTATCTCTCAGCAAAACTTTTCAGTATTATTTAAGAAATTGTGAGAATTTGGATATTCTTTCTCTTTCACAGTATTCTATTATTTATTTCTTGTCCACGTAGACAGTCAGGTTTTGTAAACTCTGTGTACAATGTACACTTTACATGTATTGCTGTCTTTCTTTTGGATTCTGTTAATTAGTTTATTGATGCACTAGTTACAAATAATGTTATCTTTCTTTCTGACTATCTAATTGGTTTTCTGATGATTACCTTGTTCATAAACGTTTCCTCTCATTTTATTGTTAATATTCATTTTAATTTCCTTGTAGGCTGTGAAAGTCTGTATAGAGAATGCTTCTAACATGGATGAAGAATGTGATTTTCAGAGAAATAGTTCTTTGCAACATATAAATTATCTTGAGGAAGTGTCATCAGTGATAAGGAAGTCACTGCCACTTGGTAATTTCTTAATTTCATACCCTCCTTGTATCATTTCAAAACTTTGAGGGTTATCTCTTGTTTGCATATGCTGGTGCCATTTCTATTTTACCTGTCGCTCTATGTATTTATTATCTTTAAATTGCAACTGTTTAGACCTGAACGTGTCCAAAATAGTCTTCACGCTGGTAGTGTTGAGATTTTATCTCAGTCAGCCAATAGCTTGCTATGCCTCATGTTTGGGACTCAAGATGGCTAGTGGGATGAAGCAAAACTTATGTTTGAACATTTTTATTTCATAAACATTATGTTCATGCATCTCACATGCTCATGTATCTTATTATTGGCCTGGCTTTTCTTTTCTTTTTTTTCTTCCTTTTTCTCCCCCTTAAAGTCTGATAATAATGCAGTGTCTAAAAAATTGTTATCAACAATTGTGGTTTTTACATTTTTTTAAAAGTATTTCAGAGGTCTTATTACTATTTCCTTCAATGGATCTGCTATGGCTTGGTTTGGTTTGGTTTGGTTTGGTTTGGTTTGGATCTGCTATGGCTTTATCTTAGTCTTGACATAAGTTTTCAGGGCAAATTACAGTCAAGTCCTAGGAGGTAAATCTGTCTCATGCTGAACTTCCAGAAGTTTAAGAGTCATATGGGTTCAGCTTACTACTAATACCTAGCTTGCGGTTAACTCTATTCTTTTACGTAAGAATTTTTTGTTCAACCTTATGGGTATTCATGGGTTGCTCCAAAGTCATTTGATGACGAGATTAGAACGTGGAGTGGTTTAAAGTCATCCAAGCACAAAAAGAAGATCATTCGTACAGTTCTCCTTGCCATTATTTAGACCCTATGGAAGGAGAGGAATAGGAGAGCTTTTGAAGGGAAGGAGTTATCTATTTCTTTTCTGAAATATTATTGGCTTAATGATCTTTGTTTTTGGATTAGGGGCTTGTGTAAATTTGATGTAGATAGCTTACAAGAAAGTATAGATAGCTTAATTAGCTGATGAATATATCTTTGGGTTGCACCCCCTTTGTGCATATCAATAAAATTCTTTACTTCTCAAAAAAAAATTAAATATTTTGCTGTCATCCAAGTCTTCCAAAATATCTTAAAAGTTAACCAATAAACTTAGAAAAACTTAAAACGGATCACCTTACTTTCCTGATGTTCAACCAATAAAACAAAAGAATGAATCAGGAAGAGAGAGAGAGAAGCGGAGGAGAAATTATGGGAAGCAGAGAGAAGAAAGGAGAAAATGGACAAGATCAGGGGTGTGTTGAAGACTTCAAATAAATTAATTAGACCCATCTCACAAAGCTTATGCATTTAGATGTGCTGGTTAATTAATAGGATGGAAGAGAGTTATAGAGTGGACCTCCGGATTACTAGTATATACCAACTCTGCAAATTTACTGCACTAAAGGCCTATAATCTGGTGAATACAGTCAAAGCCGAAATTAGAGAAAATACGCTATATAGAAACTAATTCTCTACATCAAAAGGATTGAATAGTTAATTCATAAGATGTAGCCAAATATTAGCTAATCTGAAAACCCAATGTTGCATAAAAAACGCTAAACTATTCCCTCTTAACTTATAATTAGCTTCCCCTCTTAGCCTGGGGAAAAGCTCTACTCCAGGGGTTATAATGCTCTAACAAGCTGATTATTACATTACTGATATGAACAGCTTAATATGCTCAATGCCTATTCATGGCACAAAAGGAGACAGCTCCATGGTAAAGATGAATCAATTCTGAAATTAATCATTAGCTGCCCCAAACTGAAATAGAAGAAAGTAAAAGAATCCAGGATAAGAATCAAGTGACATCCTTCATAGACGAGATGTTGAAATTAAAGTCGTTATGGCTTTTATATTAAGATTCATGAAACAAGGAAATGCCCTGGCTGAACAGGTCAATCCATTGTTCTAAGATCATAATCTTTTTTGTTAACTTAGTGGTGGTGATGAAAGTCTTGTCTTCAATAAGATATCTCATCTTCTGAGGAAAACTTACGTATTCATGGTATGTCATTTCTTAGCTTGATGGTCATTGGTCTTCTGGTCAATAACTATTGAAGTTTAAGAAGTACGCGCATGCAATATATATGTGGGGATGGGTTGAGAAAATGGGACACCAGTAATATGCAAATCATTTCAGGTGTCATGATATCCTATCATGTTGTATTGGAAATAATTTGGGAAAGCAAATATGTGATGATACATCTGTACTCAAAATATTTGCTTGCAAAATTAATATGTGTCATAACCATGACCTATTTCAAGGTCCATGCTCCACTCCTGGAGAACTTTCTTATAATTATCTTGGTCCCATACAAAATCACTCAAAGGGTTGCGAACAGCCATGCGAGTAAATTGCACTCTTGCATGTTTTGACTATCACCTGAATCCTTTTCAACATTGGATAGGAAACAGTCACCTGAGTTCTTTTCAACTCAGATAGAAGACATTCTTTAGCACTTCTCTTTTCCTCTAAATCTCTCTCCTCTCTTGCATGGCAGTTGTAGCGACACTGTGTATTGAAGTCTAATTTAAATTTTCACATTCTCATGCTCTGGTGTATCTGCTTGTTCTTGCTTTCACTCCACAAGCTGATAACTCAAACCCTGATATAACTACAATCTTTCTCTATCATCTCCATTGGCTTTTACCATTCCATTGTACAAGATGCTCTTTTGTTGGTGTAACAGTCTGTCATTTGCTCATCCATGGCTATAGTACCATCATGCACATGCACTTACCAGTGCAAAACCATAATAGCATATATGCCTCATCCAAAAATTGCCAAACTTGGAAGATGGAAATAATTTTTTATATGTACAAATACTATCTGTAATTAGATTGGTTTGTAATGTGTTTGTAAATGCGCTTATATAAAATATGTGCTGTATTCTCATGAGACCAAGGAAGATATTGGACATTGGGTTGGATAGGATGCAAATTTTGGGCTTGGAGTTGGAGATGCTTGTGTAGTCTGGAATGTCAATTATGAGGATAGAAGTTTGAAGGACTAGTCGGCAATCAAACTTGGAGACTTTGCGACACCCCAAACTCTTGCTTTGTACCTCATGGCTCAGCTTCATGCTAGCTAATCCGCTATGAAAAGGAATTCTTAAGGTTGCTGATTGGAACCAAAGGAGCCTTTTATAATGGACACATAGTACTCTTTCCATCAGGTGCAGAACATAAGAGGGTGAGTTGGGATGTGATAATTAGCCCTTGTTAGATGCGATGTTCATGTTGCTACAGAACAATAATCTACGACTAACTACCCAGCATGAGCCAACGCGTAGCCTAGAGACCTTGGTGCATCAACTATCACACGGTTTAGAGAAAGCACCACCTCTTTGGGAGCTCAAAGTTCAGATTTTTGGTTCCATGATAGTCTAGACTCTAGAAGACTTTTTGGTCTAAAGGAAAGTATCTATGGTAGCTGGCTCTTGATTGGGATGGAGTTTCTTGAAGTGGTCTACCCATTTTACCCGTTTAATTGTGTTTTATTATTTTAGTATTGTGGGTCACAACAACGACCCAGAGGTCTTATCATAGGTCCGATACGAATAACGTGGTTTTTGGGTCCGGAAAGAGTGATTGGACAAGGAGTATGAAGGAATACAAATGTTCCCGAGAATAATTTGGTTTAATTCTCAGGAGATCAATATTGAAAGTTTTCTTTTCTCTTGTTGTTTTGTTATTGTCTTCTATTTGTTTGGTGTGCTTCCTTGTGCTGAATTAATGAAAGATTATACTATTAAAGTAATTCATAACCTAGATGGAGAATTGTAGTGCCACTTTCCAGTTTCATAAGTGCTGTCGAAAATAAAAAGCTTTATATAAAGAGTCAAATTCATGGGATCTTGCTGTAACAGAAGGACAACATCTTATCTTCTGGAGTTTTTAGACTTGCTTTTGAGCATGATAAGTTGAAAATATGTCCTACCAAGCTCACCGTTTGAGTTGGAAAGGGATGCTTGGCAGCCTAAACCACGTTGAATTGTATTCAGTATTTTAACATATGCCCTTTTCTCGTAACCGTCTTGTATAATTATTGCCAAATATATTTTCTCAAATTATGATTTCTTTTTACCTGTAATTGTTGGATTAAGGTAGTTTGCTTTCTTTTTTCTTCACTTTCTTCTTCTAACACATTCACATCCCAAGTATATTTTCTCATGTTGTGATCTCTGTTTTACTTGTAATTGTTGGATTAGGGTAGTTTCCTTTCTTTTTCCTTCACTTTATTCTTCTAACGTATACATTTCATGTGTACCTGTTGTATTGCTTCTCGTAGACAATCTTATGGAAGTTTGGCTTATATCTGTTACGTCATAAGTAAAATTCAGACTTTTCTTATTTGTTTTAGTCTTTACTTTTGGTGATGTAAATAAGCACGCTCATGAATATACAGAAGTTTGAAATGCCATGCCTTAATGGTGCTATATGTTTTCTACTGCCATTCTGTCAGATTTTGGTTTCTCCTTATGTCAGGAATCTTCATTATTTTGTCATTTGCTTGCCATCTCCTCAGACCATGAGAAGCTTCTGGATCTTGGATATGATTCTGAAGAGACCAAGAGGATGGGCCATATATCTGCAAAGCTACACCAGCTCCTCGAAATTTTTAAATCATTTGGGTAGTTCATGATGCATTATACAATTTTGACTTTGAAATATTTTTTATTTGAAGTCCTTCGTTCCTTTTCTTCTTCCTGTCTGATTGGAAAATTATTACTTTGTCTTTAGGAATTCTGAGCAAGTGCTTTGCCTGATTTTTGTTGAAAGAATTATAACAGCTAAAGTAATTGAAAGAGTCACGAAAAAAATTACACATTTGTCTCATTTCATGATTTCGTACTTGACTGGAAGTAACACTTCAGTTGATGGGCTGGCCCCAAAAATGCAGAAAGAAACTCTGGAATCATTCTGCTCTAGGAAGGTACATAATTTTATCTTGCATGGCTTGAAAATAATATCTATATCTATATATGTACATATATTCATTTCATTCCCTGTTGAATCTTCTTTTGATCCGTGAAAGTTATACATTTAGGTCAATCTATTGTTTACTACTGATGTGATAGAGGAGGGAATTCATGTGCCTGACTGTTCCACAGTGATACGCTTTGATCTACCAAAAACTGTTCGCAGTTACATCCAGTCACGGGGAAGAGCACGTCAGAGTAACTCTCAATTTGTGCTGATGCTTGAGAGGTGAAAGCATTTCTACCCTGGCATGTAATTAGTGGGTTATATACTGAACTGACTATTACTAGAACCTATTGACATCTCCTTGGTGTATGTCTTGCTCTCTTTAACCATTCTATTTGTAAATATATTCCAGAGGAAACAAAAAGCAAAGAGATCAGATGTTTGATATCATAAGGAGTGAATATTCTATGGCCCAAACAGCTATAAACAGAGAACCAACTACTTCTTTTGTAAAAGCTCATCCAAAGAAGGAAATGGATTCATATTATGTGGAGATAACTGGAGCCTCAGTGACTGTTGATTCTAGTGTCAGCCTCATAAATACATATTGCGGAAAACTCCCGAGAGATAAGTATGAATACTTTCTTGCGTAATTTCAATAATATGTCTTATCATTCCAGTCAGTCGGTTTGGCTGTCTCTCTATCTGTGTATAAATATGTAAATCATTCTAAATAGGGGTATTTTTACGTGTCTAGTATAAATATGGTTGTAGCCTTCCAACGAGGAGAAAGGATGAAAGCGGCTCTGTTTGGCCTATCTATGAAATTTTAGCTTTTGAGATGTAGAGTTTTTGCAGTAGAGCTGTGGTTAGAAGTGTTGTTGAACAAAAGTCATTGACTGTTTGGCCTATATTGGAAAATATTGAGTTTTAAAAAAATTTGAGGGCAATATTGTACTTTTAAAAATATGAAGGAGTATATTTGGGAAAGAAAAAGAAAACAACTTCCCGCATTATATAAAAACAGCTTCGCAAAAGCCTATTTTGAAAAGCTCCAATTTGGAGCTTCTTGTTTTTCAGCTTCTGCTTTTACTTAAAACACTTTCTGAAATGAGCCTAACAGATGAGATCAGCTTCTAAACTCACATGTAGCACTTTTAAGTGTCAAAAAGCTAGGCCAAACAGAGCCTAGTCTTTGCAAGGCATTATCAAGTCTCTTAAACAAAGTCAAAATTGAGTAATATGTGATTTATTGCTCTTGCAATATAATATGAACGGTTATCCTTTGTAGTTATTTCACTCCAAAGCCAGATTTTAAGTACTTGCTGGTGGGGGATTCATATCAATGTAAATTGACGCTGCCTCCAAATGCTGCTTTTCAAACTATTGTTGGTCCTGAAAGTAGGAGACCTCATCTATCTAAACAGCTTGTATGCTTGGAGGCATGTAAAAAGTTGCATCAGTTGGGAGCTCTCAATGATCATCTTCTTCCTTCCCGTGAAGAGTCGTCTTCCAATGAGTCCACTCACAATAAAAAAGCATCAGTATCAGGCGCTGGTATGTGTTTCTTAAAGAAGCTAAACAAGTATACTGATGTTTTTGTTTTCCTTTTAAAGTATATTGGCATTGCTTAGCAACCATAATCCTTCCTTCAGATTAGTCTTCCACTTTTCCAAAGCTGACATGATGTAAGCTTAAAAAAAATCCATCCAGAAATTTGGCATGTAATCAAGATAAATATTTTGCATCACATAGTATGATGCTAACCTGTGTTAAATTAACTCTCAAGGGCCACCATATTTGGTTCCAAAAATATTCTTTAAAGATGTCACTCAAGAAATGCCTCATGCTTCTGTGTCTTAGAATGTGGTATTGGGGGTTGAAACCCAAGCCACTACATGTTTGTTAACACAATTCTAATTTAAGATTGAACAGCTTTTTTGGGTACTGCATGTGTCATTTTACTCTGCAGTCGTCAATGTATTTTCAAATTCTCAATAACCAAGTGGATTGAGCAATAAAAATTGCTTTTGCAGTTTGATTAAAAGAGTGATAGCTTGCTTATTATTGAATGTGTATGTAATTTTAAGAGCATAACTTGATGGAGAGGGGAGAATATACATATGGGCAATACTGGAGAAGTATGTACTCAATCAGCCTGTAATATCTAATTACACACATACAGATTTGCATGTCTATCAGAGTCTATTGCATGACGTAAAGCAACTAAATGATTAGATTGAAACACTAGAAAAGTTTATATTTTCTGTAAGGAAAAATAGTTAATACTGGGTAACAATTAAGTTATTCAAATTTAAAATGACTTGACATCCACCGATAGATCTACAACGTGAATATATATAGAGTAAAAGTTTACAACATGTTAGGGTACTCTACCAAGTTCAAATTTCAAGTAAGGACTTGATAAAAAGCTTTTCTAAACAGATGCCTATTCTTCAAATTTCTTCTGGTTCTGATTTAGAGCCCTCTAATAGGTGTTAACAATTGGAATTGACCTTGATCAGTCTACAGCACATTGACATTCGTTCTTTTACATTCTTAGTCTGCTGGCCCTTCATCTTCAGGGTATAAAGATGTTGGAAAGAATCACTCTGTTGTAATTAATAGTTTCTATATAAGCTACTTTCCAGTGATTCAATTAGGCTATGATTATGAGCTTGATTGACGTAGTATAGGCAATAGTCTAGATTAGACAATACTCGGTTAGTTTCCTTATTAGACTAGATTTCAGGTTTCCTTATTGAACTACATTCCTAATTAGTTAGTTCATATTCTTGATCACCAAGTTATGAGGGCTATAAATAGACACTCTCATATTGCATTTCAGAACACTTAGTCATTATCACTTCTCTCTTCTAGAGCCACCGTTGGTAGTGGCTCCTATTGTCTTCTCTTTTTTTTTTCTTTCAACAAAGATTTTTGCATCTATTGTAATTTTTTGAAGGCACTACAAAGAGGAAGGAACTACATGGATCGATCTGTATAAGTGCATTGTCTGGTTGTTGGGGCAATAAACTCGATGGATTTCTTTTTCAAGCATATAAAATAGTTTTTTCCTGTAATATTGCTGAAGAGCATTATTCCAATTTTATTCTTTTGCTCGAGGGAAAGCTAGATGATGATGTAGGAAATGTTGACGTCGAACTTTTCTTGATTGCAAAGTTTGTGAAATCTTCTGTTTCTCACTGCGGGCAAGTGTTTATGGATGCAGAACAGGTTAGATATACTTAGAATTCTCAAATATAATTCTATTTTTTGTCTTGTAGTTTTTTTAATGGTATTATTTCCTTTTTTGAGTTTGTTGACAATATACATACTTGTTTCTATTTTGATTTCTTTCATTAGGTGGCGAAGGCAAAATGCTTTCATGAATTATTTTTCAATGGGTTGTTTGGGAAATTATTTATCAAATCGTCCGGTGAAAGACAGTTTTTACTTCAGACCAAAGAATCACTGTGGGATCAATCAAACATGTACTTGCTTTTACCCTTGGAAACCCAAGAAAATCCTAGTAATGGGTCTTGGGCAGTTAATTGGACAGCAATAGAATCTTGTGTTTCAGTGGCGAAATTTTTCAAGGAAAATGCTTGGTTGACTGCTGAGAAGTCTGAAAAGACCAGGGAAAGCTCCTTTCATGATAGGAAAGTTTTGGATGATTATGAAAGCACAAATGTTCACCTGGCCAATAAATCTGTTTGCAGAAATGACCTGGAAGATATGGTAGTTATGGCCATTCATACTGGGAGAATTTATTCTGTAGTGGAGGCAATTAATAATTCTTCGGCTGAAAGTCCTTTTCACGAGAACTGTGATGGAATTCCCTCAAGTTATTCATCTTTTTCCGACTATTTTAAGAAAAAGTAGGTTCTTCTTTCCTTGATTACTGTCTTAATTCTATTAATTATAACATCTCATAGTTTACTTCGCTCCTGTTCAGGTATGGAATTACTTTACTGTTTCCGAGACAACCTCTCTTACTACTGAAGCAAAGTCACAATGCACACAATCTTCTTGTGGATTTTAAAAAAGAAGGTTTGTTAAGTTGTACATATAGAATTATTGTTTTTTTAGCATGTCACCACATGATGTGCCATTTATGTTTGAAATTTGTCATTTTCAAGACTCTGAAGTTCCATATTTGAATAGTCATAATCTTGATAATTTTGGTGGGTGCTTGAAACATTAATTTTGTCTTGAACATGAGATTTGGTGAAGAATGTTTTGTAGTTGCAGGTGGCGGAAGCTCTCACTCTATCCATGTAATAATTCTATTTCTCTGTGGTTTACTTAGTATACAAAAGAAACGATTTATATCATTTGCAGATGCTGTATTCTGATGGGAAAACGTTCCTACTATTTCCCAATTTTATTCTGGCTTCCTAAATTTGGAAGCAGCATAAATCTATTCTCTTTACTCTCATTCTTTTAAGTCCCAAATTTCTGTGTACAAGTGAGCATGGTAGTTATTGATAACTGAATATAGTTTACAAGATTCTCTCATCCACACACAGGGCTGGGCCCCTGCAGTTGATTTTACAATTGGATGAAATGTTGAATGATGTTGACAACTCCGTGTTTATACAGAAGTCGTCTACTTGGGTCCTTAACTTTCAGTGAAAACTGAAATCCTGTGTTGAAGATGTATTAAATTTCCATTTGACATCTACTTTTGTAGAGTTGCAAAAAGAGTCTTCTTTCTTCAACTTATGCGGAAACAGAAATAAAGATGTAAAATAAGATAAGAAGAGTGACTTTGATGAATCTGATAACCTTCTCTCGTCTCCGATTAAATCTGCTTAGATCTCCTTTCAGTGACATGGAAGAACAATCTTTGCAGCCAGTATACTTCCACAGCTATCCTTGTACTATACCCTAAAGGCCAGCTATACTTTGAATATCTGAAATCACGATCACGTTAATCTTATTTGGTAAAAAAGTTCGAACATTTTATAACATTGTACGCTATCTCTGCTAGATTTTGGTCAAGAGCCTTCCTGTAATCAATTTGCAATGTTAGGAAACCATAATAATTAATATTTATATTTTAGGTATATTATTTTAATAAAGCTTTACATAAGAATTTGAATCCTTTTCGGAAAGGTTTTTGTTTAGGAATCTACTAAGAAATAGGAATAAGAATCCATTAGGGATCAGGATTACTTAGTTTCCTTATTTGAGTTTAGGAACTCCTATATAATGTAGCCCTTATGGGTGCTTTTCATAACAATTCAGCAATAATAATATTTTAGTCTTTTACAAGGCAAAGGAGGCTAATCGTTCGATCTTTCCTTTTTCCTTTTGTTTTTCAATTATAAACACTAACCCTCAATTTCCACCTCGAATCTGCAATTCACAAATGCTGACCCTAATTCCCAAATTAAGAACCCTAGGTTTTATCATGCGATTCTACAGAGTACCATTTCAAAGCATAAATATGGTGATTAGAATTCTATCAGTAGTTCCTAATGTCCTCGTATTTGTGAAATGAAGTCTTTTACTATATGCAGCATGTGGATATTTGAAACCAAATTTCATCAGAATATTCATCTTTGTTGTTATGTATTCTGGAGGTATACATGTTCTATCTTTTCATTAACTTTTAAATGCATTTTGAAATTCATCAAAGCTCCTGAATACAGGCTTTTAACTTGATGTGGCTATTGAGATCTTTTAAAAAAAAAAAAAAAAAATTCATCTCATAGCTGCTGAATACAGTTTTTAACTTGACATGGCTATTCAAATTGTTGGCAAGTCCTACCCAACTAACAAGGATTTTATTCTCTTTTAATGCTAAGATTGTATAGTCTGTAAAATCTGTCTTTTCCTTTTCTATTTGCAATTAGTTAGGCCCAGATTTCTAGGGATTGATTCCTAACTTGTTGTAGAATTAGTTTCTTAAAATAGTGGTCTATGTACTCTATATATTGTATCTTTCCATTCAGTGAATAAAATAACCAGAAATATCTTTCTTCACAAGTTTAGAGTTTGTAAATTCAATTTTGAGAGCGTGTTTGATATTAACAGATACTTCAAATGGAAAGAAACCTGAAGGTGATAGTTTGGCTGTGCCACTGAATTATGTTCACATGCCTCCTGAGCTTCTAGTTGGCCTGGATGTTCGAAGAGATGTCTTGAGAGCATTTTACTTGCTTCCGTCATTAATGCACCGACTGGAGTCTCTGATGTTGGCCAGTCAACTCAGAAAACAGATTGCATGTCATTCTGGTGACTTGCATATATCAAGCTCACTGGTTTGTATTCATTCTCGGTGAAAAATATCAAACAAGGTTACATCTATTTTTCCTCATCTAATTTATCTCTTTCATGATCAGATTCTGGAAGCTCTTACAACTCTCAGATGTAATGAGAGCTTCTCCATGGAGCGTCTGGAGTTGCTTGGAGATTCAGTGTTGAAGTATGCTGTGAGCTGTCACCTTTTCCTTAAATATCCTAAAAAGCATGAAGGACAATTATCTTCTCAACGTTCATGGGCTGTTTGCAACTCAACGCTGCATAAATTGGGCACTGATCGCAAGTTGCAGGTAATTAACTGTCTCTCTGTACCATGTCAATTGTATGGCTGTGTTCAATGCTCAATTCCTCTAATTTCCTTCCATTTCTCTCCTGGAAAGCTAAATAATCACCCTCAAGCCACCATAATGTTTGACCTTATTTATTGGTCTAGATGACTCTTCTTCTCCTCGTACGCAATTTTCAGGTTGCCAAGATGGTCCTATTTTTTTGAGGTTGAATTGATTAATATTTAAATTAATAAAAGGGATTGTAAAAACAACATCACATTGTATTAATATCATGGAAAAGTAATTAGAGAACATCTTTTTCAAAAAAGAAAATGGAAGAGCATCCCAGCCCCTCTCACCCCTAATGGGAAAGAAGAAAATGAAAAGTGAAAGTAAACAAGTTAGAAGGTAATAGAGGAGTTCAGGAATAGTAAATGTAACACAATTATATCTTCATTGGGAAGAGATAATAGAAGCCAAAAAAAAGAAAAAAGAAAAACAAATATAGATATATTGACAGGAAACAAAGAATAGAAAAAATGGAAAACAAGAGATACCAAAGAACATATATATGAAATGAACTCACAAATAATCCTTGTCCCCCCCTCTCAATGGGAAAAAAAAAAAAGGGAAAGAAGTACATAGTCTTCCCACTGTCAGCTCCCATTCTATACGCCAAGGTAATGTAATTCATGGAAGCGGGCCCACTTATGCCCTCCATTTCCCATCTTTGGTGCATTTAGCGTTGATCTGGTAGAATTTCATTGATTTTCTTCAACAAATTATAGACCATGGGTCAAACACATATTTCACCTTGACTGTAGTTTGAGACAGTAATCTACCGCACAGTGTAATTGAAAAGTGGCCCATATGACACTTGATCCTACTTCCACCTTCAAGATGTTTGAAAATGTTCCAACACTGGACGTATGACTTATGAGATTTTCAACAAATCAAACCAAAACAGACCAAGCTTTTATCTAGTGGGATCCGATGATGAGATTCATTTTTGGCGAGAGTCCTCTTCTCCCTTAGCTCTATGCCTGTGAGATCTCATATGAGTGTATTCCTCTACCCTCTTAGGATATACAACCTCCATACCTTAAAACCTTCTAACAGGTGCCTCCATTGGTCACCTCCTAATATGTCAAAACCATCTCAAATAATTCTCCCTCATCTTATCCTGAATCGGAGCATGCTTACTTTTACATGCATGAAATCTGTAGAAACAGTCAACTGCATCCTTAATTATGAGGTGGCTAGAGATATTTCCATTCATCTCCATTCTTCCTGGTGCACAGTAGGTGATGTCGAGTAATAGCAGGGTGAGAAAAAAATCCCAAAAAGGTTTTCCAGAAACTTTGGGATGCTATCGTTGTGCTGAATCTGGTATTGGTGGATAAAGTGCAGTAGGAAGTATTTTAAAGAGTGTAGTTTCTTTGCTAATACTTTTGAAATAAGCTCACACTGTTTTAGATCGTAATTGGTCAATCTTGCTTCTTCTCTGACCTGTTCCTATTAATTTTGCTGGATGGGAGTCTTTCCTTCTTTTATCTTTTCATTTGTTCAATTGTTTGTGTAACTCTTATTGGGAAGAGCATGCTATGCTTTGGTTGTTGGCAGGGCTATATCCGAGAAAGCGCATTTGACCCACGCAGGTGGACTGCTCCAGGACAGCGTTCTATACGAGTTTGTCCTTGTGAACATGGGGTGGATACGTGGGATGTCCCTCTTGATAGCAAATTTTTCAGTGAGGATATAAAGGTTGTGGTTGGGAAGCTCTGTGATAAAGGTCATAGGTGGATGGGTTCCAAAACAATATCTGATTGTGTTGAGGCTCTCATAGGGGCATATTATGTAGGGAGTGGGCTGATTGCTGCCCTTCGGTTCATGAAGTGGCTTGGTATTGATGCTGAAGTAGAACCTTCATTAGTTGAACAAGCCATTCAAAGTGCATCTCTCCATTCTTACACCCCGAAAGCTAAAGATATTGAAATTCTTGAGTCTAAACTGGGGTATACATTCACCGTCAAGGGTTTGCTGCTAGAAGCCATTACACATGTGACTGAGGAAGACCAAGATGTTGGCTACTGCTACCAGGTGCATACACTTAAACACTACAAAGGATCAATTTGTTTTTGGTTGTACTAACAGTTTTATGCTATGTTAGTAATTGATATGTGTTAAAGTATATTTAGATTTTCAGTTTTATGTTATGGCACTAGTTTAGATGATATTCAAGTTGGTTTCCTTATTGGATTAGGTTTTAGGTTTCCTTATTAGATTATGTTCCTAATTAGTCTAATTCTCTGTTCTTGGTCATAAGCTATGAGCCCTATAACTAGGCACTCTCATTATGTATTTCTGAACACCAATATTTCATGTAGTTATTATCTTTCTCTCTCTTCTAGAGCCACCGTTGGTGGTGGCTCCAATTTTCTTCAATATACATATATTTTTCTCCTCATATTTATACTTTTCTTTTTCTTTCAACAATATGTGTTACAACATCAACAACTTCAAGGTTCTAAAATCAATTGCATTTACTGTTAACCAAATGCAACTTTGCTTTTAAAGTTAATTAGATCTATTTTTATATTTTAATCAGCTCAAATTATTCAAATTAAATTGGTCTAGATTATTCGCGACTTTCTAATCTTATTATTTAGAAATGACACTTAAAAAGTTACATATGATATGGAAGACACTCTTATCTTCCAGAATAGGTATATACATTGAATATCTTGCTTAAAGACATGGATCTTATATTTTCTTTGAAATTGATTCCTTAGTTTATGACTTTTTGGTTGATTCGACTTTGTTGCTTGCCAAATCTGTAACAGAGGCTTGAATATCTTGGGGACTCTGTGTTGGATATACTTATTACATGGCATCTTTACGAAAATCACACAGATATTGATCCTGGGGAATTGACAGACTTACGTTCTGCTTCTGTTAATAATGAAAGTTTTGCTATTGCTGCCGTCAGGAGAAACCTTCATCCACATCTTCAACATAGCTCCGGGTTCCTTGATGGTCAAATATCTTCTTTTGCACAGGCTGTTTCTGATTCTTGCAGCGACATGGAGTCGCTACAAAGTACAAAATGCCCTAAGGTGACTGTATTTACAGAACTTAGTATAGTGCTCTTACCATGTTATAGTAGTATGGGTGCATTTTCCATTCTACTCATTATTCTCCTATATACAAAATTTGCAACCAATATATCTGTTTCTGTCTAGATACCTCCATATTATAGCTTGCTGCTTCGTGGTGTATAAGTCCTGTAACTTTGTATCCTTTTCCACTGAAGGTCCTTGGAGATCTGGTGGAAAGTATTGCTGGGGCAATTCTTATCGACACCAAGCTTGACCTGGATGAAGTTTGGAGGATCTTTAAACCAATTTTATCACCTATCGTGACTCCTGATAAGCTTGAACTCCCTCCCTTACGAGAGTTGATCGAATTATGTGATTCTCTGGGCTATTTTGTTAAGGAAATTTGTAAGAGCAAAGGAGAGATGGTGCATGCGGAGCTTAAATTACAGCTGAAAGATGCCTTACTTGTAGCCGAGGGACTCGGACAAACTAGAAAAACTGCAAAGGGACAAGCAGCTCTTCGATTGTTGAAGCAGTTAGAGGTTTGTTCCTTCTTCCATGTCAATGTTTGTCTGTGTCTTTAAAACTTAGTGTATGAACTGACTTTTACCTGGGCTGGGGAGGGATCCCATTCTCTGACATTGAGAGGTGCATGATGAACTTCTTTTTTTCTTTTTCTTCTTTTTTCTCTAACAGAATTGTGCATCAAACCTCGATTTAGTTTTCCTCTATCAGTCACTTAGATCTTCAGTTCTATCCGGCATTCATGGAAAAAAAGTCTTTAGAATTGTAAAGGATACAAGGAAAGAATAAATGGAAGTTAGTTCCAATTATTCAAATTTGGATAATGGATAACCGATATAAAACTACATCATTAAACATGTTACTGAATTTTCATGTTTCCATTTCATTTTAAGCATTTTATCGTGGAAGATGATTCTTCTGTTGATACACAGAAGACTCAATCTGATGCATAATTTACATCAAATAATTAATTCTGTTGTAGGACAGGAAATATTCGTTTTGAAGATGTTGCTCAGAGATTGATAGATTATCAGAGCTGGATTTTCCTTTTAATTGTTGCCGACAAAAGACAACTAAATATTTTTCCCACTTGTTCTGTGATACAAATATTTGGCTTCTAAGCGTCAATTATTCATTAAACTTAGCAATATATGTTATTGGCCTTTCTTCAAAAATTGATGACCGAAAATAGTTTTTGGCTGGGGATCCTGTTTATTTCAGCCAAATCTTAATTCATCGTTTGATAATTCTAATTCTCTGCTTCTCAAAACAGAAGAGAGGAATTTCATCATCTAAGAAGCAAAAAGTCGAGATCTGTACTTCATCTTCTCTAAACAAAGACGCTCAGATCTGCAGTGAGATGAATGGTGGGATTTCTGAATCGGTGTCTAGTAAAAAGCAGAAAATAACTGAATTGCATCCCAAAGGAAATAAAAGTCATTTCAAGGGTAGTGACTCTGCTTGTAAAGCTGGTGACTCCACAAAGCTTGACATCCCAGGTATGTGCTACATTACTAAGTGCAATGAGATGTGAGATTTAAAGAACAAAGGTTGTGATTGGTTCTGTTATTTATGTAATGACAACACACGATTCTCACTTTCCACCTAAAAATTTTAATAAAAAGTTGGAGAACGTAAAAATCAGATAAGCTACGAAAGAAAAGATAAGCCTGTTTGACATAACTATTTGTGGTTTTCACTTCTTCGATCAGCACACACTGAGTAGCCTATTGTGCATTTGTGTGCTTCTTTTCCTTGCCAGTAATTGCTCCCATCAACACAAAGAAAGGAGGACCTCGGACGTCACTTTTTGACCTCTGCAAGAAACTGCAGTGGCCGATGCCTACCTTCCAGACAACTGAGCAAAAATCGAGGTCAGTAGAGTTGTAGTTGTATTAATCACTTTTTATAGTTACACCCCACATAGGGATTATTACTTGTACTATTGTCCCAACCTTTTATACAATTTGCAATCATTTCAAGATTTGGAGTCTAACTGGTACCCCATTTGCACAGATCTCCCATCGAATTTGACGTTGGCTCTGAGAAAAGGACAGGTTTTAGTAGTTTTGTATCTCAAATTTCCTTGACGATACCCGACTTCGGTATAATGGAACTCACCGGAGATCAAAGACCTGATAAGAAGAGTTCATTTGATTCAGCTGCACTAGCCATGCTCAATGAGCTTGAAAGACAGGGGAAGCTCATAATTACGAAGTCATAATATCGTTCGTCCTATCTCTTTTGGTCAGTGTTATTTCTAACCATTGAACTTTTTAATATCAATAGTTTCTCTCTAAATCAAGAGAGAAATTGAGACCAACTCAAACATTTGTTGAGAAGGAAAAAGTGAAGTGGTCTCTGATAAGCGCATTTCTTGGCATCATTTTGTAAACGGGTTTAAAATGTACTTCGTAGCGAACCTTAATTACTCATAAGATTTATATTTTTGCTGCGTAATAATGAAAGTGTACTAGATCCCTTGCGCATTAGCGCATCTGTTTTCTTGGTTGTTTGCAGGAATGCTGACGCGCGCTTTGTCATCATTATCAACTTTTCGATCCCTGCTTGACCTTCAGACTAGTGTAGTAGTGCCAGAAACTGGATTCTTATGTTGAAAATTTTCTTCTTGTAGAGGAGATTGTACGTCTCTTCGCGTTGTGGAGGCCTTTTGGGATCTGTGAACGAGGAAATATATGAATTACCATATTGGATCATTGAGTTCTTTGCTTACCATAGTTGTAGATACTAACTTAGCAAGTGGAGTATTTTTATGTGTCACGCCCCAGCTCAAAATTCCAGGTCTGCAAGTTTGGCTGATGTTGTAAAAATAAAAAATAATTATTTGGAGTTTTTTTTTATTGGCCCAAAATAGTTAATTTAAGTTATCTTATATGAATACATTACTCACTTATAAATCACATGTACACTGTCTTCCATTGACGTGGAATGTCACATTCACATTTTTGTCCTCGTTAGGGGTACACACACGGAAGACCAACCATGTGGAGTAGGAATTTATAATACTCACTTTGCCGCGCATGACACTTAGTTCCAACACTAGTTAGTAATCGACTCTGATATCATACTGTCATGCTTTGAACTCAAACTCAGACTCAAGTGAGCTTAGAACTCTAGACTTGCATGCGAGACTAGTATTGTAGGTATCAGAAATTACTACTTGGGTTAGTAGAAAAGAGAGTTCAAGTAATTATTTTTTATATCTACAACATCAGTTTCATCTACAGGTCTGGAATTTCGGGTTTGGGAGTGACAATATATACACTCACTTTTGCTAAATATCAACAATCTAACATGGGTATTGGACATAAATATGTTCTCTGAAGTTGTCAATTTATTAGAAATTTAACTAATTGAATGAAATATGTAAAGTACATCTGTTATACCCATCCATTATACTAAGATGCTGTTTTCATTTACAATATGTTTGGATTTGTGAGTTAAAGGTGATAAGGTACAAATCTGGTCATTAATCCTTGGGCTAAATAAACTTGCAAAATGTGAAAAAGATGAGTGTGGAATTAATCTTGGGGGATAGTTGTGTCGCTTAAGTTAGTTCGGAGATGTAAGGTCGGGAAATAATTACAGAGTGAGTGAATAGAATAGTAATTAGCTGTTATTTATTTATACTATTTTTGAATTGGGTCCCATTGCTAGTTGTGGGGGATAAAGACCTACATCAGAATTCCACTCCGTACTTGGGAATGGATTACGTTTCATGTCATTTTTACCTTCCATTTTTATCTCACTTTGAGTCTTAATTGTCAATTAATTCTTGGGACTAAAATTATTCCCTCATCAAAAGAAAATGAAAGGATAAAGGAAAGGAAAGAAACAGATTTCTTCATTCAGATTATATTATAAAACAAACAAACAAAAAAAGAAGGGGAGGAAAATGAAAGGAGTTTTAGAATTTGTTATTTGGATTGAATAAGAAAAAAGGAAAGGATAATTTTAAATAACATTTAAAAATCATTCAAATATTCTCCTCATATTTATTATTATGTTAAGAATTTATTGTAATTATGTAAATATGAGGAATGATTAAAAAAATTTCATACGTCAACCATTCCTTTTTCCTTCATAAAGTCCCAACTTGGGAGAATTGTAAAATCCTCTTATTTAAGATTATGCATGAATTCTTCAATCCCTCTATTTAATTCCCTCCAAAAGGTCATCTATAATTATTAGAGAGCAACAAAAATAAATAAAAAGTGAACTCAAACTAAGCGAATCCTAATCCCCTCTAATTTCCTCTCCTTTAAAAAGTGAGAATCTAGTGTCAAGCAACTTTTGGTCCAAGAAAATGAGGAAGCAATCAAGTTCCAAGAAAAAAATCTCAGTATCATATTCACCTTGAAAAAATAAATAAATTCAAAGTATGATGTCATTATGATTTTAAAAGAATGGCAATTACTTAAATATGTTCGTATCACCAGAAAAGTCAAAGATCAATTACTGAAATACTACTACAGTCACATTGTGGCCTAAATGCAACATGATAATTAGAATGCTTTGAAAGGTAGAAAAAGTTGAACCATTTTGACATTGATTTTTCATGCAATTCCTTCAAGGGTCGTATACGTATGGCAGCAAGCAGATGCCGAAGTTTCATTTACATTGATAAATACAAATACTTTTGTGTAAAGAAAAGCAGACATTTTCACACTCATTTGAATAAATGACCCTTCACAGTTTTTCCATAACACCAAAGAATTCAATCCATCCAAAGCTCAACTCAACAGCTTCCAATAATTGTTGTTGGCGCTGACTCTAAAAATGTTGAAGAAAATGATGTTATGCTCTGATCAACAACTCATAAACATTGCAGTTATTATCACCTGCCACTCGTTTCAGCATTTCAAAACTTCTACGACTTCCCAGAAAATCTATCCTCTTGAATTCCACGTAACCGTGCTCTGTCGTTTCTTTACTGGAGTAAATTGATCGCAAGCGATCAGCATGCCTCGAGTCAGTGTGAATTGCTATCTCGATTTCCACAGCTGACATATTCTCCTGTAAAACAGTAAAAATTCCCAGGTGAGATGAGTATATTTCTCGAGAAAAAGAAATATGGGCTTGGCTTAGATGTTGGAACTTCTCAGATGATTGCATCCACTTTCTACAGCGGTACAGCCAATGTGATAGATTGTATTAGCAGCTAAATCAATCAAATTCTTCACGTGCAACAAAGTGTAATGGATGATATCAAGCACATCCAAGCCAGCAACTTATGAATTAAATGTTTTTCATCTATGACTACTGACTTGGACCAGATAACCCGTACTCTTTCGAGCCTTCCGTGCTATTTGCCCAAGAAAAGCATTTGTATTATTTATTCCAACAGAACCAATTCTAAATCTAATCACCAACTGACACGCTAGAATGACTAGTAGAACAAACAAATAAAAAGGACAGCCCGGTGCATCAGAAGTAAGTGATGCTAACACTTTCTAATTCTTGTAAAGTAAGTAATTTTGGCAGCAATCTATTTTCTTCTTCATTTCTTTCTTACCGGGGTCAAAGTAAGAATCTGTCGTAGGAGAGCATTATGTTACATATTTCATAAAGAAGATTTCAAATCGTAGAATATAAAACATAGAGGTATGGGCATGCCCTGCCAACACCAACAAATTTAAGTTTCATAAGATAAAGGAGGTGGAAAACATCTATGTTCGATCTACGTAAGCCTTGAACATATACGGAACTATAATCTGTAATTGCAATACAAGCTTTATTTTCTAGAAATAATAGCTTGTATTCGTTCTAACTTAAGCATATAGAAAACTGTTGATTGTCTTTAGCTAACTGCACGTGTAGCACTTGTATCCAATTAACCAACAGGTGTACATAGGAAATAAGCGAAATGATGTTCGGCCTAATTTCACCTAGAAATTATTCTAAGAAACTATTTCAATTGTGATGTTGGTCAATAAAGTCATCAAAAAATTGTTGTAGAATTTACACTGGTTGACTTGATACAAGAGTATTACTCATGGATAATTGAAACTACACAATATCATGCACCAATTGAGGCATATATAGCTCACATCAAACAATCAAATCAAACAAAAGCCAGCCCCGCCTTTTCAATCTCGATACTTTTGCTACTTCTATTGAAATCATACATTTCTTTTGGAAAAATACTAACAACATCAAGTTGAAATAGTCTCATTCAGAACCAATAATCATCTCCAAGTGGACAAACAAAGAGATTTACAAATTGCGCTTTAACAAGATGGAGTGTAAAGAAAGTTGGATGTGATTTAACTGGAGAAAGATTTGTTTCAGGGAAAGTTTGTTTTATTAAAATTACAATCTAAGTTCTTATTTGAGCACGAGGACAATTTCGTAAAATTCTACAGTATAACTCGGAATACGGGTACTAATTCAGGGAAATGCAAAAATCAGCACCCTTTTCAAAATTTGGTAAGTAGTATCTCCCCTTGAATATCAGTAAGGAAGAAAGGGAGAAATAGTGTTAAATTTCTCCGACTCAATGTGGAAGCTGTCAAAGCAAAATCTCCAGATGACCTCTTTCTGTTACCTTTCTACCCTGCGGGGAAGGGATGGGGTTGCGATGGAGGTATTCGCATTCTTCGCACTCAGCAAACATAAAGATCACACCAATGACCCAATACTTAAGAAAGAGAGAGATATTGAGTACCTGGTAAAATGTATAGATGTATTCCATAACCTGTAAGCAAGTAAAGCCTTTATCACTGAAATATGTCCTTGAACGAGGGCCCATCTCAGAAAAACGATCAACTGGAAACAGGATTGTAAGGAAGTGGCTTTTGAAAATCAACTCGGACTTCTCACTGTGATAGGAGCAACAGATACAAAGGACATTGTTAAAAAAATTATGGCACTTCCGTACATCAGGAACACAAATAAGACGCATGACTTTATTAAGTTGTCCCTGAAGCAACAGCATCTCAAAGGTATTCTCCAACATATTACCAAATTATCAGCTCTGCAGAACAGAAGCTGGATATTGGTCCCAGAATGAAAGAGCCATAAAGATTTATATAACTTAGGGGCTTCATCAATCACTCTTATACAAGTTACTTATGTAAGAACAGGGGTATACCCCTACTTTAGTTTATTTTTCAGAAGGAATGCCTTCTTTCAGAGGAGTGTGTTGAACTCCCATTTGGTTGCTGTACTTCAAAAGATTGTTTTGATATGATGAAATTGTTTCACTTACCAAAAAGAAGTAAATGAAAGAGAAGTCAGATGCATAATTAATATTATTTATCCAAAAATACGAGAAATAAGCAATAAAGTTAAGAAAAAAGATAATATATAAGTAATAAGTTACACTTGTCACAAATGCAAGTCCCACACTTAGTTCTTCATGCACTTAAGAGCAAAACATAACTGGTTATACAAGTGCCACTAGGAGTTGATGATCAGTTCAACTCCCAAGTTTACCAAAAGATAATAACCAGATTAAGCAAGTATTTTCACTAACCTTTCTGTCAGTGGCCGGGACATGTTAATGAAGGAAATTTCTGATTCCTTCCGTTCTCCATTTGCATCAAGGAATACCGAAGTGTGTTGCTCAGTGGCATCCTCGATACTAGAAGAGTCTGTGTATATAGAAGCTGTTGAAGTTGGCTCAGATATTGCCCAACAGATGGAATCCAGAAGGCTAGGCGGGGTTATTGGACGAATTGGAGTTTGACAAGTCTGCAATGGCAACAGGTGTGTTAATCATGCCCAATATATACATGAGCTAAGTGAGTGCAAGCTCTAAAAGATGCCCAAAGCACACGAATGCGCCCTCCACTCAATGTCGTGTTATTTAACTGACTACTAACTTTCTGGTGATCCACAAACTGAAGTGGCTGACCAGACGTTTGTAAGGTATTGTCAATTCAAAGACGGGATAGGGAAATTCAGCACGAACACAACAAATTACAAGTCCCCTGGTGACCATGTTACCGTCATAAGCCAGGCATTAGGAAATTTCAGTGAGCACTCAACCAACCATAAAGCGTATGGTACCCACAAAAGTTTAATAAAGTAAAAAACCCAAATCCAATCCTTATAACACCCCATTCTAACATCTAGAGCAGAAAGAACAACTCATTACCCTATTAAGTTATAAATTTCACATGAACCAAGTGATCAGGATCACAGTTAACTTGTACAATCTATATCAGAAACTACCATATCAATAAGCATTATATCATACACAAATCAGTATTTGGTAAAGTAACAGAAGAAATAAAGAAATTACATTTGAATTACCAATATACGACCTATGATTTACCTGCATACGATGATGTCGACGCTGTCTAACCCCATCTTTAGCCTGGTTAGCAATCTTCTGCCTTACTTCATAACTTACTTTACTTATAGCATTTGGTGCATCTTGAAGACAAGTATTCTCGCGATAATCCTGGAAACCATTCATAGACAAAGCTCAATACAAGAGAGCTGCATTTAAACCCAGAACAGAAGTGCATCGGAAGGCATTCATGCATAACAGTATCATATTCACAGAAAAAGGATCTAAGGCAGTAGTCATTTTACATTAACACTGTTTGTCATGCAACTCAACTAAAATCCATGGTATGCATATCACCTTATCCTTTCTCACAAGTTCTTACATTTTTGGAGAGTACTTTGAAAATCTTCAAATACTACAAATTTCAAGTACAGATAATTGGACTTGCACGGTTGCACTTACATACATACTTCATCTTGGTGCGCATAATGTCTGGGATTAATAATGTATGTATAGATTGGATAAGCTGGTTGTTATACTGTCTAGCATTGTTATAAGTTAATCCTTTGTTCACATAATATATCTGTTGGTCTCAGCCATGGAACTTATCAAAACAAGGAACAATCCTCCTAAACCAGACCTCCAGGTTACTTTGTTGTTTAAGATGATAAATTAATAATATAAGCCCCTCTCTAATAGCTTAAACTTTTAGATGTGGACTGGTGGTCACTTAATATGGAGTTTGAGCCCAGTTAACAAAAGGTTCCGGGTTCAAGTCTCGCCACCACCCATTTAAAAAGAATTTATTCACGTGCAAGGCTAAATTCGGCCTATACATGAGAGGGCATGTTGAAGACACTAAATAAATAAAATAAACCCCTTTAACAGTTTAAGCTTTTAAATGAGGTGGTATTGTAGATTGTTATTTCATGCTACCTTCCACCTTTTCACCTAAACTATATTGCATCAACTTTGCACAGGTTTTTTCATTATGCCTAACCTTTTATTGACTTCAGAACAAGGTCTCACATTGGCTCAAACTGAAGTCAGCCCTCAACAGAAGTTCACAAAATCAAGAAGTAAAATAAGAAAAATCAAACAGGGAATTATGCACAATGGTACTTCATTCTGTCCACTAAGATGCACGGAAATGGCATTTAAGGGCAAAGCTGAGGATACATAAAGTCATCGTATAAATTTTAACTCCTGAACCTAACAACCAAAATCTCGTAAGAATATCTTTTCTACATCCAAGAGTAGGAGAGTCAAATTGGGAGCTAGGGGAAGAAGGATATGGAAGGGAAAGACATAACAAACCTGCCTGTAAATGCCATTGTGAAATGTCTCAAGGATTGTTGCGGTTTGCCTAGCCAAATCAGCAGATAAGTGAACAAGCCTCTGCAGACGTTTTTCCTTTACAGTCTTTAATACCCAAAGTGGCTGAAACACATGGTATATTGATTTGTTAATGGCACTTGAAAGAGGACACGAACAAGACTGAGAAATACAGTGTACAGTCCTCCACAAAGTATTTCTTCTAATACGTTAATCCTAGTAAGAGAGCTGAAAATCATAATACAAATCACTGCAACTTCCAGACATCCAACTTCACTGTTATATTTTCAAGTCTATCCACGCTCAAATATGGAATAGTTCTTGATAATCAATACATTTTCAATACTGTAAAGTAGCACTTACTGTAACAAGGGTACCAGAATGGCCAAGATATTTTTGGACTGAGGGTCCTTCACACACTATATGAGTAGCGGTGCAACCAACAAACCATTTGTCCACCAAGGAAGCACCTTCTGCAGAAACAGCCTCAATGACCTAATAAAGCAGATTCACACATCTGAGAGGATCACTTGACGCAACTTGAAGATTGATTCATTCATACCAAAAACGGTTTCTATTCTAGAAATAAAATTTTATCATACACATCACATCTATTAACTCTACAAAGAATCAGGCTAGACATAAAAAAAATTCCTTTTACAAGAAAATGAAAGTAATGCATCATATTTTCAAAATATACAGAATAAATTCAATGCATCATATTTTCAAAATATACAAAGAATAAATTCAATGCTTCAATGTAAATGATACCTTATTCTTCATCTCTGCAGAAACTTGTCCGTCAATATAAAAGGAATGACCCTGCAGAGAAGAACTCAAAGTCCTTCTTTTAGACTCTCTTTCTGGAAAATGTATTAATTGTCCTTCAATCATGACTGATTGATTCACATCACGAGAACCAACAGGAAGACAAGACTTCTGAGTACCAGCTTTCTGAACGAGTTGGTTTAGATCATCCATTGGTGCACCAATATCTCCAACAAATCTAATGCTATAAAGTGATTCGCTCAACCTCACTAAAGAAAGAAGCAACTGGAATTAGAAACCTGGATAAAGATTTGTAAACTATAACCCCTTACCAATTCATCAGGAAAAGCATTGGGGAAAGAAAAGCCAGAAAATTTTATGCATAGAACTTTTTTTTTTCCCAATAACTGAAGCAGTCATGTACTTATATTTGGCCCCAATACAAAACACCTATTCTTTCGTCATAAATACACAAACACACACATATATAACATACCCAAGTGAATTATGGCATTTAACAAATGAAGTCATCAAGAAAACACTTGATACATAGGAAACAAAAGGCCAAGCATGACTAGAAAATAACTAATATCTCTAAGAGCCTTGTGGTTAGCTGTTGGATATAAGTCTATATTAGCCACTGCTGAAAAAGGGAACTACTAGATTTATGTCTTTATGCAAATACAAGAAAACCATAGACTTCATATGGATCCCCTGAGGTCCAAAAAGACCAGAAACCAACAAGCAGACAGAAAGAAAAGAGTAGGACCAGCACCATATGCAGCGGCCCTCCTTCAACTAACAACGGCACATTCTAAAAGCATCTTATGACAAAATGACAACCAAACCTCAGAATTAATTCCATAAACTTCAACTAAAATAAGAAAATGAGAACAAAAGTCAATCCTCACCGTTCCTTTTGACGCTATCCACAAACCATCCAAGTGTGACGACAAAAAGACCGTGTTTCGATCCATGTTTCAATGCATGTTCAAACTTAGGCCCATGAAAGCTGTAGACAGCTGTTAAGAGATATAACAAGTAAACTAGGATCTATTGCACCATATTGCATCAACTTATATAACATGAAATTCAAACAAAAAAGTAGCATATAATCAAGATAAGAAACGAATCAACATATTCTAAAATCAAGGAAATGCTATAGTCTGGCTGCCGAATCATTAGGCGGGGACAGTCTTGTAATGTTACGTATTTAGATCAATGGCTCATATTTAAATAATATCATACGATATATCCCGCTGAATAGTTCACCAGGTGATTGAAATCTTTCCTCTAAAATCTATGTTCTTTCTTGAGAGTAAACAGAGAAAAGAGAGATATAAAGCAGCGTTAACTAAAATTGAGGCGATGAACATTTCTAACAGAAAACCTTAGCGAAACTAAATTTAAGCCATGTCCGACTAATTGGGGTCGGTAATAAGATTCTGACAAAACCACTTGTTCCTATTGGGTGTCGTATCCTCTGCTAGCTCGTATTTCTAATTAATACAAATACACACACAAATACATACAGACAAAGAAACGTGCGCGCGTAATATATATACATAAGACACAGAGAAGAAAGGATATCTGAACCACCAAATGAGTACACTGAGGATGCAAATGCGGGCTATATTGACCACCCAGCCTCTCCGTTGCATCCATCACTTGCTTCCTTGCTTCTGCAATAATATAATAGTAGACAGGCATAAAAAAAAGGTGCAATTTCCACATCTTAACTTCATATGTATGTACATCACCATACACACACACACATATTTAGATATACATATGATTGCAGAAATGAATAAGCTACATAAAAGGGGTTTGCTAAGTACCTTTGGAGAGGCCAGTAACGCAAATGACAAGGCCTGAGAAGGGCCCATTGGAAGAAACACGGGCCGCGGATGGTGAAGCGAGCTCCAAAGATCGAAGGCCTCGAAACGAAAAAGAAGAAGAAGAAGTAGTAGAAGAGATGTCATCAGTAATAGCAAAAAGCCTTGAACATCCCTTGCTGCTTATCACATCTACTCTTCTTCCCATTTCTTCATCAACCATTTTTGGATTGTGAGATGAATCTTGGGAAGAGGCTTTTGCTTTTTGCTTTTGCTTTGTTAATGGTGGAATAGAAAAAAAGAGAGAGGAGTTTGTTTTTGTGTGTGTGTGTGTGTGTGTGTTGTGGGTTTTTAAAGGGAGTTCAAACGAGAATCATAACATATGTATTCAATTAACTTTGTTTCACAACGCACGCACGCACTTTTGTGTCTAAAATGTTCTGACTGTCTCCACTCTCTTCCCTCTTACTAAAGTTTTGTATGTTTCCGATGTTTGAACGTGTTATTATTAATTACCTTTGTAACCCTTACATTTTCATTTTCTTAAAAAAAAAAGGACCATATTCAACCCGCACATCAATTGTATACTGTAAATATATAGGTCTCTCTATTTCAATTTTATTCAAACAACACTTCTTAATTTGAGGACTTCTATTTTAATTTCATTTCAACATCATTCTCTATATTATTTTATTTTTTTGTTTAAGTTATTAATAATTATTTAGGTACTATGTTCCAATGATTATTGATATCACTTTCTCATTGAACTTTTCCAATGTTTATATCACTTTCTTATTTGAAGCTTTATCAATATTGTTATTTTATCTTTAATTTGAAAGTTTTAATTTGAATGGGAGTTAAGATTTGAGGAGTGAAATAAAAAATATAATAAATAGGGAGTCCTTTGGAAAGTAGTTAGAGTAAAAAAAATAAGACTTCATTTTTTAATTTTGGCTAACAAGCCAAAATACTTTAACCAAATATAGGGAGGTCGTTAGAAATTGCGTAATAGATTACATATGTTGAATCTTAAAGATAGAGATGATCACACGACTAGGGGCGGAACTAGTCGGCTCTAGCTTTGTCATTAAAAAAATCTATGTAGTATCGTTAAAATAATTTAACGCTCTCCCTCCCCCCCCCCCCCCCCCCCCCTCCCCTCCCCTCCCCTCCCCTCCCCTACCCTATTTTTTTTTCTCTTGTCATAAATGTTCTTATTTAAATCTTGGTCCTCCAAATTTAAAATTTTAGCTCAGCCCCTGCACACAACCCAAGCATAAGAAACTTGCTTAAAATCCTAATTAAACCCTTGTATCACACGCAATAAAATGTCACTCTAAACCATTGAACTAAGAATCAAGAGTATTACTTTGTTTTTACATTTGCTCTGAGAGAATTATAGTATTCTCTATTGTCATATATGATTGTATGACAAGTACATTCACCAAATTAAACTCTTTGAATTGCAATATCAAAAACACACTATAGACAACAAAGTAAAAGTTAAGGCCTTGAAGTATTTAATATGGATGCCATACACTTAAATTGCGTATAAAAGAGACCCAAAATAAGTAAAACAAATCAAATTAAATCTTGTCTTAAATTGCCAACCAGTGAAACCATTTCTTGACCAGTTAGTGTGATTTTCAGTTTAGGTCATGTAAGAACCAAAATTCTTGGGGATCTAAATCCTAGTAAACACGATTAAAAAAAGTCTTTGATAAGGTAAAGATGTATTAGATTTTGGGGTTAGGGATTATGCTTAACTACATAGTGAACAATGTAGGCTCAATCCTATCTATAGACTTTGACGACCAAGTTAGTAGATGAAGATTATATGAGTTGAACCAAAAATGTCCAAGTTGGATGAATATAGAGAGCGAATATATAAAGTTATGGGGGTATTTATACTTATCCTAATAGCCAAAATGTTGCTTCAAGGTTAGATTGCCTCTTGGATGGGACCTCATGTGAATAGTGGTGTGTCCGAGTCCAATATTTAACGAGGGCGGCTGATGTGATGGGACCTCTATCACTCCCCTAAATTGTCCAATTAATGGGGCGTTCTAAAGCAGTTGCAGAAAGATCTTGGGTACATAAACGCTACCGCCAACTATGTCATTGTCTAGAGAAGTTGAATCAAAATTAATTCCATCAATTTTAAATAAATTTGAAGTTGGATCAGGATTAATCCCATCAGTTTTAAATAAATTTCATGTCATATTTGTATCATATGAACATAAATTCTTTTTATTTGTTAAGGTGTAATTCTCCCTCAAAGCGTGCCAATGTGACATATTAGCCACATTTTCATGTAAGTCCTCTAACTCATAGCCTTTTAACTAAATAAATATACAAGTCAATGCTACTCAACGAACTAATCTTTAATTAATAATAACAAGCCACTATCAAGTTTGTCTAACGATGTCCACTACTCACACATAAAAAATCTGGGCTACTACTTCTCAATTTTCTTTATCCTCATTATTTAGTTCGGTTTCAAAAATACTACTTTTGACCCTCTTAGTTTATGCAATTGCCAACATTTTCATATTTCCCATGAGGTGGCCCCTTCACTATTGCTTTGCCAGACAACACAAATTGCTGGAAGCCTCTATTTTCTTTTGTTGGAAATTATCTACCTCTTTGCCTGTTATTATGAAATAAAGTTATTTCCTTTCACTTAAAGGGGAAGCAAGATATCATCCTCATCAGAGGACCGATACAGGTATGAAATTGTAACGGTTTTCAATCTCTATTGATTATACGAAATATTTTAAAATATTTATATTTTTTTTTATACGAAACCTCTTAACATTTTACTAATTTTGGCCTTTAAATTACTTAATCAGGACTATTAAAATATTTTAAATCCATGCCACCTTTCCCAGTTCCCACTTATATCAATTTGAAGATAGCTGAGCAAATCAAGGACCACTCTATCTATATATCTTCCCTCCTTCACAGATAAATGTCACTTTTGTATGCTACCCTTTCAGTCTAAGGGTGGTGACCACTGCTTATTTCATCTTCAACTTTAATTTAATTTCAAGTGATGTGTAGCTTTAGCAGTCACGTCACAAGCACCATATACTAAAAATTTCATCGATAGTTGACCGGTTGGTTATGCTTTTTGAGCACCAATCCCAACCTAAAACTGGCACTATATTAGTATTCCAATAGATGAGACTACAAATACTTTTGAAAACGCTCTTTTTTGGCTATTAAATTGAAGCCCAACATAAGTGTTGAAAATAATAAATAATATAATAAATTATTTTTTAATATTTTAAACTTTTAAATGAAGTGGTCTACGCTGTCTCTGGCGTAGAACTCAATAAAAGCTTTATGCGGATATGTTGTGAACCCTTTGCGGAATAAAGATGATGTTCTAATGTAATTTTTATCACTTAGGAACAAATATTTTTATCCAACGATCTATTCAATGTTGAAATTACATTTGCTATTAATGTAAGTATCTTTGCTTCCTCACGCATAGATACAAAATTATCTACTTTGAAATATTAATTAAAGAGATATTTTAGCTTTTTATATTCGTGGAGGAGATTAATATTAAATCGGACTATTAAAAGGAGGTGGAGTACAAGTAAAACAATAGTCATTATAAAATTGATTAACAATATTATCAAGGTACAATGCATGCACGATCACTTAAATAGTTTATGCTTATTGTGTTTTCCTAAGACGCTGCCCTACCCCACTTTTATAATATTTGGACGATCAACATGCAACTACGTAGATGAGATTTTAGGTCCCTGTTTTTCAATGTATCTGTCTAATTAATTCAAATCTGTATCTTCTTAAGAAGTTGACCTTTTCAAATTTCAATTTATAAGTGGCAAAACAAGCTGCAATTTGCATGTGATTAAGCCGTTGACCCAAAAAAAAAAAAAAAAAAAAGGGGGAGGTAAGCCTAACAAAAGAATATTGATACAGGTACAACTAACATATCAATCTCTTGTAAGTGATGATCCATTATGTTTCCATCTCTCCACCAGCCTATACCTACTGGATTCTCAATCCAAGTGGCAAACCAAGTTGCAATTTGCATGTAAACTACAAGCCAAGAACTTCATCAGATTGTAAACTGCAATGTTCAATATATACAATTGAACCATAAGATGGTTCTTTGACTAATATTAATGACTAATATTAATTTATCACCTTATCTAATTAAAAGTTTAAGTTGTTAAATATGAGTTTATTATCTTCAATATATCCCTTTACGTTTATTTATTATCTTCAACACAACCCTTCGTGTGCAGACATGCTTCATTTTTTAAGCTTTGTACGTGAACTTGATTTTTCTTTTTGTTTTAAATGAGTGAAAATGAGACTTGAATAGAAAACCTTTTAATAACTTGAGTTTTAATATCATATTAATTTATCATCTCATATTGTTTTTAACTAGAAGAAGGAAGAGAGGGGGTAGGGAAATCATGGGAATAAGGGACCTTACCCAGTTGAGTGCTGCCTAACATCCGAAAAAGATCAGGAATATTCAGCCGCAAGATAAAAGCTACTCCAGTGTGGCTGAGTCAACTGTGCGGTCACATACAAGGAATAAAGCACAGGAAGGAGACCTGACAACTGAAAAGGAAGAATCAGTTCGAATTCTATCATCTATCACTCTCCTTCGGCCATCACCCTTGGTGGCAATACCCTGGACTTTAACAGAACGGGTTTACTCATAGTGTCATAATATTATAGAAATAATATGATCTGTTCAAAATCGTTAAATCTCATTCACAACGTTATGATACTATAAGAGACGTTATAAGAAAATCCTTACTAATACTTAAAGATGCGTGTGAGAGAGAGAGGAAGGAGGGCATCAACGTCGAATCCAAGATATTTTTCAATGTGTGCAATATAACATAATATAAAACTTGTATAAAATTTTCTTTTCCTGGTAGAAACTAATTGATTTTTGGGACTAAAAAATCCTTAAAAAATTGGCAATAAATAGAGACTGCCCCACTATCACACAACTTTTTTTTTCCTTTCTTCTTCAATGGGGGTTGATTTGCTTTTCAAACTAAAATACACTCATATTTAAAAAGGCTTCAGAGTCTGTGGGACTGCAAACTCCACTAACTTCCATATGTGTCCTCCTTGAAGGGCATGACTGAACATGTATCCATATCCCTGTAGATTCGAGAATACTTCTACAATAATATTAGCACAAAAGCCCCACTCACCCCTTTTAATGTCCATAAACATCAACAGCTCACATATATGCCATGTATAAATGGCCAAAAGAAGAACAAAAGCAACCTTGATGATCAAGCTGATTATAGCCTGACCCTTCAGTGTGGATTAAACCAAAGATTATAGCCTGACCCTTCAGTTAGATAGGTCCGGCTCTACCATGAGGTGAAACCCACACTTACAGACAGACCATCCATATGTGACCGTCTAATGTATGGAGAGCTTTTCCTTGAAATGTTCAGCCAATGGAAAATATAGACAATCATCCAAATGACAGGTAGGTGATTGGACAACACAGAATCTGGACATTCTTTAGACAGCACAAAAACTGGACCGCTTGATGTCTATAATTGATACTGTTGCATGTTTCATGAAAATAATACATAAATTATCCTTGTCTGACACTATCCCAAAACAACAAGCCAAGCCGACAAAGAATACATCATATGGAAGAACAAGAGGAACTGGAAAGTTGGACCCTTAAGACACTTGCAACAGCTACGGCAAATGAATTCGAATCACGAATTAGCAAATGTGGAGTGTATCCGCATAAGATGAGGCACACAGAGCTTTAGGGATCCTGAAAATATTCAGTGTCTAATGCTTCTCTAAAGGGCTCAGAAATGAAGAAGAAAGCTACAATTAAGCAGTAACATAAAGTTGTTTTTCATGGACATATCTGCATTATTGCTGTTTCTTGGAGTCTGGAACATTTCCCAGCAATATTGGACTTCAATTGGCATCCATGTCAGAGAACTTTCAGAACCAAACTATCTATTTCTTCCTCCTTTTTTCTCGTAAATGAAGAAAGCAACAACTACAAGAGGAACTACTGCAATAATGAAAATAGATGGTCAACAAATAAATGTTGCAATATCCTCATTAGGGAATGTCATAGTGCGTTACTGCCATGGGATACTATATATACTCATAGAAAATGTTAAAAGTTGAAACAAGCGAGAAAACGTTTTACATTATTCAATAAGAATACATCAGCTAACACAACTTTAATTAGCAAGTATAGATGTGTAGATGTATATACACATATATCATATACACATCAGCAGAAACAAACTGCTGATGTACATTTGCAAACTACGAAGAGGGATTGCTCCAAGGGCACTAATAATGAACAGAAAGAATACTACCTGTTGCATCAGCAGAGTAACCAACACGTAAACAAATAACCAATGAGAAATCCAATTAAAACCGAAATGCAATTCCCATTTATCAAAAGAACAACACAGAAAACTAATACTTAGTCTGTACCATCGTCTTAACTCTCTTTGTTTTGTGAAAAAGTGAATTTGAGCAAAATTAAATGTTATCTATTCGTATTCAAGATTTTCACTTTCACTTTGTATAGGTCCTACTAGCAGTTGTCCCATCCAAACACAAGCAATTTATATATCAGTCTTACATGATATACATTTGCAAGTCTTGTGCATCCAACAATGATACAATCAATGCTCTTCACGACAAAAACAAGGCAACAAACATGCACTTATGTGGCTGGTAAACAATGATCATACTAATTAAACATCATATATATCATCTGATACTAGAAGCAACAATGGAACACCCAACGGATACAGGGCCACAAGTACTTAAAGAATTGTCAGAAAGTTGTGATCATCAATGGTGGCACAAACAAGGGATTGTACAAAGAGAAGAAATGTTCCCCGTGTCCTATTTGTGTGGTTCATCTATACACACTGCCTTTTACTTTCTCAAAAACAAAGAGCTTCATCACTTAGAAAACAATGAAGGAAACAAAAAGATCATCATTATGGTAATACATGACAGATTGTTAGTTTCATGAGATAGATAGAAGCCACTAGTTGCGAATAGCTCGTTAGATCTCCGAAGCACAGTGAATGTTCTACAATTAGGATGTATCAGAAATCCGAACTTACAATATTACTTCTGAATATACCATAATAACATAACCTCAAAAGGCCAGCATGATGTAGATTTTGGTAGTACCTTGAGGAAAAGCATCTAATCAGGATTTTAAACCATTTATTGCAGAATTCCACCCAAGAGCAATTGATTGAGCAACTTGGAGTGACATTTCATCGGAGATGTGGAATTTTGACTCCAGAATTTTCTTGATTCTATATCCAAACCTGCATCAGCATAGAATCAGAACATGCCTATCTTTCAGTACTGCCATACTAAAAAGCAAATCAGAACTTTATGGCATATCAGATGAACAGAACGATCAGATGAATTTTATTCCAAGTCAAACAAACAATTCTTGATATTTCAGCACAATTATCAAAAATCATCGTGAAACACACAAATTAGAAAGCTAGAGTAATTTGTTAAGTCAGATAATTTTTATTTTATTTTATATAAATTTGCGTGCACGCGCGTGTATGTGTGTGTGTGAGAGAGAGAGAGAGCAGGCACATAAATTTTCTCAGGCAATTTTCCATTGATGAACAAGAAAACTGTTGACACCAAAAGGAGCTTGGATACTGCAGTCACGATGGTGTATCCAGATGCTATGAAATGGAAATAAAATGCAACCAGAACAAGCATCATTTTAAGTGTCTGCTCCCTCCAGAGTAGTGCATCAGCAGCTGCAAAATGCAGTGCAACTAATGCTTATTAGAATTATGGAAATATAGATGACAAGCTAACCTCAGACACCTTTCATTATTGATCACTTTAAGCCAATTTATACATATAACTTCACGGTACCTTACAAAAACTTCAGCATATATACATGTGCTTATTTAATATAGTCCAGGAAAACAGAAGGCTCTTTTTCATCACTGGATCCAATATCACACTTCGGTGCTTGAAATTCCATCTGAATGCGATATATCAGGGATATAGATATACATTTTATAGATAGTTTTACGTGATCAGTTCCTGGCATGATATAGGTAAATAGAAACTAAATGCCCCTAAGTATTTTTTTTCCCCAATCAGATACAAATTGTAGAAGTGGCTAAAAATGAACAACTAATCACATTATGACTTGACAAGCTATGATCATATCCTACAATGAAATGACCATGCAACAGGGCTTTGTGCTACCAGGTGACCAATGTCAGAACAGTGCACATCATACACATACTTTGTGATGCAGGACATAGAACACAGTTCACATACTCCGACTATGGCAGCAAAAGAATGATTATTTTAGTGGTTAGCAGGGTGTTTAAGGGTAAGAATAATAGGTAAACAGAGTATACGTATGTAGTGGCTGAAGAGTTTTGCGCAGAAATAATCAGGAAAGCATTTAAGATTTTGTTTCAGGTGCTGATGAATAAGATCCAAGAGAAGGAGGAGAAAAGAAAGAGAGAAAAGGAAGAAGAGAGCACTTCACCCTTGCAAGGATTAAGCAACACCACACACACTAAAATATCAAACTCTCATAATTCAACTTCAATACTGAATCGAAAGTTCTTATAGATTTATACTGGTTGCTAGTTTTTCTTAATCCCATTCGGTCACTTGACTCGGAACTTCAAGAAACCTAGTGAAGTTCGGAAACAATTGGCTCTAAACTTTTCTAAAATAACTAGAACTTCTCTTTTAGACTTAAAGAACTTTAAATATGTAACTATTGACCATTGACCAAAATGATTGGCAATTTACTGCAAGTAACACAATGAACAGAATATCTCCACACCTAAAACATTAAGAATCCCCAAATGAAAATCCCGACGAATCATTAGAATAAGAGTACATATAGTTGTTGGTCTAAAACTAATAAATTTGGCTCCAAAAAATTGCTCCAAATAATTTCATTTTTTCCCTTTTCTTTTCCTTGTGCTTGCATTCTGCATCTGAATAATCAAGCAGACTTATTTTGACTAACTTGGTTTCCTTGTGGATGCATGAATCTTTGCATACAACATTAAAATAAGTAAAAGAAAGAATCTGAGTACTGATGGTTGCACTCATCTAAGTAATATGGCACATCAGCAAGGCACGAGAACGTGAAAAACAGCAAGATGGAGTTAAAAATAATCAGTTTAACGCATCAACATCTCCGATTGATTTTCCCAAAACTGATTCTTCACTTTCCCAAACGGGAAAATCTTGAACTCTCATGTAATAGCATTCAAGCAGTTGCAATGATCATATACAACCTCCTTGCTCGAACCTTACATGTGGCAGTTGTTACTTTGCATCGTTGGAAGATATTATATGCTTAGTCTCTCTACATATTCTTTTCTGAAAATTTTCTACAGTTCCATAGTTTTAAGCCACTATCTGTGTTTTAAAGATGGAAATAAAGCTTGTGGACGGGACAAAGCCTACTGCCCTGGGATGCAAAGGTAAAACGCCTCTACTGCCATTATGTTGTTGTATGGTATATAACAAGTGGCGACATTGTTTTAGCCAATTAATCACAACTATTAATAATATGTCATTTGACAAAATGTTGGGTTGGGTTAGTCATCTTCTAAGACAACTACAGTTTAGGAGATCTATCCCTATGTGTTTATTTCAAAGCTCCACTGGGCTGCCTAAATTGACAGATGCATCACTGTTCTGAGCAGCAATCTGTTTCTTCAAGCATGAATTGCAAATATCATGCAAAGCACCTATCAAGTTATGCCACAATGCAAATAATGGTGATCACATGAATTTATATGGCATACATTTCCGCAACAAATTTGGTGAATGTGTCTAATATATAGACAACGATTGAGAACACAGCAGAAGCAGACTAGGAGCAGCAATAAGAAGAAAGAAATTTCTAGGTCATACGTCTTCCATTTCCGAGAAATATGGAGGCTTTGGACCGTCCATCCTTCTTGGATCTCACTTCAGCCCTTAAGTGTGGCAATGATTTAATTGTTCTTTTAAGGCCCTCCTGCAGAGATCAAATCCAAACTTTCTCTGAAGAGACATGAAAATAAGAAACACATATTAGAATTGCATTTATGTTAAAATATTTTTCGCACATGTGACAGAATGAATTTGCTTAGCCAAGTGTCTGGATTAACCTTCCTTGTCAGAATCACGTGGCATAGTTCTTTGTCAGAAACGGAACAGACAACATATTAGATGCAACAAATTGCACATTTGAAAGGTGACCATCATATGGATGTTAGGATTAATGTGTCACTGGAGTGCAGAGGGGCTTAAGCACAATTCTACAGCGCTATTTAGCCAAAAATATTGACCACATGCATTTATGTTGACAAAGTCCACAACTAAGAGAAAAAATAGAATAATTCAGGGAGATCAAGTGAAGACTATGATATTACACTCCATCATGCTAAGCAGCTAATAGTGTTTAAAATCTCTTGCCAAAATTGGCTCATTTTCACAGGATAAGGAAGGAAGCTGGAATGGCACAATAGGTGTGTAGCCAAGTTGATCATTTGCTTTGTTCGGCTTGGAAAAAAGAAAAAGAAAAAAAAAATTAAATGTTCGGCTCTGAGAGATAAGTCTGATTCTTGAGGACGTCAACTGTGAAACCTTCATTCCATATGGGGCTAAGAGCTTATATGCATACTCCACCATATATGTGATTGGCATCAAAACAGCAGCAGGAATTTTGATTCTTGGCCTGCATACTACAGAAAATCAGAGATAAAGATAATATTTCAATAAGAGCTACACATTTACAATACGCCTGAGCAAAGAAAGTGAGCAGAAGGTAAACAAACAAAAAAAATGTTTCTGACATATAGGGATGAAATACACGATGAAATGAATGATTGTTTGTTAGAAATAGACATGTTACTTGTCTTTCTTCCACTCTTCCAGACATCTGGAGAAACTGAATAATTAGAAAATTTACTCCTAATTAGTTAGTCCATCTATCTGTTATTACCAATAGGCGGAGGTTTTATGCCCATCTCGTTTTCCTATTAAAGAAACAACCAAAAAAAGAAAAGAATTGAAAAGGGAAACAAGAACATAAACCTAAGTAGAGACTATAAAACAATACCTCATGCAAAATGCAAGGTAATGCTGCTTAGAGCCAAAACTAGAAGGTGCAGCTACTCACTGAAAGCGACGAGAACATGGCATAAGAGGTTATGAGAAGTCACTAGTCCATGATGGTCTTAGTTTCGGAAACTTGGATTTATCACATTAAAGCAATATAGGAAAAAAATCCAAGCAGTCAAATAGTAGTTAGAGGACAAACATGTTAGGCAGTTGATAAGTTAGTGCCAACGCTGTCTTATAAGAAAAGTATTACAGGGTCGTGGTTGTTACAACTTCAAAATCTGAAGAGTATAACAGAGATCACTCCACTGCAAAACTGTTGTTCTCAAATATAATATTGAGTATAAGTGATCTTTATCCACCTACATGAGCCCACAGGCATGAATGAGGGAGGTCTGAAACATGCAAAAATCGAACTGAAAGATGGATCAAATGTCTACTGATCAGAATCCAGGGAAATGCAATGACATGCTACAATAAGCATGCAATATTAAACAGCAAATGATATTATCTCAAACTATTATTCCCAATTCATACATCCCAAAATGTTTATGCTCATTCCACCCAACACAGAATGCTCATGTCTGACTTAGCACTTCTCAGAGGTGAAGGGTTGAAAGACAAGTGCGGTCCATCCTGGGGCCACAAGTGACTTTTGTATTTTCATCAACTAAAAGAGTTGGACAAGTGGGTCTAAAGTAAATGCTTTCTAATGTTTCATATTTTATTTTCTCCTTTGGTGATAATCAGGGAAATCACGCCATGGAGAGCTACACTGCACCCCACCATGTGACACAAACTCCGAAAGACCTGCATGAAATCGACAGGCAACTACGGGTGTCCAGCCTTACAATACTGAAGTCTAGGAGAAGTCATTTTTAATTTGATTGTTCTCGGTAAACCCCCACCAATACCAGAGGAGCTCCAATATCAGAGTGATATACTAAAATAGATAGGGGTAAGACTTTTCCCATTAACAGTAAGACCCCAAAGTTATTTTTTCTACAAGGAATATTGTTTTAAACAATACAAGCAAAATAAGCTTGATTCTTGCTGTACAGAAAAATCTGAACAGGTTAAGACAAGGAAAATATGTCTTTCAAAAGCAGCATAGATTTGTGAAGAAGCCTAAACCACTCTACTGACCTATATAAAGGAAAGACAAAGAATACACATGACATGCATATAAAGGAGAAAAAAGAAGGCATGACCAATTTTAGTTCATCAAAGTCATTGGAACATCCCCTTATCTATCATAGGATAAAGCAGCGAAGGATTAACAAATGTATTTTGGTCAATAATCTCAGCTCAACAAGACTACTGATCAATAAAAAAAATAAAATGAAAGATGAAAGAAGTAAACATTCACAAAGAAGAAGAAAATATGCCACAAATAGTTCTTGTGACTTCTAAAAAATAAAAGTGAGACATTATGGAGTCAGGTAACAGAAAAATGTAGAGCATATAACACGATTTTTCTCCCAAGGGGGTGGGGGAACAGGTTTTGGTTGCTCGAGGAAATTAGAAATGCATATATGTAAAGAAAAAAGAAGAGAAACGAAAAACAATACCTTTCATAACCAAGACCCTCAAGAATAAGAGACACAAACTCCCAGAACTTGATAGGCTCCATATTCGTGATGAAGTACGCCTGGAGAAATTAATTCAGGATCAGCATTTTTTCTATCCTAGGCAGGTTCAGAACGTATGAATATATGAATATTTTGTGACATTAAACATGTTAACCCCATCCTTATTTCCTATACTATAAACTTGCATTTGCTTAAACTGAGGAGGAAACAAATACAAGAGGTTCTTGGATTGTCAATAGGTCATTTAGTGGTCAGATGTTAAAACAAAATCTCTTAGTGATGAAAATATTCAGATTTCAGGGAGGTTTCCTTGATGGAGAGAACAGACCCAGAAATTTTGGCATCTAAATAATTAATCAAATTTCGTACTTGGTAAGAATGTGATGACAAATCACAATGTATGCAATTAATTGTTTGAAATGCTACAAGTTGGTGTAAGACAATCAACAAAATACTCATTTACTTTTCTATTTTATTCTCCTCCCTCAAATTTGTGAAAACTTAGTTCCTGCTTCCAATTTAGTACTTCCAAATCCCTATCAGATTCTCCTTTTTTGCTTTCATAGGACTAAGAGTGGCAACTAAATCTAACTTTAGCTCCACGGATTTGGTGTTATAGTCAATGAATAATTTGGGTACATTACTTTAAGGAGCACGCTGCACTTTAGGCCACAATGATTTCAATGAATATCTTCCCCCAACCCTTGAAAGAATAAGGTTTCAAAATAGGCTGGTAACCTCCATGTAGTTTCAAAAGTAGTACAATTTAGACTTTTATTGCAGAATCCGATATTAAGCCCCCACAGGATCACGAAACTCCCCACTTGTCAGGCCAAATTGTAGCCATTTGTGTCATCAGCAGCTCTAAGATGAACTAACCGAAATAGGGTATACCTTGATTTCCACATTTTAAGGAGACTAATTGCCTAAAATAAACTAGAAGGGAATAATTCCAAATGCTGCCAAAAGGTGCTTTTGGCAGGAAAATGCTTGCAGCAGCAATGGGTTTATAAAACCTGTGCGCAAAACAGCTCTAAGAGGGTGCATCTCAAAAGCTATTTATATCAACATTGTAAAGTATCTATACATTCTTAGATACCATCTACATCCACCTTACAAGAACCTTTTGTCCAAAAACATATATCATAAATACAATGAGTCGACTCATCTCCTTCAAAGGTTTTTGATTTTGTACCTTCCATAAATTCCAAATTATGGTAATAGGGACCATTCGAATGATTTTTTTCGTGTGCTTGGATGCTTGGATCCCACTCCAAGTACTAACATCTTCCCTAAAAGACTTAGAAGCAACCCATTGAAACCCCATAATTAGAAAGGCCATCGCCCAAAGGCTTCTAGCCCAAGACCATCTCAGAAGTAGATACTCCACCGATTCCATATCATTTTTGCAAAGGAAACATCGATTGACCACAATATGTCCTCTTTTTTGGAGATTGTCCAACGTAAGAATTCTGTCCCACAGCTGTCTATTATTCAAGTTGCTGAGGTTTATTCCAACATTCAAGCTTCCAGTTACTTATATGCCAACTTTTAGCCATTTTTTACTCACTGCATCCTTCACCTCTGTTTATCTCATAACATTATAACAACAGACCTACTCCAATCAGAAAGTTAATATTTGCTTCCTTTTCTGACAAAACAGTCTTGTTCTCAAGTAGATAATAGTAGGATACAAAGTGAACAAAAGGAATCGAATCTGCAACTTAGCATTTTGAGACAGCACGCTAGTTGCAGTAATTCCAATGACAAAATTGGAAGCAATATAAACTCAGGGAAAGAACCGAAAATTACCTGCCCCGCAGCTTTCTCTGCAACTGTTATTTCCGAAGCTAGAGCTCTGTCAGCACATATATGAGCATGAGCAACATTCTCACTATAGGTGAAATAATACATATTATTTCCATCACCCGACGATGTATTAGATAAACAAGACCAAAGATCCATCAGATGAAATAAAAGATAATCCAACACCCAAAAAAAAAATCACGTTACCCCTATGCTACTGGCAACTATCACGTTACTCGCATGTGTTTTTCAAACTATCAAAAATATTCCTGTGTTTTTAGAAAGTTATCACAGCGCCCCCCTCCGTTTCTTTTCTGTTAGTTTTGCTGTTAAATGTGTTATTCACGCGCAGAAGAAGCATTTGGGCAATTTTTTGAACTTTTTATGAGGCTTTAATTGACCAAAAAGCCCTTGATTTTAGTTTAAAAGGGGCCTGCACCAATTTGACTCTTATTTTCGCAGTGTCCTCATCTTCATCTTTGGCAGGTTCAGCCCTTCAACTTGGTCTTATTATGTTTTTTTTATTTATTATTATTGCTATTATGTTATTACTAATTTAACAATGTAGACTTATTTTTGCAAAGTCTCCTCATCTTTGGTAAGTTTAGGTCTTTAACTTACTTTATTGTGTTTTTTTAATTTAAATTATTGCTATTATGTTATTACTAATTTAACAATGTAATGCTTTATAATTATTGTAAGCTCACTTAACTAATTTTTCCAAAGCCATGTTAATTTTTTTTCCTCAGTTCAACTTTTCTGAAATTATTTTATGCTATTTCAAGAGGTGAACGAGCTACTTGTGGATTATTGTTAGAAAATTTACTAGTGTGATTTCAATGTTTTTTTTATGAATGTGGTACTAAAGTACCATAGGCTTGACCCATATTTTCATTAAATCTGCAGTTGTTTAATTTTGACTAACGATGCAGTGAACATCAAATTTACTAGTGTGATCATTTTTTTCCTTTTCTTTTTTACTTTTTTCATTTGCTATAATCATTATATCTTTATAAATTAACAATGTGTTTTAAATTTTTTTGAAGAATGTCAACAGGGAGTAGTAGAACATCAAGATATGATTCACTCGACTTGCGCTATGTAAATCATCGGTGTCGTTGTGGGCAATGGTGTAATATTAGAGTGGTGTCGAAAGCTTTGAAAACAAGAGGTCGATTGTTCTATTGGTGTCCTGCTTGTAGATCCTTCAAAGATTGGTGTAACCCACGTACTGCAAGTTGGACACCGGGTGGACCACCTTTAGTTCCACCTAGAGAGTTGATACAATGGAATATATTGAAGATGGAGAGGAAGTTAATTGGCCTATGAGGCAAGAGATCCCTAACAATGAGATAATGAAGTTGCAAATGCTTCTTACTGGCACTTGTGCCTTTGCTTTTTCAATGGTCCTAGTTGTTTTTGTCTTGTTATTTAAATAAATGTTAACATATGTTGTAAAAAATGTTACGTTTATCAAATGGTATTTCGTTTAACACCATTAACAATGGTGCATGTGTTGTAAAAAAATGTTATGTTTATGGATGGTATTTTCTTTAACTCTAAAGATTGAACAATCAAGTCCTATTTAACTCTACATACATCAAGATTTCACCAATGAGCAGAGCACATCTATGCTATGAACGTGGGCATATAACCATCAAATATTCAGCTCCTGTCACACTTAATTACTTCTGCCTGTAATAAGTCAACATTTATAGGGATACAAGTGAACACCTTTACAAACTCATGTCTCTCGGTCTATCATCATGAAGCATCACATACAGATTTAGCCTCTGGCAAAATTCTTCATTTCAATGAATTACTTAGAAAAGAATCTATAACATATACCACAAACCATCTATGTATATAGTTTGTTGCTTATCAAAAAGGCAGAAAATTCAATTATCATTTACAATGATGATCATCCTATAGTAGAGCAATAGCAAGAAAAAACATGAGAACAATGTATGCTATAATAATAAGCCTGTCCAAAAACCACACATAGTTTACTTCATGGAAGTCAATCTGTCCAAAAAACCACAGATAGACTTGTCCAAAAACCACACATAAACCTGTCCAAAAACCACACATCACATAAACTTGTCCAAAAACAATTCAATACCCAAGGAATCATAAAGTCAGCAAACAATTCAAGTCAAGGTATGAAAGTCCTCCTCTTTTTCAAATTCTCAAAAATGGTGGGTAGCATTGCTCTTTTAGTCTTTCTCTTCTTCAAATCATCAATCATGGATGTACTTGAGAGATTCGCAGTTGAGGATGCACCGGAGGTAAAGCCACTTAATGCATTGTTTCTGAAACTTGTGTACACTCTAGATGGATTCACAATTGTCATACCACTAGCATTTTCACTAACATTAGCAACACCAATATCATTTCCCCTACCAATTCCACGGGCAGTTCCCCTACCACTGCCCCTACCTATACCACTACGACTGCCCCTACCAATGCCACCATCAATCCCTAAACCACTGCTCCTACCTATACCACTGTGACTGCCCCTACCAATGCCTCTACCATTCCCTTTCCCACTTATCCTACCACCTCTTTTTGGTCTTGAGGGTAGTTGAGTGTCGATATCTGCATTTGAGGTAGACTCTTGAGCGTTTGGACCCTACAATTGCAAAATTGAAACACATTCATATATAAGCATATTATAAAGTTACATACATATTAGTAATATAATGCAAATGTTACATACATGAACATTTTCAGTTTGAGGTTGTGGTTCTTCATTCAAATTTTCAACATTTGACTGTTGTCTCATTTCCTGCATTGATTCATTTCATGTTACTACATATAGTTTTATGACATATGAAGAATCAATTTAGTGTTTCATATAAATAAACAAACCTTTAACAGTGGTGAATTCGAGTGGAATGCATTTCGGCATGTGCTCTTATTATGTCCCTTTTGTAAACATCTTTTACATGTGTGTGTTAGGCCTCGCTTTGTTGAAATGCTTTCATTTGCAGCCTTCTTTCTTGTTTTTTTGGGTCTTCCTGTCCTCTTTGGCACAAGTGGAGGCTTCAATGGCTCAGTTCTTGAATCAACATAGTCATTTATGCCAGGAACTGGATGAATCATATTATCATAAACTGCTAAATACACCTCCTTGGAGTAACATTTGTCAATATAATCTTCCAATCTTTTTCGATACTTGTAGATACAAGACAGGGCATGCATACACGGATACCCTGTCAACATGAACATACCACAGCTGCAATATTTGGAATCAAGATTGACAACATATTTATGCCAATCCTGGACCACTTCATATTCTTCCCTCCCACACCAATTAGCATGCCATGACTTAGCACCATTTCCAAGTTTCTCTATCTTTCTCATAATGTTTGGGCATATTGGTCCCTCATATCTTTCCATATTTAGCCTCTTGGCTTGAAGCCTTAACATCAGTTTCTCTCTTATAATCTCTAACATTGAGATTACAGGTTTGTCTCTAGCCTCAAGTATACAGTTATTGAATGACTCACAAAGGTTGTTTGTAAGGCTATCACATTTTGGTACAGTTGGAAAGTGAGATCTAGGCCATTGTTGAGCTGGGATGTTTCTAAGCCATTCAGATGCAGTTTCTTTTTCCCCTAACTTAGGGTCAGCCTTTTCTATCATGTTCATCCACTTTTCATGTTCCTTCAAATTTGCAGTTGATGCTGCCTTCCAGAATAATTCTTTCAGTTCTAAACCTGGGAACTTCTTCTTAAAATTCTGATACATGTGCCTAAGACAGAATCTGTGGTGAACCTGTGGATATTCATTTGCAAACACCTCTCCCAGGGTTATGCAATAAGATTGTTGCACAATAATCTCTGACTCTTGCATATTGTGCATCCAAATCTCCAAGAATCAATTTCAATGCCACTTTTTTAGCTCTACCAGCTGTTTGCACCCCTACATTAAAATCCATTTTTTGCTTTATTTTTTTTACCACTTCAATTGCGGTGATTTTGTGATTTAATCTAACTTCATCCACAATCCTTTGCCCCAAATACTTGTAAGTAGCATGCTTGTTCTCACGATGAAACCCACAGTTATACTCACCTTTCAGAGTTTTCACTCGGAATATGGGACCACCCTGTACTGGCGAGGCATGTATCCTCTAATCACAACCGAATGCACATGTTGCTGTAATTCTTCTCCTTTCATTTTTACCATAATCCAACACAATTCCATTTCTTACTGACCAATCCCTAAGCACATTTCTAAACTGTACAGCAGATTTAAATGTCAAGCCGACCACAAACTCAAAATGATCCATGTCTGTTTGCTCATCAAATTCTGGAAATTGGTCTATTTCACCATCACCTCAATCATTCAAGTTTTCTTCTTCAACATCACTATACCAATCTTCTTCAATTGGGTTTTTGCCTTTTTCACAATCTCCCCTGATTCGCTTTTTAAAGTCAGACCACTTCTTCTTATATTTGGTTTTCAAACGATTGTATCTTTCTCTCATTCCCTCTCCTACATTACTATCATTGAATACTTCATCTTCACTTGAACCCTCAACATCTTAAAGCATCCAACTTGGTGTGTCAGAATTAGAATCGTACAATGTGCTCTCATCCAGGCCTTCTTCAGTAGTTGGTATGTAGTCAGGGTCATCTGAATCTGTATGTTGATCAATACCTTCAGTCTGTTGTTCAAGGCTTACTGGCTCACTGTTACCAACTGGTGCAAGTTCTTCTTCTGCAAGTTGTTCATGGTCTTCATGACTAGCTGCTTCATTATCACCAACTACTTCATTTTCTCCAACGGGTTCATTGGTACCAACTGGTGCAGGGTGGTCTTCTGCAATTTTATCATGCTGTTCATGACTATTAGATACATTGTCACCAACTACTTCATGGTCACAAACAGGTTCATTGTTACCAACTGGTACATGTTGTTCTTCTTCAACATCTCTAGTCTGCTCATGTTGTTCTTCAACATCTTCAACTGCCTCTTCATTTTCTGCAGCAAATTGCCCTGGTTCTTCAGTTGGTCCTTTGTATGGTACAATTTGGTTTCCACCCACAACATGTCCATTTGCATCTATAGCTGCAATTGGGTCTTCAATTTTTTGTATGTAAACTGTGGCACAAAGCAAGTCCTGAAAAATACTATGAAATTCTCTAACAATTGTATCATTATATATTTGCCTTAACCCATTCTCCAATGAGTAACCTGGCCTTAAATATAATATCTCTATACTGGACTCTTTGCTACCACCTAAATCCTCATATATATCATAAAACTTAAACAAATTTAGGGTATCTAATTCCACAGTGGGAATGATCTCCATTCTGCCACCTATATATTTTACTGTAGGATTATTTACAAATGTACCCCCTACCCATACAACAAGGTCACAACAACCTGGAACTATACCAAAACCATCATCATCATCCATTCTGCATTTAAATACAAAACATAACAAAATATTAGTCCATTTTCTAGCTGAGAAAGATCAAAACCTATGTGGAGGCAAGTTGTACTTCTAAACTGAAAAACAATTAATATTTTCCGATCATAACCAACAGTATTCTTTGAGCAATTTCATTTCAATTTTAAGTGTTTCTATTTTATTAATCACTTCATGATCAGTAATGAACTTTCAATACTCTTATTTTACAATTTGTAAAGTAAAGAGAATTAACAACATATCCCAATTGTACTTTGTCCACTTGATTATAATAAATTAGTTTCAAAGCATATTTTAATACTACGAAAACTGCCAGGCTAGAATAGACGAAAAGTTTCTAGAAAACAGATCATGATTTACATGCCAATGTTAGAACATAAAAATTAAACTACATTTTGTCTAATCACTTTTGATTAGAAAGAATCTAAATGAGAAAAAGTTCAACTCAAACTTACTAACTTCAACCCAATCATGTAATGGATACTTCAATTTTTTTTCTTCTCATCTTTCATTCACGTAGAGCAATACACAAGCACTATGGGAACTTGTATATTAAAAGAGGTAACTAGATACTGTTATGGACCATCGTTTAACATTTAAAGAAGTCCTAATTTTTTAAAAGCCCTAATTTATCACAAATACCCAAACCCTAATATGTACCCGACATTATACCCCACTTGTATGGTTGAAATTTTGTTTTCAAATCCAACATTGGGGGGGACTGCATGTTGACAACAACTAAACAAACCCAACATAGTTTGCCGACAATACGCACATTGATTACTGTAGAAAAGTGCAAAAAATCCAACAATGGTGGACCACTACTGATTAAACAATAGAAAAGTGCAAAAAAAAAAAGTAAACAACCCAAGATTCTCAATCTTTGACACAAAAAAATTAACAACTCGCACGGATTAAACAATAGAAAAGTACATACCTTGTTCAACTTTATGCTCTTACTCTTCAACGAGAGATTTAGCCTCCAATTACCACAGATTTAGTCTTCGTGGCGTGATTTAGGGTAGAGTTTGGGGTCTGTTCTCTCTTCGATTTTGTGAAGTTAGGAATTAGGGATTTTGACCTTTTTCTCTCTCTATCAAAGTATATTAAAGGAGGGGCAATTCAGTCAGTTCGGCTATTTTTTAAACGGTGTCAGCGAAAAATAAACGGAGGGGGGTAGTGTGATAACTTTCTAAAAATACGGGGGTGTTTTTGATAGTTTGAAAAATATAGGGGAGTAACGTGATAGTTTCCTATAACACAGGGGGGTAACGTGATTTTTTCTCAAAAAAAAAAAAAGATGTTTTCTGTGTAAAATTTTTAGTTAATTATACGATTATAACATTCCATTATAAATCATTAGTAACGTCCAAACTTAGATTAATTCTATATCAAAACCAAACCAAACCAAACCAACCCGTATCGACAAAGTGGGGCCAGCCACTTGGTTAATTCTATATATAGAAGAAAATGTATCAAAAGAAATTCATCTCAAAGAAAGCTGGGCACACGAAGAGTAACAAAATCAATATGCAAAGCTCCAACATATTTACCTTTGATTTCCCAGCCCTTGCAGCAGATACTAAAGACGGAACAAGCAATCTGTCTCCAGGGCCAAAAATACTGCTAGGTCGGATGCAGCATGTTAGAAGATCATTTCTACCATTCGCTTTGATAATTAGCGCCTCTCCTTCAGCTTTGGTTGCAGAATACGAATCATTGTGTGAATCAGTTTAAAAAATGAGGTTACTATCCTAGAGATAAACTTTAAATAGCTGGTGGGAAATGGCAACTTAAAAACCCAAAACATCTAAAAAATGCGATTCGTTTAAAGTTCACAAAAAATGAAGAAGAAATTGAATGATGTTAAATTTGTTGCTCTGATCGTTTTATCTACAAGAACAAAAAAGAAAAAGAAAAGAAAAGACAAGTATGAATACAATAATGCCCATGCAATTATAGATAGAACAAGAAGTATGATATGGACCTTAGCCAGATATGGCAATGATTCGTTGCCAATAAAAATTCCATGTACTCCATCAAAGACCACGCTCTGGGAACTTGTATAGATAAGTTTTTTGACTTTGAGTTCGATTCAAGCATCAATAACATTCTTGGTTCGTTGTCATTCACAATTACAATTGAAAGAACGAACATCAATGCAAGTAAGAAGACAAAAACATACAAGTATAGAAAAAGGTTTTCATATGGAAGAGAAAATAATCATACCTTGGACCTTAACTGAATGGAGGAGTTGATAGTTATCAATGGACGAATCTGGAGCTGCCATGTGGAATACAACCTAGGCTCCTTCACACCCTGGAGCAGACTAAACACAGTAAAGCAAGCCATGATCTAGTATCACATAATTTCTCAAATCACTAAATATAAATAACTCTAGATAAGCCACAAACAAGTTTATTGATAGCACATTTACTAATGATACGTGTTTATGCAAATTATGCATATATCATCATATGTTCACTGTTGACCAAAATTTCTTCAATAAGGGTAGCCCGATGCACGAATCACCCGCTATGCATTATGCAGGGGCCTGGGAAGTATCGAACCCCCTTTGAAAAATTCCATTTTCAATACGAGCCTAAAATTAGTTACATCTTGATCTTATAAAATGACAAAGCGCATGAACTCCCAAGTCAATTATGAGTTTAGTAATTATCTCAACCCAGTGCATACATACATTAATTACTAAAGATTAGTTTTTTTTTTTTTTTTTGCTGAATTGAACATTGATTATTAATAACTCAACAACAACATTAACTCTAATAAATTGTCGCGCATTAGGCCAGCCAACTGAATGTATGAACTAAGTGTTCACTCTTTAAATACTTGATCTTTACATTCAAATTTTAAAACACTTGCGCAACTCGGGCAAAACTACGTACAACTACTCCAATTTAAATCTCTTGTGCAAGAGGAGTAGCTTACAACTTGTAATGACCGGGCCCAACTACTCACCTCTCAAATCTTAAAATACTTAAGCCTGTGTTGATAGAAGTAAAAGTCATTATAAACACAACACGAATCACAAAAGAACTAATGTGGTACAAGATGTTAAAAAACTACTTTTCCCGAACCTGGGACCGGATGAGTATTGTATATTAAGCTGTTGCTAAAACTTAGGTTGGCAAGAATGAGTGAGTGAGAGAGAGGGACCTTTGAGTATTTGGGCCTTGTCGCGAAGATCGACGTAGACATATTGGGCTCGACCGAATCGGAGAGCTTGGCCGAGGATGCCATTCTCTCCGCGAGGTTCGAGGTTGATGGTGGGGCTCAAGTCGGCAATGCGGACGCAAAACATATCATATCGGATCAGCATTTCCAGCAAGTGGCATGCGGCGAAGCCTCTCCCACTTGTCACCACGCAGGGGCGGAGCTAGGCTGGGCTCGGCAGGGGCTCTGGCCCCCTAATACTTTAAAAAAAAAATAAGTTTATGTAATATTGTTTAAAAAAAGTTATTATTATTAAAAAAATGTTAAAAATAAATTACCGCCCTTATTTATTTTTTCCTAACAGTGTGTTTGGATTGAGGGGATAAAATTTAATAAAGAAGAGGAAGGGAAAGTATTATAATGGAAAGGAGTGAAGATAATTAAATTATGTTTAGATTGGTTAATTTTATAAAGGGGATGATCATAAAAGATAATGAGTGTTTATTATTTGGATTAGAAAGAAAATGAAAGAAGAAGATAAATTTTACGAGTAAAATGACTTTTATGCCATTTTCTTATAGTATTTAAACTTTTATAATTTTATTTTTCTTTCGGTGCAGTTCTAATAGATCAACTCTTGAACATCACTTTTTTTCTCACATTTGAACATCACTTTCTCCAAAACAAGGCTTGACAAAAAAAAAAAATTTAATTCATTGCATTCCAGACTCAAACACCATAGTTTGACCAAAAGAATCAAAAGAAAGAAAACACAGACATGCGATGCAAGATAGCTATAGTAGTAGATATACAAATTGTGTAGTATTACAAGAACACAACAAGGAAGAAAAGAAATGCAAAAATTTTACAGCCGCACAAGGAGGCTAGTGCAAGTTTGGTGACTAGTGCCTTGAAGTTGTCCATTGCAGGCTTGATTTTTTTTGTCATTTTGGTTGGAGTTGGTGTTAGAATCTTGATAGGGTTGTTGTTGTTGTTCTGATAAAAGTGACGGTGGCGGTGGTTTTGTTGTTGTCATTTTGATGAAGGTGACGGTGGTGGTGGTTTCGGGTTGTAATTAAAATAAAATAAAAGGTTATAATAGTCATTTTAAGAAACATAATTTTCCTCTCCTTCCAAATGACTCCAATTTGGGTGGACTGAATTTTGGGGTATATGAGGGGTTAGGTCCATCCCTCCTATTCCTCAATCATCCATTTCTTTTTAAAACAAACAGCGGGAGGCATTACTCCCCCCTCCCCCAACCATCCCCTTCCACCCAATCCCCTCAATCCAAACATATCCTAAATATTTTTATTTAAATCTTGCCTCCCAATTTAAAAATCTTGACTCCACCCTTGTCATCACGTATTATCACTCTTCCGATGCTTACTCTGCCATACTGTCCTTGAAAATTATGAAGTGGGATGCGCAGTAGGATACGTAGGTGGCAACACAATTTAATCTGGAAATGGGCATTTCTGGTTATTTAAAATGCTTTCGGCTTAGCTCCGGAAAAAAAAAAGGAAAACTTTTGAAATATAAGGCTCTGTTTGTTTGCTGTATTTGATAATACTGAAAAATTGGTTAACTAGAAAATATTTTATAGTCAATAATTGCGGCTGCTTTTGCTCAATTTTTCAGTGTTTGATAAAACTGAAAAATTGATCAACTGAAAAATATTTTTCGGTCCACAATTGCGATAAGTACAAAATTTGAGAAAATATTTTCATGTCCTTTGAGAGAAGAAAATATTTTACGGAACTCACTGTACATCCAAATATCAGAAAATATTTTTAAGTATTCTATTTTTCAAAAAAATATTTTCCTCCAACAAATTATTTTACGGCAAACAAACAGAGCCCAGAAAAATATTTTATTTTCCAAAAAAATATTTTTTACTAATTTTTTTTTTTTACAAATAAGTTATTTTATAGCAAACAAACGGAGCCTAACTTTACCCCCAAAATACATAGACAAAATAACTTTTTCTCCCTCTTGTTTATTATATTACTTAACTTTCTTATGTAATTTAGTTTACTAAAATATCTCTCATAGTCCTGAATAATATATGAATGTACAAGAATACTCCTTTTTATATCCCTTGTTCATTTTCTATTTTCTATTTTTGTAAAATTTTAAAACTTAAGACAAGAAATAAAACTACAAAAAAAAAGCAGGCAAAATGTTATAGTGTACCAACAATATAATATTTTTTTTCCTAATGTTTATATTTTTTTTAGGTCTATATCATTTTGATCCCTTAATGCGTATACAATGTAACATTTTACCCCTCATATTTATTTTGTATCACTTAACCTTTTTGGTGTTATTTGTGCATTAGTATATTTTATAATGGTATTAGGGTATCTCCAATGGAGTGAGTAAAATGCAATTATTGTCATTTTTAGAGTCTTTGGCCAAAAAATTTCAACACCAATGGCAGAAATAGAGACTCAAAACATAGTTTTGAAACAAAATTTAGAGACTTTGCGTAAAAATGGAGCCCGGTCTCCATTTTCTTCAACAAAAATAGAGACCCAAAATAGAAACCAAGGAAGAAGACAAACGGGTCTCCATTTTTGGGTTGGACCCGAGGCATCAGATCGTCAGATCTGACGATCTAACCAAAAAAAAAAAAAAAAGTTGCAACGGACAAATGAACGTTGCAAAAAAAAAAAATCAATCAATGTTCAGATCTGAACGTTGCAACAACAAAAAATCCCTGCAACGTTCAGATCTGAACATTGCAACAAAAAATTCAAAAAAAAAGCAACCTTGCAACTGTCAGATGAACGTTGCAACAGTAAAAAAAATAAAATCTTCTATATATACAACCAACAATTCACAGCAGATCCAACATAAAAAAAAAAAAAATCATACAAAAGATATACACAAAAAAAATTGTTTTCCAAAAAAAAAAACAAAAAAACAAAAAAACAAAAGGTATGTCAAATCAACAGATCCAATCTTTTGTGAGGTGGCACATGGGGAGAAGGGTGGGGGAAGGGGTATCGCGGTGGCAGGGGTAGGGGAGGGGGGTCATGGGTGTGATAGGGAAGGGAAGGGAATGGAAGGGAGGGGATGGGGTGGGAGAGAGGGTCGCGTTGGGTAGGGGAGGGGACGGGAAGGGGTGGTGCATAGGGAAGAGGGGGTGGAGGAGGGGGTGGCAGTGGCAAGGCGTAGGGTGATGAGAGAGATAGGGGAAAAGATGGAAGAATTTTTTTTTATATACAAGAAAAAAGGGGTGGGGGTTTATATAGGTTGTAATTTTTTTTTTATATTCATAATATGTCACCTAATTTTTTTATTCATTAATCATTTTTTTTATATTCATAATATGTCACCTTTTTTTTATTCATTAATTATATTTTTTATTCATAATATATTGTACTGTCGTTGGATGAGATTGGAAATAATATATTCCAATGTAATCGGATGTAATTAAATGTCATCGATGTCAAAAAATTCTATCGTCGTGGGAATTAATTTATTTTGTAGTCAAAATATTCGTAAAAAAAATGACGATAATATAAATAATATTTAAAAAAATAAAATAACCAGTGTGAAAAATAACGAGTAATCAAATTAATATGCAAAATTAAATTAAACATAATATAGAGACTCAACTACCTTAAAACGTTCATGGAGATATTTTTTTTTAGAGACTCAAAAAAACACATGAGACTTAAGTAGAGTCTCTAAAATACTCAGGTGCTCTAAATTTAGAGATAGAGACCCTGATTTTGGAGACTTCACTGGAGATACTCTTAACAAACATTTTGCTAACTAAAGCATGGAGGGTTGAGTGATATAACATTAAGCAAAATGTTACACCTTCTGTGCATTAAGAGGATAAAATAATATTAACCTCATATTCATAGAACTTTACCCATTTAATATATAGTGTAAAACATTTTGTCCTTGAATATTTATTTTGTGTCACTTAATACCTCTAAATTATTAGTAAAAAGAAGTAGTATTTTTGTATTTTTATATAATTTTTAATGATTATAAGGGACATTTGTGTTAACTAAATCATCGAGTGAGATTAAATGATACAAATAAAACATTAAGGAGCAAAATATTTGATTGTATATATATTATGGGAGTAAAGTGATATTAATTCAATATTTTACAACTAATAGTCTGTAAAATACCATTTTCTTCAAAAGTTTGAGCCCTTATATTAAAGATTTTGAAGTTCAGCCTTTTAATTCTATATTGGAGAAAATTCAAATCCTAAAATTTCAATTTTCCCAAAATAGAAAAAAAAGCATATAAAAAATGGAAAAGAAAAAAAAAGAATAGTTCAAAAATAGTTACCCCTTGTTTTGAGTGCGCAAGAGAATTGAAAGGAAAGTAAGATAGAGGAAAAAATAAAAGAAATTAAAGGAAAGAGTTGTTTGAAATGCAAAAAATAATAATAATAGAAGGAAAAGAAAGTATTTTATGATTTTTTTATTTCAATTGGAGAAAAAAGAAGAAGAAAGGAAATGATAATTTTAAATGATAGGTTACCTATATGCCCTTTAATCCTTCCAATTAAAGATTATGAAGTGATTGTTTAATCCTTATATAACCTTTCGTTCCTGCCAAGATACAATCCAAATAGGGGAGGAATTCCTTAATCACGACCCTTCATTACCTTTCGAAGGCATTTGGTTCATAGAATGATCTTTCATTCTTGAGAACCAAACTGAGATGTAATTAAAATTATTTGGTACGTTAAATATATTTTTAGTAATATTTTTTCAAATTTCTAAAAGTGTTATATTATTATGTTTGGTTTAGACTTAATATTCATAGGAATCTTAAGTGATTTTCTAAAAATGCCCCTAACTCACACCTATAAACACCAATAGACATATATATATACATACATACATACATACATTCAATAAGGGTGAGTAGTTTAATGTAGTTGACAAAAGTGGGAGTAGGGTAATAGGAAGTGACGGGAAATGGGGATAGGATAGGTGACTGACGGGAAGTGAAAATAGGGTAGGGTGACATGAGAAGTGGGGGAGGGGTCGAGGTGGCAAGGTGGGGGGTTGACAAATAGAGGGTTGGTGTAGGGAATAGGGATGATAATGGGAGTCGAGTGTAGGGGGCTTAGGGTATGGGCAGGGGTTGAGGGTGGAAGAACATGCTATATAGACCGATTTCAATTTAAATACAAAGGTGGCAGTGGAAAATAAACCAAGCATGCACAATAGGAAGATTTCAATTTAAATACAAAGGTGACAATGGAAAATAAATCAAGCATGCATAATAGGATCATCCTCATGTACTATATATGGCATAGAATACGAATATAAGCACATACAGTCATATATATCACATAATTTTGCATAAATAATCAAAAGCATGATTAATACCTTGCACGTTGGCTTAAGAACTCAACGAAACAGAAAAGAACACAACTAGAATTTGCTGAAAATTGAAAGAGAACTCTGCTTTTTGGATCATCTAAAAGCCTTCTCTCCTATTCCACATTCCCAGTGACTAGTGTTTGATCTTTTGTAGGGAAAATTACTTTTCTATTTCTTGTTTTTACTTTAGCCATGTAGGATGTGTGTCATGTTTGTATATGTATTTCTTGACCAAAAATTTGATCTAGCAAACCCTTAGGAAGAGAGAATAGGACGAGATCAAGAGGTAAGATATGATAGAAGTCTTATCTCTATTTTTCTCTTTAGTTTAAATCAGATAATAGAGATATTATCTTACTTATTTAAACTCAAAATTCAAAATATGTCTCCTACATATCTAGCTTGCCCTACACGCTACCCAATGCAGTTTATACTCCAGATTGTTTCTAGACAACATCTTTAAGACATTTCAAGAATTAGGACAAACATTCTTGTCCAAAGAATGTTTCTTGTCTTAATGTCCTAAAACTCAATCAAATAGCCAATTACATTATTTATACCTCACATCTATAAAATACCAAAGCTTAAGAATAGAAAGTACACTCAATAAGGAAAATGACTAAACGAGGGACTGAAAGACATAATTGCCCTAGCTCCAAAATGACCAAAATATACATTGCTAATCCTTAGTTGCATTTTGCCCATTTTAACTTCAACTCATTCCACTAAAAAAGTTAGGATTGCACTCAGGACAATTACTACATCCAGTGAAAGTTCATTGTTTATTCTACTAAGTAAAAAGACCGAAATGCCCTCTATGCATTGACCCTAATCAATAGTAGGGCCAACACCTGTGCCATCAACCTTTCTTAATTATACCTATACCTTGGACCTTTAATCCATATATAATCATCATCTAGATATTTCTCTCTTGTTCCAGGGAGCGACCTATAAGACTAATATCTAATACAACCCGAAATGGCTATATTACCAAGTGCTTAGATTTAGATGATTAAAAGGATAATTCCGAGGTGGTTAAAACCTATCATTAAGATAACATAGAATCAATAACACATATGCATGTCCCAATGCATCAAGTCCATGTATCCAAAACATCGAGCTATTGACCCATATAAGATCGCACCTATAGTGGATCAAAATACATGTCCTAGAATTCATTGGTTCATCCACATATGCTCACAATATAGAGATGCGTCCGATCTCAAAAATGTGATAGTACTATTAATTGAGATTGCATTTACTGTGGTCTCGTTCAATGCATTCAAATGCACTAATGAGAGAAATTCGGATAGCCCTTTTATGATCAAGGCAAATCACCCTACAAATAGGGGACTCTCTCATTATAACCTTACCATAATGAAGTGCCCAACTTCATTATTTTGCTATAAGCATAAAGTTTTGATTCAAACCTCATGGCATAGACTTGTGTGAGACCATCACGCATCAATGCCATTCACTCAAATCGATGAGCCTTTTTGCATACACATATATTAAATATATGTATAGAAATCAACATGTTCATAATGAATGCACTGCTTTATTAACTGAATAATATCATTTACACTGAGATGTCTAAGTGCCAGTGGTCACTAGGACATACAATTCTCAACAGACTTTCACTTGTATTAATGAACATTACCTCTATCTTAATCTAACACCCATAACCTCTACATAAGTATCAAATACTCTTTTAGTAATGTGAGACCTAAATGAAAGAATTATGTGCTTTTACTTGTTTTAATTATTATTTGAAGTAATATGTGCAATTACATGATTTACTTAGTGTTATTAAGCAAAATGTGGACTTAAAGTTCATTTGATTAGCATTTAGTTGACTTTTTATCTAATTTGACCAAACTAGGACAAGGTGGTCATTTTTGAAAATTTTAATGAATGGCACTCTTGCAAATATGATCAAAATGCATACATAAGTAGTCTTTTATATTGCATAGCCTACCATACTTGACTTAGCTTTGACTTGGCATTTAACTTAGTTGTTGACTTATATTGACCCATATACACATTATATACATACTATACAATACATACACATTACAAAACAAAACAAAAAAGCAAGAAAAAGGGGGAGCCAACATGTTTGGGGGAAAGATAAGGAGAATAGTGCTCAAACTACGTTTTGATCAAAGTTTGAAGAAGAAGAAGGAGGAAGGAAACTATTGGACTCAAATTGGAGCTAGAACTTGCATATCCTAAGTTATTCTACGTATTTCTAGAATTTTTAACTACAAACGGTGAGGGGCTTTTTAAATCTCAAAGTTAAAGTTGATGCATAGTTTGTGAACTTGCATATATATGTTATATATTGTTGTATATGCATGTGTATCTTGCTAGATAGTGTCTTGAGAGCAACATACATGAATTTTAGCTTGATTGAACTGTGATTTATTGTAGCTTGATTATATGTGCTATAGTTTGAAATTTATAGCTAGAATTGGGTTCAATCTTTGCTCAATGCTTAAACATGAAGTCTATATGCATATATGTACCTCCATAGCTTAGTTTAATGGCTAAGTAGCATGAGTTGGTGGAGTTTTTGGTGGGAATGGCTGGCTGGAATTTCCAGCGTGTAGCAACCACTGTAGCAGTCATCTTTGGCTGCCTTTTGTGTAGTTTGTAGGCCTATTTTGCTTCGTAATTGCTAGGCATATGAGTGTATAATTGGGTTGCGTTGTAGGTTGTGATAGGTGTTGTTGAAAGTGTAGATAAATGTGGATGTAAGTGTTGTTAAATTTTGAATTAAAGTGTTGATTTGATGTTGTGTTGTAAGGGCTACCTTTCTTCATGGGTTATTAGCTTGCTTTACCCATTATTTTGTTATATAAATGCTTAGGTATACGTGTTGCATTGTAGCTTATGAAAGGGGTTAGTAAAAATGGTGGTTTTGTGTTGTTAAATGGACTAAAGTATTGATTGAACGCTATTAAATTCTAGCGTAGTAGATTTATGCATATGGTTGCCCTTTTCGTGGTTAAAATGCTTACCTTACTTCTTAGTTGTTAAATGCACATGTGTGTATGTGTTTGCCTAAGGCTAGGTAACCTACTTTGTTACCTAATCAATGTGTTGCTAAATGAAATGAATTGTTGAATGAATGTTAAATGTGATTATATGTTAAATGTGATTAGAGGGACAACCTACTTTGTTGTATTCTCGAAATGTCGTGAATGTCTACTATGTGATTAAAATGCGAACGCGAATGCGAAGAAAAGCATAAGGTTGCAACCTTTAAAACAGACATGGTAGTGTTCGTGTTGCAATGGGCGGTATCGGGCGTGTCAGGCAATGACACGACTAACAGGGTTCTAATCCCTATCTCGAATGAACGAAGTGTTTGACAGGGTGTGGGTCTTAGGTTTGGTATACATCCAGATACAACCCGCCGGTGTAAAGGGGAAGAGTTCGTGATGGTGGTATAAGGAGACGACATCAACAATGTTAGCGTATCCTTCTTGAATGTTTATAAAGCTTTGATATTACTTGAGTTAAATGTTCTTATTGTTTGTATATTGTCTTATGACACGTTTTCAAAAGGGTTTTCAAAGCAAACTATTTTTTCAAAACCTTTCCTAACTTCCCCTCTTCACTGAGTTTGTGAACCTCACCCTGTTTTAACAACATTTCCGGTGGAGCCAAGATCGTGCCATAAGAAAAATGGTTGTGAAAGCTATGCTTGTTATGCTTGGATGATGTACATCTTGATTATGTTGTCTTTGTAGTTTATGTTGTAATGTCGACTTACTTTGAAGCATGTAATATATTGTCCAGGTTGTCTATTTTGGATGTGAAAGTCTTTTATTTCAAAGTTTCAAGTTTACTTTGGCTAAATATATAATGACTAGGCTTATGTTAGTTATTTTGGAACATTGTACTTATTATGACCAAGTTTAAAGTAGGACTTTCTAGTGCCCATGTAAACTTTGATGTATGTGAAATGCCCAAATTATGTATTGTGTAGTTCTATTGTTGTTAAGTGAGATGCTGTACAGGTTTATAGGACAAACGTGTCAAATTTTAGGTGTCATAATGCTCATTTTTCGTCGTGTCTGGACTTGGTTCCGTGAAGGGTCGGGTTAGGGCGTGACATTTAGTGGTATCAGAGCTTGGCTAGCTTACAAGCTAGGATAAGGTCCTTGGTCTGTCGGGTAGAAGTCTTAATGTGAATTGTCTTGAATGAATGTGAGCATGTAAAATGTGTTAAGTAGACACTATATGTTAATTGTGTACAATGTGATCAATGTGCATTATGTGACAAATGTGCTTTAAGTGAAACTTGCTTCCTGTGTGTTAATTGTGCATTAGGTGATGATATTGTATTATGTGATAATTGTACTTTATGTGGTATCTTCTTCTATGTGATGTAAATTGCATATATGCTATAATTTGTGGGTAACTCTTTTGGTGATGTAAAGATGGCTGCAAGAGTTCTCGGAACTAAGGGAAGACTTCATCGAAATGAATTCATATCCTTTAAGCAGGGCAGTCTGACTATTGTACAGTATGAAGCCCGGTTCAACCAGTTGTCACATTATGCTCCGGGGATAATGCAAACCACTGAAAAGAGATTAAGTGGTTCATCCGAGGGTTGAGGCCAGAAATCCGAGACACATTGGCTTCCTTTCAGTTTATTACCTACCATGGAGCCCTTACTGCTGCAACAAAAGCTGAGTAAGGAAAGAAAGAGATAAGAGCAGGACTGAGTCAACCGAGTAGGAGACCTTCTCAACCCCAGGACCAACAATAATCTTTTAATCCTCTGATTTAGGAAGAGCACAGTCATAGTCAGATGCAGGATATGTGAGACTCGGCCCCGAACTCACGTGCATTAATATTATATTATGTGTAATTATACACATGTTTAGTGTTTCATATATATCTTAGTTATGTGTTAAGTGCAAAGGAAGTAAGTTAGAATAAGAATAGAACTATAGAAATTGAGTTAGAATAACTTTCGGGGTACTTCCCAAGCATTAGGAAGCTTTTGGGGCCAAAGTGTAAATGCCTAAAATACTACTTGGGCATCAAGTAGAGTCTTATGACTAGAGTTGAAGTTTGCCTAATTACATTTTGACCCCATCGGCCAAGCAAGAAACAAAAGGGGGCTTTTGCAAAATTATTACAACTTTGGGGTAAAACTCAAAATATCTAAACTTTTAACTTATTTTCCAAGATTATAAGCTAATTAAAAAAATAATCCTACCTACCATAACCCCCCAAACCTGGCGCCGCCCAAGGGAATAAGAAGAGCAAAACTTTGGTGGAAACAAGGGAAAATAGGAGAAGTAGGAGAAGATTTTGCCAAGTTTGCGCAAGAATTCATCGTCTAGCTCTCTTATACGTTCAAGTTGCACGTTTTCTTTGAAGATTCAAGGTGATGGGTTCTTTCTAAATGAATTTCAGAATTTCATAGAGCATGGATATGTGTTGTTGGATGAGTTATTGTTATGTTTTACTAGATTATATGCTTGACCATGCCTTTGCAAGAACTGATTAGCGTAGTGATTTTGTATGAGCAGTTTGAGTGGGTAAATCTTACTAGAAAATTATGAATAAATTATATGTTATTATAGATTCATATAGAAACAGCTCTTATGTTGAAAGTTTTGTGAGAAAAAATCATTATCAGGCTTGAACGTGCTAAAAACCGTGAGGTACGATTTTTTGTGCTGAAACTGGACAGTTTTATATGGTTGAATTTCATGGTCCTTATGACACAGTAAACATGCTTGAAAAATTCTGAAATTTTTACAGTGAATATCTTGGTCAGTGTGTAGTAAACTTTGTTTTTAGGGCTAGAGCTAATTCCATCATTTGGGGCTTCTGAAAAATTGAAAACCGTAGGGTAGAAGAAAACATTATTAATCTAGACAGCTTTGTGCAGTTGCTCTATTTTGGTCATATCTTAGTGAGTTTAACTCGGCATTGGTCTCTGTTTGATTCTAAAGTTATCTACACTCGAAGAGATTCATGTACATATAAAAATAAGTTTAATTGAAGGTCATTTACCTAGGTAACCGAGCTGCCAAATTTTAACTTATGCTGAAAATTCAAAAAGTGTTAAACTAGTTTGCTTGTGCTACTATTGATTTCTATCGTCAAAATATGAACTATGTGTTCTTAATTACATGTGATACATGCCATGAATTATATATATCTATGTGTTGAGTCTCAAAGTGATACATGACGCGAAACGTGAAGTAATTCTTAATGTGATATATTGATATGCGATGCGAAACGTGATGTGATACTTAACGTGATATATGTGGCATATTCTTGAAGTGACGTTCAATGTATAATCTAATGTGACAATAGAAATGGTGTAACATTTTTCTAGTATGGTAGTATCGAGAAACTCTGGGCGGTATTGGGCTTGCCAGTATAGCTCGGCTACCATGGTTACCAATTCCCTCGTCCCGCAAAAAAGGTGGCATCCATAGGCATGGGTCGTAAGTTATAGGTATATCCGGAATACCCCGTGTTGAGAGACATAAGAGAATGATAAATCATCTGGGCGACCATTACATGAAAAGCGATGCGATATGAAAGCGTAAGCGTATTCTTGCCCTAATATGTGTTAAATGTTTATTCTACAATGATGCGTTATGTTTACTATATAGTGATGCGATGTGGTTATTAATGGTTACTAATATGTGCATGATATTCACAGGTTTTCAAATGGGTTTTAAAAGAGAAAATATTTATGAAAACCCTTCCCAGATTCCCCCATCACTGAGCTTAAGTTGTAAGCTCACCCCATTTTATGTTCCCCTTTCAAGTGAAAATCAACCAAAATATGCTCAACAGGTTGATAAAAATGTGCCTTTATGTGATAATGATGATTTCTGCCTGGAGTACTGTTGTTGTTGCTTTCTGCTTGACAAATACTTGAGTATTAATGTTGAATGTTTTAAAATGCTAAAATTTTGTAAATAATAGTTAGTGATGAAGTTTGTATAATATGTAAAAATGTAGATTGTTACTTTGGTATTCATGAACTTAAATTACGATATGTATTTTACTAAGTAATACTTTTAGGCTTAGATGGATGTCTTGTACATATAGCTTGTGGAATTAGTTTATGGAATGGTGTGTGGGATTTGTGTTGTTGGCTTGAATTGTTGGTTGTTGGATGTTGGAAGATTGTCGTTGTGTTGGTTGGGGATGGTTTATAGTCTTGAGATGTCCAAAATACAACCGTTATGCTGCCCGAATTTTGAGAAATTTAATGTAAGGCTAGAAATTTGTTTAGGTGTTAATTGAATCTTAAGTCACATATAGACTTAGTCCCTCGTAGGGTTGGGTCTGGGGCGTGACCCCAACACAAGGTAAAGGATTGTCCGAGATGGTGGAATATCCAGCGGTAGACTACCGGTAGAGATAACCAAAATAGGCCGATTGTTGCGAGACCAAAGCAGGGTAATCCAGCTACTACTTCAGCTCGAGCCTCTTTTGGGACTAATGTTGCCAGTCAAGTTCCACAATGTTCCTTCTGTAACCGAAGATGCCATCTTTAGCCTAATTATTGGAGGAAATCGGGGAGATGCACAGATTGTGGTAGTAGTGAGCATAGGGCAAGGGATTGGTCGAAATATAAGAAGGCTCATGAGCGGATTATGGGCAGAGGTGCCCAGGGTAGGCCTACAGGTGATGCTCCTACACAGCGCGTACTGGCCAGAATTTGTGCTACTGTTCAGCAGGAGTTGCCCTGAGGCAGTATCCGTGGTTGAAGGTAAGTTCTAATTTTAAACCAGTTGGTTAAAATATTAATTGAGCTCAGTGCCACCTATTCTTTTATTACATTCCCTTGAGTGCAACGTGTTAATATGCATTTGGAGGGTTTGCCTTATAAAGTTGAAGTTAGCACGCCTATGGTACTAAATTTGTGATTGAGTTGGTATATTCAGCATATAAAATTCTGATTAAGGACCAAGAATTGCCGTTGACCTTATCTTACTTCCTGTTCAAGATTATGAAATTAGTTTAGGTATGTATTGGCGTGCAAAGTATCATGCACAGTTAGATTGTAGAACCAAGATTGTGAAATTTCGAATGTCAGACCGACCAGTGGTGGAAGTAGTGGGGAACCGTGATTCTTCGGGAAATTTGCTTATTTCTTCAACTACAGCTATCAAGCTTGTGAGAGAAAATGAATTTGTGATTGACGCGCTACCAAAAACAAAACTTATTTTCGAAGCACTGTATCGTATAGCACCCGTGTTGTTTGTGAAAAAGAAAGACGGCACCTTACGGCTGTGTATCGACTATCGGGGTTAGAACCAGGTAACGGTTAAAATGAATACCTTTTTGCCACTTATTGATGAATTATTTAACCAGTTGTATGGGACTAGAATTTATTCCAAGATTGACCTGAGAAAGAAGTATTATAAGCTTCATAATTGCAAGGAAGATATGCCAAAATCTGAGTTCTGAACTCGGTATGGACATTATGAACTTGTAGTTATACCTTACGAATTAACCAATACACGTGCTATATTTATAGACCTTATACATCGTGTACCTTGACCTTAACTGGATCAGTAGTGATAATTTTTTTTGATAATATTATTGTGTATTTAAAGACTGAATCTGAACATGAATAGCTTCAGAAACTCGAAGACTGGATCACAGATGACAAGTTTGACTTAAAATTGCATTATGATGGTATATTGTGGTTTCAAGCAGGGTATGTGTTCCTAATGACCCAAACTTGAGGAAAAAGGTTCTTGAAGAATCTTCATGGAGTGTCGTATTGCATGTCATCCTAAATATTCTCGCGTAATAGAGCCATAGTCGTTGCAACTTAGAGAGAATTTGTCTTATGAAGAGCGACCTATTTGCGTTCTAGATCAGAAAGTTCAAGGGTTGCGTACGAAGAATATTCTCATGGTAAAGTGTTGTCGAGTCATCTTGAAATAGCAGAGACTACATGGGAAGGACGAGCTTAGATAGACCAGCAATATCTAGAGTTGTTTCGAGGAACAAGAAAGAAATTTTAAGGATGAAATTGTCCTAAGAAGGGGTGGGTGTGAGACCCAAGTGTAAGAATTATGTGCTTTTACTTGTTTTAATTATTATTTGAAGTAATATGTGCAATTACATGATTTACTTAGTGTTATTAAGAAAAATGTGAATTTAAGTTCATTTGATTAGCATTTGGTTGACTTTTCATCTAGTTTGACCAAACTAGGATAAGGTGGTCAGTTTTGCAATTTTTAATGAATGACACTCTTGCAAATATGATCAAAATGCATACATAAGTAGTCTTTTATATTGCATAGCCTACCATAATTGACTTGGCATTTAACTTAGTTGTTGACTTATATTGACGCATATACACATTATATACATACTATACAAGACATACACATTACAAAAAAAACAAAAAGCAAGAAAAAGGGAAAGCCATCAGGTTTGGGAGAAAGATAAGTGGAATAGTGCTCAACCTAGCTTTTGATCAAATTTTGAAGAAGAAAAGGAGGAAGGAAGCTATTAGACTCAAATTGGAGCTAGAACTTGCACATCCTAAGTGTATTCTACCTATTTTTAGCATTTTTAACTACAAAAGGTGAGGGGCTTTTTAAATCTCAATGTTAAAGTTGATGCATAGTTTGTGAACTTGCTTATATATGTTATATATTATTGTATATGCATGTGTATCTTGTTAGATAGTGTCTTGAGAGTAACATACATGAATTTTAGCTTGATTGAACCATGATTTATTGTAGCTTGATTATATGTGTTATAGTTTGAAATTTATAGCTAGAATTGGGTTTAATCTTTGCTCAATGCTTAAACATGAAGTCTATATGCACATATGTACTTCCATAGCATAGTTTAATGGCTAGGTAGCATGAATTGGTGGAGTTTTTGGTGGGAATGGCTGGCTAGAATTTCCAGTGTGTAGTAGTCACTATCGCAGTCATCTTTGGTTGCCTTTTGTGTAGTTTCTAGGCCTATTTTGCTCCTTAATTGCTAGGTATATGAGTGTATAATTGGGTTGTGATCGGTGTTGTTGGGAGTATAGTTAAAAGTGGATATAAGTGTTGTTGAATGTTGAATTAAAGTGTTGATTTGATGTTGTGTTGTAAGGGCTGCCTTTCTTCCTGGGTTATTAGCTTGCTTTACTCATTCTTTTGTTATATAAATGCTTGGGTATACGTGTTGCATTGTAGCTTATGAAAAGGGTTAATAAAAGTGGTGGTTTTGTGTTGTTAAATGGACTAAAGTGTTGATTGAATGCTATTAAATTCTAGCATTGTAGATTTATGCATATGGATGCCCTTTTCGCGGCTAAAATGCTTACCTTGCTTCTTTGTTGTTAAATGTACATGTGTGTAAGTGTTTGCCTAAGACTAGGTAACCTATTTTGTTGCCTAATCAATGTGCTGCTAAATGAAATGAATTGTTGAATGAATGTTAAATGTGATTATGTGTTAAATGTGATTGGAGGGTAAACCTACTTTGTTGTCTTCTCGAAATGTCATGAATGTGTATTATGTGATTAAAATGTGAATGTGAATACGAAGCGAAGCGTAAGGTTGTAACCTTTGAAATAGACATGGTAGCGTTTGTGTTGCACTGGGCGGCATCTGGCTTGCCAGGTATTGACACGACTACCAGGGTTCTAATCTCTATCTCAGTCTTAGGTTTGGAATACATCTAGGGTACACCCTGCCGGTATAGAGGGGGAGAGTTCGTGATGGTGGTATAAGGAGACGGCATCAACAATGTTAGCGTATCCTTCTTGAATGTGCATAAAGCTTTGATATTACTCGAGTTAAATGTTCTTATTGTTTGTATATTGTCACATGACACGGTTTTGAAAGGGTTTTCAAAGCCAAATACTTTTTCAAAAGCTTCCTTAACTCTCCTCCTCTCACTGAATTTGTGAAACTCACCCTGTTTTAACAATATTTCAAATGGAACCAAGATCGTGCCATAAGAAGAATGGTTGTGAAAGCTATGCTTGGATGATGTACATCTTGATTATGTTTTCTTTGTAGCTTATATTGTAATGTTGACTTACTTTGAAGCATGTAATATATTGTCCAAGTTGTCTATTTTGGATGTGAAAGTCTTTTATTTCAAAATTTTAAGTTTACTTCGGCTAAATATGTAATGACTAGGCATATGTTCGTTATTTTAGAACATTGTACTTATTATGACCAAGTTTAAAGTAGGACTTTTAAGTGGCTATGTAAACTTTGATGTATGTGAAATGCCCAGATTATGTATTGTGTAGTTATATTGTTGTTAAGTGAGATGTTGTATAGGTTTATAGGATAAATGTGTCAGATTTCAGGCGTCATAACGCCCGTTTTTCGTCGCGTCTGGACTTGGTTCCGTGAGGGGTCAGGTTGGGGCATGACAAGTAAGACTCTTAATAAGTGGGTCTACTAAATTATTTGTGTTATCAATTTGTTCTACCACTTTATCGCCTTTTTGGAGATACGTTCTCTTTATATGCTTCCCTCTTTTATAGTTCCTCGATTTATTGCATTGTGCCACTATTATTGTAGTATGTAACATAGGTTTTTGTACTATTGGCACAACTTCCAATTCTATACGGAATTTCCTCAGTCACACAGCCTTTTTTGCAGCTTCAGATGTTGCCACTTATTCTACCTCCATGGTTGAATTCGTAATGTAGGATTGCTTCACACTCATCCATGAAATAGCACGACCTGATAGAGTGAAGACATATCCAAATTCTTCATTCTCTTAAGATACTTGAATATATACTTAACGGCTACCCAATGAGTTAATCCTGGGTTTGACTAATATCTACTTACCATGTGTATGGCAAAACAAATATCTGGCCTAGTATAGCATGCCATACATGAGACTTCCGACCGTTGATGCATATAGGACTCTCTTTATAGCTTCAATCTCCCTTATTTGTCTTCGAAAATTGATCTTGAGATAGAGGCACTCAATGTCTGAAAGATATTATCCCTTTCTTGGAGTCTTGCATACCAAATCTGACTAATATCTTCTCAACATATGAAGCTTTAAATAGAGATAATGTCTTAGCTTTGCGATCTCTCTTAAGCTTAATTCCCAAGACATAGCTTGCATCTCCAAAGTCTTTCGTCTAGAATTGAGAACACAACCAAACCTTAATGGATGGCGATATCCCTACATCATTTCCTATGAATAGAATGTCATGCCATAGTATTTCCTTCTAGCTTCTTATCCATAGGCTTTAATGGATTAATCAACCTAATGTTCCATGCCCTGGATGCTTGTTTAAGTCCATAAATAGATCTCTTAAGCTTGCAAACCATATGTTCTTGACCTTTAGCAATGAACCCATCTAGTTGCATTATATAGATGTGCTCATTAAGACTTGCATTTAGGAAAGCTATCTTGACATTCATCTGTCATATCTCGTAGTTATAATGACAAACGATGGCTAAGAGTATCCTGATGGACTTAAGCATAACTACTAGCAAACAGGTTTTCTTATAATCGATCCATTCTTTCTGAGTATACCTTTTCACCACAAGCCTAGCCTTGAAGGTTTTTACCTTTCCATCCACCATTCTTTTCCTCTTGTATACCCATTTGTACCCTATGGATTTAATTTATTCGGGAACATGTATAAGATCCCAAACCTGATTAGAGTACATGGACTCTATTTCAGATTCTATTGCTTAGTGCCATTTGTCTGCATCAACATCGGTGATTGCCTTATCATAACTTGTGGGATCTACCACCTAATCTTCAGAGTTAGTTTGGAAGAACTCTTTGACTATCTGGTGGTCTGGATATTCTCCCACTACAACGCAGCTCCATGTGTGTGCTAGAACGAGTTGCTGTGTATCCACAGGTTCACTATTAGGATCTGGTGATATTGAGGATCCCTATGGGACTTTCTCTAATTGAATCTCTGAGTCTGATCTTGAATGATTCATACAACCTTCCCCCAAGTACTTAGCATGGGTATTTATTAAAATTTTTGTTCCTTAAGGTTGTAGAATAAACCACAACGCGTATCTAATATTGGTTCAACTTTCTTAGCATTGCTATATAGTACATAGGCTGGACATCCCTATACATACATATGTTTCAAACTAGGTTTTCGGCCTGTCCATAGTTCTAGGGGTATCTTAGGTACTGATTTGGATGGAATAGAGAGAAGACTTCAGGTAAAGACTGTAGGTTCAAACCCTAAAGGTATTTTCCTTAATGTAATCGATCATCTTGAATATGATCTCCAGTAGGAGTACCCTTAGTCATCCCAACTTGGAATAAGGATTTAGATATCTAATATCCAACTGTCCTACTTTCAACACCATTCAACTCCTTATGGTATTCATGGATCAATTTTGGGAGCCATATGCTCATGCTGTCTCTGATGCTCAAAGCTCATGGATATGAGGATTATAGAATCACTTGTGTAGTATTAACCGTGTACTCCTCATAGCTTGTAATCTTTTTTTCTACTTTTAGCCTCAACGAGGGCAACAAGACAATTCTATGAGATATCAAGAATATGGAAAACAATACTCGTGAAACGCTTTTCACAAAATTACGATATCAATCATCTTATGTGATACCAGTCAAGTTATTGGTATCTAATACCATGTAGTGACAATGTGTTTACCATTTGATTAGTGATCTGAAATGTACAAGATAAACAAAGAGAATTTAACGTCTAGTTAGTTTTAATCTGTAGAAGGTCTAGACTTTGACCTAATGGTCTCCTACTATTTTCTGATACTTACACCACCCTCATGGTATGTCCGTGAGCCTCTACTAGTTCTCAAGGTAGGGTTAAGGCCTATTCTCGCTTATGCATACCCCCTAAGAGGTAGGGACCAGGCATGTATACCAGAATAGTAGGTCATCTTAGCCAATTGTATCACTATACAACTCCTAACATGTTTAGCTCCTCAACATACCCCTAGGAGGTAGGGACCATCTACCTTTTGAGTATAAGTCAACCATCAACACTGATATGCTTGGATGACATATGTCATATGGCCCATCCCAAGAGGTACGATCAAGAGATATATATCGCATCCTTTGTACATACTACCTTGAGTAGGAGTCATCAAGTAACTACGAAGTTGACACCCCCTAGAAGGTAGGGTCAAGGCTTTTACCTCATAGTTAAATAATCGCCCACCTACTATGATGGAAGGGCTAATATTGGACACCCAGTGTCACTAATCGCTTAGTGACTTAATATTACTTGGAAGAAATTCAATTATCTATTTAGTTTTGTCTTATCATATTTTAACATGCATGCATCATACTTGAATAGTACATAGGTCATACGAATAGATTAACATGCATCCAATGCGAAAATATATCTCATATGTCCCTTAACTATATAGAGATTTTATAGTTCCTAAGTTTCACCAAGCCACTAGTGAAACCTAAAGAAGATCCTTAGAATGAATGTTAATGATTAGAATATAAATAACACAACTTTCCAAAAATGGAAACTATTTTTCCAAAAATGGATTTTGTTTTTTGGAGAAAGAGGGGGACTTCCCTCAAGGATTTTATTGATAACCAAAAAATAAGCACAAAAGTGGAGGTGAATGTGAAGCCAAAACCTCTATAGAGGATGGGGGACTTACCTACCTCATCAACCAAATCTAAACTAGTAGAGGTGCAAACCACTTCTACTTACTATGAGTCCTAAGACCAACTTAAAAGAGTTGGTAAGTGGAAAGTTATATGGTACCTTTCCACAAACCAACTAAAATAAGATAGTTAAAAGAAAAAGAAAGAAAGACAAAGTCTGCCTCCCTTAATACAAGTTTTGAAAGAACCAAAAATCAAAAGAATTACAAGACGGTTCATAAGTAACAACTTAAAATCTAAAATAAGGCAAACAAGATTTTTACAGTCAAATCATACCTCGTAGTTGGTTGAAGTTATGTGATAAGTCAAAAACATGAAGATGAGTAGCAATAGCTCCCATATTCGCAAGAAAATCCGTAGGTTGATTTCTTTCTCTAAATATACGAGTGAGAGAAGCACAAAAATCCTTTAAGATGACCTTAACAACTTGCAACTCATAGAAAATATCCCAAGGACCAAGCTTGTTTTTTGAAATAAGTTCACCACACTTAATGCATCTATCTTAACCCATAAGTTAACAAAACCTTTCTCTTTGCAAAGTTGCAAGCCCTTGAGGAGGGCTAGCAGTTCAGTTTTGAAATGAGAGTGGTGTCCAAAAGATTCAAAGAAGCCAAAGATCATATTACCTTTGTAGTCTTTTAGGATGTCCCCACCTCCAACAGGTTCTCCAGCCCCATGAACACTTCCATCAATATTTAATTTGTATATGCCTATAGGTGGTTTTTTCCATTGAACCAATTTAGGAAGATTGATGGGAGATCTTTGAAAATAGCAATAAAATGAAGCAGCCAAGGAGAAGTCTCATTTCTAGTGCCATTTTTTCAACAAATCAGCTTGGAAAAGTAAAGCAATAAGCTTTCTAACATGCCAAATAACTCTTGAGGGGGATAAACCGATGTTTTTATATTTGGCATCTTTCATTTCAAGCCACAGAAACCACATGGAGAAAATAGGAATAAGGGTTCTAATTTGTCCTTTATTAATGTAGTCTCCAGAGAAAATTCAACTTGAAAACCAGTGATAAATAGAGCCTGATGGGAGTTTAACCCCAAATATTTTTGCAAAGTGTTTCCAAACAGATAGGGTTGCAAGGCTAAAGAGGAAACAATGCTCTATAGACTCCATATTTTTACAACATTGATAGTATGAAACAAGTGAAATACCTTTACTTTGTATTTTTGAATCAACTGGTATCCAATTATTGAAGAGTCTCCAAATGAAGAAGGAGATCTTTATAGGTATAGAACTATACCAGACATGACTAAGAGCCAACCGCTTGTTTCTTTTAATTTTTATGTTATTCCAAGTACTCCCCAATGAAAAATCTCCATTGTGGTATAAAGTCCATAATGCCACATATCTTTGATTCAAATTGAATGGAATTTTAACAATTTCATTTGTGATTCTTTCAGGGATACAGGTTTTAAGTTTATCAACATTTCACCTTCCATCATCAATAAAGTGTTTTGACTTTGTCAAAAGAGGCATATGCAAGAGAATCATAGAAGCTGAGAGGACAACCCCAACCCAAGTATCATGCTAAAAAGATACACCAGTAACCCGAAATCTCCATCTGATAAATTACTCACAAAGGGCTCCAGTTTATTTCAGTCTTTTCCTTAATGGGGAATCATGCAATTTGACATTAATCAAGCGAGGATGTTTACCTGCACAATAGTGGATTTTCATAAATAAAGACCAAATGTTATCTGTTGATTTAAATCTCCACCAAATCTTGTAGTTCATCGCTTTACTCAAATAAGAGAACTTTTTCATTCCAAGTCTTTCTTCTTCTATTAGGAAGCAAGTTTTATTCCAGGAAGTCCAATGAAGTTTCTTAGAGTTATATCTATCTCCCTAGAGGAATTTGTTAAAGAGTCTATAAAGTCTATTGAGGATTTCTTTTGTTGGAAGAATGACTTGCATCAAATATAAGGGCATTGATGAAAGAGTACTCTTTAAAAGTATAATTCTACCCCTAGGGGAAAAAGTTTTCTTCTCCAATCCAGATAATTTGTTGTTGATTTTATGAAAATTATATTAAAAAAGAGAGATTTTTTTTGTTCGTTTGTAGAAAGGAACACCAAGACATTTATGTAAGGCCCCAGCCTAAACCTATATGCATTACGTGAATATATGTGCTCTTACCTTTTTCAATTAGTCAATTAGAAGTGATACGCATGATTTTGAAGTCGTCTAGTACCTCAAAGGCCTAATTAACCTAGCTGGACCTAGTTTGGCCACCTACTTAGCGGTTTTAGCTTAGAAGACCCTAGTTTGACCAAGTCTTCCACCAAGGTTGACCAATTGACTAACGAATACCCCACCTACTAACTAGCATACTAATGAAACCAAAAAAAGAAAGGAAATAAAGCCATAAGCCTTAGCTAGTAGGAAAAGAAGATTACTGGCTTTGAAATGAAATTATGCTTAGTGTTATAGCTTACGTGCCATGTGTTTTGCTGTGCTTAGCTTCTTTGCCAATTGAACTGTATTTTCTAGATTAGATACCTTTAATTCAGCCCTATCTAGTTAATTAGCACCATACTCCTTACTTAGATTTATATTATATTGTGTGACATATAAAGGTTGCAAGACACTAGGCCATGAGACCGACCATGCACAAAGAAAAGAAGAGAATAATATTTGCTTTTAATTGTAAGCTTGGTTTGTCATGAAGTTCATCGTCATTGTTAGCATTTGATTTGTACCTTATCTTCAATGGGGATTTTTCGGCATTATTGTTATCGAGATCGAGATCATGATTGACAGTGAAATGGAGTGATAAGAGTTATCGTATCATATCCTTTTAATGTATTATCTAGTTATTGTTTTAATTGACTACCTTATATTGTTATCGATTATATGGCTTACCTATTTGCATTGCACGAAAACGTTTTCGATAGCTCCCTGGGTTAACTCCCCTCTCTCTCCCTGAGCATTGTGTTTTGCTCACCCTTTTTATCTAACATGTTTCAGGAGAGGCGAAAGTGGTGCCTTAGATTGTTATGGAGGATGAAGAGGTTCAAGTTGAAGTCTTTCATTGACTGTGCTTGCTTGAGGTTGGCATGAAATGCTTGTGTGCTTGTGATCGGAATGTGCAATGTGCTATATAAAGTGAATTCTTGTTGATGTTGTAAACATGTATTCTATTTTGAGACCTTTGAGGTCTTGTATGTCTTTATTATGCAAAGAGTTTGTAATTAAAGTCTTGAATGGTTAGGTAGTAGTGGTATGTATAAGTAGTTCTAATTGCTCTAGTTTCATGGATGTTTAGCTAGTTATACAGGAGTGGTCTTAAGGCTAAGTTTAAAGGCTAGAACTACTTTATGAACTAGAAATGGTATGTCTTGTGAAGGAAGTTGCATTGTATATTGTTGTATATTGTTGTTTGTGTTGAATTATTCTGAGTGCGGGAATTTGGATAGTCCATGGTACAGAGGAGACTCTGTCCCTTTGTCGGGTCCAGACTTGACCTATAGCGTGGGTTTGGGTCGGGGCGTGACAAAGGTCATCTCCAATAAAGTCCCTACAATTTTGATATAAGAGAGATGAAAAGCCATCAGGTCCAGCAGCACTGTTAGGATCTATTGAAAAAACAACATGTTTTATTTCTTCTTTGCTTGGATCCAAGTTAAGTATCAAATTATCAGATGAGTCAAGAAGTTGAAAGATGAAGTTCCAATCAGAGACTTGGATCTGTAGGGGGCCATTTGGATAATTTGTAACAGGGTGGAGAAAAATTTGATAGCTTCATCTTTGATATCTTTTGGATTGCTCAGAATAGTATTTATATCCTTTTGAATTTGCCACACATAATTCCTAGTTCTTTTCATCTTCATAATGGCTTGAAAGTATTTAGTGTTTCTTTCCCCATCCATAAGCCATTTGTAACCTATTTTTTTGCTGCTAGAAACCCTCTTCAATAGCAAGGGTTTTGAACAAGTTTGCTTCAGCTTTAGACAAGTCTTCACAGCTAAAGTTGTCAACCTTCTTCATTTGCTATTTTTCCAGTTGACTAACTATTTCTTCAGATTCAATAACTTTTTGAAATTTTTTCCAAAACAATGTTTGTTCCACCATTTCAAGCCTGTTTTCATTCTAAGTTGCTTGAGCCAGAATTTCAAGACTCCTTGACTAGAGATAGGAGTTTTCCAATTATCCTTAGAAAATTCAAAAAAGTGTGGTGACGTATCTAGACATTTAAGAATTTGAATGAGATTGGTCCTTTGAAGATTTAGTGAGAACAAGAAATAAGGATGGGACAGTGGTCTGTCCAGATCTTGCTAAATGCTGTACTCTCATGACAAGAAAAAGATTACACTATTCATTATTAACACACACTCTATCCAATCTTTGAAATAAAGATCCATTCGACCAATTGTACTTGCTGCCATCAAAACTTGCATCAGCAAGGCTACACTCTAACAAATAGTTAACAAATTCCTCAATACCTCCAAGATTACGAGAAGCTCCAAGTTTTCTTTCATCAGCTGAGAGGATTGTGTTGAAATCACCACCCACAAAGCCAAACTCCATTAAAAATTTAAGTACAGAAGGAGAGTTAGAATTTCTAAAGATCTTTTCTTTCAATTCCAATGCTTTTAGCATAAATGAATCAAGTAAAAAAAATTGATGGAAACCAGGGCAAAAAATAGAGAGAATGAGGCATTGAATATGATCCCTAATGATTGTACATTGGATATTCTCAGTCCAAAAGAACCAGATCTTGTTAGAGGAGTTTCTAATAGTTGACATGAATCCAAGTTGGCGAGCAAAGAAATCAAGATTGCTTTCACTAACCATTGGTTCCATAATGGCAAGAAAATGGAGAGAATGAGTTTTAATGATTTTTTTAAGCCTGCGGAAACCCTTAGTCCCAGCAATGCCTCTGATATTCCAAATAAGTCCTCTAAGCATTGGGGATGAAATGAAGAGGAAGCTTTAAAAAATTTTAAGGACAAACCTTTGTTGCAAGTGAAGGGATAAAATCTATGAGTTGTGTTTTTGGTGTTGGTTCTAGTAGCATTCTTTGGAAGGATAGGGAGGTTATCCATAGACTTGTTTCTGACCAATTCTCTTGAGTGAGCTTAAGGTATGCTGTCCATTGATTCTGCATCTTCAAAAGAACCTGTATCTCCAATAGAATCTGTTGAAACATGCTTTTGAGATAGGGAAAACAATTAGGATCTTTACTTGACTGAGCATATGTAGGGTCTAAATTAGGCAGGCTTGCTTCCTGATTTTCAGCATGACCTTCAATAGGGGACATATTAACTCTGTTGGGAGCATGTTCTATTTCCTCATTAACTGTGACATTGTATTTTTCTAACAACTCATATCCTTCTCCTGAATTAACATTTTTGACATTCCTCCTTTGAGTTGAGTTAAAGGCTAGCCCAAAAATAGAAATTGTTGCTCTTCAACGCCGGCCCACCATTTTCAGCCTTCATATTGATCTTCAATTATCTCTACTCCTATACTAGTCCTATCATACCATATTACAATAGTTTCCAAACATAGAAACCCCTATTAAGTAGGGAGCTACATAGGAGGGAGAAATAGATTACATCCAAAGCAAAAGGAGAAGGCGAGGCACATAGGTCTCATTTTCAAAAACACATTCAACCATTCATTTACTAGAAAGATACAAATCATACACACATGCATGATTCTGAGCTCCATAACCATTCTAAGCATGACATTTATGAAATACAATAATAAAATTGACTATTCATAAATAACTAACCTTTTTGATTATCTTGCATTTCTCAAGAATTGCACTGATATACATATAACTACTTTTTGTCTTACGCTTTCATTATGATCTAAGGAATTAATTGAGCCTAACTTATACCCCTAGGATGACTTGTTGTACAAGGCCCAATATTATCCTTAGCACTTTAATTCGTGGTGCTCTTTGAGTCCCTAGGCTTAATTTTTTTTCTCCAAGAAAAACTCATCTAATCTAATTAGACTTAAGCCCATGGATTTTTAGGTTCAATTGGGATTTACCAAAATCTAATTGGTTAGTCATAACACTTAATTTGTAACCCACTATCAAAATAAACTATAAATTCTAAATTCTACTAATTTTGACTAAGTCAACAAATTTAATTATAAAGTCAAAATTGACCAACCATTGGTCAACTCACATAAAATGTCAATTAAAGACCTATCCAATTAATTAATTTGATTAAGAATTATTTTTTTCAAGAAATTGAATTACAAAGTCAGATTTTGACATTGATTTTCCAATTTCGTATCCAATCCAATTCCACTAGCAAATTTAGAAACTAGGATTAGGGCTAGACCAAATTATTGACCTTGAATTGTGAGAAATATTCTCAGCCACCTTGGGAGTCATTCCACCAGCAATGTATGGTGAAACATCTACCCAAAAGGCCAGAAAACATTTTTCCAAAATCTTGTCCATGACAGACCTACTGCACATGCATTAATGTTATTAATTCGGTTTACCTAGCTATAGATCCCCAAAACTTATGAAATTTTGTATAGATATAGCCCTTAAGTTTAAATATCCTAGAATCAAATAGAACTCAATTTGGATTTGATTTGTCTGAGTTATTCCCTCTGGAACAGACACTACACAATTTGTCTAAATTGCAGACTCATACAAAACATGAACGGTAATTGTAACAAACAAATAATTAAACAACGAAATAACGAAACAGGTATAGGCATAATTTATTCTACAATCTCAATAGAACAACATATCAAAAAATTAGGCATAAAAATAAGGTTTAATATGACAAATCAGTAAAACAATCTTAGTGTGCATAAATCAAATATCATGTTTTCATGTATGTTTGGGTCGCTTTGATACCAATTGATGGTTCTCGTGCATACAAAAGAGCATAAATCGCAGCATAAAATAATAATAAAGTAATTAAAAAACCCTGAGAGCCTTGAATATGGATAATCCAAGTATGCTTTTAGCAAAAAGATAACAATAAAAGCAATACATGAATCTGAAAATTACCTCACAAAGGATTTCAGATTCAAATGCTTAGTTGAATACCATGAACTTGTAACCCTCTACAATCACGTACACACCATAGTGATACTTAGAACGAAGTGTTGTAAAGCTCCTTCTTACTTGAAGGTGTGGCACAAATCCCTATGGAGAGAGAGTTCGGCCGAGAGAGTGGGAAGAAATTAGGGTTTTTGTGAGACCCCAATTTTGTCCTTATTTGCAATTACGTGTTTTGACTTGTTTATATGTTATTTGAATTAAAATGTGATAAATATGTGATTATTACTTCTATTACATGATAAGTAAGTATTCATTAAATTTTCATAAAAATCGGTATTGAAAATTTTATTGTCGAGTTTTGTGAATAATATTTTTGAAACACGTCGACTATAATTTTGAAACTGGTCTTTTAAACCTTTGAAAACCTAGTCCTCTGTTATTAATAGGCCTGTGTTTGATAAAAATTGATTTTGAAACGAAATAGGAATTTAAATAGACTTTTCGGGCAAAAAGTAGCGTTTTTGAGTCAAATAGTGATTTCTGCTGAACCCGATTCTTACGTTGACTTTTGTTGACCTAGTATATATTATAAATGATATATATGTATTTATATGTGATATTAAGTTATTATATATTGGTTGTGCATTTAAAACACATTTACAAAACAAATCATGTGACTTTTCAACTTCTTTTGCAAAATTGAGTTTTATACCCTAGTTGTATGTATATGTATGCATTTATATAATGTTGTCAACTATTTTTACTTAACTAAATATAGTATAAGTGTTAGTTTATATATATATGCATAAAGGCTTAAAACAATTAAAATAACCAAAGTTGTCAACTTTGACTTTTTGCAAAACTTTGACTAAGCTTATATATATTCAATATACATACATAGTACATAAAAATAAGCTCAAACACACTCAAAAAACACACACTTGGTCGAAAATCCAAGGAGAAAAAAAAGAAGACATTTTGCTTAGGTTTCAAAGTAATTTCTTCATAGATTTTATAATTCAAGGCCAAATCATTTCATTCAAAGCTTGAAATTGCTTGTTGGGCATCCATTATACACATTTATAGCATTGCTTGGCATCAAAGGTGAGAGAAAAATATAGTTCATTATTTCAAAGTTAAGTTGAGATTTTAGTTGATGCATTGTTGGTTGTTATTTTGTTAAATTGATGTTAGATTATTGCTTAGAAGATGACAATGACCAATTTTATGCGTTTATATCCATTTTGAATGGTAATAGCATGTATTTCTTATTTTCGGGCATTTAAATTAATTTATTGGCTTATAGTTGAATAATTGTTGTTGTAGTGGTTGGAATTGAATGGTTGTTGCTTCTATAGGCTTGTTAATTATTGTATAGTATTGTTGTAATGCCAAATTTTCAATTTGAATGCCGTAGCAAAAGTCTGAAAAATTCAGCCAAGGTGCATTGCCAAAATTAGGGTTGTTGGGCTTGTTTTGGATATCTTTTGGTTGGTTTCCGATGGGGTTAATGTAGTTGCATGTGTGGTTGAGTGATAAGGAAAAGTTCGGGGATTGTTTGATTAGTAGATTGTAATTTATGAATCTTAGAAGTTTGTGTAGTCTTTCTTTGAAATGTTAAAATGTTGTCTTAGTTGATTGGTTGTGGTTGTGTAGTTGTTTCTTGGGTTGTTGTTGAGTAGGATTGGGTTTGAAAGTATGTATAGATATGTATTGAGTTGGGTGGCCTACTTTGTCATCTAACTTGGGTATCTTAATTGTTTGATTAAATATTGAGTTGTTATAGTGTTGTAGAAAATATTGATGATTGTTGAGGTGTCGGGAGACAACCTACTTTGTTGATCTCTCGGAATGTTAAATGTTAAGTGTTGTTTGATGAAAGCCATGATAGTGTTGTGTCACCTTGGGCTTGCCGGGTTGCCGGCACCGGGCATGCCGAGTTGCTGGCACAACTATCATGTGTTACCCCTATCTCATGTGGTCAGAGAGTGCCATGGAGTGTGTGGGCTAGTTGAGGTACTTCCGGAATGTATCAGTGGGTGTTATAAGAAGTGGATTGAGATCGTGACAGCGTATGGAGCTACACCAACTAATGTATCCTTTTTAATTGAATGGTTATTAATGTGGCTTGAAATGAAATGTTGATGTTAATGAAGATTAATGTGTGTTGTTGTTCACAGAATGATTTCCCGAGTGGCAAAGTAAATGTTTTCAAAACATCTTTTGAATCCTCACTGAGCTTTGTTAAATATAAGCTCACCCTCATTTGTTTATTGTTATCAGGTGTAACTGAGCCAGTTTTTGGGTACGTCCCTCAAGAAGCTGAGAATGTGCCTTTTGTTGAGAAGTCATATGTGCCAGAGTCTTATCCATGATGTCTTGGCTAAAGTTCCCTGTTTGTTATCTTGTATATTAGAATCAGTTGTATTGTACTTACTTTGAAGTATGTATTGTATAGGATGTTGTAATGATAGTGAAAAGTACAATGCTAGTTTAGTTGTCTTACTTTGGATTATGAGTAGGTTGCTAGTCTAGTTTTATATCAAGTATTCCTATGTATAGTATAACTTGTGGTATGTTGTTGAAATGGAGGCAGATGACTTGTGGTTGGTATGTTGTATGGTTGTTTAATATATGGTGTTGGATGTATTGAATGTTGATGATGGTTGTGGAGTTGTTGTTGAAATTTGGAGTTGGTTGTGTGATGTTATAAAGGGTTGATTTAGAGCCCTGTTGTCCATGTTATAGATGTTATATTGCCGAAATTCCGTTGCGTCATGACTGATCATAAGTGGGGTGGAGTTGGGGCGTGACAGTTTTTGTGTTGTCTCTTCAAACATGTTTTCTCTTAATGCTGAATTTATAAAAAACTATTTTTTAACAATTGAACTTAGAGCCCAAGCCTTATGGGATATTTTAATTTTGGCCCAAACCTTTTCTAATTAACTCTAAGTTCATTAGACATTGACCCTAATTATAATTGACACTCAATTATTTATTAGTTCGACTTAATACACAAGTGAATTTTCCAAATTGACCTTGACTATAAGTCAAACATTTGACTATCAAACATTCTTTCCCAATTGCATATTCGAATGGTTTCCAAAACTTATTCTAACCCTATGCAATATGACAAGCCTTTGCTTCTAGATGGAATATGAGCAAGTCCTTGTGCTAGCGTGACTTCTCCACTTTATCCCTCATAGTTCTAATCTTTTTGCTTGTGTATGATCCTGTAAGTTCAAGTGCCAAACCGGTAGTAGTTGGAACAAGTACCAAACAACCCATTACCACTAAAACACTTTCTAGTTGCCACAAATCGAGGTTGGCTTCTAGCAACACTCCTTGACGACCAGATGGCTCGAATGCTTAAACCAAGCTTTCTTATCCAAGAACTTTTTGGCAAATAGTTAACATGCAATCCATTCCTTCTACTAGATGTTCCAGACTAACCCTAGGGTATGGTCAACATGTAATCAAACCCTAATAGGTCCGTCCTTATGCTCGCATAGACGCAATGTTGATTTTCTTATATGATCTAATCATACCACCATGGCCATAGATTTATGTCAACATCTCTACAAGATGACATAGGGCATTTTTCCTTTCCTCTAGAGTAGTGGATTCTTGCAATGACACTCACTAGCTTTGCAAGTACTTGACTGCACTCGATCTCTATTCAATCAGGTCTTATCTTTCTCCTTTTTGTCAAGGGCCAAAGTACAATGAGTTACTTCCAATCTACTATGGTGTCATCGAGTCAGAGGAGTACTTTGCAACACTATCACTTGAGAACCCACTTATTGACTTAGACGGATGAAGCCCCTATTGAGTGGTCTTGGCGGACTATGTCTGATATACGTATCTTTATATGGACCCATGCATTAGCCTTGACATCTCATGCCACTTAGTTGATGAGATCAACCTTGGTAGGATTAATTGCATGCTAGTCTTGATGGATTCATTAATGCCCAATCTTAATGAATTCTACTAGGGTAGTTTTAGGAATGTCTTAGGTGTCAGTTCTCATCTACCATAAACGCTTATGGTTCGACCCTATACTAACATATCCAAAGGCTTCATCAATTGTACATCATAAACACATATACTATATGCAAATGCACAAAAGATAAAGATAAATGCCAAATGGTACTTTTACTTGATTAAGACTATATTACAAAGATTATTTATTACATAATATTCCTTATCATTCTACACTAAATGATTGGCTTAAAGGGAATATTTTCAACAATCTCCCACTTGCACTCACAACTAATCCTTTCTGTGACGCCCGAGCCCGACCACACATTTATTTTATTAATTTATATTTATTTATTTCATTAATTTGTATAATTCTTGAAAAACGTGCATTAATACCTATTTGTTTTTATTTAATTTATAATTAACTGACTTGTCCGGGACAAATAATTTATTATTTTATTAATTTAAATTTATTCTATTTGCCTTACAATTAAATTATTTTACTATTCGAACGGGAAGCCCGGGCTCGAAACCAAACGAGCTAGTTTTTTTTATTTTAATAATTATGTTTATTTAGTTGGCCCAAAACCGAATGAGCTATCTTAATATTTGTAATAATAATTGTACTTATTTGAATTGCATCTAATTATTCGAAATGATTATCTTAATATGTTTATTATAAGTCTATGTTTAATTGACTTGTAATTCTTGAGCCCGGAGTTCATTTTCTGTTATTTTATTTAATTTAACTGTTTTATATTTGCATTACGTGAATTATTCCATACATTCGTTCAGTGAATTTTATGTGCATAGCATACCCAAGAGACTAGAATTAAGTGATTTTGATATGTTCGGTCTTAGATGTTATTTTACTCAGGCCTAGTTTTTATTTCATTCAGGTGTACTTATTTCTATTTGGACCTAGAATAGTATTTAATTCATGAATTCCAACCCGATTATAACTTAGTCTTTACATTAGATAGGTTTTAAATTAGTTAACTACTATAAAAAAAAAAAAGAGAAAAAAGTCAAACCGTGCCTTTTTTTTTTAGCATTAGCTTTATTTTTGCATGAGTTATTTTTTAGCTTAGTCTTTCTTTAGTTTAACTTTTATGTGAGTTAGTCTAGTCAGCAAAGCTTATCAAACAAAGAAAACATATTGGTTGAACTGGTGGACTTGAGCAGAGAAACAAAAGCAAAAAAAAAGAGTGGAATCGGTGGGAGCATTAACCAAAGCCAAAGAAAGAAAAAAATAAATAAAGCTCAAGGAAAAGCTCTCAAACCCGTCGAATCCAGGGAAAAAAAAGAGGAGATTCAACTAGGGCTCCAAAATTTGACTTTTCCAAGTGATCTTCTAGCCAAATTAAGCCACAAACTTGTTCTCCTAAGGTTCTAGGTGAGGGAATTAAGCATTTTTCATGAGCATGAATAGGTAGGGTTCTATTTCAAATTATTGTTTTGTTGTGAAATGTATCATCTATGCTTGTCTATGCTTAAAATGTCTCTTATTTTAGTTGTAGAGTGTACTTTTGAGCTTTGATGATATTGTTAATGGCTAGTTTGTTCTATCTTTAATTTTAAGTTAGGGTTTAAATGTGAAATTGAGGATTTTGTGTAATCTTACTTTATTGCTCAATCAAATGTTATTTATGCCTAATTTAGGAGTAGGTAAAAATGGATTAATGTCTCAAATAACTTAATTATACTTGAATTTTAAAAACATTTAGTTAAAGTTAGTTTAGTTGGCACTATTCATTTAGGACCATTGAATCATGACCTGATACTCGATCTAACACTTAATATGGACTTTAGGGGTGTAAAATCGATTGCACGTTAAAAATTATCGAATTCCGAGAACGTTGAAATTTAAGGTCATAATTGTGTCTAAAATAGAAATTATTTAAAGTAAGGTACCGGAGTGAGGTTTAAGGTGGTAATGGGACTTAATTAAGTAAGATAGAGTCTAACATCCTTTTATGGCACTTAAATGATAATCGGTTAGGGTACTTGTATTTAAACACACTAAGAGGCTTTTCGGGCTTTCAGGTTAAATGTGGTTTAATGGGTGGTTTCATGGGTCTAAGTGATACCATAAAGAGTCATTAGAAGAGTCGAGTAGCTTGTTTGGGAATATTGAACCTAATACATCATTTATAAGTCAAATAGCCTTAGTAGACAAAGAGGGAAAAGTGGTTAGTTGTAGTTAATTGCTTGTAATCTACCTTTATATGATGGATTTGATGCTATTGGATGTTTGGCTAGGTTGTTTAATCATTTGGTAAAGTTCGTGAATTATGTAAGTTTGGCTTCTTTGAGCGAACCTACCTAGTTTTGTTATATGTCTTGTTAATTGTGTGGTACGTCTCTTCCTTGTGTAGCTATAGCCTTTCTGAGGAAATGGGAATGCTAATCACGCTATGTGAGCATCTAGCTTGGTTGCTAAATAAATTGTAGCTTAAAAGGATATGAATAGTTAAGTGTAGGTATATAAGATTGTATTAAGTGCTTGTTGGTTGTCATTATATGGTTGAAAGACTAAATTGCTAACTGGAAGTTTGGGTGAAATAACAAGTTAAATGCTAATGAGTTGGGTTATCTATGTGTGATAAGAGCCATGTTACAATTTTAGTTGCAAATGCTTCGAGTATAAATGTTACCGTGAAGTGTCCTTGTGAAGCTAGTTTACTTAGTATTGTGAGTTTTTGCTAAGTGTGATAGTTATGTGACCAAACTAGGGTTTACACTTCCAAGCTAATTCCAGGAAGGTTAGGAGTGAATATAGCTTTTATCTAGCTTATGTAGCCTGATTCAAGGTGAAGGAGTCTTCATCTCTTCTGTGCAATTTAACTTATATTATGGTTTCTAGATTGTATTATTTAGCAATTGATAAAGTTATATGTATTATTTATTTGCTATATTGAGTTTTTTCGTGTTATTTGTGATTAACTGCGAGGGCGACCTACTTTGTCATTCCTCTTACGTGATTTGATATTCTTGGCTCTCGTGATCTTGACTCGGGGTTGTGCAACCTTTTCGGATATGGTAGTGTCGAGAAACACGGGCGACATCGGGCTTGCCGTGCTCCCTCAACTACCATGTTGCCTATTCCTTTTCTCGCTAAGGCATACTCCCTTACCCCGGAGGCGTGGTTCACCTCATTAGCGCATACGGACCTACCTCAGGAGAAATGGGTCGTAGGATCAGGGTACATCCGGAGTACCTCATTTGGAAAAATAAGGGATTTGTCGGCACTTGCTTGAAGATCATGGTTTGTGGTTCGTGGATCGAGACTTCGTGGAACCGTATCCTTTTAAAATATGTGATACTCGGTTATTAAGTGTTATTCGGTCTCTTGTTACTTGAAATATGATTATATATTGTACATGACACCCGTGTGATAGTTATATTTGGGTCCTATAATTAGGGTGCTTGTGTATTATCTCGTTTTGTGTACTTGTGTGCTTTATAGTTAGTGTGCTTACGTGATGTCTAAACTCGTGCGTATGTGTGTTATCTAGTCCTGTGTGCTTGTGTGTGATTTTGATGCTATTTGCATTGCACGAGACCTTATAGAGACTCCCCATTATGTGACCTCTCCCTCATTGGGCATACGTGGTTAGTATGCTCATTCCTTGCTCTAGCATGTTTCAAGCACAGCAGAGATTGGAGGCACGAGTTTCAAGTTTAGCTGTGAAGTTTATCTTGTAATAAAATTTGTGTCCGGAGAGGTGTTGTATGTGATTATGTTGTATTGTAGAGAGATGTATTTTGTCTCCCAACTCTTCTGGCATGTAAAAATTAAAGAATTACCTTATTGCCTAGTTAGTTTGCATGCATGTGTGAATGAACTTGATAACTATAGATTGCATGCATATTTGTGAATTTTGTTGAGTTCTAAGGCTCGGATGGCCTTGAGGAGTTTGTTGGTTGTATTGATGTCGGAGGACGGGAATTGTGAAGGAGTTGTTTTGGGGTATAATAACTTGTGTGCAGGTATCAGATAGTCCTATAAACAGGGAAAACTTCATCCGATTTTCCCTAAATTTCGTGCTCGGGGTTTAGAATTGGGTTGAGGATAGTATGATTCCCTCATTTCTCATGCCTTGGGAATAGAATCGGGAACTTTGGTCTCGTGAGGGATCGGGGCGTTACAGAAGTGGTCTCAGAACTTAGTTAGCTCTCAACTGGGACAGGATCCTCGGTCTGTTGGGTAGCAAACCTCTAGTGCCTGCATGTGGAATGTGTCTTAAATAGGTGTGTGTGATTGCTTGTGATGTGAGACTTGTGTACCTTGAATGAGAATGTGCCTTATGTGTCATACTTGTATAAATATGGATGATGTCCAATGTGTGCACCTATGTGTAAATGTGATGAATGTGTAATATGTGCAATTTTGTGACCATATGTGCACTTATATGACTTATCTGTGCAATAAGTGAAACATGTGAGATTTAAGTGATTTGAAGTGAATGTATGCACCCATGTATTATGATTGCATGATATGTGTGATAAATGTGTGATATGTGTAATGAAGTGGCCATTCGTGAAATGAATTGACTCTATGAATAATTACTTGTTTTACTGTTGATTGTAAATGTGTGTACTTTAGTTTCATGAGATAAGTGGTGTTGTTATTTTAATTAGGTTATCTTGTTAAGTCAACTAGATATTATAAAACTCTTGTATAACCATTAATTGCATAATAGCTTAAAGAATGTTTATACATATGTCTTAGTTTCATAGTATATGAACCATGTGTCAAATATATTATGAATGTATTAGAAAGTATGTATCTTATGAGATACCATGGCATGCATGCATGGTCTATTGAATGGTAAAGAAATCTTCTCCCCCTAAAGAGAGAGGGTCAGTGGCAGACCTACCAAGATTTGGACCAACAGGAATGAGAGGCATTTTCAGACATCTATTTGGGAGTCGGTGTTTATATTTGAGACTCGACCATTGGAAATCTTCTATGACTTTCTTCTATGCTCAACTGCTGTTCCTAATAGGAACCTTTATTTGGTCTCTTAGATCAGTGTACATGTTTGAGGGTTTTCTCATGGATTTTTAATTGAAGATTCTTGCCTGGTGTATTTCCTTGGCATTATCTGTGGTATTATACTCTAACTTATTATGGATACTTTCACAGCTATATTAACTGGAGCTATCAGACGAACTTCTTGCTGGTATTCCTCACTGGGATTCTTATATGGTCTTCGTCTTCAGAGGGAATTCTTACTCGGATTTTGAGTGGTATTTTCATAGGAGCTTTTATTTGGCCTTCTTACTCAGGATTTCTCACAGGGCCTTTCCGTTGGTATTTTCCTGGAATTCTTGTTGGGATTTCATAATGGAGTTTGTATATGGTGTTCAGAATTTGACTAATAGTACTCAATACTTTATCCCGTATGATCGAGCCAGAGTTATTGTAGTTCAATATGGAGTTCTCTTGAAAAAATAATTGCGTGGACACAATTTGTTTTAAGGGAGGGATAATGTGACGCCCGAGCCCGACCACACATTTATTTTATTAATTTATATTTATTTATTTCATTAATTTGCATAATTCTTGAAAAACGTGCATTAATGCCTATTTGTTTTTGTTTAATTTATAATTTACTGACTTGTCCGGGACAAATAATTTATTATTTTATTGATTTAAATTTATTCTATTTGCCTTACAATTAAATTATTTTACTGTTCGAATGGGAAGCCCAGACTCGAAACCAAACGAGCTAGTTTTTTTTTATTTTAATAATTATATTTATTTAGTTGGCCCGGAACCTAACAGGCTATCTTAATATTTGCAATAATAATTGTACTTATTTGAATTGCATCTAATTATTAGAAATGATTATCTTAATATGTTTATTATAAGTCTATATTTAATTGACTTGTAAGTCCTAAGCGCGTAGTTCATTTTCTGTTATTTTATTTAATTTAACTATTTTATATTTGCATAACGTGAATTATTCCGTACATTCGTTCAGTGAATTTTATGTGCATAGCATACCCAAGAGACTAGAATTAAGTGATTTTGATATGTTCGGTCTTAGATGTTATCTTACTCGGGCCTAGTTTTTATTTCGTTCAGGTGTAATTATTTCCATTTGGACCTAGAATAGTATTTAATTCGTTAATTCCAACCCAATTATAACTTAGTCTTTACATTAGATATGTTTTATATAAGTTAACTACTATAAAAAAAGAGAAGAAAGTCAAACTGTGCCTTTGTTTTTTAGCATTAGCTTTATTTTTGCATGAGTTATTCTTTAGTTTAGTCTTTCTTTAGTTTAACTTTTATGTGAGTTAGTCTAGTCAGCAAAGCTTATCAAACAAAGAAAACAAATTGGTTGAATTGGTGGACTTGAGCAGAAAAACAAAAGCAAAAAAAAAGAGAGTGGAATCGGTGAGAGCATTAACCAAAGCCAAAGAAAGAAAAAAAAATAAAGATCAAGGAAAAGCTCTCAAACCTGTCGGATCTAGGGGAAAAAAGAAGAAGAGAAGATTCAACTAGGGCTCCAAAATTGGACTTCTCCAAGTGATCTTCTAGCCAAATTAAGCCACAAACTTGTTCTCCTAAGGTTCTAGGTGAGGGAATTAAGCATTCTTCATGAGCACGAATAGTTAGGGTTCTATTTCAAATTATTGTTTTGTTGTGAAATGTATCATCTATGCTTGTCTATGCTTAAAATGTCTCTTATTATAGTTTTAGAGTGTACTTTTGAGCTTTGATGATATTGTTAATGGCTAGTTTGTTCTATCTTTAATTTTAAGTTATGGTTTAAATGTGAAATTGGAGATTTTGTGTAATCTTACTTTATTGTTCAATCAAATGTTATTTATGCTTGATTTAGAAGTAGGTAAACATGGATTAATGTCTCAAATAACTTAATTATACCTAAATTTTAAAAACATTTAGCTAAAGTTAGTTTAGTTGGCACTATTCATTCAGGACCATTGAATCATGACCCGATACTCGATCTAACACTTGATATGGACTCTAAGGGTATAAAAATGGTTGCACGTTAAAAATTATCGAATTCCAAGAACGTTGAAATTTAAGGTCTTAATTGTGTCTAAAATAGAAATTATTTAAAGTAAGGTACCGGGGTGAGGTTTAGGGTGGTAATAGGACTTAATTAAGTAAAATAGAGTCTAACATATTTTTATGACACTTAAACGATAATCGGTTAGGGTATTTGTATTTAAACGCACTAAGAAGCTTTCGGGGCTTTTAGGTTAAATGTGGTTTAATGTGTGGTTTCATGGGTCTAAGTGGTACCATAAAGAGTCATGCTTCATTTATAAGTCAAATAGCCTTAGTAGACAAAGAGGGAAAAATGATTAGTTGTAGTTAATTGCTTGTAATCTACCTTTATGTGATGGATTTGATGCTATTGGATATTTGGCTAGGTTGTTTAATCATTTGGTGAAGTTCGTGAATTATGTAAGTTTGGCTTCTTTGAGCGAACCTACCTAGTTTTGTTATATGTCTTGTTAATTGTGTGGTACGTCTTTTCTTTGTGTAGCTATAGCCTTTCTGAGGAAATGAGAATGCTAATTACGCTATATGAGCATCTAGCTTGGTTGCTAAATAAATTGTAGCTTAAAAGGATATGAATAGCTAAGTGTAGGTATATAAGATTGTATTAGGTGCTTGTTGGTTGTCATTATATGGTTGAAAGACTAAATTGCTAACTGGAAGTTTGGGTGAAATAACAAGTTAAATGCTAATGAGTTGGGTTATCTATGTGTGATAAGAGCCATGTTACAGTTTTAGTTGCAAATGCTTCGAGTATAAATGTTACCGTGAAGTGTCCTTGTGAAGCTAGTTTACTTAGTATTGTGAGTTTTTGCTAAGTGTTATACTTATGTGACCAAACTAGGGTTTACACTTCCGAGCTAATCCCAGGAAGGTTGGGAGTGAATATAGCTTTTCTCTAGCTTATGTAGCCTGATTCAAGGTAAGGGAGCCTTCATCTCTTCTGTGCAATTTAAGTTATATTATGGTTTCTAGATTGTATTATTTAGCAATTGATAAAGTTATATGTATTATTTATTTGCTATCTTAAGTCTTTTCGTGTTATTTGTGATTAACTGCGAGGGCGGCCTACTTTGTCGTTCCTCTTACGTGATATGATATTCTTGGCTCTCGTGATCTTGACTCGGGGTTGCGCAACCTTTTCGGACATGGTAGTGTCGAGAAACACAGGCTGCATCGGGCTTGCCGTGCTTTCTCGACTACCATGGTGCCTATTCGCTTTCTCGCTGAGGCATACTCCCTTACCCCAGAGGTGTGGTTCACCTCGTTGGGGCATACGGACCTACCTCGGGGGAAATGGGTTGTAGGATCGGGGTATATCCGGAGTACCCCATTTGGAGGAATAAGGGGTTTGTCGACACTTGCTTGAAGATCATGGTTCGTGGTTCATGGATCTAGACTTCGTGGAACCGTATCCTTTTAAAATATGTGATACTCGATTATTAAGTGTTATTCGGTCTCTTGTTACTTGTAATATGATTATATACTGTACATGAAACCTGTGTGATAGTTATATTTGGGTGCTATAGTTCGGGTGCTTGTGTATTATCTCGTTTTGTGTACTTGTATGCTTTAGAGTTCGTGTATTTGCGTGATGTCTAGACTCGTGTGTATGCGTGTTATCTAGTCCTGTGTGCTTGTGTGTGATTTTGATGCTATTTGCATTGCACGAGACCTTATGGAGACTCCCCGTTATGTGACCTCTCTCTCACTAGGTATACGTGGTTAGTATGCTCATTCCTGGCTTTAACATGTTTCAGGCATAGCAGAGATTGGCGGCACGAGTTTCAAGTTTGGCTATGACGTTTATCTTGTTATAAAGTTTGTGTCCGGAGAGGTGTTGTATATGATTATTTTGTATTGTAGAGAGATGTATTTTGTCTCCCAACTCTTCTGGCATGTAACAACTAAAGAATTACCTTATTGCCTAGTTAGTTTGCATGCATGTGTGAATAAACTTGATAACCATAGATTGCATGCCTGTTCGTGAACTTTTGTTGAGTTTGTTAAGTTCCAAGGCTCGGATGACCTTGAGGAGTTTGTTGGTTGTGTTGATGTCGGAGGACATGAATTGTGAAGGAGTTGTTTTAGGGTATAATAGCTTGTGTACAGGTATCAGATAGTCCTATAAACAGGGAAGACTCCGTCCGATTTTTTCTAAATTTTGTGCCTGGGGTTTGGAATTGGGTTGAAGATAGTATGATTCCCTTGTTTCTCGTGCCTTTGGAATAGAATCGCGAACTCCGGTCTCGTGAGGGATCGGGGCGTTACACTTTCAGTATCTAATACTATTAGCCTTAGGCCTAAATGCATGATTTTGATGATAACAAATCATAGTTATTTGGTTGTGTCACGTGTGATTGGTTTAATGTGTTTATACGATTAAACTCACACTTGTGATTCATGTGGATAAATTGTATACATCTGTTTGAGTCTAATGTTGATTGATGACATATTTTGCATAGAGAATATAATTGTATTAATCTTATGAAGAATGCAAGTATAATTGAATTTGTCAAGTGTGTGAAATGAAAATATTTCTATGTTCTTAAATACATACTTATTGGATTTTGTGCATTGAATAGATATATCCTTGTGTGTCAATTTGTATTTGAATATTTTGGCATGTGGATTATATTGTTCTAATGATTTTATGAGCCAAAATATTCTATTAATGCTCGGTGGAAGAGAATCTTGCAAGAAGAGAAAAGTGTGCTTCAAAAAGAAGAAATGCAAGATCGAGAATATGCAAATTATGTCGGCCATTAAGAAATTGAAGAATACAATGATCAAGCTCACCACAAGCATGAATCAATGAAGTTTTCTATAATTAAATAAGTGAAGGCATAAATATGAAGTGGTGACATAAGCCGGAGAAGTGGCAATATAAGTGGTAGCGGTTTGAATTTTGTCGTTTGCCTTGGATTTGCACTTGTGTGGCTTAAGCGCTTGGTAATCTCTTAAATATTTATTCGAGTCTTTTCTCAAGAGCTCTTTGAGGTCAAAATATTTTTTTAAGAATTGTTCTTAAATATTCTAAATGTTTTTATCTTCAAAAGATTTATTTTTGTGTGGAAATTGGTTTTAGACTCTTGGATTGCAAAAATCAGTTTTAATTTTTTTTAAGAGTTTAGAAAATGTATTAGGATGTTTAAAATGTTGAAAATCTTTTGAAGAAGTGTTCTTGAGGTGTCTAAATGTTTTACCTTCAAAAGATTGGATTTTGAATGATTTTTCCTCCAAAAAAAGGCTATTTTAAAAAATCTGTAGGGCGAGGCCCTCATTGGGCAGCCTCATCTAGCAAAGGCAGAATGTACCAGACGAGTGTGTCGGACAAGCCACTCATCTAGCAGAGGCTGAATTTTGAAAATAGTCATTAAGAGTCGTCATAACATTTTTTTTATACCAAAACTAATCCATTTCATAAGGAACCTCTTTCACACAATTTCCATTGATGCTAAACTTATATTGTTGATCCAAAACTTTGCAAACACCAAGCTTGAGCTTGCACTTGCAAATCTATTGAGCATTCAAGAGTTTTATTTGTATTATTCTACTCATTGAGGAGTGAAAGCCTTGTACTCATATCTTTACACATTTATCTTGGTTGTAAACTCTCTAGGGCTAAATATTGAGAGATTCATAGTTTAGAGAGAGAGGTCAATATCTTCTTTGTGGACTCAAAGAGAAGATAACTTGTACATCCTTTATGGATTCAAAGGAGGATAGAAAGTAGGTTTGAGGTTCACATACATTTGAAGAAGCTTGGTTGGGACTTCTTTTGTAGATTCAAGAGTGGGTTGTTCTTGTGGATTCAAGAGTGGTTTGTAAGAGTTGTTTTGTGCTTCACCAACTTTTGAATAAGCACCTCTAGTAGAGCTTGTAGAAAATCCTAAGAGAAAGATACCTTAGGTGATAGAGTAGAGTAGCGAACCACCCTAAAATCACCAACTTCATCTTTCTTACTCTTCTCTCCCTACTCTTTATTTTATTGCTTTCATTGTGTTTGATATATATTGCTTGATAGAACTAACTAGTTGACAACATATTCAAAAAAGTAGTCTTATTATCTCCTTATCCTAATTTGCCCCCCCTCTTAGGATAATTTGGCCTAACAAGTAGTATCTAGAGCTAGGGCTCTTCATATAGTTTAACTGTTAGTAAAGTCAAAGATCATGACAATTACTACTACATCTCCTCATATTGAAGGATACTCAATTGATAATCCTCCATTGTTTACAATAACAAAGTTCATAAGGTGGAAGAATCATATGGCAACATATATTCAATCCATGGACTACATGTTGTGGCATATTGTTAAACATAGGTCATACAAAGTAGAAGATGAGTCAACCGAGCAAAATATTGCCAAGTTTACCAAAAATGCTCAAGCTATGCACATCTTTTATTGTGCATTCAATGATGATGAATTTGAAAAAAAATTCAAGAATGTACATCCACTCATGAGATATGGAATCTCCTTGAAGAACTATATCAAGAGCAGAAAAGAGATAATATAGGAGGAAAAAAATAAAAAAATATGTTACATGCTTTGGTACAATGGATGAAGAGGTAAATCTATCTTACGAATCACTACAAGAAAAAAAGACTACCTCCACGGATAATTTTCGTAGCCTAGTCGTAGCCAACTTGGGATGGGCTACGGCTTGACTACGGAAAGTCGTTCGTAGCTAAAGGTCCCGTAGCCAAATTGATAGTTCGTAGCCCATTCGTAGTAAATTCTGAAAATTAATTTGTATTTATTTTTTATGACTTCCGTAGCCAAATCGTCGTAGCTCATCTGTAACCAATTAAAATTTAAACTTTTTTATTAATTATTTACGTCTGTAGTAAAGTCGTAGCCGTTCGATCGTAAATAGCATTGCCCACGGCTACGAATAGGACTTTGTAGACCTTTTGGTCGTAAACTATTCGTAGGCCACGTAGCCATAGCCAATCGGTCGCTAATTAATTATTTAAATTAAAATATAAAACTGAAAAAAATTAATTTTTACAAAAAAATTAAAATTAAATATGTAAATTGATATTCATAAAAATTTTAATATTATAAAAAAGTTACAAAAATCCTAAATTCTATACAAAAATAATATTTTAAATTTACAAAAAAACCTAAAATGATCTTGTATTGTCTCATAATCATCTCGCTTACATTGTTTCCATGCTTGCAAAGCTTTCCTTTTTTCTTCTCGTACTTTCTCGTACTTTTTCAAAGTCATTTCCTATTACACCAACAAATAAATATCTCATAAATAACAAGGAAATATTGCTTGAAGATATTTAGAGCAGTTTGATTTACAATTGTTAAACTACATGCATGGAAAATAATTTTAGTGTAGCACGAGAAGTGAAAGATTAAGTGAATATAAAGCCAAGGTGGCAGTCCTAGTATGATGAGATTCCATAAACTCCAATAACAGAGATGAGATAATAACACTTGTGAGAACTAAGGGGGAAAATTATGTGCTTTTATTTTCTTTAATTATTATTTTAAAGTAATATGTACATTTAAGTGATTTACCTGTTATTTGGAAGTAAACTGTGCATTTAAAGTTCATGTCATTAGAATTCAATTGACATTTCATCTAATTTCACCAAATAGCACAAGGTGATCATTACTGAAATTGTTAATGAATTAGTAGTCTTTCACCATTTTAGGCCAAGCTTGCATTACAATAAAAGAGCAAACATTAGTAGTCTTTTAACCTTTTATGATATTTTGCCTAGCACAAATTGTAACCTTGACCCCTTTGACTTAGCATTGACCAAGACTACTTAATAAAACATAACAAACAAAATCCAAAACATAAGAAAAAGAGAAGGGAAGTCGGGTGAGGGAAGAAAGGAAGAAAAGAATAGTGAAATTTAGGCTTTGTTCAGTTTTTGAAGAAAAAGAAGAAGAAAGAGAGCATTTGGAGCCAAATTGGAAGTAGAACTTGCTTCTTCATTGATAATTCTTGCTTATTCTAGTTTTAATCTTCAAGAAAGATGAGGGGATTTTAAATATAAAATTTTAAACTTTATGTTTTGGTTATGAACTTGTATATTTATGCTATATATGATGATTATGCATGTGTATCTTGCTAGATAGAGCCTTGAGAGTAACATACTTGCATAGCATCTTGATTGAACCATTAAATGTTGTTGTTAGCTAAAATGTGTAGTAGTTTGAATTTTGTAGCTACAAATCGGTTCAATCTTTGTTCATAGCTTAAACAAGAAGTCTATATACATATATATACCTTCATAGCATAGTATAATGGCTTGGTGGTATGAATTGGTGGTGTTTTTGTGGGAGTTGGCTGGCTACATACTTGTTTGCTCTCTATTTTGCTACATATATGCTTGGGTATGTGTATGGCATGGTAAGGTATGAAAGGGATTGGTACATGCTCATGGTTATGTATTGCTAAAAAGAGTTAAAGTGTTGAAGTGAATGCTATTGAGTTCTAATGTGTTGAATTTGTGGTTATGCTTAAGTGTGGTGTCAAAAATTTTTAGAAATGGCTAAAGGATGAAAATTTTTGCTAATGGTTGGGTGACCTATTTTGTTACCTAATCAATGTGTTACTACATGGAAATGAATTGTTGAAGTGTTGGATAAATGTTAAATGTGTTGAGGGGCAACCTACTTTGTTGTCATCTTGAAATGTTAAATATGAATGTTTAAGTGAGGCATGGTAGCGTCGTGTCACCTCGGGCGGTATCGGGCTTGCTGGGTTGCATTGGCACGACTACCATGTCTATCCCTTATCCCACATGGACGGAGAATGTTCATGGGGGTGTCGGTCTAGGTTTCGGTGTACATCCGGATTGTACCAAGTGGAAGTGACAAGAAGTCGGTAGAGTTCGTGATGGTGGTATAAGGAGCGACATCAATAATGTTTAGCGTATCCTTCTTGAATGTTTATAATACTTTGTTGTTAATTGTGCTTATTGTTGATATATTGTTTCAAGCACGTTTTCAAAAGGGATTTTCAAGTAAAAACTTTTCCAAAACCTTCCCTTTCTCCTCCCTCATTGAGTTTGTGAAACTCACCCTATTTTAACAACATTTCAGGTGAACCCGAGGTTGAGTACATGCCTCAAGAGAATGAGAATGAGGCATATGCTTGATTTGCTTGTTGGATGTTGTGTATATTGCTATAAAGTTGTGTAACTTTTGTTGTTTGAAAGATTCTTGAATTATGTAATATGTTGTCTAAGTTGTCTACTTTAAAGTTGGAAGACTTTTGTTGTAAAGTTATAGGTCTACTTGGTCAAGTATGTGATGTTAGACTTATGTTAGTCCATTTTGAATCATTGTAATAATTATGGCCAAGTTTAAAGTGGGGTTACTAGATGGTGATGTAAACTTTATTGTATGCTAAATGTCCAGGTTATGTATTGTGTAGTTTCTATGGTTGTTGAATGAATGATTGTACATGTTTATTATCAAATGTGCCATATTACAGGCATCATAATGTCCATTTTTTATCGTGTCCTAACTTGGTTGCAAGTGGGGTCGGGTTGGGGTGGACAACACTCCAATTGATCAATTAAAATTTCACATTGAAAACTTGCATTCTTTATAGTTATTCTATTGATTGGGACACTGAAAATATAACAAAAATTCAACAATGTCTCTTTAATACATTTGTCAAAATTCTCTTTAACTTGCTTATATGATAGAATTAGTGAGTGACTCTTTTAGTTGTAAGATGGCAGCAAAAAGTCCGAATACTAGGGGTAGACCCCGTAGGGATGTAGATGCACAGGGAGATCAGACACCGATTGGTGAATAGGTACTGGACGGAATGGTAGCCATAATGGATAGAATGGCATAGGTTCTAGAGAGGTAGGCAGACTGTGAGTTTAATAATCCGGTAAACCACAACAACAATAATAATAATGGGGGCAATGGTAGAAACGGAAATGGCAGAGATAACATGCTAGAGCGATTCTTGAAGTACAAATCACTGAGGTTCCAGGGGGAACCAGATGATGATAGGGCTGAGGCATGGCTTGAAAGGGTTGAGAGTATTTATGATGCCCTTGACTATACTGATGATAAAAAGATCTCTTTTGCCGTATTCTTACTAGACGGGATGCAAGGCAATGGTAGAGAACCGTGAAACTACAGTAGGAGCACCAGTAGACCCAGTACACGTGGGTTAACTTTATTAAGGCATTTAAAGACAACTATATTCCAAAGATTGCCCGAGAGAGACAAAATGAGGAGTTTATGTCTTTCAGACAATGTAATCTTTCTATTGTGCATTACGAGGCCCGATTCAACAAGTTGTCTCATTATGCACCAGAGTTGGTGTAATCCCCTGTGAAGAGGGTCAGGAGGTTTATCCACGATTTGAGGTCGGAGATTCAGGACAGTCTTGCTCCTTTTTAGTTTGCTACTTAAAGTGAGGCCCTTAACGCTGCATCGAGAGTTGAAAAGAGAAAGAGTGAAGTAAGGGCTTAATCGAGCTAGCAGAATAAGCGGCCATTTCAGGCCCAGGGCCAGCAGAGGTTATTTCAGCCTTAGACTCAGCAGAGGCAGACTCAGACTCAGACTCAGACTCAGAGTTGGAGTAGATCGAATGTTATGAGATTTCAGTAGGGCAGTGCCGCTACTTCTTCAACTCCAGTTTCCTCTAGTAATAGTGCCACTATTCCAGCTCCATATTGTACTTTCTGTAAACGTAAAAGCCATTTGGAGGATAATTGTTGGATGAAGTCGGGGAAGTATTACGGTTGTGGCAGTGATTAACATAGGATTTTAGACTGCCCAAAATTTTAGAATGTATAGGGTCAAACGGCAGGCAGAGGTAACCAGGGTAGGTCTACAGGTAACGCTCCCACACAACAGTAAATGCAAGCCCGAGTTTTTGCCATTGACCAGCAGGAGTTGCCTGAGCAGCAACGGTAATTGAAGGTAACTTTCTAATTCTAAATCAGTTGGTTAAAGTATTGATTGCCCCCAGTGCCACCCATTCTTTTGTTACACTCCCTTGTGTGCAGTATGTTAATATGAAAAATGAGAAGTTGCCTTACAAGATTGAAGTTAGCACGCCTATGGGCACTAAATTTGTGACTGAGTTAGTATGCAAAGAATGTAAAATTTAGATTAAGGGCCAAGAATTTCCCACTGATCTTATCTTACTTCCTATCCAAGATTATGAAATTATTTTGGGTATGGATTGGCTTGCAGAGTATAATGCACAATTGGATTGTAGAACCAAAGTTGTGAAGTTTTAGATATCAAGCCGGCCAGTAGTTAAAGTAGTAGAAAACTGTGATTCTTCGAGGAATTTTCCTATTTCTTCAACTAAAGCTATCAAGCTTGTGAGAAATGGGTGTAAATGATATCTTGCTTATTTGATTAATAAGTCATCTGACAAGTTGAAATTGGAGGAAGTTCCAATAGTTCGGGAGTATCCAAATGTATTTCCCGAAGAATTGCCCGGATTGCCACCAGAGAGAGAGATAGAATTTGTGATTAATGTGCTACCAGTGACGCAACCTATTTTTAAATCATCATATCGTATGGCACCCTCAGAGCTTCAAGAGTTAAAAATACAGTTGCAGGGATTATTGGAGAAATGTTTCATTCAGCCGAGCTTGTCTCCGTGGGGAGTACCTGTGTTGTTTGTGAAAAAAAAATATGGTACCTTACGATTGTGTATCGACTATCGAGGGTTGAATTAGGTAACGGTCAAAAACAAATATCATTTACCACTTATTGATGAGTTGTTTGACCAGTTGTAGGGGGCTAAGATCTATTCCAAGTTTGACTTGAGGCAGGGGTATTATCAGCTTCGTGTTTACAAGGAGGATGTGCTGAAAACTGCATTCTGGACTGGGTATAGGCATTATGAATTTGTAGTTATGCCTTTTGGGATGACTAATGTACTTGCCGCATTGATGGATCTTATGCATCGTATGTTTCAACCTTACTTGGATCAATTTGTGGTGATTTTTATTGATGATATTTTGGTGTATTCTAAGACTGAATCTGAGCATGAGCAACATTTGCATCTAGTCCTGTAGAAGCTTCAGCAACATCAATTATATGCAAAATTCAGTAAATGTGAATTCTGGTTACAACAAGTATCTTTTCTGGGTCATGTGATTTCTTAACAGGGCATTACCATGGACCCTACAAAGATTGAAGTTGTCATGTCTTGGAAAAGACTAGAGAATGTAACGGAGGTACATAGTTTCCTTGGATTAGTGGGTTATTATCGCAGATTTGTAAAAGATTTTTCCAAGATTGCAAGACCTATTATTAAGCTTACTTAGAAAAGAACCAACTTTGAATGGGACGAGAAGTGTGAGAACAGTTTCCAAGAATTGAAGAAAAGATTGACTACAGCTCCTGTACTTGCTTTGCCTGAGGGAACGAAAAATCTTGTCATTTACAGTGATGCATCTAAGGAAAGTTGGGTTTTGTGATAATACAAAATGGTCTAGTAATTGCTTATGCCTCTCGAAAATTGAAGTCGTACGAGGAGAATTATCTGACTCATGATTTGGAATTGGCGGCCATAGTGTTTGCATTGAAGAAATGGCGCTATTACCTTTAGGGTAGTATGTTTGAAATCTTTACTAACCATAAAAGTCTAAAGTATTTTTTTCACATAAAAAGTTGAACATGAAGTAGAAGCGATTGATGGAACTCCTTGATGACTACAATTGTACCATCAATTATTTGCCGGGAAAAGCTAATGTAATGGCGGATGCTCTTAGCCGGAAGGATAGTATTACAAGATTAGCAATCAAAGAGTGGGAATTGCTTGAAGAAGCTAGTTTCTGGAAACCAGAACGAACTCAAGTTGGGATATTGTGTGCAAATTTACAAATTCAACCAATATTATTATCTCAAATTCAAGAAGCTCAGCAATGAGATCTACAACTTCAGAAAATCAAAGACCAAATCAAAGATGGTAAGTTTGACTTCAAATTTCATGATAATGGTGTACTACGGTTTCAAAACAGAGTATGTGTTCCTAATGATCCAAAATTGAGAAAAGGGATCCTTGAAGAAGCTCATAATTCTAAGTATACCATACATCCGGGTGGAAACAAAATGTATCGGGATTTGAAGTAGCATTATTGGTGGAATAATATGAAGGGAAACGTTGCTGAATTGATGTCTCAGTGTTTGACTTGTCAACGGGTTAAAACAGAGCATCAACGACTAGCGGGGTTACTACAACTGTTGACAATACCTTAGTGAAAATGGGAGCGTATTACGATGGACTTTGTTATAGATTTGCGGAGGTCACCAGGAGGGTTCAATGCAATATGGGTAGTGGTGGATAGATTAACAAAAACTGTTCACTTTATTCCAATGAATAAGCATGACAGTCTTGAGAAATTGGCAGATAAATATATGACTAACATTGTGAAGCTTCATGGGGTACCGATAAGTATTACATTTAATAGAGATCCTCATTTCATAGCCTGATTCTAGCAGCATTTCCAAGCAGCTATGGGTACCAGGTTGAATTTTAGTACTGTTTACCATCTTCAAACTGATGGCCAGTCGAAGAGAACTATTTAGATCCTAGAGGATATTTTGAGGTCTTGTATGCTAGACTTTGGGAAGAGTTGGGAAAAACATTTGCCTTTGGCCGAGTTTGCCTATAACAATAGTTACCAAACTACTATTGTATTGGGATGAATTGGGAGAGATGAAGGTTATTGATCCAGCCTTGTTGCCAGAACTGGTGGAAAAAATTGAGAATATACATCTTATCCGGCAGAGAATGCTAACAACTCAAAGTAGACAGAAAAGTTATGCCAATAGATGGAGATGAGATTTGGAGTTCAAGGTTGGTAACCGCGTCTTCTTGAAAATATCTCCCCGCAAGGGCTTTGTACGGCATGGTAAAGGAGAAAAATTGAGTCCGAGATATGTAGGCCCTTTTCAAATTGTTAGTAGAGTTGGCAAGTTGGTTTATCGTTTGTCCTGACCACCGAGTCTTTCCAAGCTTCATGATGTCTTCCATGTATCTATGCTGAGAAAGTACCATCTTGATCCTTCTCATGTATTGGAGCCAAAGCTATTGTAGATTTGAGAGAATTTGTCTTATGAATAACGACTAATCCGCATCCTAGATCACAAGGATCGAGAACTGCTTACGAAGAAGATTCCTATGGTAAAAGTGTTGTGGAATCATCATGGAATTGAAAAAGCTACTTGGGAAAGACGAGATCAGATTGAGCAGCAGTATCCAAAGTTGTTCTGAGTAGCAAGTAAGAATTTTGAGGACGAAATTATTTTGAGGGGGGAAGGATATGAGATCTAAGTGTGAAAATTATGTGCCTCTATTTGCTTTAATTATTATTTTAAAGTAATATGTGCATTTAATTGATTTACTTGTTATTTGGAAGTAAAATGTGCATTTAGAGTTCATGTGATTAGAATTTAATTGACATTTCATCTAATTTCACCAACTAGGACAAGGTCGTCATTAATGTAATTGTTAATGAATTAGCAGTCTTTCAACATTTTAAGACAAGCTTGGCATTACAATAAAAGAGCAAACATTAGTAGTCTTTTAACCTTTTATGATATTTTGCCTAGCACAAATAGAAACCTTGACCCCTTTGACTTAGCATTGACCAAGACTACTTAATAAAACATAATAAACAAAATCCAAAACATAAGAAAAAAAGAAGGGAAATCGAGTGAGGGAAGAAATGAAAAGGATAATAGTGAAAGTTAGGGTTTGTTCAATTTTTGAAGAAGAAGAAGAAGAAGAAAGAGAGCATTTGGAGCCAAATTAGAAGTAGAACTTGCTTCTCCATTGATATTTTTTGCTTATTCTAGCTTTAATCTTCAAAAAATGTGAGGGAATTTTAAATCTAAAATTTTAAAGTTTATGTTTTGGTTATGAACTTGTATATTTATGTTATATATGATGATTATGCATGTCTATCTTGCTAGATAGAGCCTTGAGAGTAACATATTTGCATAGCATCTTGATTGAACCGTTAAATGTTGTTGTCAGCTAAAATGAGTTGTAGTTTGAATTTTATAGCTAGAAATAGGTTCAATCATTGATCATAGCTTAAACAAGAAGTCTATATACATATATATATATACCTTCATAGCATAGTATAATGGCTTGGTGGTATGAATTGGTGGTGTTTTTGTGGGAGTGGGCTGGCTAGAAAATTTCAGCGCCGGCACCAACCTTGCCGGTGTTGGTCAGCTACAGGCAGCAGCCCTTGGTTGCCTTTTGGAGGGGTTACATGCTTGCTTGCTCTTTATTTTGCTACATATATTCTTGGGTATATGTATAACATGATAGGGTATAAAAGGGGTTGGTAAATGCTTATGGTTATGTGTTGCTAAAAAGAGTTAAAGTGTTGAAGTGAATGCTATTGAGTTCTATTGTGTTGAATTTTATGGTTATGCTTAAGTGTGGTGTCAAATATTTTTTGAAATGGCTAAAGGATGAAATGTTTGCTAATGGTTGTGTGACCTACTTTGTTACCTAATCAATGTGTTACTACATGGAAATGAATTGTTGAAGTGTTGGATAAATGTTAAATGTGTTGAGGGACAAGCTACTTTGTTATCCTCTCGAAATGTTAAATATGAAAGTTTAAGTGAGGCATGGTAACGTCGTGTCACCTCAGGAAATATCAGTCCTGCCGGGTTGCATTGGTACGACTACCATGTTCTATCCCCTATCCCGCATGGACAGAGAATGTTCATGGGATGTGGGTCTAGGTTTCAATGTACATTCGGATTGTACCAAGTGGGAATGACAAGAAGTTGGTAGAGTTCATGATGGTAGTATAAGAAGCGGCATCAATAATGTTTAATGTATCCTTCTTGAATGTTTATATAACTTTGTTGTTAATTGTGCTTATTGTTGATATATTGTTTCAAGCACGTTTCCAAAAGGGATTTTCAAGTAAAAGCTTTTCCAAAACCTTCCCTTTCCTCCCCTCCCCTTTTAACAATATTTCAGGTGAACCCGAGATTGAGTACGTGCCTCAAGAGAATGAGAATGAGTCATATGATTGATTTGCTTGTTGGATGTTGTATATATTCCTATAAAGTTGTGACTTTCGTTGTTTGAAAGATTCTTGAATTATGTAATATATTGTCTAAGTTGTGTACTTTAAAGTTGGAAGACTTTTGTTTTAAAGTTATTGGTCTACTTGGTCAAGTATGTGATGTTAGACTTATGTTAGCCCATTTTGAATCATTGTAATTATTATGGCCAAGTTTAAAGTAAGGTTACTAGATGGTGATGTAAAATTTATTGTATGTTAAATGTCCAGGTTATGTATTGTGTAGTTTCTATGGTTGTTGAATGAATGATTGTACAAGTTTATTGTCCAATGTGCCATATTACAGGAGTCATAATTTCCGTTTTCCGTTGCGTCCTGACTTGGTTCCAAGTGAAGTCAGGTTGGGGTGACAACACTCCCATTGATCAATCAAAATTTCACATTGAAAACTTGCATTCTTTATAGTTGTTCTATTGATTGGGACACTGAGAATATAACAAAAATTCAACAATTTCTCTTTAATACAAATGTCAAGTTTCACTTTAACTTTTACTCTCTGTTTTTCCTACAATTTTTAATTAAAACAAATGGTAGTTATGCAAAGTGAAGCATGACTCACAGCTCACCTCCCACAAATCAGTGCTAATATATCTCACGATCCATACATGATATATACATATTGGTAGGGCAAATATACTTAAGAGGGGGGGAGGGGGGGGGGGGGGGGAGGGGTGATTTAAGTATTTAGCAAATTACTACCAATTAAAATTCTCAATATAAACAATTGAAATTCAAACAAGCAAATTATCAAACACGTAGAGGGCACACAAAATGAAAGCAAAGGAAGTAAAAGGGATAGAAGACAAACACAACGATTTAAGGTGGTTCGCTAATCTAATCTACCACTTAAGGTCTCTTCCCCTTAGGATTTCTACTACCTCCACTAGTGCTGCTTCTTCAAAATTTGGTGAAGTACAAACCAACAATACAAATTCTCTTAAATCCACAAGAGTTGTATGAACTTCTTTCTTTGAATACACAAAGAAGATATGAACACTCTCTATACAATGAATCTCTCAAAGCTATAGAAGTATTTATCTCACAACAAAGATGTAATAAATGATGGGTACAATTAACTCTCTTTACAAGTGAATAGATACAACTTAAAGCTCTCTTGAATGCTCAATGATTTGCAAGTTAAAACTCAATAAATATTTCAAGCAATGTGTTTTGATGATATGAAAGATATAGAATAATTGCTTGTAGTTGGAAGAGGTGGTTTGGGCATTGAGGGTGTTTGAAAATATATAGAAAAGGTTTTAACAGCTATAAAATGGCTATCTTTTCAAATATGTCAGACATCCGGTTGTGTTACTAGTTGTGTTCAACACGACTGGTATCAAGACCATAGAGCCCGCTCCAGTCTTCAAAGGGGTAGTACTATTCACCGATCTTGTTCCATCAAGACCGGGTACAAGCCTGTAAAAATGATGTGCTCATCGGCAATTGCGTTGTCGGTTGTGTTTAACACGACCGGGTACAAGCCCGAATTTAGCAATTCATTGTGTTTGAAATGTTTTTTCATAAAACCTTTGAAAGAAGATGTAAACTTTGTTTTTCAAAGAGATTTTGTGACCTATTCTTGAAGTATGAGTTTGCCAAAATCATTTCAAAACTTTTATGAGCTTTAAAATCAATTCAAAGGCAAACTATAATTTTAAAGTCGCTACCCCTTATGTCGCCACTTATCTACTTGTAACTCCCTCTTCAATTTCCAAGATCTTGACTTGAGTCTTTATATAAGCCATTTGGATTTTTACATTCGAGATGCTTGAGCTTGATCATATTCGAAGACTTAGAGTTTGATTGAACTTCCTTGGCTTTTGAAGTCATCAAAAATGCTTCCCATCTATGACTAATTAAGATCATATAAACTTTGAACAAGTTTTGATTAGTCAACATAAATCATTTAATTTAGATTTAGTTATCATCAAAATAGGAGATTAAAGCCTTTAGGCTAACACATATACCTAGTGGCTAAATCACATGAATAATATGAATCCCTTACAAATCCAGAAAACAAGCCTAGATTCTTCTTCAACACATGTGCCTAAGAAAGATAAACCATGATTAGGACTCAGGAGTTGGGAAAAATATTAAGGTATAACCATTTTAAATTTTAATGGAAGAACATATGGCATGCACAACTTAAAACCACACCAATTTAGTGTTGGACCAAGGATGGAATATGGTACTTGGCTAATGGTGTCAGAACACTAATTCAGATGGATGAGCTTATGGTGACTACAAACATGTAAAGCTTGAAAATCATTGGGACACAATGATACAAACTGCCAGCTGAACAACCAAGAGGCTACACTTGATTGTTTAACATGGAGATTATTCCCAAGCACCCTACCATAATAACAGCCTCAAAGTAATCTCAACCCAAAAGGCATGCTCAACCAAAATCACAAATATGACAATCTATTAATAACAGGGAAAGGGACAACCATGTTCATTAAAAAGTAAGCTCACTGCAGCAAAAGGACAAATCTGAAACAAGCTTTTCAAATCACTTTAAGCTACTGGAAAAGAATTGGTAATACCTAACTGGCTATTCAATCTTTTGTGGCCAAATCTAATGGTAATATATATGTGGGACAAACTAGGATAAGGTACTGTAAGGCCCAAAGTGTTTTTTGATTCTAAGTTCAAGAAATGGGAATTTTGGAACTATGATAAATATATTGTTGGTAGAATCTGAGTCCTGTGGGATGCATAAAGCTTTTCTTGCTTCATTAAATTTACTATGTAAGTCATGAACTTCGGCATGTAATACTGAAAGTCTATACATATAAAAAAAACAATAAAATGCAAAGTAGTAGACAAATGAATCTTATTTTTCACATAAGTTACCCTAGTGGAACTCGATAAAAAAAAAAATTAATAAAGTGTAAGCAACAAATTAACTCTCAACTCTCAAGTAGTAAATAACTGAAGCATTCTTACAGACTTTATTTTCGCGAGATTGCCAAGATTAGGAGCTAGAGCACCTTTAAGACCGAAATCTTTTAGGTTCTTGTAAGTTGGACAAGTATGACACCGAAATCTTTAAGTTTCATGGAAAAACACAACTGAGATATAGGTAAGCTGATCTTTTAGTACAAAATGTTCAATTGAAGAATCATTTCTAGTCTAAGGAGAGTGACAAATGTGTAACTAAAGAAAATCTTGAAAACACAGGAACATAGTACTTATAATATCAAAACACTCAACTTCATATCAAGAAGGATTATCTTCTCCAACATCATCCTTCCAATTCGATAAAGACTCGAATGGATCACTCTCCACTCTTTCTTTAAACCTCAACAAAGTCAATCCAAAACCACTTAACAAAAGAATTCCATTTAAGTAAAAAAGAAGAATACAACATTACTTAACAAATCTGTACATACTGTGACTTCAATGAATGATCTTATAAGATACAATATAATTGTACTATATCTTGTACCATTTAAGCTAATGAATGATATAATTGTAACAAAGATTTAGATCATAGTGAGCTATATTATATCTTGTACCATGACGAAGTAGAACATTACTTAGTACTCTCACAAGGACTAAAATTCAAAATCAATTTCACTAAGCCCTAGTATGAAAAGATATAGTATAACTGAATTAACCAAAAAAAAAAACCACAATTCTTTCACCGGTTCATGGAACATAAAACTTCATAATCACCACTCAAACATCATTGACAAATAAAAATTAAATAAATAAGTGAAAAAACCAATAAATTATAAACAAAATATAGATTATATATATATACACACAAACACACACATATATAAACTAGTATATTGCACTACCAAATAAACTAGTATCATTCTAAAATATTAACATCATAGCCCAAAATATTTAACTAGTATATTGCACTATCAAATAACATTTCATATTACACTACCAAATAATACTATAATACAACATTTCTAATTTATACAACATTTATGACAAATATACTACAAAATATTTATGTCAAATATCACTAAATAAAATTAGAAATAAACATAAAATTAAATAAAAAAAATTATAGATTGAAAAAATAAAAAATCTAAAAGTTACACACATACACACATATATATACATATGTGTATACTAGACAAAAAGAGAGAAAAAATGTAAACTATAAACTATTTACCTGTAGAAAAGATAGAAGGAGATGGTAGTGGTATCCTTGGTTGTAGTAATAGTGTTGTTTGTGGTGGTGGTGGTACGATTGGTGGTGGTGGTGATGGTAGTAGTACCTTTGGGGTTGTTAGTGATGCCCTTAGTGGTGGTTGTTGGTGGTAGTAGTGCCTTTGTTGGTGGTGGTATCTTTGGTAATGATGGTACCCTTGGTGGTGGTGATAGTGGCCTTGGTAATAGTGGTTCCTTAGTTAGTGGTAGTGGTGGTGGTTCCTTTGTTTGTGGTGGTGGTGTCCTTAGTGGTGATGGTACCCTTAGTGGTCATGATGGTGGCCTTGGTAGTAGTGATGGTGTCCATGGTGGTGGTGATAGTAGAGAGAAAAAGGGGTTGAAGAAGATATTTTTGTTGAGAGAGATAAAATAAGTGAAGAGAATGGAGGGAACAATAAAAAAATTCGTACTTATCTGATTTGAGTGAAAAATTAAACGCGGACGACGGAATGGCTATAGTCATCCGTAGCCAAAAAAAAAAAAATTGGGTAGGAGGTGTGCTGGAGAGGGCGCTGGCGGGCCTTCTGGTACAGATGAGGGGCAATGCACAGCCCCTGTTAGTGCCGGATGGGGCACCGGCCGGCTATCGGGCCCTCCGACGGTTCCCTAATTTTTTTCTCATTTCTAAAACATCCTAAATTTATGTTTTATTTATATTTATGGGCTTATTTAATTGAGTTATATATTTGTTTTTAAGTTTATACATATGATAGGTTTAGTTTAATTTAATTTAAATTTGTATATAATTTATTATATATACATTTTAGACATACTTAATATTTTTTCTTATTTTATTTTTGGTCTACAGATTGGCTACGGACATATAAAAGTTCGTAGCCTATTTGTGGCCATTGGCTACGGTTGGGTTACGGACTTGTAAGTATCTGTAGCTCATTCGTGGCTATGGGATACGGATGGGCTATAGACATTTAATAGTATCTATATTTCACTTGTCAATAAATAGGAAAAACGTGTAAATTGTTTTTGATATCTTCATAAATTGCTTGATTATGAAGTTCAAACTAAATGTGAGAGTTTTTAAAGTACTAGATTGAATGTTAATTAACATTAATGCAATGTTCAATGAAAACATGTTAAATTTATTTTTATTTGGAAAGCTTGCAAGTCAAGTGAAGTTTTACTATGTTGTAGGTGGTTTCACATTTCTATAATTCAAATTAAAAGTGATAACCTTCGTTTTTGTGTAAGGTCCGTAGCTCATCTGCGGCCCATCCGTAGCCCTTAGCTCATCCGTAGCCTATCTGTGGCCATTTGCTATAGATAAGCTACAGAAAGGAAGAAGTCTATAGCCCATTTGTAGCCCCTAACTACGGATGGGCTACGGACCACTAATAGTATGCATTCTGATATGACTGTATTTGCAGCACTCAAACCACTGTATTTGTACTACATTTGCATCTTAACTTGTGGAATAAATGAGACACTTAATACACTTTTGATGCAATGTAGGTTGATCCTTAAAAGTGAATAAACTAGTCTCAAAAATGACAAAATGCAAGTCAAAGAGTTGTGCGATGGCGAAGACTCGAGAAATCAGTGGATGAATGGAGCTGGTAGAGGAAGAATTTGGCCAGACGAAGCGCAAAAACGGACTCAGAATGATTAAATCAACTTGGAAAAGCTTTGGTCAAACATCCAGTCAAAGTCAAAATTGAAGAGTCAAAATTGGCACCCGACAGGCGCTCGAGCACCTATCCCGAAAGCTTCCACGGCTCCACATTGGTCCACTTGGACCGCCAAAACAATCCCATTAGTCTACGTGGATGCCAAGTGGCGCGATTCAATTGGCCAAACCAGAAGCGCGCTCGAGCGCCCGACACAGAATCTTCCACCACTTTCACGAGTTGCCACGTGGCGCAAATCTAACAGATGACCAAAAGCGCGCTCGAGAGAGCCATACTGGGCGCTCGAGCGAGCCCCTGAACTTAGCCCTATAAATTACCCCAACCCCTGGTGGAAATGATATAGAAAATAATTTTAGGATTTAATTTTTATTGTTTTTAGTTATTAATTTAGGTAGTTTAAATTATGTTTTTTTTAAATATTTAGTAGTTGGGAAAAATACGGAGGAGGTAATGCCTGAATTACCGAGCAGGAAAAAGGAAAGAAATCCTGTAGATGTGCTCGGGAATCCAACCTCGGACCTCGACTTCATTTATGGGGGAGCATCTCTTTAATCTCTTTTATAAATAAATGTCGTTATTATGCTTGTATAATTCTTGTTGATAATCATATACTAATGATCTTTTAATCTATGGTCTCGGATTTGGATAATTTAATTTAAATGCAATATAAGACTTGTATTAATTCAACATTGTCTTTCATACATAATGCTTTTAAGTAGATGTTATGATTGCTTTACTTTTGTGCCATCTATCCGTGTTTTAATAATGAATCTATAGGTTGTACCATTGATTCCATGAGACTATAGGTTGTATTATAGTTTCTAACTCGTGGATTTGTTGATTACTTAGTTAAAACATACATTTTACACCAGGTTACAAGGACAGATCCATACTCGGATGAAACAGCACCTATAACATACGTAATAATCGGGACTTTAATCAGACTAAGGTAATTAACTAGGTTAATGCTTGTAACTTAACCCTTGCATAGAATTAGAGAATCCTGGATACCGAGCCTAGATTAGTTGCCTTAGTATTAATCCGTGTTTTAGAAAACCTTTCCATATTTACACTCTCAACTCTAACTCTAGATTAGTTAACTTTTCTTTTCTTTTATCAATCACCCAATCTATCTGTTACTTTTCAACACTTACTTAGACACTTTCACACACACTTCTTCACTGAACTAAGGAACCTCCCTATGGAAATACGACCCCGCACTCAAAAGCACACTATACTATGCTGATCCGTGCACTTGCAGGTTTTAACTTGGTTACTTTTGCACACATTTTATATGCCAACTGAGTAGTGATCATATTCTAACTTGTTAATAGGTAGGAACAACATATTAAAATGTTTTACTATCTTCATATTTTTCTTGTTTATGAAGTTCAAACACAATGTGAGAGTTTTTGGACTACTAGATTGAACGTTAATTAACATTAACGCAATGTTAATTGAGAACAAGTTAAGTTCGATTTAAACGGCTATTGATTTCCTATGATATTTCTCTATAAGAGTACGTATGCTAATGAAATACGGACCAAGTTATTTTTTATTTGGAAAGCTTACAAATTAAATGAAATTTTACTACGTTGTAGGTGGTTCACATTTTTATAATTCAAATTAAAAGCGATAATCCTTATTTTTGTGTAAAGGTCTGTAACCTATCTGTGGCCATTTGCAATGGATGGGCTACGAAAAGTAAGAAGTCTGTAGCCCATCTGTAGCCCCTAGCTACGGATAGGCTACCGACCACAAATAGTATGTATTCTAACTTATTATTAGGTAGGAACAACGTATTAAAACATGTTAATATCTTCATATTTTTCTTACTTATGAAGTTCAAACACAATGTGAGAGTTTTTGGACCACTATATTGAACGTTAATTAACATTAACGTAATGTTAAGTGAGAATATGATAAGTTCAATTTAAACGACTATTGATTTCTTATGAGATTTCCCTATAAAAGTACGCATGTTAATGAAATACGGACCAAATTCATTTTTATTTGGAAATCTTGTAAGTCAAGTAAATTTTTACTACATTGTAGGTGGAATCACATTTTTATAATTCAAATTAAAAGCGATAACCCTTGTTTTTGTGTAAAGGTCCGTAGCCTATCCGTAGCCTCTAGCTCATCCGTAACCCATTCGTGGCCATTGACTATGGAAGGGTTACAGAAAGGAAAATGTCCGTAGCCCATCCGTAGCCCCTAGTTATGGATGAGTTACGGACCGCTAATAGTATGTATTCTAACTTGTTATTGGGTAAAAACAACGTATTAAAATGTGTTAATATTTTCATATTTTTCTTGTTTATGAAGTTCAAAACAATGTGAGAGTTTTTGAACCACTAAATTGAACATTAATTAACATAACGCAATGTTAAGTGAGAATATGATTAGTTCGATTTAAACGGCTATTAATTTCTTATGAGATTTCTCTATAAAATTACGCATGCTAATGAAATACGAATCAAGTTTATTTTTTTTTGGAAATGTTGCAAGTCAAGTGAAGTTTTACTACGTTGTAGGTAAAATTAAATTTCTATAATTCAAATTAAAAGCGATACCTCGAACATGGCATATAATTAATAGCATATGTGGCCCATCCGTGGCCCATCCGTAGCCTATCTGTGGCCTATCCGTAGCCCCTACCTCATTTATAGCTTGTCCATGACCATTGGTTACAGATGGGCTATGGACCACTAATAGTATGTATTTTAACTTGTTATTGAGTAGGAACAATGTGATACCCCAAACTCGGCATATAATTAATAGCATCTAATTGCATTCAATTAAGTGTTATCTTAAATGTAAGTATAGAATTATGTGTTTATTTTACTTAATTTGCTCATTTTAAGCATTATTTTCATATTACTTCAAAATATTCAAATAATAGTTAAATTAATTATTTAAAATAAGTATTAGCTAACTTATTAATTATAATACACGGTTTCATTTTTTTGACTTTATTTACTTTGTTTCAACTAATTGAGAAAGTAGCTTCGAGCCTGTAACATGAAAATTTTTTGTTCCTTTTTCTGAATTTCATATTTTTTCTTTAATACTTGCTATTTGAGAGACATACTTTCATTGAGTTTGCATGCATAGCATATCGGGAGCAACGGAAAAAAATTCTTTAGTGAGCGTAATGAATAGTAAAATTTTTCAGCATTTTTGTTTTAAAAAAAACAATTTAACCCATTTAGCAATTACTTGATCCATTTGCATTTTTACTTGACCCAAATCATCACCCATTCACCCTTTGACCTTTGACCTTATAAAATAAGCTTTGTCTTCAACCAAATTGCAAAAAAACAAAACACAAAAACAAGCTCAAAAAGCCTCCCTTGGCCGTGAGCTTCATTTTGGCTTACAAATTTTTTTTGCTTCAACTTTCTTGCTCAAATTCCTCTTGGATTGATCAAGGATCATCCTAGAGACCTCATTAGACTTTCTTCCTCTTGCAGTAAGGTGAGTGAATGCATCCATAATTATATATTTTTAAATTATAGTTCAAACTTTATTTTTATAATCTAGCAATATATTGGTTATCTATGCTAGTTTATGCTTCAAATACCTTTTATTGTGATCATAGAACATTAATTTGTAGTTAGATTGCAAAGTTTATGGCTAGAAATTAAAAACGTAGGTTGAGGAATATGATGAATAGTAAAAAATGTAAATAGTAAACTCTTGTGTTCTAGCTTAATTTATTGCTATATAAGTGTGATTTAGGAGTTATTAAACCTAGTTTGGAGTATCACATTGTTTGGAAATGTTTAGATTGCTTAATCTTTTAAATAAAGTTAGGGTTCTTGTAATGAAATTGGGGATTTTGTGAAATCTTGCACCCTAGCTCGATTGATTGCTAATTATGCTTGATTTAGGAGTAAATGAACCTAGATTATAGCTTTGAATAGATAAGAATTCCTTGAATTGTAGGATAATTTAGTTAAAGTTAGATTAATAGATACTATTCACTCAGGACCAACGAAACGTGACCTGACACTAGTTTTGACACTTGATATGGACCCCAGGAATGCTAAAATGGTTATACGATAAAAATTATAGAATTCTGAGATAGTTGAAAATTAATGTCTTAGTAGTGTTTAAAATAGAAATCAATTGAGGTAAGGTACTGGGGGTGAGGTTTAAGGTGCTAATTGGTCTTAAATAAGTAAGATAGAGCTTTAAATGTCATTATGGAACTTAATTGATGCACGTATAGGGCACTTGTGGTTCAAACGGGCTAAAGGGCATTAGGGACTTTTGTGTTAGTTGTAGCTTAAAATGTGGTTTTGTGGCATTTATGTGTATCATAATATGGCTATAGGTGATTAGTAAAGTTAGATTGAAGGTTCCATGTCTTGTGTGAAGTTTATAACCTAATTAGTAAGCATTGGAATAGAGTTTTGTTGGATTCCTATGAATTGCTTGAACTCGTTGCATGGTTAGTTATTGATATTCCTATAATTGACTTTTAAATGATTAGATAAGTGTTTAAATAGTATTGGTAAAACATATGCAGTTGTTTGGAGAAGTTTCATGAAATAGGTTGTTTAGTTACTTTATTAGAATATGTTTGTATCTTGTTTATAGGGTCATATTGTTTATATTGTTTGTTAACTGCATTGTGTAGGTTATGTTGTGGAAAAATGATTATTTACTTGGGAAAGTTCGTGAGTTGGGTTACATGTTTGATTTAGCGAGAATTGAATGAATGTGCTTATGACTTGTTTATGTTACTAATTCTTGCAGGTTTGGATGCTAAAGGTGAGGGAGTCTTCATCTCTTTTGTACAACTTAACTTATTTTAATTTTTCTAGATTGTATTATTTAGTAATTGATAAAGTTTATATGTATTATTTACTTGCTATCTTGAGTCTTTTCGTGTTATTTGTGATTAACTGCGAGGGCGGCCTACTTTGTCGTTCCTCTTACGTGATTTGATATTCTTGGCTTTCGTGATTTGTTACTCGGGGTTGCGCAACCTTTTCGGACATGGTACTGTCGAGAAACACAGGCGGCATCAGGCTTGCCGTGCTCCCTCAACTACCATGGTGCCTATTCCCTTTCTCGCTGAGGCATACTCCCTTATCCCAGAGACATGGTTCACCTCGTTGGGGCATACGGACCTACCTCGGGAGAAAATGGGTCATAGGATCGGGATACATCCGGAGTACCCCATTTGGAGGAATAAGGGCTTTACTGACATTTGCTTGAAGATCGTGGTTCGTGGTTCGTGGTTCGAGATTGAAGTCATGGAGTTGAACCGTATCCTTTTATAAAGTGTTTAATTATTTGTTTCAATAGATTGCTTATTTGTGATATTTATGTGTTATATTTGTGCATTTCATGAAAGCATTTTCGGGTATGGTGCATCACCTCCCTCACTGAGTATACATGTTGTATACTCACCCTCATTTCTAACACCTTTCAGGATCAGTGCTATCAAAGGTAGAAAAGAAGGCTCGAGAGTTTCGTGATTGATTATGCTGGCTTACGTGGATTGTCATTGAATTCAGTTTTGTAATTATAAAGTTTAGTTTAGAATATATTGATAGTTATGAATGGCTTGTAATGTTGTAATAACTTGTAATCTTTACTTTATTGTCTAGTAGCTGCATGTTTGCATGTTTGACTAATTGATGGACTTAAACTATAAGAAAGAAAACTAGATAATTTTATAGTGGTATGATAAGTGAAATTACAATTATAGACGTTCAACAGTTAATGAATGCATGCTTGTGTGTCTTTAATGTTGGGATCCAAGGCTCGGATGGCCTTGAGGAGTTTGTTGTATGAGATAGTTTTGGTGGAGGGGATGAATGAATGGAGTTAGATCATAGTTTTGTGGTTATAAATATTGTTTACAGGTTTTGGATTGTCCTATAAATAGGGGAGATTCCGTCCGTTTTTCCTAATTTTCGTGACCGAGTTGGAATTGGGTTGAGAATAGTATGGTTATTAGGAACTCCGGCCTCGAGAGGGACCACGGTGTTACAGGTGGTATCAGAGCTTAAATAGCTCTCAACCAGGATAGGGTCTTCGGCCTATTGGGTAGTGACCTCAAATCGTGTACTTGTAAAGTGTGTTGCGTGGATAGAGTAATATATGTGACTTGGTGCTAGGTATATAAATGTCTTGTGTGCTCAGAATGTGAGAACCCGCATATTAATGATTACTTTATGTACTTGTGTCTAGGTTGTAGTTTAAGTGACCTTGTGTGATTATGTGGTCGTGTAATAGTTTGCTTGTCTAAGGGTGTGCTTGTCTTGGTGAATGGCATGCTAACATGAAAGTAAAATGTGAAGAGTCTATTGTATGAAAATGTGTGTTTACGACATGTCTAGATTGTCTTGTAAACTTAGTGTATCGTATGTGGCTATGTGAATAATATGTCTTGAGTGTAAATGTTCCATCTATATGTGTTATATGATTATCTACTATATTAATGTCTCTTCTGGTACGAAGGGAAGAACCTGGAGACAGTTAGATGAGATTTAGAGGTAGGATTCTGTTGTGGCAGGGAGTGAGCTGTAGTTGTTGACCTTGATGGACAATTAGTTACATGCATGTTGTATATGTCTAGATCAGAAGGAATAGGCTTGCTTAGTTGAATCCTTGCATGACCATTAGCTTGGGTAAATGGAGAACTCATCTTTTGTGTATTGTGTTAACTTTACATGTTGATTGCATGTTATTAGGTGATATTTGAGCTTATGTGTATACTTACTTGCCAGAATAACCAGTTTGAATAACTAAGTTAATACCTTGTTGTTTAGAACTGATTGTTGGATGTAAATTGTTTAATGTCATGTGAGAAAGGGTACTTGAGTACATGCAAGAATATGGGGGTATAGTATTAGAATTTAAAACCAGATTAGCATGGGATTACCTATTGGATTGAGTTAATCCTAATTGTGCGTATATGTATATGTGACTTTTGGGTATTTGAATGCATGTGTGTACTTATATGTCCTAACTGCGTAGTATATGAAAATTGTATATACGTGTGCTTATATGACTATGTGTGCTTCTAAGTGATGTCATAAATGCTTACTTACCTCAATTAATAGTAGTATTATATGTGTTTGAATTCCATGAACTAGGAGTCATAAGTAACAGGATAACTCGCTACTCAAACTACATGTTATTGACCTTATGTGATAGTTGTATACCATGTGAGATTTTACCATGCATATTATATGTATAATATAAGAGGTTCCTCTTGTGTGACATTAACTACATGCATCCTTATATAACTAATAATTGTATAACAACATAAGATATTATTGTATCTATGTGATAGATGTTGGCATGCGAGCATTGCATTCAATAAGTTGGGTATGTGCTAATACATGAGTACCTTAAGTAAATTTGACTGCATGCATACATGTTACCCCTGAAATTGGTAAGGAATCTCTCCCTTCTACATTACGATGACCAACAGTGAATCTACCAGAGATGTAAACCAAACGGAAGAAGGGGCAACTATTTAGACATCAATGGGGGTTGTTATATATAGTTAAACTTCTTGAGGGGTGTTCCCTCTAGCAATCTTGTCGAAGGCTATTTGTCAACAATGGGGTTAAGGGCATTTCCATCAGTAGTATTGCTTGGGAATCTTGGATGGAATCTTTAATTGGCATCCTTTATGGACTACTTATCTGGAACTTCTATTTAGGCGTTCATATTCGAGATGTTCAACCGGCGCTCTTAGCATGGATTCTTATTTGGGTCCTTATTCGGGATTTCACATATGGCATCACTTCAGCATTATTTGGCTATTTCTTGATATTAACTTATCTATATACATAAATTACTGTTGGGTTTCCATTCAGCCCATCTTCGGTATTTATATATGGACTTCTTTACGGTATTTTCTCAGCATTATTAAATGGCTTCCATATGGTATTCATATCCGAACTTCTACTTGGTATTTCATAGAAGCCTTTATTTGGCTACCTTGCTTGGGATTTCATCAGTGAAGTTCTTCTATGATTCTTACTGAATTTCATGGTAATCAATGCGGGTATTCTGGTTAGCCTTCTTGGATATTATACTTCTTGACTTCAAGTCCGACGGGAGTAGTTGCAGGTATTGAGAGTTCTGTTGAGCCAAAAAAATTGCATGGACGCAATTATTTTAATGGGGGAGGATGTGATACCCCGAACCCGGCATATAATTAATAGCATCTAATTGCATTCAATTAAGTGTTATCTTACATGCTAGCATAGAATTATGTGTTTATTTTACTTAATTTGCTCACTTTAAGCATTATTTTCATATTACTTCAAAATATTCAAATAATGGTTAAATTAATTATTTAAAATGAATATTAGCTAACTTATTAATTATAATACTCAGTTTCATTTTTTTTGACTTTATTTACTTTGTTTCAACTAATTGAGAAAGTAGCTTCGAGCCCGTAACGTGAAAATTTTTTAATTCTTTTTCTGAATTTCATATTTTTATTTTAATACTTGCTATTTTAGAGACATACGTTCATTGAGTTTGCATGCATAGCATATCGGGAGCAACGGAAAAAAATTATTTAGTGAGCGTAATGAATAGTAAAATTTTCCAGAATTTTTTTTGAAAAAAAAACAATTTAACCCATTTAGCAATTACTTGATCCATTTGCATTTTAACTTGACCCAAATCATCACCCATTGACCTTTTTACCTTTGACCTTATAAAATAAGCTTTGTCTTCAACCAAATTGCAAAAAACAAAACACAAAAATAAGCTCAAAAAGCCTCCCTTGGCCGTGATCTTCATTTTGGCTTCTAAAAAATTTTTGCTTCAACTTTCTTGCTCAAATTCCTCTTGGATTGCTCAAGGATCATCCTAGAGACCTCATTATACTTTTTTTCTCTTGCATTAAGTTGAGTGAATGCATCCATAATTATATATTTTCAAATTCTAGTTCAAACTTTATGTTTATGATCTAGCAATATATTGGTTATCTATGCTTGTTAATGCTTCAAATACCTTCTATTGTGATCATAGAACATTAATTTGTAGTTAGATTGCAAAGTTTATGGCTAGAAATTGAAAACGTAGGTTGAGGAAGATGATGAATAGTAAACTCTTGTGTTCTAGCTTAATTTATTGTTATATAAGTGTGATTTAGGAGTTATTAAACCTAGTTTGGAGCCTCACATTGTTTGGAAATGTTTAGATTGCTTAATCTTTTAAATAAAGTTAGGGTTCTTGTAATGAAATTGAGGATTTTGTGAAATCTTGCACCCTAGCTCGATTGATTGCTAATTATGCTTGAATTAGGAGTAAATGAACCTAGATTATAGCTTTGAATGGATAAGAATTCCTTGAATTGTAGGATAATTTAGTTAAAGTTAGATTAATGGATACTATTCACTCAAGACCAACGAAACGTGACCTGACACTAGTTTTGACGCTTGATATGGACCCTAGGAATGCTAAAATAGTTATACGATAAAAATTATAGAATTCTGAGATAGTTGAAAATTAATGTCTTAATTGTGTTTAAAATAGAAATCAATTGAGGTAAGATACCGGGGGTGAGGTTTAAGGTGCTAATTGGTCTTAAATAAGTAAGATAGCGCTTTAAATGTCATTATGGAACTTAATTGATACACATATAGGGCACTTGTAGTTCAAACGAGCTAAAGAGCATTGGGGACTTTTGTCTTAGTTGTAGCTTAAAATGTAGTTTCGTGGCATTTATGTGTATCATAATATGGCTATAGGTGATTAGTAAAGTTAGATTGAAGGTTTCATGTCTTGTGTGAAGTTTAGAACCTAATTAGTAAGCATTGGAATAGAGTTTTGTCGGATTCCTGTGAATTGCTTGAACTCGTTGCATGATTTGTTATTGGTATTACTATAATTGACTTTTAAATGATTAGATAAGTGTTTAAATAGTATTGGTAAAACATATGCAATTGTTTGGAGAAGTTTCATGAAATAGGTTGTTTAGTTACTTTATTAGAATATGTTTGTATCTTGTTTATAGTGTCATATTGCTTATATTGCTTGTTAACTGCATTGTGTAGGTTATGTTGTGGAAAAATGATTATTTACTTGGGAAAGTTCATGAGTTGAGTTACATGTTTGATTTAGTGAGAATTGAATGAATGTGTTTATGACTTGTTTATGTTACTAATTCTTGCAGGTTTGGATGCTGAAGGTGAGGGAGTCTTCATCTCTTCTGTACAACTTAACTTATTTTATTGTTTCTAGATTGTATTATTTAGTAATTGATAAAGTTTATATGTATTATTTACTTGCTATCTTGAGTCTTTTCGTGTTATTTGTGATTAACTGCGAGGGCGGCCTACTTTGTCGTTCCTCTTACGTGATTTGATATTCTTGGCTTTCGTGATTTGTTACTCGGGGTTGCGCAACCTTGTCGGACATGGTACTGTCGAGAAACACAGGCGGCATCGGGCTTGCCGTGCTCCCTCGACTACCATGGTGCTTATTCCCTTTCTCGCTGAGGCATACTCCCCTATCCCAGAGACGTGGTTCACCTCGTTGGGGCATACAGACCTACCTCGAGAGAAAATGGGTCATAGGATCAGGATACATCCAGAGTACCCCATTTGGATGAATAAGGGCATTGCCGACATTTGTTTGAAGATTGTGGTTCGTGGTTCGAGATTGGAGTCATGGAGTTGAACCGTATCCTTTTATAAAGTGTTTAATTATTTGTTTCAATAGCTTGCTTATTTGTGATATTTATGTGTTATCTTTGTGCATTTCATGAAAGCATTTCCCGGTATGCTGCATCACCTCCCTCATTGAGTATACATGTTGATACTCACCCTCGTTTCTAACACCTTTCAGGATCAGTGCTATCAAAGGTAGAAAAGAAGGCTCGAGAGTTTCGTGATTGATTATACTGGCTTACGTGGATTGTCATTGAATTCAGTTTTGTAATTGTAAAGTTAAGTTTAGAATGTATTGATAGTTATGAATGACTTGTAATATTGTAATAACTTGTAATCTTTACTTTATTGTCTAGTAGCTGCATGCTTGCATGTTTGACTGATTGGCAGACTTAAATTATAAGAAATAAAACTAGATAATATTAGTGTGGTATGATAAGTGAAATTATAATTATAGATGTTCAACAGTTAATGAATGCATGCTTGTGTGTCTTCAATGTTGGGATCCAAGGCTCGTATGGCCTTGAGGAGTTTGTTGTATGAGATAATTTTGGTGGAGGGGATGAATGAATGGAGTTAGATCATAGTTTTGTGGTTATAAATATTGTTTATAGGTTTTGGATTGTCCTATAAACAGGGGAGATTCCGTCCGTTTTTCCTAATTTTCGTGACCGAGTTGGAATTGGGTAGAGAATAGCATGGTTATTAGAAACTCCGACCTCGAGAGGGACCGGGGTGTTACAAACAACGTATTAAAACTTGCTAAATGGCTATTGATTTCTAATGAGATTTCTTTATAAAAATACACATGTTAATGAAATACGGACCAAGTTTATTTTTATTTGGAAACTTGCAAGTCAAGTGAAGTTTTGCTACGTTGTAAGTGAAATCACATTTCTATAATTCAAATTAAAATCGATAACCTTTGTTTTTGTGTAAAGATCCGTAACCCATCCGTGGCTAGGGGCTATGGATGGGACACAGACTTTGTTATTTTATTTTTTTTCGATTTAATTAAAATGTCCGTAGCCATGTTGTCACGGCTAGGCTATGACCCTTTATTTATTTATTTATTTTTGAATAATACATATTGTCTGTAGCCAATCCGTGACTATTTGGCCACCGCATGGCTGCAGACTTTGTTATTGTTTTTGCCGATTTAATTAAATAGTCCATAGCAAATTTGTCGTGGCTAGGCTACGACTTTTTATTTTTAAAACAGTTTTTGAATAACACATATTGTTCGTAGCCAATCCGTGGCTATTTTGTCACCGTATGACTGCAGACTATTATTTTTCATTTATTGTTTATAATTAAAATTATCTTATGTAGCCAATCCGTGGCCAAGTTTTGTCGCCTCTTCAACGGGGCCTAATTTTGTCACGGGAAGGCGGAACTAGTTATCTGTAACTGTTTCATAGCCTGGCTATAGCTAATAGGCTACGGAAAAAAGTCCGTCACCCAAGCGCTGTTCTTGTAGTGAATCTTATTGCTCCACATCTAGTAACAATGATCTTACAATGAATGAATTGGAGGAAGCCATTTCTAATGTGAATAATGAATTAATATTTTGTTATATCTAGAAATAAGAGCTCTCTTGAAAAATTGAAATGTGTCATACTTGATTTAAAAGAGTTTGAAAAGAAGAATGCTCCTATTATTAAAGCTAATTATTAGTTTGAAATAAAAAAAAATTTCTTGTTTGACAAAGTGTTAAAAGATGAGATTTATTGTTTGAAGAAGAAGTATAATGAGTTAAATGAAAGAATCACTAAATCTTGCAAGGAAAAAGAAAAATGAGATATTATGCATAATTTATTATACATAGCATGTAAATTGAATTTGTTAGGATATAAACCATGTCTCACTCAAAATTTCTTAAAGAAATGTCTTTTCAAATATTCAAACTACAATGTGTCATCTTCCTCTAAAGTAAATCAACATGTTTATACATATTGTGATCAAATAGAATAATTTTCTTTATTGTTTCATGATACGAAATTACTTGAATGTGGATAAAAAATTCCTTGGTTTCTAAAGCACAAATAGATTGTTAAAACCACTACAAATGATAGTAACTCCTATGGACTCAATTAAAGTTGAAGATGTGAAACCCCATATTTTACTTTTGCATAGAATTGCGTGTTTTGACCTGTTTATGTGTTGTATGAGTTAGAATATGCTAATTCTGTGATTTGTATTCCTATTACATGCTATGTGTGCATTCACGAAATTTTTATCAAAATCGGCATCGAAAATTTTATCATCGGTTTTTGTGAATGGTATTTTGAACGCACGTCCGCTAAAATTTTAACACGGGTGCTTTTAGGGTTTGAAAACCTAGTCCTCTGTTATTAATAGACCCATGTTTGATAAAAATTTATTCTGAAACGGAATAGGAATTTAAATAGACTTTTCGGGCAAAAAGTAGTGTTTTTGAGCTAAATAGTGATTTATGCTAAACCCGATTCTTGCATTAACTTTTGTTGACCTAGTATATATTAATATAAATGTATTTATATATGGTATGAAATGATTTTAGATTAATTGTGCCTTCAAAAGACATTTGAAAACAAATAATATGACTTTTCACATTCTTTTGCAAAAATTAAATTTTTAACTAAGTCGGGTGTTAATGTATGCAAATAAAAATTGTTGTCACCTAAAATAAACTACCTAAAAATAGTCTAATTGTTAAATGCATGTTGGTGAGCAAAATAGTCAAGAAAAACAATTAAACGACTAAAAATTTTAATTAAAAGACTAGAAAATCAACTTTGACTTTTATTATTTTTGTTGACCTTGAGCTTATATCATCAACACACACTAAAATAGCACAAAAACATCTCTCTAAACACCTACATAACCGAAAATGCCAAGGGAAGTAAAGAGAAGGCATTTTTCTAAGGTTTTCAAGTGATTTTCTCATAGATTTTGCAATTCAAGTCCAAATCACTTCATTCAAAGCTTGAAATTGCTTGCTGGGCATACAATCTACTTATTTCTAACCTTAGTTTGCATCAAAGGTGAAAGAAAAATTCTAGATCTCAAAATGCTATTTTTATGTCAATTCATATAATTGAATTTTTAGCCGTTGAAATGTTGAATTGATGTTAGAATCTTGCTCAGTAGATGCTAAGGATCACTTATATGAGTTTATAGCAGTTTTGAACCGTGGTAGCATGTATTTCTATTTTTAGGGTATTAAAGTTGAGTTTTTGGCTTGTTGTTGATTTAATAGAGTCGTGGTGGTTGAAATTGATTGTTGTTAGCTTCTGAAAGTTTGTTAAATATGTGGTAGTAATGTTGTAATGCCGAAATTTTGATTGTGATGTCGTGGTGAAAGTCCAGAAATTTCAGCCATGGTGCATTGAGGTTTTAGGGTTATTGGGCTTGTTTTGGATGGATTGTGGTTGGTTTTCGAGTGGTTTAATGTAGTTGCTTGAGTGGGTGAGTGATAGAAACTGGTTTGGAGGTTATTGGATTAGTAGATTGTAAGTTATGACTTTTAAAATTTTGAGTAGTTTTTCTTTAAATATTGAAATAATGTCTTTAGTTGTTTGGGTGGTTGAACCATGGGTTGTTGTTGGTTAGATTCGGGTTTAGTTGTGTGGTTTAATGCATGTTGAGTTGGGTGGTCTATTTTGTCATCTAACTTAGTTGTTGAGTTGTTAACTGATTAATTAATGTTATGTTGTTGAAATGATGTTAACTGATTGATTATTGACGAAGCCAGGAGATAGATAACCTACTTTGTTGTCCTCCTGTGATATGAATTATTATTATTATTGTCATAAGTCTTGGTATGGGTGTGCCACCTCTCGGGCAGCATTGGGCTATCGGGTTAATAACGGCATGACTATCATAGACTACCCCTGGCCCGCATTGGCGGAGATGCCATGGAGGGAGGGGCTAGAGAGGTACCTCGGGTGCGTGAGTAATGGGGAGTTATAAGAAGATGGTTGAGATCGTGATGACATTTAGAGCTACACCAACTAGAGTATCATAATTGACTGGTTGTTATCATTGTTGTGCTTATTTTGTTACTGATGTTTATGGTGTGTTTACTGCTCAAAGGATGATTTCCAAGGAGTATAGTAAATACTTGTAAAAGATCTATCGAATCCTCACTGGGCTTGTTTTATATAAGCTCCCTCTCATTCGTTATATGCATATAGTTATTACTGAAAAGGAATACGGGTACGTGCCTTAGGAAGCTGAGAATGTGCTTTATGTGGACGAGTCTTGTGTGCCGGAGTTGTTGCCATGAGTTTGTCTTAGTTGTTGTAATATGTTATATTGTATAACTTACTCAATTATAAGACTTATGTATATTGCTAGTTTAGTGGCCTTTCTTTTGAACATGACTAGGTTGCTAGATTAGTTTATAATCTATTTTGAGATGTATGTTATAGCCTATGGTTTCATGTTAGAACGGAGGCATATAACTAGCGAATGAAATGTTGAAATGGTTGTGATGTTTATTGTTCAATTGGTTGTGAAGTTGTTGTTGATTTTGATATTGGTTGTATGAGTTACAAAGAGGTTGGTTTAGAGCCTCGGTATCCAAGTTATTGTTGTTATATTGCCAAAATTTCGTTGCGTCCTGACTGATTGTAGGTAAGGTCGAGTTGGGGCATGACATTAAGTGGTATCAGAGCGCATGTTTACTTGTCAGTCGGGGTATCCTCGGGATGTGGGTAGTGGTCTTGACATGAATGCATGTACTAAGTGCAAAGAGAATTATATGTTTATATGTTTATATGTTTATATGTTTATATGTTTATGTGATTAATTTACTTATGTGACTAACTTTCTAACTGATCAATATGCTTTATGTGTTAAGTGAATTAAGGTGGTCATTATATTTTATGTGATAACGTGTCTTATGTACTCAGTGTGTTGTAATTAATGTGCATTATGTGATTAATGTGTATTATGTGACAAATGTGTTTTATGTGATCGAAGTGTCTTGTGTGAAGTTAGTTGTTTATGTGGTTTTAATTGTTTATAACTAGCTTATGTGAAACAACGTGCTTTAGGTGCTCACTGTACTTTAAGTGACTAATATGAGTTACGTGATCAACTTGCCTTATGTGAAGTTTGTTGCTTATGTGACTTTAATTACTTATAACTTGCTTACGTGATGTAACCTGCTTAGGTGATATTTATTTCCTATGTGCTGAGTTGTGCGTTATGTGATAGTGTTGCGTTGTATAATAATTGCGTATTACATTGTACTTGTCTTTCATATGATATTGTTGCATACATGTTTAACTTGTGAGTGACCAAGGGAAGTTGCAATAGCTTTTGGAACAAGAGGTAGGCTGTGATTTTGAGTTATTATTATTCTGATAGTTTATCATTGAGATCTTGATTATTATACTTATGGATTTTAGTCTCAGTTTAATAGATCTATTCTTGATGTTCCTTTAGCGAAAATGAAGTTGTTCGAGGATATAGCAATGTATCTTGATGATTATAATTACTTTTCTTGCCATGTTTAACATGTTATTACTTGGAGATAGATCATAAGTTGAGGTTTCTGTGAGGTTGTGATTAGACATTTTTAGAGTCTCAACTCATATTATACTTTCTTGAGGTTATTTTAGAATGAATTTATTTGAGGAATTAGTGATGTATATTTGTGAATGGAATGAAGTGTGGTATAACATGTGAATATTTATACTATTTGGGATTGCTATATTATTAATGAATATTTTGGAGTTTTGATCTTTAAACCTTGGAGACAATTGGAGTGATTCCTGACTAAAGTTACTTTATTTGAAGATGTAATTGTTGGGAGATATAATTATTTGAGGAAATAAGAATGCATTTTGATGGCTGAACATTTACTTGCCGACATCGAGCTTTTGAGTTCTAGATGGTATGACTTTCTAAATTGTTGATTAGGGATTCTCCTGTGTTATAATGGGTTAGTATGAATCTGTATTGTGTTATCAGATTTTAGAGTCTTCATCAGTGAATCTTGTTGGGTAATCGGTGATTTATCTTGTTTAGTGATTGGTCTGGTGCGGAATATAAATTTTGGAGCGATTGTATGACTTCTCAGGTTCTCTAGATCTCCTTAGTGTCTTGTTTTGAAAAGAGATAGATTGTAGGATTTGACTTGTTGGTGTTTAAGTGTGTAGATGGGACACCCCTTTTGTGCTTCCTATTCTATTGGTCTTATTATTCTTTTCTACTCTATTCTCACTTATTTGAGAGAGAGTTACACTTTTCTAGCATATCAATTATTTCTTGAAAGTTTTGCTTATTGGATTAATGGATCCTATACTCATTTGACATTGTTTCTATTCTTAACATTCATATTTGCTTCTTATAGCAATGTCGCTTATTGGAGTTAAGGTTTGAGACTTCTATATTTCATTCTATATCTCCAGCCATTGATTTCAATATTTCATTTCATCCTATTACTATTCATTTGAAAGTAATTTTTCCTTTGGTATACCATTTTACTTGTTCGAATTTCACTTGCTTGATGTATTCCCTACCTAAGTACATCATTGTCATTCTTATTGATCCCTGTTAATCCTATTGTTTTATTATTAAATGCTGAGTCATTACTTTGCTTGTAATTGCTCACTCAAAGTACTCTACACTGTCCTGTTGTTATCATTTCTTATTCGTACTTCTTTGATTATTGCGTGCTAAGATACTCATTATATTGCCACTCATATTTTCTATTGAATTAATCATCTCTTATTTCTTAATTTCATTTCGCCTCAAGTACAACTTACTTGTTGGTTCCTTGAACAATCATCGAGAATTGAAATGTTTACTTGTTCAGGAATGTTTGTTCAACATACTCAGCGCTGTTTTGACTTGTCATCATCCTTTGTTCGTACTTATTTAACTGATAGGTGCTGAGACATTCCATATCCTAGTTATCATGCATTCTTATTACACTATTAGCCTCTTGATTCTCTAACTTGTTTGACCTCTTGTTTACTTGATTGTTGGCTCAAATATGACTTTCCATATCCTTATTTCCTTGTAAATTTCATAATAGTCATATTCTGACCAATGTCACTTTTGAGATATTCATTTGATCAGTAATCATTCATGTTATTGTGAATGAGTTTTAAAACCCTCGGGGTGCTCATAAAGCCCTTGGAGTTGCGATTTCTTTCATATGCAATATGATATTAGGTGGGAGCGAATTATGAATTGAGGACTGTTTTAGGAATTATGATAATCATCTTGCAATCAACGGAGTTTATTTCCTTTGAGGTCTTTGTTCAGGTGTCATCCTAAGAGATAAATGAGAACTAAGAGAAGTATTGTTAAAGTGTAACGATTGAGGACTTAGTTGTTTATCAGTTGGAGAATTGCACGGACGCAATTGTTTTAAGAGGGAGAGAATGTGAAACCCTAGATTTTACATTTGCATAGAATTGCGTGTTTTGAACTATTTATGTATTATATGAGTTAGAATGCGCTAATTCTGTGATTTGTATTCCAATTACATGCTATGTGTGCATTCATGCAATTTTCATCAAAATCGGCATCGAAAATTTTATCGTCGGTTTTTGTGAATAGTATTTTGAACGCACGTCCACTAAAATTTTGACACGGGTATTTTTAGGGTTTGAAAACCTAGTCCTCTGTTATTAATAGACTCATGTTTGATAAAAATTAATTCTGAAACGGAATAGGAATTTAAATAGACTTTTCAGGCGAGAAGTAGTGATTTTGAGCTAAATAGTGATTTATGCTAAACCCGATTCTTGCATTAACTTTCGTTGACCTATTATATATTAATATAAATGTATTTATATATGGTATTAAATGATTTTAGATTAATTGTGTCTTCAAAAGACATTTGAAAACAAATAATATGACTTTTCACCTCCTTTTACAAAAATTGAGTTTTTAACCGAGTCGGGTGTTAATGTATGCAAATGAAAATTGTTGTCACCTAAAATAAACTACCTAAAAATAGTCTAAGTGTTAAATGCATGTTGGTGAGCAAAATAGTCAAGAAAAATAATTAAAAGACTAAAAATATTAATTAAAAGACTAGAAAATCAACTTTGACTTTTATTATTTTTGTTAACCTTGAGCTTATATCATCAACACACACTAAAATAGTACAAAAACATCTCTAAAAACACCTACATAACCGAAAATGCCAAGGGAAGCAAAGAGAAGGCATTTTTCTAAGGTTTTTAAGTGATTTTCTCATAGATTTTGCAATTCAAGTCCAAATCACTTCATTCAAAGCTTGAAATTTCTTGTTAGGCATCCAATCTACTTATTTCTAACCTTAGTTTGCATCAAAGGTGAGAGAAAAATTCTAGATCTCAAAATGCTATTTTTATGTCAATTCATATAATTGAATTTTTAGCTGTTGAAATGTTGAATTGATGTTAGAATCTTGCTCTGTAGATGCTAAGGATCACTTAGATGAGTTTATATCCATTTTTGAACTGTGGTAGCATGTATTTCTATTTTTCGGGTATTAAAGTTGAATTTTTGGCTTGTTGTTGATTTAATGGAGTTGTGGTAGTTGGAATTGATTGCTGTTAGCTTCTAAAAGTTTGTTAAATACATGGTAGTAATGTTGTAATGTCAAAATTTTGATTGTGATGTCGTGGTGAAAGTCCGAAAAATTCAGCCATGGTGCATTGAGGTTTTAGGGGTGTTGGGCTTGTTTTGGATGGATTGTGGTTGGTTTCTGAGGGGGCTAATGTAGTTGCTTGAGTGGGTGAGTGATAGAAACTGGTTTGGAGGTTATTGGTTAGTAGATTGTAAGTTATGACTTTTAGAAGTTTGAATAGTTTTTCTTTAAATATTGAAATAATGTCTTTAGTTGTTTGGGTGGTTGAACCATGGGTTGTTGTTGGTTAGATTCGGGTTTGGTTGTGTAGTTTAATGCATATTGAGTTGAGTGGTCTACTTTGTCATCTAACTTAATTGTTGAGTTGTTAACTAATTAATTAATGTTATGTTATTGAAATGATGTTAACTGATTGATTATTGATGAAGTCGGGAGATAGGTAACCTACTTTGTTGTCCTCCTGTGATATGAATGATTATTATTATTGTCATGAGTCTTGGTATGTGTGTGCCACCTCTCGGGCAGTGTTGGGCTGTCGGGTTGATAACGGCATGACTATCATAGACTACCCCCAGCTCGCATGGGCGGATGTGCCATAGAGGGAGGGGCTAGAGAGGTACCTCGGGTGCGTGAGTAATAGGGAGTTATAAGAAGATGGTTGAGATCGTGATGGTGTTTGGAGCTATACCAACTAGAGTGTCCTTATTGATTGGTTATTATCATTGTTGTGCTTATTTTGTTACTGATGTTTATGGTGTGTTTACTACTCAAAGGATGATTTCCAAGGAGTATAGTAAATACTTGTAAAAGATTTATCGAATTCTCACTGGGCTTGTTTTATATAAGCTCACTCTCATTCGTTATATGCATACAGGTGTTATTGAACAGGAATACGGGTACATGCCTCAGGAAGCTGAGAATGTGCTTTATGTGGACGAGTCTTATGTGCCGGAGTTGTTGCTATGAGTTTGTCTTAGTTGTTGTAATATGTTATATTGTATAACTTACTCAATTATAAGACTTATGTATATTGCTAGTTTAGTGGCCTTTCTTTTGAACATGACTAGGTTGCTAGATTGGTTTATAATCTATTTTGAGATGTATGTTATAGCCTATGGTTTTATGTTGGAACGGAGGCGTATAACTAGCGAATGAAATGTTAAAATGGTTGTGATGTTTATTGTTGAATTGGTTGTGGAGTTGTTGTTGATTTTGATGTTGGTTGTATGAGTTAGAAAGAGGTTGGTTTAGAGCCTCAGTATCCAAGTTACTGTTGTTATACTACCGAAATTTCGTTGCATCCTGACTGATTGTAGGTAGGGTCGAGTTGGGGCGTGACAGAAGACCTAGATCTTACCATGCTTTGTTATAGGAATGTCGAAACAACACTGAGGAAGATGGTGATGCAACTCATGAGAAAGGCTTGATCATTGAAATAGGGAAGCATGAGTAACATTTAATATGTTTTCATTATATCCTTCTTATGGAATGATATTTTTTATTAATTTATAATTTGATCCTAAGGTGTTTCAATTATGAGCTTAAGTGTTACTTGATAAGCATATGTGTGAAGTGGTATATGCATTGTTATGTCTTTTTAGAAATTACATGCTTTATGTATACATCATGAACTTGATAATGTGAATGCCTAAAATGTGAATTGTACAAATGCAAATGAATCATAATTGAGTTTATCTTCAATAAAAGGCAAAAGTGAAATTTAGTGCCACCATGAAATGAAAGGATTGAAAAGTTTGATAACATATGAAGATGACAAAGTATCAAAAACTACAATATTCCAAAGAATAAATTGGGCAGATATGTCTTTCTTATTATTCTCATGGTAGATTTAATTTCATTTATCACGTTTATGCTCATTATTCATTATTGTTTACCGTATGCTATATGATTTCTCAGGTGATTTGCTCATTTATTTAAATTTTAATAAAATCATATATTTGTAGGGTTACCTTACAAGGGTATAAAGTTATTATTTTAAAAGAGTATGATATAACAAATCTTATTGGAATTTAATATTTGCAAGCTCAAATTTTTCAGATAATATTTCCCACAGTTGTGCCAAGTAAAAAGCCTTACAGGGCTATTAAGATATTAGTATAAGGGCTTGTTTGGCCTAACTTTTAGACATTTAAAAATATTTTTTATGAGTTTAGAAGTTGAAGCTAATTGTTTGGCCCATTTTTTAAAAGAACTTTTAAATAAAATCCCAAGCTAGAAAAAGGTTAATAAAAAGAAGTTCCAAATTTGAGTTTTTAAAAAAGTTTTGCAAAGCTATTTTTAAATAATATGGGGAGCTATTTTTCATTTTTTCCTCTCAAATATACCCCTCCATATTTTTTAAATTTCAATATTGCGCTAAATTTTTTCTAAAAATCCAACATTTTCTAACATAGGCCAAACAACCAACGATTTTTATTCAATAATATTTCTAACAAAAACTATATTGGTGAAAGCTTTACAGTTTAAAAGTAAAAATTTACAACTAGGCCAAACAAATTCTAAGTATCTAATTCTAAGCTATGGCTTCATTTGTTTCCCGTAAAATATTTTCCCCGAAAATATTTTTTCAATTTTTCCGGTGTTTTGTAACACTGAAAAATTGGTCAACTGTAAAATATTTTTCAGTCAAATGTTACCAAAAAATTGGTCAACTGAAAAATATTTTTTAGTCAAATATTACGGCTAGTACAAAGTTTGGAAAAATATTTTCATGTCCTTTGGGAGACGAAAATATTTTTTGGAACTCAGTCACCCCTACCTCTTTACCCCCTACCCCTACCTCCCTACCCTCACGGTTAACATATATATTATGTGTATATTTTTTATAAAATCTAATGTCGAAAAATACTTTTCACTGTACATCCAAACACTAGAAATATTTTTCAGTATTTTATTTTCCAGGAAAACATTTTCCCTCAACAAGTTATTCTACGACAAACAAACGAAGCCATAGTAATCTACTTTGTTACCATGTGGAAGCTGCCAAAGCAGGCTGGTTCGAGTACAAGTACAATCCTTCGATATATACATTTTGTTTTATAAATATAACTCAATACCACTTCCAAAGTTTTATTCACCATGTTTTTTCTTTTTGTGTATCAAGAGCTCTGTTTTAGATTGTTATATATAAGAACCCCAATAATTGAATTAGTAGCTTAGATATAGGTAACATAATTATACATTGAATGTTATTTTATTTTATATATATTTATTTGAATATATTTTATCTACTTCAAATATTATTAATGTATTACAAATTAATGAGATAGGTTTGCAAAGTGAAAGCAAGGAGATGAAATTTGTGTTAGATTTAACTCACTACAAAGCCACGAGTGATAGGAGTATATATTCATGGTCAAATAATAGTGTTTTGTGTAATGCCGAGTATTCTCACATCTTTTTTTGAGAAGTTTATATATGACAAGATTAACTATTGGATCCTTCAAACTTCTCATGGTAGAGAATGGATTTGCAAGCATATCACTTTTGCAAGCATATCACTTGTGCAAAGAATAAGAATGATGAAGTCAAACTAAGACAAGAATTACGTGAATTTGGCAAAGAAAAAAACCCAAAGGAAGGAGATACATGTGTGTTTTGAAATGCCTAATCTTTGTAAAGGGGCACTTACTATCTCATTTTTTTAGATAAAAAAATAGTTCCTTATTTCATTAAATTACTTCATATAATGAATGGTATAGTATTATTTTTTTAGTTGGAAAATGGTATAGTATTTAAAGTAACTATATATTATGGTCTTTGAATAATGTAATTAAAAAGTTGAATGAATTGGTTTCATATTACACATTTTTAGAATATTTACATTACACCCGTGCTACACATTTTTAGAATATTCACATTACATTCGTGCATTACACGGGTATGACACTATTGGTGAGATAAAGATGCACCATACAATTAGGTAGCGATTGATACACTGTAATGAATTTAGACAAGAATAGAATAAGCTAAGGAATATAATGGAATTGAGAATGAAATGAATTTAGGAATGAGAATTACATGCTTGGTATGCTCTAGGAATTGATATATTGATTCCAAACCCATGTTTGGTAGTCAGTATATAAGAGTAGTAATGAGAATGACTTGTATAATATGACAAAATTATCCTTTTATTGTTATAGTATTAAAAATAAGAATAAAAATGAACATCAACGTAAGCAACATAAACAAAATAAGCATAATAAATAATAATAACAATAATAATAATAATAATAACAACAATTATTATTATTATTATTATTATTATTTATTTTATAATTTTTATTATTATTATTATTATTTTTCTTGTTATTATTATTATTTTTATTTTGTTATTATTATTATTATTATTTTATTCTTAAGCACATGAGAATGAACTAATCTCATGTGTTTGCTCTGGAATGGCTAATCCCATGTACGAATAAGATTACCTTGAAAATGAGACTTTCAAGTTTATTTTTTCATACCAAACATGAGAATCGCAATACAATTGAAAAAACTTAGTATATTCTCTTTTTCATTCCTTTGCCAGATACCCCTTTTTTAATTCCTAATTTTGAGGCGTAGATGAAGACAAATTTCAATAAAATGATCAACCGTAGGCGACATTAAAATAAGGGTAAATAGCGTATTACTCCCATGTGTTTTGCTAAAATTGCGCAATACCCTACTGTGTTTTAAAAATTAGCCGATTACCTCCCTGTGTTTTGCTAAAAGTACACAATACCTCCCTGTGTTTTAAAAATTAGCTGATTACCCCCTGTGTTTTATAAAAATAATTGATTACCCCCCTGTGCTTTTTAAAAATTAGCACTTTTGTTAGAAAATATAGTGGGACAATCAGCTACTTTTATAAAACACAAGGGGGTCATTAGTTACTTTTATAAAACACAGGAGGGGTAATAAGCTAATTTTTAAAACACAGGGGGATATTGTGCACTTTTAGCAAAATATAAGGGATAATCAACTAATTTTTAAAATACAAATGAATATTATGCAATTTTAATAAAATAGAGAGAAATAATATGCTATTTACCCTTAAAATAACACTAAAACTGATATGCACATCTAACGAGTACCCACCAAATAAAAAACAAAGAAAATGGAAGAACTCTTATAACTTGTAGGCATATATTACTAAACTATTCAGGAATTTCATGGAAGCATGAGCCGAGGGATGACTGGCCTACAAGAAGAATCACTTTTTTTTATTTTGTCGTTTTAGTTCGTCCAACTTATGTAAAACAGACGTTGTTTCGTCCGATCTTCTAACATTTTATTTCCTGGATCAATTAGACATTAATGTGAAAGCCCATATTGTAATGGAGGTACATTATTTAATTAGTTTTAAGCCTTAGTAGAATACAGACTCTTACTATATATTCATCTCTTTGCCTAGAGAGATTTGATTTATTATTAACTATGAGGAGTAATTTTTTTTTTTTTTATTTGGTAAAATGAGGAGTAGAATAAGAGAAAACCAAAAGTATGGAGCTAAACTAATGTATTGCTTTTAATATAATAAGGATTATAAAGTGATTCTGACATGATGCCTCAAAGTGCTTTAAGCAACCTAATTATGTCACGAGGTTATAATACATAAATGGGTCCCTCTCACGCATATTCAAGGCCCCAGAGAGGCCGAGACGTGGATGTCCAATGAAGAAGCTGATAAAAAGGCAACGTAGTTGCTTTCATTTTAAAATGTGAGTTTATATGTCTAAGTTTGTTTAGCTCAAACATTTGCCGCACGCTGCTTAAGTGCGTGGGGCCTAAAATGAGAAATTTGTTCTACTTTCCAGGTTTCAAATGAATAATCCCATTAGTTTTATTTGTGTTATATAATTCGAAGTATTGGGCAGTAAAATATTAATATATTTATAAAATATTAGTGATTAATATGAGAATGTTGAGATGAATATGTAGCAAATTAAGAAGGACAAGATTAAAAATGAGGTGATACATGAAAGAGTAAGAGTGGCCCCGATTGAGGGTAAAACGAGAAAAAATCGTCTGAGATGGCTTGACCATGTCAGGAGATTACCTGTCGAGGGGCCTGTTAGAAAGTGCGAAAGTTTAGAAATAGTACACCAAAAAAGGGATAGAGATATACCTAAGATAACTTGAACAGAGACAATTAGATGAGACCTTACGTGTATGGAGCTTATAGAGGAGATGACTCTCAATAGGAACGAATGACGTCGCATGATTCATATAACCGATCCCACCTAGTCGGATAAAGTTTGATTTGATTTGGTTAGTTTTATTTGTGTTACTAAATATTGAAATGAAATGATATCTTAAACTTTTAAGTATGGGATTTTGAAAAAGTGACGAGTCAAAGGAATTAACATCTTGTGTGAGCTGAAAATCATTGAATAATTTGAAAGATTCAAGAGACGATTCGTTTCTTGATTTTCTCTCTCTCGAGCATTTGATCACTAGACAAATATATAGCTGAAAAGCTCTCTTGTATACAGCTTTTCTCGTTTCTTGATCTTATTGTGACAAGCAATAAGATCATGGCTGGGATTTTAGGGTTTCGTTTGGTAGCCATCCATGGCAGACATTGCGCTGAGATCTAAATTCAAGTGTAGACAACATAATCAGGCAAGAAGATCAAGGTAACACAATTTTTCTTCTTTTATTCACTGATACGTATAAAACCCCTGAACTTTTACAGAATTACAAATTAGCACAAGATAGCCCAAAATTAAAAGACGGGGCCACCAACGATAAGGTCCGAGGTCCAACGAACCTCGGACCGAGAGATCCGAGGTCCAAGAGACCTCGGAATTAAATAGTCCGAGGTCCCTTGGACCTCGGAATTTCTGTCCGAGGTCCAAGAGACCTCGGACAAAGCCTGTCCGAGGTCTCTTGGACCTCGGATGTACTGTCCGAGGTCCAAGGACCTCGGACCGGTGATGTCCGAGGTCCATGGACCTCGGACCAGTGGTGTCCGAGGTCCATGGACCTCGGACAGCTTTGTCCGAGGTCCAAGGACCTCGGACCAGTGGTGTCCGAGGTCCACGGACCTCGGACAGCTTTGTCCGAGGTCCATGGACCTCGGACCAGTGGTGTCCGAGGTCCACGGACCTCGGACAGCTTTGTCCGAGGTCCATGGACCTCGGACCAGTGGTGTCCGAGGTCCACGGACCTCGGACCAGTGGTGTCCGAGGTCCACGGACCTCGGACCAGTGGTGTCCGAGGTCCACGGACCTCGGACAGCTTTGTCCGAGGTCTATGGACCTCGGACCAGTGATGTCCGAGGTCCATGGACCTCGGACAGCTTTGTCCGAGGTCCATGGACCTCGGACCAGTGGTGTCCGAGGTCCACGGACCTCGGACAGCTTTGTTCGAGGTCCATGGACCTCGGACCAGTGGTGTGCGAGGTCCACGGACCTCGGACAGCTTTGTTCGAGGTCCATGGGCCTCGGACCACTGGTGTCCGAGGTCCACGGACCTCGGACCAGTGGTGTCCGAGGTCCACGGACCTCGGACAGCTTTGTCCGAGGTCTATGGACCTCGGACCAGTGATGTCCGAGGTCCATGGACCTCGGACAGCTTTGTCCGAGGTCCATGGACCTCGGACCAGTGGTGTCCAAGGTCTACGGACCTCGGACGTTTATTTTCCGAGGTCCTGTGGACCTCGGACAGGTTTTCTGGAGCAGGTTCGGGTTTTGGTCGTCGTGCGCGGAGAGACTTTTTTTTGGGTCAGGCGAGGTAGAGCTGTCTGAGCTACCTTTTTTGTACTAGTATACTTTGTTCCATAAACTCAGAGAATCTCCAGCAAAACTCCCACTGATCTATTTAATCAATTGTCCACCAGTCCTTTGTCAATTTTCCACAATGCTTGTAATGATGATTCACTGCTGCACCTTTAATCTTTTGACTCAGCTGCAATGATTACTTTTCCTTTGTGACTCAGCAAACCATGTGACTTCAAAGGCCATGGTGCCTATAAAAGGCAGAGGATTTAGCCAGAGATGGGGGACTTCTGAGACAGACATTAATACATACATATATTTTTCTTTCTCTGTAAAAGCACCAAGCTAACTTAAGCATCGGAGTGCTAATGCGGGCAAGACCCGCTAAGCTCTCTTTGTTTTGCAGGCATCAAGGCAGTACGTGAAGGCCACTTGCGACTCGACATTTTTCTACCTTAACAGGTTGGCGCCCACCGTGGGGCCGATTCTAAATTCCCCACTGAGTTTTCACAAGATTACACCATGGTAACTACCCGGAGTCAGAATGTTGCAAGTGGATATGGAGAAGAAGCTGTAGAACAGCCAAATGTGCAGTTCTGTCTGGGAGAGACTTCCAACCTTAGACAGACCGAGTTACCGCCGCCAGGAGGAGAGATACCTACGAAAAATCGTCCACCATACAGCAATCCATACACAAATCAGTACCAAAGCTACCAACCAACATACTATCCACAAGGACCTGTTTGGAACAAAGGGTGGCAGCATCCCACTGCTGCAACACAAGTTCCGCAAACTAACCAGCTAACGGATCTTGGTTATATCCTAAAAACCCTGGAGGAGTTGAAACAGGCTGTTCATAGCCCAACACCTCAACCAGCACCTCACCACCCAGATATTCAACCTCATCAAATGCCCCGAAAAAATCATTCGCGCCAAAACACCCAATCGGCCAAAAATATAACCAAACCAAGAGAGTCCAGACAACGGGTTCACCCTAGGAGGCAACGCAAAGAAACGATGAACTCCACAAGGTCATCACAGAGTTCGAGTGCGGCAGCACGAGACCTAACTCAAAGTGCCCGAATGAGGGGTACTGCTAGTGTAATATCAGTCGCAAGGACTTTCCGAGGCCCAAATCCCTTCAACCGCGCCATCAACAAGGTTCCGAAGCCCGCACAGTACAAATTGCCTCATTTGCCCACCTACGATGGACATGGAGACCCTAAAGATCATCTGGCGTTGTTCAGGCACAAAATGGAGTTCACGGAGTTGCCAGAGGCTTGGGTGTGTAAAGTTTTTGCAGGAACTTTAGTGGAAGCGGCCAGGGTGTGGTATGACGAACTGAACGAGGGGTCAGTCGGTTCTTATGTGCAGTTGGCAGATTTGTTTGTTGGGAGATTTTCCTCGGCTATTAGGCCGACCCGCCATACTACCTCCTTGCTCGGTTTGAAACAGAGAGAAGGAGAAACTCTCCGTCGGTATGCAACCCGCTTTAATGAAGCAACCCTTCAGTGTACGCAATTTGATCAGGGTTTTGCAATACAGGCGTTCACAAAGGGGGTAGCCAATGAGTTGCTCCGGGCTTCCTTAGCCAAAAAGACCCCACAGAACATGATAGAATTGATGACCAGAGCTGAGAAGTATATTAAAGTAGAAGAGGTGGCGATGGCGGAGAAGGAAGAAGACTCTAAGAGGAGAAGACTGGAAGAGAGGTCAAGCTAGGAGCCTACAGATTCGAAGACCTCAGTGGTAAGGAGAAAGGTTTGACACGTAGAGCAGCTAAGAAAACACTCTTTGAATGTTTGATTGTTGTTTATGTCGAGACAAATTATGTCTCTACAATGAATTTGATATTCGCGTCCTAAGTTTCTGTCAATGATTGCAATTCTTTGAGACAAATATCATGTGATCTACTAAAGCGAACATTTATCGGAAGAGAGTCAAATCCAGAAATGGGAGACCAAAATAGATAAAAGAGAGAGACACATTTCTTGCGGAAACAAGATCTTCCTAGGGCAACGTAAAGAAAACCGGGGGCACGACCCCTGAGTTTCAAGTCGAAGGCCGGGGGCACGACCCCTGAGTTTTAAGATTGAAGATAAAGACCGGGGGCACGACCCCCGAGTTTCAAGATTGAAGATGAAGACCGGGGGCACGACTCCCGAGTTTCAAGACAAAAACCGGGGGCACGACCCCTGAATTTCAAGTCGAAGGTCGGGGCCACGACCTCCGAGTTTCAAGTTTGAAGACGAAGACTGGGGGCACGACCCCCGAGTTTCAAAACGAAGGCTGGGGGCACGACCCCCGAGTTTCAAGTTTGAAGACGAAGACTGGGGGCACGACCCCCGAGTTTCAAAACGAAGGCCGGGGGCACGACCCCCGAGTTTCAAGTTCGAAGACGAAGACTGTGGGCACGACCCCCGAGTTTCCAAGACAAAGACCGGGGGCACGACCCCCGAACCCAAAGCCGAGGTCAGGGCACGACCCCTGACCCACGTCCGAGGTCAGGGCACGACCCCTGACCCACGTCCGAGGTCAGGGGCATGACCCCTGACCCAAGTCCGAGGTTCGGGGCGCGACCCTCGAACCCAAAGCCGAGGTCCAAGAGACCTCGGACGAAAACGAAAACCGGAGGTCCGGGGCACAACCCCGACCCACGTCTGGGGTTCAATGCTGGGGGCACGACCCCCAGAGTCATCAAAATTATCCTTCAACAATAAAGGATTTCAGAAAAATATGACCCAACAAAAAAAAAAAAAAAAAAAAAAAATGAGAACAAGAGGGAAAACCAAAGGGTTCAAATCCTCATCATTTCAAAAGTCACTGCACCAGATCTTGACAAGTGACAAGGCTACATTATTGGTGGTAGGTGACAAATTGCATAGAAGATAAAGCAGAGTTAAAATAATTTATTGACTAGATTCGACTTTGCTAAAGCATCACAATCAGTTCCCATACCTATTTTATAGCTCAAGGAACTGAGGGGGCATCATGATACGTATAAAACCCCTGAACTTTTACAGAATTACAAATTAGCACAAGATAGCCCAAAATTAAAAGACGGGGCCACCAACGATAAGGTCCGAGGTCCAACGAACCTCGGACCGAGAGATGCGAGGACCAAGACACCTCGGAATTAAATAGTCGCAGGTCCCTTGGCCCTCAGAATTTCTGTCCGAGGTCCAAGAGACCTCGAACAAAGCCTGTCCGAGGTCTCTTGGACCTCGGATGTACTGTCCGAGGTCCAAGGACCTCGGACCGGTGATGTCCGAGGTCCATGGACCTCGCACCAGTGGTGTCCGAGGTCCATGGACCTCGGACAGCTTTGTCCGAGGTCCAAGGACCTCGGACCAGTGGTGTCCGAGGTCCACGGACCTCGGACAGCTTTGTCCGAGGTCCATGGACCTCGGACCAGTGGTGTCCGAGGTCCACGGACCTCGGACAGCTTTGTCCGAGGTCCATGGACCTCGGACCAGTGGTGTCCGAGGTCCACGGACCTCGGACCAGTGGTGTCCGAGGTCCACGGACCTCGGACAGCTTTGTCCGAGGTCTATGGACCTCGGACCAGTGATGTCCGAGGTCCATGGACCTCGGACAGCTTTGTCCGAGGTCCATGGACCTCGGACCAGTGGTGCCCGAGGACCACGGCCCCCGGCCACCTTTGTCCGAGGTCCATGGCCCCCGGCCCAGTGGTGTCCGAGGCCCACGGACCTCGGCCAGCTTTGTCCGAGGTCCATGGACCTCGCACCAGTGGTGTCCGAGGTCCACGGACCTCGGACCAGTGGTGTCCGAGGTCCACGGACCTCGGACCAGTGGTGTCCGAGGTCCACGGACCTCGGACAGCTTTGTCCGAGGTCTATGGACCTCGGACCAGTGATGTCCGAGGTCCATGGACCTCGGACAGCTTTGTCCGAGGTCCATGGACCTCGGACCAGTGGTGTCCGAGGTCTACGGACCTCGGACGTTTATTTTCCGAGGTCCTGTGGACCTCGGACAGGTTTTCTGGAGCAGGTTCGGGTTTTGGTCGTCGTGCGCGGAGAGACTTTTTTTTGGGTCAGGCGAGGTAGAGCTGTCTGAGCTACCTTTTTTGTACTAGTATACTTTGTTCCATAAACTCAGAGAATCTCCAGCAAAACTCCCACTGATCTATTTAATCAATTGTCCACCAGTCCTTTGTCAATTTTCCACAATGCTTGTAATGATGATTCACTGCTGCACCTTTAATCTTTTGACTCAGCTGCAATGATTACTTTTCCTTTGTGACTCAGCAAACCATGTGACTTCAAAGGCCATGGTGCCTATAAAAGGCAGAGGATTTAGCCAGAGATGGGGGACTTCTGAGACAGACATTAATACATACATATATTTTTCTTTCTCTGTAAAAGCACCAAGCTAACTTAAGCATCGGAGTGCTAATGCGGGCAAGACCCGCTAAGCTCTCTTTGTTTTGCAGGCATCAAGGCAGTACGTGAAGGCCACTTGCGACTCGACATTTTTCTACCTTAACATTCACACTATATATTCGTCTTCTTACCATCTACAGACTCTCTCACACTGTATACTAAGCAATACTGAAATGATACTATATGTTTACATATGTGTGAATAGGTAGCAAGATCGCTAAAGGAAAGGGAGGATGGTACATTCCCAAAGAAAAAGCTGGGTCATACCACTATGAAAAGAGAAATGCTCAACATCATTTCATTTTTATAACTCATTTATTATCTCTTATGTGAATAATTAGTTGATATGCTAAATAAACGTTCACACAGGAGGTGATAAATAATTAATAAATACGATGTGGTATATATCACAACTTCCATGAAATGCATTCTAAACTTTCCGGCAAAAACTATCTCGGAGAACCAGAAAGTCCGGACTTAATGATCCACCCTATCCTTGACCACAAAATAAAAAGCAAAATGAGCAAGCCCTACCAACTAATTATTTAGTATGTTATGCTACATCTTTAAGTATATTAGAAGTTCCAAAGAAAAGATGACTGAGAAAAGTTTCCTCCAGCATTTTCATCACCTTGGCCACCACCATCATCATCATTAATGTTATCATGCTTTGGTGACACTAGCTGTGGCATGTACATATCACTTGGCATATTTTCAAAGCCTGAGTATAGGCTAAAGTCGTGAATTGTATGATCAATACCACCAGTACCATTTGAATCCAACATGTCTAAGAATGACCAATCTATTGTATCCATTTGGACTGCACCATCTGAGACTGACGACAGTGATGCGTCCTCCATTTCCATGGTGTGAGCTGACGGCAACTGAGATTGATCATGTCCTCCTGCTATTGTAGTACTACTTGTAGGAGGCTGTAGCTGCTCATTGTTGGCATATTCTGATGCAACTTCTTGTATCTCCTGTGGTGTAAGCGATTGACCACCAGCAATGTTGGGTGGATTATGAGGGAAATTAAACTGGGCATTAGGACCACGCAGACAGAATAGTGCAGCATCGAATGCTCGAGCTGCTTTCTCCGGCGTATCAAAAGAACCTAACCATATACGCTCTCTGCTGTTGGGAAGTCTAATTTCAGACACCCATTTTCCCCACTTGCGCTTTCTCACTCCCTTGTACTTGATGTCTTGTGGATTAGGTTGCACCATTGATGAAGACGAAGATGAAGATGCAGATGTTGGCTTAACCATGTTTGTATTTTTTCTCCCTTTCCTTCTCTGTGGTGGTCCAGGCTTGTTAATACTTGAACTAGAATATCCTTGATGGGGAGAATTTGCGGCTCATGCAAATGGGATATATATATGTCTGCACACAGACTACACAGTCCATCCATGGCTGCTTACTAGTGTGTCAAAGAGAATGTTGTCTATGTTGGAAGCGTGTTGATTCAAAGCCAAGTCCAAATAAGCGTAAGAATAGCGTATAAGTGTGTGGGCGCCTGGAGAAGCGATGATGAGATAGGAGCTGACGTAAGGCTACGCCAAACGCGGTAGGGTCGATGTAAATTTGCACATGGCTACTATATTTCCTTTCTTTTTTCTTCTTTGTCAACGTTTCTTTATGATAGTGATTATTTTTTTGGTCAAATCATAGTGATTGATGTGAGGTCATTTTCCTCGTGCTCTTATTGTTATTGGTTTTTGAGTTTTTGTAAATTTGTGAAGGCAATGGACCCTGCTGGCAGAATAAGTCATTCTTTGCTTTTTTTGGTCCACGTATATGCATTTCCTTTTTTTCCCTCATCTCAACAATCGCTGATCTGTACGTTTTATTCAGCAAGTCTCTCTTTCATGGTTGGATTGACTGATTGACATACACTTTTTGATAAGAACCTTTTCTCGGACGGAAGGCATAAGAACCTTTTCTCCGGCGGTCGCCTTCCGTCCATTAATTTGACGGTCTTCCTTGCCACCCAAATCTAATGACATGTTTTGATAAATCTGAGGATTGAAATCTGAATTTTATGTATTCGAAACTATAAGTTGTTGAAGTATACTAATGGTGGTGGAACATGTGAGGTGAGAGTGGAAAATATGTTCATGTCTTGAATAAATTCAGATCAGTTAATTACAAAGTTGTTAGTTATTTTGGGGTGAGCTCTAATAAGTTTTGTACTTAATTAACTTAGATCATACCTCATCCCAACAAAGTCAAATGGCACGGTGGTTGACAACCATTGGTATGAGCCTCAAGAATTTCTCAAGGGAAGTTCCATGTTATTAAAAAAAGAAAAAGAAAAATAGAGCGGTGATCGTTTATTAACCTATTGAAATTTAAATATTGTTAATTTTTACCTTATTTAAAAATTTAAACTTTATAAAGGAGTTTATGGCATTTTGTACCATTTGTCTGAGTCTCAAGGACTTCTTAAGAGGAGTTATATATATGTCATTAAAAAAAAAATCATATTTATTTATTTATTGTCTTCACATGCCTTTTTATGTCCAGGTGAGATTAATTTGAGTCTTGCAAGTGGGTGGTTTTTAATTTTATTTTCTTTAAATGGGCAGCACTAAAATTTAATCCCAAACCTCTTTGGTAATCTGAAATATGATATTATGTTATGTTCACCTCATCTAAAAATTTAAATTTTAAAGAAGATATATTTATTTATTCTCTTATCATTGAATTGAATACAACTTGTGTGATATAACTTTCTTCAATAGTAACAAGTTTTTCTTCCCTATTTTCCATATGATAATAATCAAAGATGTTCAGTTGAACAGCTAAAGTGTGAAAGAAAATCTCCTTTTCTCTTGTGGAGGACGGTTCTTGTTTTAGTTTCTCTATTTGACTTTTTCTTGTTTAGGGATAATTTCATCGAAAAGAGATCATTGCACTTCTGTTAAATAATTGTCATTTCAATATAAGTGCTTTCTCACGACATAGAAGCTCCTGGATGTACGTACCCTTTTAGCGTGTAAATAATCTGAATACTAATCACCAAATACTGAGATTGGATGATCAATTGTTTGTGTATGTTTGAATATTTGAATAGAATAGATGTTTGACAATGAAACTCTAGTTTTATCAATAAAACTTTTTAATTATTCTATCATAAATATTATCGAACTATTAACTGATTTAGAGCATGTATTAAAATGTATCACTACACTACAAAATTTATAATATTGAGACAAATCTCATATGATCTTATTTAGAATAAGTTTCATTAAAAAAAAAAAAACAAGACAATGAAACTCATAGTAAAAATGGGGGTATCTTATTTTGCATGTTAATCAATTGTTATAAATGGGGTATCATAGTAATTTATTATCATAGTAAAAAGACAAAAAATACTTTAATTAGTTGTCAAATTAGTAAAAAGAAAAACTTCTGATATTTTGATATAGTATATTTACACGATACAGACTAACATGAATTAGACTCATAGAATAACAACTGTTTATTTGACTTTAACAGAATTGTTACATATCTTATAGAAGAATTTTTCAAGTTAAGAAAAAAGTGAATACATATCTAATTCCTAATCAAGATTTTCCATCATATTAATATGAAACGATTTAGCCTATGAGAGGATTGATGGGGACACTAGGTTGACATGGCAAACGGTCAAGTTAGCTGTCTTCGCATTGTCGTACTGATGAGATATGAACACTTAAGGCTCCGTTTGTTTGCTGTAAAATAACTTGCTTGGGTAAAATGTTTTATGTGAAAAGTGTTTTCTTGTAAAATAAAATATTTTACATGCCTTCGTTTGTTTGTCGTAAAATAACTTATTGAGGGAAAATATTTTACTGAAAAATAGAATACTGAAAAATATTTCTGATGTTTGGATGTACGGTAAATTCAGTAAAATATTTTCTTATCTCAAAAGACATGAAAATATTTTACATAATTTTGTACTAGCGGCAATTGTTGATCGGAAAATATTTTAGGGTTGACCAATTTTCCGATGTTACCAAACACCGTAAAATTAAGAAAAAGCAGCCGCAATTTTTGACTGGAAAACATTTTACGATTGACTAATTTTCTAATGTTACCAAACACCGTAAAATCCAAAAAATATTTTTCGGTAAAATATTTTACAGCAAACAAACGGAGAGATTTCACTAGAAATCATATCCACGTGAATTTTGAACACGTTGACCAATAAAAGTAGAAAAGAATTCGAACATGAGATGGCCCAGGTTTGTATCCCTCCAAGTGTTCTATAAAATTTGAACGCCTTCTTCCTATCACTGGAGGTCTGGGTTTCGAGTCCCATAAAAGTGAGCGCTGAAGGGTATTGTCATTTGAGAATTATATTTTAATTGAATTGATGTATATTTTGAGTTGGGTTACTATATTTTGGAATTTTGGTTCACGTATAATTATTAGGTCAGGCAAGAGGATACTGGCATGTTTTATCCTCGGATGAAATTAATTCAGTCTATGTTTTGTGGGTTGGTTATGTAGGGATAGTTTTCTAAATTACCAAAAGAAAAGAAAAAAAAAATTCAATTCGAACACGTTGACCATTTACGAATTTTAAATATGTTTGTTACCAAGCAAAGTGAGGGAAATTTGGCCACGGTCATGGCTTTAAATCCCTCCAAGTGTTGTCGACGTGGAGAAGAATAGTGGCGAGATATCGAACAGGTGATGGGCCAGGTTTCAGTAGTTATGCATGAAGAAAGAGTTTGCTGCTTCATCTTTAGTTTATCTTGGAGGCTACGAAGACAGTAGCCAATTTTCGGCCCCAAAATTGCTATACTTAGGATCGTAACTGTTGCACGTGTGTAAAATGCAATTCGTAAGGCCCTAAAATTCATATTAAAACAATAAAATCTAAAAATATTTACATTGGCATAACTCAGATTAAACTAAATCCTTTACGTGATGGTTGGTAACTTAAAATGAATTTGAATAAGAATGTAATAAGATAAAGAATGAAATTGAAATTGAAAATAGAAATGATTTCAAACCCATATTTAGTAATTAGTATACTAGAATGGAATAATTTGCATTAAATAATAAGATTGCACTTTTGTTATACTTTTAGTGTTATATAAATATTATTGCCTTAATACTGAAATAAACATAAATATAAATATAAATATAATAATAATAATAATAATAATAATAATAATAATAATAATAATAATAATAATAATAATAATAATAATAATAGTAATAAGAATCAATATCAAGCGTTAACAAAAGAGCATTATATGTAGGGCTATTGGGACGGAAACACACACATATAATGAGAAAAATAACACGCAAATTTAACGTGGATCAGCCAAGCCCACTCCATGACCCAAGATTGGGAAAATTCCGCTATTCAACATCAATTGATTACACATGATGACTTTTCAAGAAAAGTCTAACCCTCTCACACTCGCTCACAATTACATTTTCTACCCGATAATCCTCTCTTTTAATCACAAGTACAAAGAGTGTTTTTTCTTCCTACGCCTAACAACAAGCTAGACACGTCTATTTATAGGGCACTAACCCTATCCCTGCTAGACTAGAACTCTTGCTAGAATCTAAGATGGCCTTAGGCTTTGCATTTGAGCCACAACCTAACAAATTCCTCCCTTGGCGATAATCCCTAAACACCTTGACAACCTCGGAGAACGTCACTCTCTTCTTGACTTCCTTGGCTTGTGTTGTGCAATTACTCGTTAACTCATGACCGGAAGTGCTTCTGTTTCTCCTCTGTACAACATAACCATCTAAGATGCAAATCTTCTTCTTATTCATCTTCCCAATAAGAAGCATCTTGTCTCGTTTGTATACTCTACATCGACCACCTCTGCCTATGTATATATATCCACGTGTAGCTAACACTCCCAACAAAATAATGTTAGATCCACTGGATGGTATATACCTCACATCGCATAAGGTATTGACAACACTGTTATTCAGCTTCAGGCGGACTCATCTAATGCCTTCAACCTTTATAACCTTATTGTTTTCAACAGTGATATCAACACACTTTCTCTCAATATGCAAAGTATCAAAGAAAGCTCTGTCATTGCAAATATGGACAAAAGCAACGAAATCTAGAATCCACACATGATTCTTCACCTCAGACTTGGCATCATCATCAGTCTTTCTCATCACCATGAGTACCTTATCCTTTTTAGTGGTACACGGGGTCGAACCTGAGTCATCTTCACACTTGGCTTTACCCTTCGCTAGCTTCCTTTCCTTGAAGCTCTTCAAGTCATCTTTAAATTCATGGGCAATTTGCCTTGATATGGCCCTTCTTCGCGCAATACTAGTACTCTTTGTTGCTTAAGTCTCAAGCTTGAAATCTTGATCTATTCCTACCTTGGCCATTCCTTTCATGACTCCTCCATTCATCAGGACCCTGTTCAACTAATGCACGCTTATCCTCATTAGTACTTTGTTTTGCTATCATGTTAGAATATTTCTCTTAAGTGGGCTACCGTTAATTACTTTTGGTTTTATAAAATAGGCTGAATATCTGATTTATAGATACTGGGTTGTGATCATATTGCTTTTAAGCCCACCTCATAAATACGTATACAGTTAATTGTGTGTAGGCCTTATATTCTAACTAAGCCTTTTATGGGAGGGCCTATTAGAATAATTATAAATATATGGCTAGGTCCCCTTTCCTACTCTAACCCTAAACTAATTGTTCCCATAAACGTTAGTTGTTCCTGGATAGAGCAAGGAAGAGGAAGACCTTGTCAGTAATCGGGTAACAATTATAACTCGTTTTTATGCTTTATCATGGCTCAAACAGGTATGTAATTCTGTTGCTAATTATAATTATATTTATTGTGCTACAAAGTCATGCATATTGGAATACATATATTTTATATGTGCTTACATATCATGCTCTCAATTTCACGTAGGAGTCTTGTAACTTCACACAAATTGATTGTCTCATTTTCTATTAGCATTGTCTATACCAACAATTTGTGTGACTTCGGCAAAGAAGACAATAGTAGAAGTGCTTCCACATGGCTACTATATTTCCTTTCTTTTTTCTTCTTTGTCAATGTTACTTTTTTTGGTAAATTTGTCAACGTTACTTTATGATAGCGATTGATGTGAGGTTTTTTCCTCGTGCTCTTATTGTTATCGGTTTTTGAGTATTTATAATTATGTGAACGCAATGGACCCTGCTGGCCGAATAGGTAATTTTTTGTTTTTTTTGTCCACCATATATGCATCTCCTCTTTTTTATTTTTTTTGTCGAAATATATGCATCTCCTCATCTCAACAATCATTTATCCATTTCTGTACGTTTATTCAGCAAGTCTTTCTTTCATGTTTGCATTGATACACTTTTTTTGATAAGAACCTTTTCTTGGGCAGTCGCCTTCCGTCCATTTGACGGCCTTCTCTGCCGCCCAAATCTAATGACATGTTTGATGAATCTGAGGATTGAAATCTGAATTTTATGTATTCAAAACTCTTAAGGTAGAAACTTGAATATTTAGCTTTTAAGTAAGGGTTTGAGTCACTTGCACAGAAAGAACAATTGCAGATCTTTCTCGCGTAAGTACTTTATTTAATGTGGACAAATGAGATATTTATAGTACTTTAGGGATTATATTTTTGAATTCTATAGGTGCCCGACCTATCCCTTCTGAGGTAAATTAGGTCCCAAAAGTGGTTGGATGGTCAGTTCTTGTCTCCTCAGGTTGGTCATGCGCGACCTATTTTTATTAATATAGGCCTCATGGTACTCTTATGGCAATGTCAGAATTTTACATCAGGTCAGGTATTTATTCCTCATCAATAACTATAAATTGTTGAAATATGATAATGGTGGTGGAACGCTTGGGGTGCGAGCGAAAAACTTGCTCATGTCTTGGGTTGATTCAGATCAGTCACAAAGCTATTAATTTCTTTAGGGTTAGTTTTATAGTAAGTCTTGTAGTTAATTAACTTGGATCATACCACATTTGAATGAAGTCATATGTCACGGTGTTTGACAACCATTGGTGTGAGCCTCAAGAACTTCTCAAGGGAGGTTCCATGTTATTAAAATAAAATAAAAAATAGAGTGGTGATCATTTATTAACCTACTGAAATTTAAATATTGTTAGTTTTTACCTCATCTAAAAATTTAAACTTTATAAAGGAGTTCACGACATTTGGTACCATTTGTGTGAGTCTTAAGAGGAGTTATATGTCATTAAAGGAAAAAGAGTAGTAATGGTTTAATAACCTACTAAATTTAAGTACGGTTAATTTTCACCTAATCTAAAATCTTTAGTTTTAGAGAGAAGTTTATTATATTTATTTAGGGTAAATATCATGTTATCCCCCCGTGTTAAACATAATTATCACGACCCCCTATAATTTGAAAACTATCACGATACCCCCTGTGTTTTTAAAAGTGATCACATAACCCTCCCTCCTGTTAATTTTTGTGTAACATCCTTAATAAATTTATTGAACTGACTAATTTGTTCTTTTTAAAATATATATTTATTTTTCTTTTCTTTTTTTTATTTTTATTTTTATTCTTTATTCTTCATCTTCTCCAACCCACCCTCGCACCCCCAACCCCAACCCCAAGCTGCCCCTACCCCTACCGCCATCCGCACACCCCTCCTACTCCAAGCAGGCCCTCACTCCCACCCCTACATTGTTGCTACTCCGACGGAGCAATAAGGGTGAAGGGTGCATTGGGGTTGGGGTAGGGGTAGGGGTGGGGGTGGGGGTGGGGGAGTGTTTGGAAGATAACTTTAAAAAAAAAAAAAAAAATTAAAGTTCTTCTGGTTTTTGTTTTTTTTTTCTTTGTCAAACATGTGAATTTTATTGAAGCAAGGGCTTTTTGGTCCATTTATGCTTTGTTTAAAGCTAAAAAAAATGTCAACTTGCATCAGCAGCACGTGACATACATGTTTAACAAAAAATGTAACGCTAGGGGAGTTATGTGATCACTTTTAAAAACACAGGGGGAGTAACGTGATAGTTTTCAAATCATAAGGGATGCCATGATAATTATGTGTAACACAAGGGGATAAGGTGATATTTACCCATTTATTTATTTATTATCTTCACATGCCCTTTCATGCATATGTGAGATTCATTTTGAACCTTGTAAGTGTGCAATTTTTTTTTCTTTAAATTGGCAACAATGAGGTTTAATCGCAAGCCTCTTTCAATATAAACTCTGATACTATGTTATGTTCACCGCATCTAAAAATTTAAACTTTAAAAATGAATTTGTTATATTTATTTATTGTCTTATTATTGTGTAATAACTTTCTTCAATTGTAACAGGCTTTTCTTCCCTATTTTCCATATGGTAATAAATCAAAGATGTTCAATTGAACAACTAAAGTGTGAAACAAAATCTCCTTTTTTCTTGTCGAGGACGGTTCTTGTTTTGGTCTTTCTATTTGACTTTTTTATGTTTAGGTATAATTTCATCGAAAAGGGATCATTGCACGTTTTGTTAAATAATTTGACATTTCAATATAAGTTTTGACTTATGTCAATGCTAACTCTCTCCCGATATAATAGCTTTTGAATGTACGAACCTTTTGAGCGTGTAAATATTCTGAATACTAATCACCCAAAAATTGGGATTGGAGATGGTCAATTTTTTGTGTATTTTTGCATAGATGTTATTTATCAATGAATAGATAGATGTTAAACAATGAAACACTCTATTTTTATCAATAAAACTTTTTAATTCTTTCATCATAAATGTTATCTAACTATTAACTGATTTAGATCATATACTGGAGTGCGTCACTATACTATAAAATTTATAATTTTAAAATTAATTTAATGTGATCTTGTTTATGATAAGTTTTTAATCATAAAAAATAAAAATAAAACTCTCTCTAATTTTTTACTATGAAAAGAATATATGGTTTTGACCTAATCTTTCCCTCGCCTTTCTTTATTTCTTTAAAATAAACTTATTTTCCAACTTCACAAATTGCGGTAGGGAGAAAAAAAAAAGAAGAAAAAAAAAGAATAATATTAAATACCACTCTATTTTTATTATAACTTATGTAAATACTTAATTGGTATGTTTCGAGAAGAGAGAAAAGTAAAAAAATTTTAAAATTCCAATTAAGGATCATGTCAAGAGGAAAAAGATTAGTGATAAAAATATAATAATATATAATAATACTTAAAAAAAAAAAAAAATCCTGAACCAAGAAGGGGGAATATGACGGGGACACAAGGTTGACATGACAAACAGTCGAGTTAGCTGTCATCGCATGGTCGTATTCATGATTTATGAACAAAGTGCCACCTAGATTTTACTAAAAAGCATATCCCACGTGAATGTTGAACACGTTGACCAATAAAAATAAAATAGAATTCGAACACACGAAGGACAAAAAAAAGGACATGGAGTTAAATTTTAAATATGTTGACATTTGGATTTTGGTTCAAAATATTAATGTTATTTATATATGTGAGATGTTATAAATTTGAATCTTTTTAATTATATTATATTACTATAAATTTTTCTTAAATTTAAAATAAAAAAAAGAAGAGAAAACTAAATATGTTTTTTTTTTGTCGGAAAATTTACTAATCAAAGTGGGGGAGAGTTCGCCACGGTCTTGGCTTTGAATCGCTCCAAGTGTTGCCAACGTGGAGAAGAATAGTGGCGAGATATGGAACGGGTGATGGCCCAGGTTGCGATTATGCATGAACAAAGAGTTTGCTGCTTCATCTTTAGTTTATCTCGGAGGCTGCGAAGACACTGGCCAATTTTGGGGACACCGAAAATTGGTAAGGTAACTTAGGATTGTAACTATCGCATTTTAACTGACAAAAAACCTTTCGCATGTTTAATAAATATGGATATTCTTTTATTATTATATAAATATTATTGCCTTAATACTAAAATAAACATAATAATAATAATAATAATAATAAAGGGTTTATAACAGAGCATCATATATAGAGGGCTAGGTTTTCTAATACATACTTTTTCCAAAAGACATTTTGGTCAATTAATAAAAGAGTTCACTACCAAGAATGTTGGAATAGATTAATCCGATGTATTTTGTCCATATGAAAATTCTCAATTTTGAAAAAATCAGATTATTTAAGGAATGAGATTGTTAAGTTTATTACCTCATACTAAGCATGAGAATCAGAATAGCGTTGAAAATATTATTCCATTCCCATCCTATTTCAACATGATCCAATTGCCACCTTAAAATACTCCAAATGCATTAGTCTCCAAATAAAAAAAAAATAATAACAAATCTCCAATAGAAGAAGTTTTTTTTTTTTTTTTTTTTTTTGTCGAAAAGGCAAATATATATATATTGACACTGGACAGAAAAGATTACATTAGCCAATCCCCACCGGGTCAGCATCTCATTGTACAAGTGTTGAGAGCTCTAAGGGAAGGTTAGAAAACCATGTAATGGGTAAATGACCTATCCTTGGTGCACGGGCAATCCAGTCAGCCATTTTTGCAGATCGTCTGATCCAACGAAAGAAGAAGCCAGCTACTGACAATAGGATTGAGTGTGAGTTATGCACTATAGAGAAGAGTCTCCAATTGCACAAAAATGAACCCTTAAAGGTCTTAATAACCGTAGCAGTGTCCGATTTGATAATTGCCGAGACATTAGAAAAAGTAAAAGACATAACCATTACGTAGGTCAGAGGTTTACCAAAAAAAAAAATATTCAAATTCAAAGTTGTTAATTCTAATCCAATGTAGCAGGAGAGCCTTTATCACAAAATTCTACTCCTTGTGGTCTGCAACATGTAAAGAACTAAAGTGAGCACAAAACTCAATAAGAGAGAAACCTCCCTAAAAATAGCTTGGAAGAAATAGCTTGTACGGAAGAATCTAAAATAACAACTTTAAGGAACATAATAAAATGTATAGTGTATGAAGATAATGAATAATTTAATGAATCACATTATTCATAACAATACTGTTGGGAATAGGACACACATATACACACACATAAGTACAAAGCACAACATAAATCAACACATTATTTTAACATGGTCGACCCTTTATCTTCGTCCACGACCCAAGTAATTGGAAAATTCATTATTTAGGCATAACCATTACAATGCGATAGATCTTTTGCACGAATAGAGATTGAAACCTTTCCCTCACTCACACACTCACAATTTTTAGAAAAAAATTATAAACCCCATAGGACTTTATGAATGGAAAAGTCTAAGCCCTCGCTCACACTTGACTTTATATATGGCTAAAGTCTAAACCCTTTATAAATTGGCTTTTTCCTGGCAAATACACAAAAATACTTTCAACACTTGGCTCACCCCCTTCCACACCCACTATGGGGTATAGCTCTCGTGGCAATGAATTACAAGGTAGAAAGTCCTATTGATAGGCACCAAAACATAACTCCATTAGGATTGTGATTCCTATCTTTACTCTCAATAGACTTAAACTTGTATTCAACATCTCTTTGGGCTTGGAGTTGAGCCAAAAGCCCAACAAATCCTCCCTGTGGAAAAAATTCCAAGCTTCTTTGCTACAACTGAGATTTCTTCTCAGTCTTCGTCTTCATCTCCATCTTTATGCTAGAGTCCTTACTCAATAGTAATCAGAACAACGACCCCAAAATGCACTTCCTAACATCCAAATTCTTGGCTCACCATGATACATCAAGAATTAGGTAAAATGGACTCCAAAATCGGATTAAGGACACCCAAAAACCTTAAGGTCACCTTCAATCAAACGCCAGTAAAGGATCAGTCAATGTGGTCAACGAATTCGGTTAATCGAGCTCACACAACTCCTCACGCACGTATCATATAGGATTAACGCCTTTTGCTTGATCCATTCAGGCACTACAATGCATACTCTGCCCATGTGATGTACTACACCCAATCTCAGCCCTTCGACACAAAATTGTTTCGCTTCTTCTTCGTTATTGTTCTCCATTGTAACAGTAACTACGACGCCTAAGCTCTATCCATGCACGTTTTTCTCAACAATTACGGGTGCTTCTCAGTGCAATGTGATCTCCTCAATGTGTTCTTTCTACATCTTAATGCCCAGTCCCCGAACTTGGGCTCTGATATCACTTTTTTGGGAATAGGACATACACACATACACATAAGCACACAACACAACGAAAATCAACACAATATTTTAACATGGTTTGGCCCCCTACCTATGTCCATGACCCAAGTAATTGGAAAATATATTATTCTGGCATAACCATTACAACGTGCTAGATCTTTTGCACGGATAAAGTTTAAAACTCTTCCCTCACTCACACACTTACAGTTTTTAGAAAAAACTATAAAAACTCCCCCAGGACTTTATGAATGGAAAATTAATTATAAACCCTTACTCACATGACTTTATCTATGGCTAAAGCCTAAATCCTTCTCATATCGACTTTTTTCTGGCAAATACAAGAAAAACACTCTCAACACTTGGCTCACCCCCTTCCACACTCCCGCATGGGGTGTAGCTCTCGTGGCATTGAATTACAAGCTAGAAAGGCACCAAAACCTAACTCCACTAGGATTGTGATTCCTATCTTTACTTTTAACAAATTTCTACTTGTCTTCAACATCTCTTTGGATTTGTACTTCAGCTAAAAACCCAATAGATACAAAAGTCAATATTTAATGCAAAACAACAAAGTAACATAATTCTTATCAAAATATTAAATAGGCTATGATCAAGGCACAATAATAAAATATGGTAAATTAATTATTTAGCCTCGTATCTTTACCATTTATCTCAATTTAGTTATTATCTTTTAAAATATATATTTTTAGTCTCGTATCTTTACCATTTGTCCCAACTTAGTCTTTATCTTTCAAAATGTACCCTTTTTAGTCCAATATCTTTGTCATTATATATGTACCACGTTAGTCTTTCACCATTTTTCCATCCAAAAATCTAACAAAATGAGCATGTGACTAAAATGATACATTTTGAAAGATAAGCACTAAGTTAGGATGAATGGTAAAAATACGAGACTAAAAGGGTACATTTTGAAAGATAAGTACTAAGTTGAGATAAATGGTAAAGATGCGGAATTAAAAAGGTACATTTTAAAAGATAATGATTAAGTTGAGACAAATAGTAAAAATATGAGACTAAACAGGTAATTTACCCAATAAAATATATGGTTGATCATATTGCTCAACCACAAAAAACGAATAGGGTCCTCAATATAAATGGTGAATTACACAAGACAATGACAATGTACAAGACCTAATTGATAGATTGAGTATAATAATAGCAAACACAGTCTAAATGTAATGTCAAAATGATTTTCTAGAAATTTCAAGATTTTGGTCCAAGTTTGTTTTAATAGTGTCAAAGTCATTGTATGTAACTTTAAAGACCATTTGAGAGTTCTTATGCTGAATAAAACGTGAAAATGTTTTTCCATGCGAATAGAAAACCTTCGTACCATGATATGATGTCGGGTTAAAATATGCTCTGAAAACAAAATCTGTCTTGCAGTTTAATTAAAATGCAATTCATAAATGCGATAAACATGAATACGATCGAGAAGTGTCGCTCGGGGAGTCACCTAGTTGATAGCAGAAGGGCACCAGGTTCAGAAGATGCAAAATGAAATTGACATAGATTGTGATTAGGCTTTAGTTGTAGTGAAGATGCAAAGCAGACTTTCGAAGGCCCAGAGTAATTAAAACTTAATATGCTCGACTGTTTTTGGTTTCCACATATTTTGCATGTAAGATCAACTGAGCATTTGCTTTTGAATTTGTTGCATGGATTTAGTGGGCACTGCATTTATGGTGGCTTTCCAAAAAAGAGAAGAAGTTATCTTAGAAGAGGCCTTACATCCAAATAGTCTTCAAGTAGTTTACATGATTAATGTGAAGTATTGGAAATCTGAGAAGGATAAATAAGTGTAAGGATAGAGAATAATATCCTGGCCATTACCAATCACTCATCTAGCCTCTTTGAGTAGCAAGTCTAACTTTGAGAAGAATTCTCAATAACCAAGAAGGCGAAGGCCGCAACTTAGCAGGCCAAATTTGAGAAATAAATGCTCTTGGGAATGGTTTTAGCAAGAGTCTAAACAATTTTTGCTATTTCTCCAAGCCTGGCTAGCTAGCTATGAGTATAAGATTTATGTGTTCAAAATTCTTGAAACCAAGACGACCTTTCAGTTCAGGCTCAATAGTAAACTTTCTTTTATCTAATGGATCCTGTGCTTTTGAATTGAGTTCCACTAGAATTTGGCAATGGAAGCATAAAACTTCTTATAAACAGCCGAGGGAGGAAGACTCTTTCTTGAAGCCAATCAAGAGCATGAGTCTTGCATGTACCCCATTCAGTGGTTAACCCAAGATAATGCCCAACTTGCAAACTTTCTTAACTCTGAGAATGCTTTCGATTTCGTATTCGACTCCAATTATTGTTGGCACTAAAGAGCATCCTAGACTTGTGCAAATTCATGTTCTTCCTTAAAGCAAAACTGTATAAATAAAGGATATCCTGGAGGGCATAAGCTTCTTCATTCTTAACTTAAATGAAGAAGATCGAGTCATGTGCAAAGAATATGCGAGTTAAAGAATAGCGATTGTTTTACTAGCTTGATACCCTTCACTATAAGACATGTAAAGATGTGCTCAAGTCAAATACGCCGCCCTTTCGTCGTTAAAAGGGACAAGCAACCGATTGGCAACGAAAGAGGCTCCATCATCTAAATGAGTGTCGCTAATGCATTTTCGTCGCCAAGAATTCTATCGCTAGTTTAGTTACTGTCGCTAGTTTGTCACTATTAGCGACGGAAATGTCTGTCCCCGTATTAAGAAAAATGAAAAACAAAACATAAAACATCTTTTCTCCAATTCGTTGCTGAATTATTTAATAAATTAAATTTTATATTAGATAAAACCATCATCAATTTGTCGCCTAAAGTCCATTGCCATTACGTCACTATCTTTTTTTTTATTTTTTTAATGTAATTACTCAATTATTTAATTGAAAAATTAAGTAAAAAGTATAATATCACCTTGTGTTTTATTGAAGTTATATTTAAAACCTTATATTTTTAAAAATTGTACAATAACCTTTGTTTATTCTTTGCATCTATCCCCTGCTGTTCAATTTTCCATCACAATTAACGATAAGTGTCATTAATGCAATTAAAAATTGTATAAAGCCTCAAAGCACATTTAAATAGACCAAATACCCTTATATATTTTTCTCATTTTTCTTTCCCATTTTATTTCATTTTTTTACTATTCTTCTTTCTCATCATTAGCACATCCCACTACTACCACATTTCTCAACCATAAATAATGCTAGAAGTTCACCATTAATCACATTTGAGAATCATTTTAACTTAAAGATTATTTGATATAAATTTCAAACAAGGTTACATGTGTTTGAAATCAAACCCCATTTTTTTTTTCTATAAAACTTTAAGATCTTAGAATTTTTATTGTTGTGTGTCAGTTGTTAGAACCAGAGAATATTTTATTGACTTCAAGGCGTGTATCGAATACCACTTTTCTAAAGAAATATTTAACCCCCAATCCGTTCAAAAGGTTTCCTGCAAAAAGCGTTTAAGATACAATGAAGTTCCTAGTTTGTGTCTTTTGCACTTGACAAAAACTAGCTTGAAAGTAATCTGTTGTGTTTATTTTCATATCCATTTATTTTCAAATCTGAATTTGATGTTAAAGTTAATTTTTTCTTGCAGTAAAAAACTACTTTATATAGGACTAAAAAGGGGAAGTTAATGAATAGTTGTGATTCTTAGATTTTCAAAAATGGTGTTGTTACAAATACAACTTTCAGATTTTAAAATTCTGAAATTTTAAAAATGAGATATAACTGGTCCTCATCAAATCTGAAAGCAACATGCATAAATAAAGGTATCTTGCAATTTGAACCCTTAATTAGTGAAAGTTCATTAGAACAAATTAGAATAGTATGGTAGGCTATGCTTTGAATCACACATTCTCTATGAAAGTAGTACAAACTATCACAAATGTCACTTTAAAACACTATATTACTTTATTACATAAATGACACATAAATAGCCTTGTGTCCATATCCATTCATGAATGTATCAGAACCAAGCCCTTTAATTCTTTGAAGTGGTACCACTTCACACTCAATTAGGTAGACTCTATCAAAAGTGTCCCCGCAATTTTAACATGTCTATTAAGAGTGTCAAACTCAACCTCTCTTTAAATCTTTCGGTACCAAGCACTAATTAAATTTGGGATGACATGATAGATTTAATGCTTGCAATTACACTGATGACGTACTTTAACTCATTGAACTCAAGACTTGACGTCATATCAAGCATTGAATTGAGGTTCCATCATTATGAAACTTCAATCAGTAGGCTTGAGACCCACCCCTCTTGATGTTTTATTCACCAAGTTTCTAGCTAATCCTTTTGTTAAAGGATCAGCCAAATTTTGACTTGATCTCACAAAACCTATAATAATGACACCATTTGTAATTAAGTCCCTCACATAACTGTGTCTAAGTCCAATGTGTCTAGACTTTCCATTGTACACATGGCTATAAGCCCTTAACAATGTAACTTCACTATCACAGTGTATGTATAATGGTGCAATGGGTTTTGGCCACAATGGTATTTCATATAATAAATCTCGTAACCATTCTGCTTCTTTGGATGCCGAAGCTAAAGGTACGAACTCAGCGACCATGGTAGAATCCGTTATACATATCTGTTTCTTGGAAACCGAAGAAATTGCATCACCTCCAAGCATAAATATCCACCCACTTGTTGATACATGATCTTTGCTATCAGTATTCTAACTTGCATCAATATATCCTTCTAGTATTGAAGGGTATCCCCTATAACTTATGCTGTAACTCATAGTTTTCTTTAGGTACTTCAATATTTTCCTTATACCATGCCAATGCATGTTACTTGGATTACTGGTGTACCTACTGAGTTTACCAACCACATAAGCTATGTCTGGCCTAGTGCATGTCATTGCATACATAAGACATCCTATCACTTTGGAATATTCTAATTGTGATACCGATTCTCTAACAATTTTTGTAAACTTCATGTTAGGGTCGAATGGAGTTGAGGTAGGTATACAATTAAAGTGATTAAACTTTAAAAGTATTTTTTCAATATAATGAGATTGGGAAAGTGTTATGCTTTCACCATCTCTTATTATTCGTATTCCGTGAATAACATCTGCCTCTCTTATATCTTTTAAGGCAAAACTTCTTGACAAGAATTGCTTTGTAGTTTCAAAGATTAATAAGTCATCCACATACAGACAAATTATGACACTTTGGTCACCATTGAACATGCTATATACATACTTATCTGATCCGTTGATCTTATATCCATTAGCCAAAATAATTTCATCGAATTTTTGATGCCATTGCTTAGGTGTTTGTTTTAGTCTGTACAAAGACTTTACAAGTTTACACATATTCTTTTCTTGATCGGGGACAATAAATCCTTTTGGTTGTTCCATATACACTTTTTCATCTAATTCACCATTCAAGAATGCTATTTTTCCATCCAGTTTGTGTATAGATGCTAATGCAATCAACACTCTAATGGTAGCAATTCTTGCAACTGGAGAATACATATCGAAATTATCAATACCTTGCTTTTTTGTAAAGCCTTTTGCTACCAATCTTGCCTTGAATTTATCTATGGTACCATCCACCTTCATTTTGTTTTTGAAGATCCACTTACATCCAATTGTTTTGGAACCAGGTGGAATGTCAACCAATTTTCAAGTTTTGTTTCCCATGATGGAGTCCATTTCATCATTGATTGCTTCTTTCTAAAAGGCAACGCATGAGACTTTATTGCTTCATCAAACGTTCTCGAGTCCGCTTCAATATTAAAGCAATACGAAATTTGCCTACTAAGGACTTCTCTAGTTCCTTCCATTAAGAACATAAAAAAGTCTGGTCCATAGCTCTTTGATTTTCTTGGTCTTTTGCTTCTACGAAGTTCAATGACCTATTTCTCATTCTCACTTTCCATAACTGCCTTTTTTTGTCATTATTACTATTTGTTTGGTCATCCTTTTCTGGAACATTATCTTTCATCTTTGAAATGGATTTGAACCTATGTTCGTCAAAGATAACATCTCCAGATTCAATCATAGTATACACTGAAATTGATCTATTAGTTTTGATTACCATGAACCTATATGCTTTGCTATTTTGTGCATATCCTAAGAAAATGCACTTAAGTCCTCTTTCACCTAACGTTTTATGTTTAGGCTCAGGAACTTTCACTATAGCTAGGTATCCCCAAATTCTAAGATAGCTTAGATTTGGTTTCCTTTTGTTCCAAAATTCATATGGAGTTGTGTTGCTCATTTTGTTAGGAACCCGATTGAGTATATGGAAAGCAATAAGCAATGCCTCACCCTAAAACTCTTAACTCAAAACAGAATTGGAAAGTAAAACATTGACCATCTTAGTTAATACCTAACTTTACGTTCAACCACACCATTTTATTGTGGTGTATATGGTGCAATTGTTTCATGTACAATACTAGTGGATTTAAAATACAATGGATCATAGTATTTTCTACCTCTATCTGTCCTTAGTTGTTTTATGATTGTTTCACAATGAAGAAAAAAAAAATATATTTTTTCAAGTTATTCTGGTTTTTGTTTTTGTTTCTTGGTCAAACATGTGAATTTTATTGAAGCAAGGGCTTTTTGGTCCATTTATGCTTTATTTAAAGCTAAAAAAAATGTCAACTTGTATCAGCAGCGCGTGACATACATGTTTAACAAAAAATGTAACACTAGGGGAGTTATGTGATCACTTTTAAAAACACAGAGGGAGGGAGGGTTACGTGATAGTTTTCAAATCATAGGGGGTGCCGTGATAATTATGTATCACACAAGGGGGTAATGTGATATTTACCCATTTATTTATTTATTATCTTCACATGCCCTTTTATGCATATGAAAAATTGTGAAGCAGAAGGTTCAAAAGGCCAAATCAAATATTTTCTGACTTGTTTCATCATGCTCTATCTTTCTACCATTCATTTTTTGCATTTCAAAACGAAAAATTGTGAGGGGATTTTCTATCAAATCTTTCAAAAGTTCATTTTTATGTTATATAATGCTAGAATTACATTTGCATCTTGTTAATTAGATGTTAGAGAACACTTTTACCAATTAGTTTCGTGTTTGTAATATATTTTCTTGTAATTGAATTTTATGCTTTGTTTATGAGTTTTAATTGTTAGAATTGATGTAAATAAGTGTTCTTAGCAAGTATTCATGGCCTATATATGTTTAATTATCATTCTAGCATGCTTATAACACGAAATAACAACTTGGTGCAAAGTGTAACATGATTTTAGGGGCTGAAATTCCAGCGTGAGCAGTGGACTGTTACACGCTGGAATTTCAGTGTTTGGGGGGATTTTTGGCTTTTCTCAGGGTCCATAAATGTTGTACTAGGTTATCTCTAGGTTAGGTGATTGATTGAGGTTCGCTGGATTGCATTATTGTTTAGTTTGTTGCTAGAAATGTTGTTATTAGTTGTAATGATTGTTGTTTGTGTTACTTGGTTGTTAAATGTGTTGTTTAAGTTACAATGTTGTTAAATGTACTTAGAGTCGGTAAATGCATAAAGTATTGGTTAACGGATAGGAAACCTATTTTGTTACCTAGCCTTTATGTTGTTAATTGAGTTAGATTATTGTTTAAATGCCAATTGTGTTTATATATGTTGCATATGCATGAGAGACAACCTACTTTGTTGTCTTCTCTAAATGTTATGAATGTTAATGTTTATGAATATGGTTGAAACTTTAAAATGAGATACGGTAGGTTCGTGTTACATTGGGCGGCATAGGGCTTGCTAGGAGATAATACGGCTACCGGTATTCTAATCTTTACCCGAATGAACAGAGTGTTTCATAGGGTTTGGCGTACTTCTGAAGTACGACCGTGGGTGTATAGGGGAAGAGTTCATTAAGGGTGTTTAGGGGACGACATCAACAACAAACAAACGTATTCTTTTAATGTGGCTATTTACTTTCATTGCTCGAGTTAATTGTATTTATCTTGTTTTATTTAAACATGTTATAATTGTTGCATCTTTGTTGCATGGAATGTTTTCAAAAGTGTTTTCAAAAGATAAAATGAGTTTCAAAACCTTCCATTCTCCCCTCTTGCTAAGTTTGTGTAAACTCACCCCATTTCATAACACATTTAAGGTGGAGCCGAGTTAAAGCCTAAAGGAGATTGGAAGTGAATTCTTTGTTATTTTGCTTTGGATGATGTTTTATCATTTGTGGATTATGTAGATTATGATGTATTGGAAGGATTATTGTGGAAATGTATTCTTGGCTATTGAAGAGTTGTTGCGAGGACTTATTGTTATATATTTTTAAATGTATTTGGGAAGCTGTTTTATGGCTTGAGCCTTTGATCTTGTGGTATGTTGTCTATCTTGGGATGTTTGGAAGACTTTATTGTCATGTCATATGGATTGGTATTGTTATATGTGGTTGAGTTCTTCTACGTGCAAGTACATGGTTAGTCCACGATACAAAGGAGACTCTGTCCTTTTGTCAGGTTCATACTTGTATTTGAGATGTTTCAATGGTTGGTTGTATTGTTTTATGGATATTAGTGCGAGGGCTAATAGAATGTGCCTTAGCGAATTTAGGAGGAGTGATCTTCTTAAACTCGTGACATTATGATCCTAGGTTGTTTGTGGTTTATGTAAGTTTGAATTTTTTTTCTTTTTTGTGGTATCAGAGACTGTATTAGTGATTGAAAATTGAGGTTATGACAGAAATATTCCTTTAGATTGTTAAAACTAGGAAATATTTTACTGACTTCAAGGTGTATATCGAATGCCACTTTCCTAAAGGAATATTTTGCCCTCAATCAGTGCAAAAGGTTTCATGCGAAAAGCCTTTAGGGTAAAATGAAGTTCATAGTTTGTGTCTTTTGCACTTGACAAATACTAGCCTGAAAATAATATGTTGTGTTTATTTTCAGATCTGAATTTGATGTTAAAGTTAGTTTTCTCCTGCAATAAAAAACTACTTTATATAGGACCAAAAAAGGAAAAGTTAATTTTGAATAGTTGTGACTCTTAAATTTAAAAGATTTTAAGAAGTGGTGTTGTTTCAAATACAACTTTTTAGATTTTAAAATTCAAAAATTTTAAAAATATTTCAACAATGTTAGTTACGTGAAGTTTTGTGCTGGTGGATTCTCCAAAGGAAATGCCTGGTGAAAGTCATTGGTTGAGGTGGTTGGAAGTGGTAGTCGTATTGTGTTGTAAGTTTTTTCGCACAATGTTTAGTTATATAGAATTTCCTGGCCATAAATAAACAATAAATGTAGCTAGCATAGCAGCTATAGATTGTTTTCTTGGTATATGGAAAATTAAAGTGCAAAACTACAAAATTTAACCCGTAAGTGCATGGATCTATGTAGGGTAGTATCTGCTTGGGCACGGGGTCAAATCTCCATAGAGAGGCTCCAAAGTGCTATTTAATGTGTGTTCGTGTGAAAGTAATCTAACATCGTGAAAAAGAAAGAAAACAAAATGATTTGATTGATGAATTAAAGGGTGTTTTTTATGGGTAAGCCAGCGGATAAATTATATTGAATAAAATGAATGATACAAAGTTGGGTCAAAAGACCAAAATACAAAAAGAAAAAAACTCTATAAGAGAAAATAGTGCAATGTTTGGCCGATCGACCACAACAGCTGATCGATCAGACTGAGCATGAAAAATAGAAGAAAGTTATGTCCGATCGATCGGGTAGAATATACAACAAAGCAATGTATCTGCTTGATTGATTAGCCAATGAGGCCGATCAATCTGGTAGGAAATAGAAAAAAACAACAATAAAAAAAGACACACCATGAGCAGGAAATAAACAACAAGAAATGTCCAACGACTCATGGGTACGAAACAAAGAAGAAAAATCAAATCAAGACAAATCTAATTAAACTCTATCAATGTTAGTATTGCATAACTAATTCTTAACATGGGCTCTCGCAACGAAGTTCTCACGGATTTGCTCAACAATCTGCTCCTTAGTGCTAACTTCATTATGAAAAATGTGTTTATTCCTCTCAGTCCATATATGATAGACACTTGCACAAAATAAAAGTTTAAACATGTAGCTTTTCAGGTCGCTATTTCTTGCCAGTGAATTAGCAAAACTAATAATTGAATCAAAAAAAGAGATGGAACAATCAATGAATAATAAGTTTAAACTTCCTTTCCGAACATGTTTTGTGAAACTGCAATAAAAAAAGAGGCGATCTTTAGTCTCACAGCTAAGGTAGCAGAAGGTACAGTTTGCTCAGTCTATAGTTCCTTAAGAGAGAAGGCAGTATCTAGTCGTTCGGCAGTCATGGCTAGCAAGCCAAGTGATGAAACTATGCTTGGGGATATTATGAGAGAACCAGACCAAATGGTGCCAGTCAATAGGAGTACCTTTGTCACTAATGAAGTCCCAAGTTTTGCTGAAAGAGAAAATACCATTCATTGAGAATTTCCAACTAAAACAGTCCTTCTAGTCTTCACGGGTGAAAAGGCCATAGTTGCTTGGGTTAAGCGTTACAAGTAAAGGAGGGTAGATCAACCACACCTAATGGTCATCACCAACAATGTCTGCAACTTTGTTGTCGAAGTAAGGGTAAAGGACCCTAATATTGTAAATGGGGAGAAGAATGCCAGAGGAGTACCAATTATCATGCTAGAAAAATGTTTCCCTACCATCACCAATCTTGTGAGCAATTAAGTCACGAGAAAAAGACCTAAGCTTGAGAATTTGTTTCCAAGACCAACAAGCATCACTAGGGATTTTCATTATCTATATGCACTAGTTTTTAATAAAAATTGTCCAGATCCATAAACTCCAAGTAGTATGCCTCATTGAGTAAAGTCTCCAAAACAGCTTCAGGAAGGCAAATTTGTTAATGTCAATAAGCTTTCTAATACCCAAACCCCTTTCCTCAATAGGCTTACAAACACAATCCTATGTATTTTTCAGTTCAGAGTCACACCAAAGGAAAGACATGAATTTCCTCACAATGATGTTCAAAACCCCTTTAAGGATAAACATAGAACTAGCTTAGAAAAGGTGAAAATGATTGAGCATAGACTTTAAGAGCTGAAGTCTACCTGGAAAGGTGAGCCAATTGTGGGTCCAATGATTGATTCTTTTAAAGATACTATCAATAAGACTTTGACAATCAAGCTTCCAAAGTCTGCCTGAAATTAAAGGAACCCCAATATAATGGACAGGACGGAAGCCTTCTTTAAAACCAAGAGTCTCCTTAATATTATCTCTAAGATGTTGATTTCCATTTCCAAAGAACATTTCACTTTTATCTGCATTATATTTCAAACCTAAGACCCTCTCAAAAAGATTGAGGGCAGAGACAATACCTCTAATAGAATTCATATCAGCTTTACAAAAACTTATAAGATCATCCGCAAAAGAAATATGAGTAAGCATAAGCTTGTCACATTTTGGATAAAAAGCAAAAGACCTATTAGAATCCAACCTGTTCAAAAGGCAAGTAAGAACTTCTATAAAAATGACAATGAGATAAGGGAAAAGAGGATCACTTTGTCTAATACCATTTGAGCCCTCAAAATACCCTTCCAAATTACCATTAATAGACACATAAAAACGGGGGATTGTAATGTAATTAACAATCCAGTTAATGAGATTAGGAGGAAACTCAAAAGCATAAAGAGAAACAATAATAAAATCCCATCTTAAGTATCAAATGCCTTCATGAGATCAACTTTAAGAGTGCAACAAAGGGTAGAATTGGTCATGTGATAACCTCTAGCAATATCCTGAGTAATAAGGATATTCTCAGTAATGAGCCTATTCTCCACAAAAGTCGATTGATTGCTAGAGATGATGCGAGGAAGGCATCCCTTAATGTGATTGGCAATGATCTTTTTAATGCATTTGTAAATGGTATTCCAACAAGAGATATGCCTGCAATATTTAACCATATAAGGATTAAAGACTTTAGGAACAAGAGCAATAAAAGTAGAATTAACCTCACGAAGTAAATAAGAAGAAGAAGAAAAGAAAGACTGGATAGCTACAACAACATCATCCCCAACAATACTCTATGCCTCTTTGTAGAAGTGTGAAGTAAAACCATCAGGGCCGGGGCTGTTGTTACCATTGAGAGAAAATATTACATATTTGATTTCATCATAAGAGATATGCATTGAAAGTTGTTGAGCAAGATCATGGGGGATGGACTTTCCAACAATGACCTGAATATCCTCAATTCTGAAAAATTCCCTAAAAAGATTTGTTGAACCAAGAAGATTAGTGAAAAAATAAAAATTTCATTGCATACCTCATCTTCATTAGTAAGAGTTCGACCTTGTGAGTGAATGATCCTGGTAATAGTGTTCTTGATAATTCTTCCTTTAATTTCTTTGTGAAAGAAAGCTGTGTTAGAGTCTCCCTCTTTAAGCCATTGAATGCAGGACTTTTGCCTGAGGATGGCTTCATGGGTCATCGTTAAATTTTTTAATTCTTTAACAAGGGATTTCTCTTTTCCAATAATATCCTTACTTATAAATCCCGAAAGCATGAACTATTGCACAAAAACAATTTCATCTCGAAGAGAGATGTTTCTACATGGGATGTTAATAAAGTGCATTGAATCGAAACTTTTGAGTGTAAGTTTGAGTATTTATTTCTTTTGACTAAGAACATACATGGGAGGGCCGCAGATGGAAAAGTCCCAATTATTCCTAACTAAACCAAGAAAACTATCGTGACTACTCCATGCATTAAAATTTTTTGAAAGGCTTGGGTCTAGATGCAACGGGAAAAGAGGTAGAGAGAACAAGATGAACATGTTCCGAAAGACCTGGGCTATCAACAAAGAGAGAAGATGAAGAGAAAGTAAGAAACCAAGAAGGGTCAACAAGTGCCCGATCAAGTTTACTAGCTTTAAAGTTGGATTCACTCTTATTAGTGTAAGTAAACAAGGGGCCAGTGCTCATGTGTTCATGAAGATACGCATTCAAGAAACAATTATTAAAGTCATGATAGCTAGAGGAATGGGAACAACTGGGGAATCTATCATCGACTTCAAGAATCTCATTAAAGTTACCCATGACACACAAATGAGAAGAATCAAGAAAACAACTCCGATCGATAATCGAAGACCAAAGACTCAAACGCTCCCTAAGGGTATACTTACCATAAAGAAATGCAATATGGTAATCCATTTCACTATTGAGATTATGCACATGACAAAGAATAGCTTGATCCATAGAATCGATTTTGGTGATGGAAAACTTCTCAAAGTCCCAAAAACTCCAAATACGATCATTAACACAACCATAATAGTTATTTGCAAAATAAAAATCCTTGAATCTCTAGAAACAATAAGGTTAGCATTACGCTCTTTGACTTTAGTTTTGAGAATACAAAAATTGCCAATAGAGTTCTTTTTTAACAAAAGATAAAGCTTACTTTTATTTATAAGGCTTGTTAAAGCCTTTTATATTCAATTCGTGGGAAGAATCAGGGGGAATTTTTGGAGGTTAAAGTAACCAATTTGGATTCGGGGGAATCATGTAAAGATTTAGGGGGATCGTGTTTGGATGTTTGGGGAGAGTTGGAGGGGGAGGAGAGGGGGAAAAAGTGATGGGAACCTCCATTTAGAAATAATTCAACATAATGAGATAGGGTACCTTGGGTTGAGAAGGCTATTTGTCATTCTTCCACATCTTCCACCACCTTGGCTGAGTTGGTAATAATGGGTTGAGTGGGTTCGGGTTGATCATGGGATGCTGATGCGTTTGTGTTTGAAGGCTTTTTTGGATTCATTTTTTAGAATATATTTGTGCTTGATTGATTGCATTTTTAGTCATTTTTAGCATTTATTGATAAATTTATTTTATTATTTGTAATGCTAAAATGGTTAATTCATACGAATTCTTTGTGATTTAGGAGATGTTCATAGGAAAAATATGGTATTTGTGATGAAGAGTGAGTCCCAAAGTGAAGAAAAAAGGAGATACAACTTGGGATAAAGAAGCAATAATATCTTAAACTATGGGTTGATCGGCCTCCATGGGAGCACCTTGAATCACCAAGACATCATTGTTCTCTAATGTCTCTACTTCTTTAGGACAAGTACTTAGTTCATCAATTCTAGAATCATCATCATTATCACACACATTGAGAGTTTCAAATTATTTTTTTGACACAACTTCTTGGATTTCAACTTGAGAACTTCTTTTCTTAGCAATGTACTTCCAATCATTATTTTACTCAACATTCTTGTTGAAAGCAACTTTTGGAGGCGGTTAAGCTTTGCTTTCTTCTTTTGATGGAGGAGAAAGAGAGAAATTAGCATTAGTGTGGCCAACAACATTACAAAGAGAGCATCTTGGTGGTTTCCATTGGTATTCAATTTGAACTTCGCCTTGGTACCATCGGGAAGTTTGACATGAGTAGAGTTAGGAAGTTCCTTCTAAGTATTCATTTCCACATAAATTCTAGCATAGACCAAGTGAGCTCTAGATTCAGTGAGAGAATCTATTTGCAAGGGGGTGCCAAGATTACTTTCAGTATAACTAAATCCTTCTTTTGCCAAATAGCAAAGAGGCACATTCCAAAGTTTCATCCATATAGGAACATTATCATATTTATTTTCACAATTTGAGTATTTGGTTCCAATTTTAGAAGGAAGAGATGATGGTGGTTAACATGCTATAATTGCTCAAGAACATTATCACATTTGTCTTCACAATCAAGTTGAAACAAGAAAAGTCTATTTCCAAGAGGTTTAATGACCACGTTGCCAAACTTCTTCCATTGAACTTTAATCACTTTTCTAATCAAGAATATAGAATGAGGCTTACCAGCAAATTGCCCGACAAGAAAACTTTTACAAAGTGCTTCGGTTTCTTCATACATTCTTGGAGAAGGACAAGAAACCACATGACCACCAATAATCTTGGGAGGATTACTAGCTTTCACCAACTATAACGATTGAGTCAAATTTCCCATAAACAAATTTTCCAATTTGAAATGGTATGAGCATTATGATGATGGTGGAAGAATGGATTTTTGGGAGGGAACTTGGGTGTTGGTCCAAGGATTGAAGGTCCTTGTTTATTGCCTTGACCCAAAGTAGAAGCATTATGCATTTGTAAGAGGGAAGAAGGGTGACCAACATTAGGGAAAAGGGTGTTAGTGGCATTTTGATGCACTAAATTAGAGGGATTTGAAGTAAATGGATTAGAGGCAAATGGGGAAGAGGAGGAAGCCTTAGAATTTACCAAAGTTGGCGAAGTTGGGTTAGATTTATGAGCATTAATACTACTTTGAACATCAACATTGAGGGGAGAATTCATAGGGGGCAAGATTGGGCTCATTAATAGGGGAATTAAATGAGGGATCAAATGAGAGAACAACATCTGGATCATTATGCAAACAGGGCAACATAACAATTTGATTGGAATTGTCCATAGAGGCATGAATGGAAGAAGATGGGATGAATTAAAAGGAGGAGAAAAGGGATTCTTACCTAAGAGCCCTACATTAGTTGTGAAATGATGGTTATTCCAAAAAATATAAAGATAGTGCCTCCCTTGACTTCTTGATGGTGACTTTAGAGGGGAAAGAGGAGGAAAATTCTCCATTGTTGTTGGTAGTGGATCATTCTTGGCCAAATCTTCTTCTTGGGTAGTAGAGACATCCAATTGGTTGTTAATGGTTGATGACGCTTCAAGAGAATGTGATGAAACTTCATCAACCAACTTATCCATAACCCTAGGTTGAGGAATTTGAGCATTTTCCTTAGAAGCAAGACGAGAACTAGTCCTTGGGGGATTGATGTTCATAGAGAGAGAAAGAGAAGTAGTAAGGAGGTTCTTCTTCTTCCTTTGATTTCCCATGGAGGTGGGAAAAATGAGCAATGGTTGAGGTTTTAAAAAAAGGGAAAATCTAAAAAATGTGAGAGGAAAGGTTGAAAAAAAGGTGGAAAATGTGAAAAAAGGGTGGAGGATAGTGGAAAAGTGGCAAAGTGAGGTTAAAAAGGCAAAGGAGATGTGGCAGACTAGTGGCTAACTGCGGCCTGGTTGTTGCGAAATAGGGGCATTGGTAGAAATGAGACTTATGGGTGGTGTGACAAGGTGAAAATAAGGCTAAGGGAGGTGCTACTAGGCATTGGAAGGCAAAAAGGTTCGGTGGGGGAAAGTTGATGGTGGTGGATTGGTGGCTGAGGTGGTAGAAGATACTGGAAGAAGATAGGTTTGGGTAGTAAGAAGGGAAATAAAATCTCTAGAGAAAGAAAGTGTCATCCAAAGGGCTTAAAAAGAATTAAAGGGTCTTTAAGTTAAACCTAATCAAAATCTAAAGCTAATTAATCTAATCTATAAATGGGCTCAGATCAAAAGATGGATCAAAGTTAGAATGGGTTAGGCCAACTAGCTCATGCAATGCCTATGAGATGTTTCCAAAATCTAGATTCTGGCATTCAACCAAACTTGACCAAACTACAAGTTCGATTTGATGAGGTCACCTAATTAGTTCAATTAATCTTGCCTAGACATAGGTGTAATTATGTTCTATAGACACTCTCAAAGTTGGGTACGGGTTTGTCCAAATGATCCTAGGGTCAACTAATCAAACTAGTGTGTGAAACATAGTACAACCTACAATTCATTTTCAACATTAAATTTTATTCATCTGAAGTATACATGCATCAATAATAAACTTGCTACAAGGAATTTTTAAGATATAATATTGAAACATGTTAATATTAAGTTTGGACCCAATTGAAATTAATGACCAAATTGAGTAGATATTATAAATTGAGGCTAGCTACAAGCATATTTAAAGCCACAATTTGAGAATCATAAACAAATATGAGACAACTTCAATTGGATCTAAAACATCGATATGAAAATTCTCAACAAAATGCCTAAATCCAAATGTAAAAAATAATTCATAAACAAAGACAATAACAAGCTTTTCCTAACCACAAGAGTATCTAGTTCATACTAAAATAAAATCTAAGCAAATGGAAAAAAAGGAGAAAATGGCTTCCTGTTTGATTGCTTACAAAATTCGTCCAAAAAGCTTTGAATTCTCGCTCCAAATTTGATCTTGAGCTTTGATCCAAAACCAAAACGAAATGGGTAGGTATGGATGTGAGTGAATGTGAAGTAGGTGTAGTGTGTAAAAGTTTGTAGTAGTGTGTGTATGTTGGTGTGTGAGTGAAAATAGAAGTTGGTGTTATGTGTGTAATTGTGTGTTAAAATGTGTGTGTGTGTAAGTTAATGCATAAGAGTCAAAATTAATGTGTGATATGGATAAGAATTAAAAAGAGATGTGTAGTTGAATTATGTGTGTGACATATGTAAGAAATGTGAGATGTCGTGAAAGTGCTTGTGAATTGGATAAGATTGAGGTGGTGGTGTATGAAGTGTTGAGTTATAGTGTGAAATTGATGTTTAACTTTTTTTTTTTTTTTTGGTCGAAAAGGCCAATATATATATTGACACTAAAACTGGAAACTGAGTACACTAGCCAAACTTTACTGGGTCAGTGTCATATTGTACAAGAGAAGAAAGTTCTAAGGGAAGAGTACTAAAACAAGTAAGAGACAAGTGACATATCCTAATATGCCACTTTCTTCGCTGATATGCTAATCCAATGAAATAAGAAGCTAGACTAGGAGTGTGGTGAAGTCAAATAGAAATGGTGAAAAATTGAGTGATGCAGTTGGTGAGTTGTATGCATATGCGAAGTGGTTCGTGGAGTATAGTGAAGTCGAATAGAAATGGGGAGGTCATGTGACGTGGTAGTATGAAAAATGGTGGGTCCATGTCGCTTAAGTGAATGTTGTACAAATGTGTTGCGCTTATTGACATTTTGGCTTTCAAATTTCTTTATTGTTTTTTTCTTTTATTTTTTTTATTATATACAAATATACTTTCTCTTCTCTTTTTTTTTCATTTTTCTAAAAATTCTTTCACTTTTTATTGTGTTCAAGCCACATTCTCGACTACGAATTTCACTTTTTTCTTTACGAACATCTCTTATGTCACAAAAAAATGTGTTAATTAATTATTTTAACATTAAAAGTAATAAAGTCAATTTATCGAAAAATGTTAAAACTAATTAACAAACGCAATCAAACAAACATTTAACACCCTAAAAATGAGTACAATTAAGTCTGAAATCACAAACACATCAACATCCCCAAACCTACTATTTCCTTGTTCATAAGCAAGACTAGAAAAAAAAACAAATTTCTAAGTTCTCAAGGTATTATTCTAATGAATCAATTAACTCTCATTAAATGACAATGACTATAGAAAACTTGATCTCATAGTGTAGTAGTAAAACAAACTCATTCAAATTTCTCTCTTTGAACCATAGTCTGTTTACCTCAAAATCACACCAAGAACTATTAAGTCACCACATTACCGGGTAGTAAGACAACTCAACATAATTATGTCACAATACGTACATCCCATTGCGCTTGTAATCCTCCAAACATGACTTTGACCCCTTTCACTCAACCTAAAAGATAAAAAATAAACGTATTTCATCTCTTTTTATTCAGTTCTTGGTCTCAAACAGTCCCATTCAACACCCCATGTAACGATCTTTGGAGGTCATCAATTCTAACCAATAATTTAGGTTGATAGGCTTTGAAATGCCCCATGCGTACCCTACTTACTCGAGGTGGTAAAAACCTAAACATCACACACCTTAAGCACATATCCCTCAAGATAAATAATAAATACAAGGATAGTGTTGCTAAGAGATAGAAACAACGAACACAACTTTTTTTTTTCCTTTTTTAAGCTACTATAAGGCTAAAACATATAAACAGGACTATTCAAGCGAGGGCAATCATATCACAATCACATCGTATTTTATCATCTTCCTATCAAGTCATGGGACAATAGCCTAGGCATAAGCTCGAAGCCCTCACTCATTGACTTCATCAAAATCAACCCTAACAGTTCAATTCATGACTAACTCACAAAATGAAAACCTCCTAAAAATCAACCCTAAGAGTTTAATTCATACTACCTCATAAAATCAAAACCTCTTATTCTTCTCTTTCATCTCAAGAGAGCTAAACAATACATCATCAAGTCCTCAATCACAAGGAAATCCACCATAAATCTACAACTTAAACCACAAATCCACAATATAAACACAAAAATAAAATAAAAACACAATGTTTAAACAAATCTATTCCCCAAAATAGTAATGAGCATAGTAAGCACCCACATCTCCAAACCTAAGTGTCACTTACGACTGTTGAAACTTAATTAGCATAGTTCCAGTTAAATAATTAATTGGATTAATTAATTCCATGGCTAATTAATTTATAAGCTAGAGAGGTCACACACAAAAGAGATCTAGAGAATTATTATTTAGAGAAATTAATTAAATATTGGACTATCCAATATTTAATTAGGATTGTAGAAAAGGATTTTTAATTAGAATATTAATCTAATAAAATTTCCAATTCAAGTCCACGTTTTAGACTGGCCTATAGGGCAAGCCCTAAAACAAGTTCTTTATATAAGGGAAGTCGTGCATGAAAGGAAAGCTAGCACATAATTCAGTCCTGCATAGTTCATATTTCTTTAGAAATCTAAGTGAGGGTTTATAACATTTCTCTGGTGTCTCATGTGGATTCAATCGGAGGCTTCACACTTGAAGAGCTTGGATTGCTTCAGAATCTTCATAAAAAATTCATCAGCTTTATGTAATTCTAAAAACACTCTTCGTAAATTATTTGATGATTTATGTGTAGTATTAAATTGCATATATAGCCATGAATGGATATAGTGATATTAATTCCGCTACGTATGCATAAAAAAATTTAGATATCATGTGTAGAATATAAAATTGGTATCAGAGCCACCGTTTATGCCTAGTATATAATTTTATCGTTTATAGCACAATTGATAATGTACATATTTTAAATTGCATGCTCATATTTTAATTAGATTAAAGTTAAAGCCTATGTTCTTCCCGTTCCAAATATTAAATTTTTTTTTTTCATAAAAAAGAGTTTTTATGTATATGAAAACTTATTTTTAAAATAAAAAAATTGGGGTAAAACCCAAAGTCGCCGGTGCCTTGCCATCTGACAGCTGCATCTGCTACTGTAGTGGTAACGGTTGTGGTCATTGCTGCACCTACAATGGCTCAGGCTAGTAGTGCTACGTAGCGCTATTGTGCAATGGGGGGTACAACTCGCAAGGAAGAAAGAAAAAGCAAAATGTAAAAGAAAAAATGTTTTTTATTATTTTTATTTTCGAATGGGTAGGGTTTCAGTACCCTACCCAACCCATTTTGAGATATGGATCTAGATCTGGGATTGGATCCGGATCCATGTCTTTGGGCTTATGGATTTTTAAAAATATTTTCCTAAAGGGGATTATCGGCAGGTATTTGGGCTTATGGATTTTTAAGTAAAGTTAGTTCAGGCTTGTTTTGTTTAAATTAGATTAATGGATTTTGGGCTTAGGCTTTATAGGTTGGACTTATTTTGTTTAGTCTGGGCCATGAATCTTTTGATCATAGTTTAATGAGCCCAAAATAATAATTTATGGACACCATATGTTAATAAAATGTTTATTGGCCAAGTAAGACAAATAAAATTAGATTTGGTTTGTCTTAGTTAAATATGAGATAGTTATGAGTTCAATTAATAAGTAGTTTTTCATTTGTATTTACATTAACTTTGGACAACGATTTACTTTTACCTAGTATTTTTCGAAACATTGTTTCAGTTTCTGTCTTAGGTAAATTTGGATTTAATTTTAATTTTTCTGGTAATGAATATTTCGTTTGTTTTTAGAATAATTGTGTCGGCACTAGTAGATTAGTAAATGGGATTTATATATTGGATACAAAGCAAGATGGAAAAGTGAATGAGCGATGTATAACTATCAATTCCTTTTAAAAGGCTAGAGGTACCCTTAATTCTAGATTTTGTGACACTTAAGATTAGGTCACATAGGGGAAGATAGAATCATTAAATTGGTGAAAGAGGGTCTGATAAGCCCATGTGGCCCAGAACCATTCCCAACATGTGAATCATGCATCATCAGCAAGACAACTAAATCACCTTTTATGGGACAAGGTCAAAGAGCCACAAACTTTCTAGAACTAATATATATTGATGTGTATGGGCCATTTGGTGAAACAGCCCAAGGTGGACTTAGCTACTTCATAACCTTTATTGATGATTTGTCATGATACGGGGATGTGTATCTTCTAAAACATAAATTTTAATCATTTGAAAATTTCAATGAATTTAGAGCAGAAGTAGAAAATCAAACCGAAAAAAGAATAAAAGGCTCTATGATCAAATCGTGGAGGCGAGTACCTTAGTACCGAATTTCAAGAGTATCTTGAAAATTTCAAATAATTTAGCGCAGACGTAGAAAATTAAACTAGAAAAAAGAATAAAAGGCTACACGATCAAATCATGGAGACGAGTACCTTAGTACCGAATTTCAAGAGTATCTCTAGGAAAATGACATAGTTATATCATTAACTTCTCTTGGAACTCCTGAGCTCAATGGAGTATTAGAAAGGAGAAATCGAGTCTTATTGGACATAGCTAGATCAACGATGAGCTATACTGATCTACCGATCAGTCTATAGGGCCATGCATTCCTTACTTCTACATATATCTTGAATAGGGTCACTTCCAAATCAGTCTGAAAAACTCCACATAAGATTTGGAGAAACAAAAAACCTAGTCTTAAACACATTAAAGTTTAGGGGTGTCCTACATACATTAAAAGGCTCAAGCCTAATAAACTAGAAGCCAGATCAAAGAAGGTCAGGTTTATTGGTTATCCCAAGGATTCCTTGGGATACAACTTTTATTCTCCTACTGACCAGATTGTCTTTGTCAGTAAACATGTCACCTTCTTAGAGGAATAGTTCATCTAAGAAGGAGGCATAGGAAAAAAATTGAACTCAGTGAAGAAGTCACTGAACAACCAATGGACCAAGGCCCGATCCAAGATTTAATCCACTCAAACCTAGTTCAAGAAGAAATAATTGTTTCACAACCTCTCTGCAAATCAGTGAGGACTCTTTATCCTCCTGCGAGGTACAATTATCTACATAATGACTATGAAGAAGATATATCTGACACAGATTCAAAAAAGTGGCTTGAGGTTATGAAATATGAAATGGATTCTATGCACACCAACTAGGTTTGGAATGTTGTAGACCTACCGGAAGGCATTCTACCTAGAGGATGCAAATAGGTATACAAGAGAAAAAAAAGATACAGATGGAAACGTGGAGACTTTTAAAGCAAGAGAAGTGGCAAAAGGTTACCGTCAAAGGCAAGAAATTGCCTATGATGAAACCTTCTCGCCAGTAGCAATGTTAAAATCCATCAGAATTCTATTAGCCATAGCAGCACACTACGATTATAAAATATGGCAAATGCATGTCAAAACAACATTCCTTAACGGCTTCATTGATGAGGACATTTACATGGAGTAGCCAAAGGGTTTTGAATCCAATGACCATGAAGTATGCAAGCTAAAGAAGTCTGTATATGGACTCAAGCAAGCTTCTAGAAGTTAGAACTTTGGTTTGATGAGGTGATAAAATCATTCGCCTTAATAAAGAATGAAGACGAACCTTGTGTATACAAGAAAGTCAACAAAAAGGCAGTTACATTTTGTACTATATGTGGATAACATATTTTCATTAAGAAATGATGTTGGCATGATGTCATTTGTCAAACTCTGGTTATCAAGAATGTTCGCCATGAAGATTTTGGAAAAACACCTATATCCTAGGAATTCGAATCTATAGAGATAGGTCGAAGGGACTAATAGGTCTTTCCCAAAGTTTGTCTACACAAATAAAATATTAAAGAGGTTTAATATGCAAGATTCTAAAAAGGGACTACTTCCATTTAGACATGGTATTCATATCTCTAGGGTTACGAATCCTAAAACTACTAAAGAGAGAGAGGATGAATAAGATTCCATATGCTTCAACCATTGGGAGTCTTATGTATGCCATGTTGTGTAGAAGACTTGATATTTTACATGCTATAAGTGTTACAAACAGATATCGTTTTGATCCAGGAGAAGAACACTGGATAGCTATGAAGAACATTCTTAAGTACTTGAGAATGACTAAATATATGGAGGAGGAGAACCAAAAGTTGAAGGCTTTACAGTCTCTAATTTTCAGTCAGACGTAGATGATCATAAATTGACAACTGGATTTATATTCACCTGTAATGGATGAGCAATCAGTTGGAAAAGTTCCAAATAGACTACGACGACAAACTCCATTACGGAAGAAGAATATATCGCAACATCTAAAGCAGCTAAGAAAATAGTTTGGATCAAGAAGTTTGTGATAGAACTTGGGGTGATTCCTTCCATTGAGTCACCATTGTCCCTAAATTATGACAACAATGGAGTTATAGCACAATTTAAGAAACCAACATCTCAGAAAATGTCCAAATTCGTTGAGAAGCGTTACCACATCATTCAAGAGATTGTGGCTAAAGGCAACATGTGGTACCCCAAACCCAACATATAGCCATTCCATTTGTTTTTATATGTTTACGTGCTATTTTTAATGGTTGCATACAACATGTGTTTATTTTCATTAATTGCATATGTTATTAACTATAATTTTCGCATTTCTTGAAAAATGTGTGAAGTGTGTCTAATTAATTTAAATGAGTTAATTATCTTAGTATTATATTTATTTGAAATTATTCTATTGCATTTAATTGTTAGTTTTCATTATTTTCAACTATATGAATAAATAGCTCCGAGTCCGGAGTAAATTTTAAAGTATTTTATTCAATTTTTTTGACTTCATATTTGAATTATGTGACATATTTATAGGTTTCGTTCATCAAAATAAATATTGCATCACATATCGGGAGCATAGAATTGAGAGAATAGCGTAACAAATGAATAGTAACCATGTAGAGATTAGATTGGGCCATTAGATGTTCTTGTATTGCAAATGGGCCATTTTAATTCATACTAACAATTATTATTTTTAGCCCAAAGCCCAACCAAGTTGTCTTAGCCTTTATAATAGCATAATTGAACCAAAACAGAAAAAAAGAATAAGGAACCATCAGGTAGAAGCAAGGAAACGGGAAAGGAAAAAAAATACATATATTTCTAGGGCTTGAGCTATTGTGGTGCAAAAGAGATGATTTCAAGCCTGTTTGAAGTGATCAAAGGCCATTTCCTAGCATAATCTTCTTCTAGATGGTGAGGGGATCATCCTACTTGGTATTTTTATTGTTTTGTTAAAAATTGCTAATGTGTAGAGAATTGATTTATGGAGCTAGAAATGTTTAATTTAGTAGTGATTTAGCATGCTAAGTGTGTTTATAGCTCTCTAATGCTTATGAAACAAGCTTTTACATGTTAACTTTAGTTGTAGTGTCTACTTGTAGTTTATGCTCAAAGTTGTATTCTAAGTGTTTGATAGAAGTACTAAGTGAAGAATAAATGCTACAAGCTATGCCTACATATCATGTTTATGATCTAAACTAGATAAATTGCAAGAGAAATTGGTAAATCCATTCATGCCCTGTTTGGACAGTTCACTTCCGTCAACTTTTAGAGCCTCTTTGACATAGTAAACAAGCTAAAAAATTCACGAAATTCATACAATAACTAGATCAGGCAGTTTAGAGTAAATATTGATTTCTGGTGCTAAGACTAATTCTAACGTTTTGACCCTCCGATTTAGCCATTTCCGATAGGTGTCCTGAAATTGCTGGTGCAGGGCAGTTTAGAGTAATTGCGCGGAAAAATGGTATAACTCATGGAATTTAACTCGGAATTAGGCACTGTTTGATTCTAAAGTTATCTAAACTTGAAGAAATACGTTTATAAATAAAAATCAGGTAGTTTGGAGGTCAATAGCCTAGGTAACCGAATTGATTAATTTAAGCTTCTGTTAGAGAAATTGGAAAATGTCTTAGTTAAGCTTGCAGTATTAACTTTGCACTTGGAAACTTGTATTGAATGTTTGAAGAATTAATTGGAATGTAAGTTAAATGTAAAGTATGTAATATAGATTATTGGATGTGAAAGATAGTTGTTAAACCTTCTATAGTCAATTGCTAAAGTGTTATACTTATATAAAAACTAGGGTATTCATATTCAAGCTAAACCAAGGAAAGTTGGAGTAACTAAGCCATTTTTATATCTTGAGGCTTGGTAAAGGTAAGGGAGCTTGCATATTATTCATGTTCTTGTTTATGTCAAATATTTGAATTTCTTGATTGTTGATTATAGCTATGGAATTGATTATTGTTGCTTGAAATACATTCTCTAGAACTCGTGGAACTCTCTTTTGAAGCTTGATAGCAACTAGAATAGTTGAATGTATGAATTACACGAAAGAAATAATGAATAGTGCCTAAATCTAGGGTTTTGCTTTAGGCTGCTATTTAGAATGAATTGAAGCTATCTATAGGTGCTCTAAATGATATTGAAACTAGTTAGATGCTCACGTATAGCTAATTTGCTCGGAATTGAGCTAAAATGCGAATTTGGCAAGAATTTAAAAGGGGTTTTTTCATGAAATGTAATCCGGGTACATTTGAACCCTAGATTAGGTATCCTCGGGGCATGGAAGCACTTTTGGTGCTTTCGTTGCGTTAAATTGGGGTCGGGTTAGGGTAGTTGTAGTTCAAACCTACTTAGGGCCTTCCCGAGTTTTTATTTCCAAAGAGGATTTTTTGGGCTTAGATAGGGATCTTTTGGTATCCTTAGAGATGTAGTATGGTTGAATTATAGAATTGAAACCCTGAATTGCGTATGGAAGTAAAATTAGCTAGTTGTCAAAGGGGAAAATGTGAGATTTGGTTGTCTTAGGGCTTGTATGAGCTTGTAGTTGCTTGTCATGTGTCTAAATGCATGTCTAAGGTATATTCAAGTTATTTGTAAAGTTTTGTGGGAAATTTTGTTATTTGCCCCTTTGTGTTATACGATTAATCCATGTGTAAAAGCTTGTATTATGATTAACTGTGAGGGCGGCCTACTTTGTCGTCCCTCATATATGATACTTGATAATCGTGGTTCTTGTGATCATGACTTGGGGTTGCGCAACCTTCTCGAACATGGTAATGTCAAGAAACTCCGGGCAGTATTGGGTTGTCGGTCTCCCTTGACTACTATGGTTCCTATTCATTTTCTCGTTGAATATACTCCACTACCCTAGAGGTGTGGTTCACCTTGTTGGGGGCATATGGACCTACCTCAGGAGAAATGGGTCATAGGATTGGGGTACTTCTGGAGTACCCCATTTGGAGGAATAAGGGATTTACCGGAATTTGTTTTCGAAGATCATGGTTTGTGGTTCATGGATCGAGACTTCGTGGAACCGTATCCTCTTATAAGTGGTTATTTCATGAACTCATTACTTGTTTATATTGCCTTATTGTAATATTTAATATCGTGTATGTGAAACCCCACTTTTCTATCTTATCTCGATTTGCGTATTTTATCTCGTTTTGCGTGAATTAACCTGTTTATGTGCTATATGACTTAGAATGTGTTAAATATGTGATTAATACTCCTAATAAATACTAAGTGTGCATTCATGAAATTTTCATAAAAAATAAAATCTAAAATTTTATCGTCGATTTTTGTGAATAGTATTTTGGACGCACGTCCGCTAAAATTTTTACACAGGTGTTTTAAGTGTTTCAAAACCTAGTCCTCATACATTAATATACATGTGTTTGATTAAAATGGATTTCAAATCAGCTTAGGAATTTAAAAGAGTTTTTACACCGTCTTTTGTGAAAATCGAGTTTTGAGTCGACTCGGGTGAAAATATTTAAATGTAAAACTCTTTGTCACCTAAAAATAAATTACTTGAGATAGTTTAGGTGTTGCATAAATGTTTTGAGCAAAGAAATAGCTAAAATAGAATTAAAAGACAAGAAAATACTAAAAATAACTAGTTTCCACCTTTGACCTTGATTTAATTTGTTTGACTTTGCATAATATAACATCAACACACACTTGCAAAGTACAAAAAACACTCATTTTACACCTACATGGCCAAGAGCTTCAAGGGAGAAAAGAGAAGTTGATTTTCAAAGTTTTCAAAGCAAAATTTCATAGAAAATGCTAGTTTTTGTCTGTAGTTTTTTGTACCGAGTTGGATTCCGCTTGTTGGGCACGCATAGCACGCATATCTAGGCTTGTTTCAGATCAAAGGTGAGAGAAAAATTCTAGATCTCAAAATGTCATTTTTATGTTTTTGCATATAATTGAATTTTGAACCGTTAGAATGTTAATTTGAAGTTATATTATTGCTTAGTACATGCTAAGGATCTATTATATGTATTCTTATGAGATTTGAACCGTTGTAGCATAAATTTTTATTTTCGGGTATTTAAAGTTGATAGTTTGGCCAATTATTGAATATTTTGAGTTGTAGTGGTTGGAATCGATTGCCGTCGATTTCTAAAAGTTTGTAAAATACGAGGTAGTGTCGTTGTAATACCGAAATTTTGATTGAGATGTTGGTGCAAAAATTCAAAAATTTCAGCCTTGGTGCATTGAGGTTTTAGGGTTGTTGGGCTTGATTTGGATGTATTTTGGTTGGTTTCTGAGGGGGCTAATATAGATGATTGAGTGGGTGAATGATAGGAACTGGTTTGAAGTTGTTTGGATTAGTATAATGTAAGTTATGATTATTAGAAGTTTAGGTTGTCTTTCTTTAAAATGTTGTTATATGCCTTTAGATAATCGGGTGGTGTTTGAGTGATTAAACTGTGAGTTGTTGATGGTTAGATTAGGGTTTGGTTGTGTGTCTAATGCATGTTAAGTTGGGTGACCTACTTTGTCATCTAACTTAATTGATTCATGATTATATAGTTAATGATTGTTAAATATTGTTTAATTGATTGTTGAAATACGGATTAATTGATTATTGATTGTTGTTACAAAACTGTGAGGAGCACGCTTAGGGTTAATTCAGGGTGTTACATGGTTAACTGATTGTTATTGTTATTATGAATCGAGAGTCGGGCAGCCAATGTTGTCGACTTCTCGAATTGGTGTTGTTATTGTTATTATTAGTCGGGAGTCGGGCAACCAATGTTGTTGACTTCTCAAATTGAGTCCCATTGTTGTGAGCTTTGATAATGTTGTGTCACCTCGATAGGCATCGTGGGCTGTGGGCACAGTTATCATGACTAATCCCTATCTTGCATGGGCGGAGAGGCCATGGGGTGTGGGTCTAGGTCAAGGTATCTCAGGATTGTGTCATTGAGTTTGGAGGAGTTGATGAGCATTGAATTGGTGTATGGAGCTTCATCAGCAAATGTATCGTATCATTATTGTGTGTTTACTGTTATTGCTATTGTTGCATTTATAATGATATTAATGTTCATTGTGTGTTTACTGCTCAAAGGATGATTTTCCAGGAGTATAGTAAATACTGTTAAAGATATATCGGATCCTCACTGGGCTTGTTTTATATAAGCTCACTCTCAATTATTGCATGCATGCAGGTGTTATTGAGCCTGACTACGGGTACGTGCCTCTTGAAGAGGGAAATGTGCCATATATGGATGAGTCTTATGTGCACGAGTCATTGAAATGAGATTGTCTTAGTTGTTGTAACACAATGTATTGTATAACATATCTTAATATAAAGACATATGTATGTTGATTTAGTAGTCTTTATTTTGATCATGACTAGATTACTAAGTTGGTTGTAATCTATTTTGAAATGAATGTATAGCCTATGTATTAGGTTGGAATGGAGACACGTAACTATGAAAGAGTTGATGAATGAATGTTTAATGTATGAAGTGGTTGTGTTGTATGTTGTTAATTTGATTGTGGAGTTGGCTGGTGATTTATGGAGTTTGATGTATGTTATTCTCAAGGGTTGGTTTAGAGCCCTGATGTTCATGTTACTATCGTTATGCTGCCAAAATTCCATTGCGTCCTAACTGATCGTAGGAGAGGTTGAGTTAGGGCGTGACAGTGTATTACTCAGATTGTTAGTTGTACATAACTGTTGCATTGCACAAATTCCTTTATGAACACTTCCCATATACTGTTTCCCTCCCTCACTGGGTATACATGATTGTATACATGATTGTATACTCATTCCTCATTACCCACCTTTCAGGTATTGTAGTGTTAGAAGGAATGTTCATGCTTGCGGTGCTTGGTCTTGCTTGGGAGTCAATGTGTTATGTGGCGTGGGTTGTAAAGATGTTATTTTTGAGTTGTATGTATTCAATGAATAAAGAAATGCAAATTAAGTTTAATTAGGTTATGATAACCTAGTTTATGTAATAGGTTATTATTATTTCAATTCAAGCATGAATGTACATGTCTAAAGAAAAAGAGTTAGGGTAGCTTTTGAATTTGGATATATTTAATTGCTTGGGTTTGTTTGTTGAGAACCAAGACTCGGATGGCCTTGAGGAGTTGTTGAAGGTGTTGGACACGGTACTGGTCCACTTATATTCTATTTGCAGGTTTTGGTTTGTCCTATAAATAGGGGAGACTCCGTCCGTTTTCCCTCATTTTTTGTGACCTCGGGTATTGGATCGGGGCTCTGGTCTTGTGAGGGATCGGGGTGTTACACGACATACTTATGCAAAAAGTAGCATAAGCGAATAACACCACTAACCTACTAACCAAGGCGTGACTCAACATTCACTAAATCATCATCTTGAGAATATGGGTATAAAGTACCATTCTGATTGACTTTAGTGCAAATGAGGAGATTATTAGATTAGTACCCTAAAATCCAATCTATTTGTAAAATTAGGACATGAATATTGTATTATTTATTAATTTAATGGACAATGTTATTTAATATATGATTAATTGTTAATTATATTTAAAATAAAAGTCCTTAGATATATATCAATGAATCTTGTTTGATGTAAAAAATATGAGTGACAAGATTCATGATTAATGGTATATTCTAAAATACATCCCCAATCATAGGATGACTTAATTGAGTGTTAATTCATTCGGATAGATTGACATACATTTCACTTTTTGAATTAATATGTGATATTGATCAGAGCAATTAGTCTCATATTGCATGGGTAAATGTATAAGTATTCATAGAGAATGAATTACTGGACATGACCGATTATATAACAAATTACATGGACAGTCAATTATTTGTCATATATTATATAATTGTGTAATTAAACCTTAGACTTGAGACACTATGAATATTATGTGTGTAGGATTCCATGATTAGCTTAGTACAATAAATAGGTTTTAACCATGGACTGGCTCACGTGCTCGGTGGTCATGATCTATTCTTAAATGAGGGTAAGTGGGTGTGAATAAAAAGTCCATCAAATATGGGTCCCATGCGATCTATTAATTAAGTAACCAAAAATTTTTGACCGACGTTAATTAAAAGATCGTGTTCTATTATTTATTTACGAGTTACTCAATTATTAAGATTAGGTCATATGATTAAACTAAAAGAGTTTGAGGACCCTATCCATTACTCTTGCTTAATCGGGACAGAGAAGATGGAAGGAAAATATTATACGGGAATTATATATTTAGGGGTTTATGCAATTCCCCTTCATAATTAATTAAATAGTCATAATATAGTGCAAGTGTCACTTGTGACTATTGGAAGTCAATTAGAATAGTTCTAGTTAAATAATTAATTGGATTAATTAATTCCACAACTAATTAATTTATGAGCCTGAAAGATCACACACAAAAGAGATCCGGAGAATTATTAGTTAGAGAAATTAATTAAATATTGGATTGTCCAATATTTAATTACGATTGTAAGATAGGCTTTTTAATTAGAATATTAATCTAATAAAATTGTCAGTCCAAGTCCACGTTTTAGACTGACCCATAGGGCAAGCCCTGAAATAGGTTTGTTCCCTATATAAAAAGTTGTGTAGGAAAGAAAAGCTAGTACACAATTTAGTCCTGCATAGTTCATATTTCTCTACAAATCTAAGCGGGGGTTTACTACAATTCTTTGTGGTCTTGTATGGATTCAATCGGAGGCTTCACGTTTGGGGAGTTTGCATTGCTTTAGAATCTTTAGCAAAAATTCGTCAGCTTGAGGTAATCTTAAAAATACTATTCATGAATTATTTGATAATTTATGCGTAGTATTAAATTTCATACATAGCCATGAATGGATACATGATATTAATTCCACTACGTATGTATAAAAATCTTTAAATATAATTTCTAGAATCTAACATTGTGCACCACTTCAGCTCCCAAAAAGTAACTTAGTTGACCTAAGTCCTTAAGTGAAAATCTTTGTCGCTTATTAATGGTGAACACACAGGCTTCTTCAACTCAAGTAGAGGCCTCCACCAAGGAGACCCCATATCACTAGCTCTATTTATCATTGTAGTAGAATTCCTTTCAAGAGGGCTCAGTAGAATATTTGATCAATATTCATCCATGAGATACTACACTGGGTGCAAAGCATATCTCACTTATCATTTGCTGATGATATTATCATCTTCACAAATGGATGCAAAAATACTCTTCAACGTATTATGGGATTTCTCAATCAATACGAACTTGTTGCAGGACAAAAGTCAACTAAAAAAAAGTGGATTTTTTCTTTGAAAACACGCCTCTATATCAAGGAGCAAGATTATCACAGAGATCACTAAATTCAGAAAGCAAAATTTTCCCACTAATTTACCTTGGAGTCCCTCTATACAAAGGACCCAAGTAAAACTTCATGTTTGATGAACTCATTCAAAAAGTGCAGACAAGACTAACAGGTTGAGAGCATAATACACTCTCATCAGGAGGAAGGATCACACTTATTCAAAGCATTCTTGCATCTATGCCAGTTTATTTACTACAGGTAATTAATCCTACTAAAGCTGTTGTCCTCAGAATTGAAAGCCTGTTCAACAACTTTCTTTGGGGAAGCAGAAACAATTAGAAGAAAATCCATTGGTGTGCCTGGGTAAAAACTTGCAAACCAAAAAATGAATGAGGGTTACGATTCAGAAGTCTACATGACTCTACAACAAACTTTAGCATGAAAATATGGTACGAATTCAAAAGTTCACGCAGTCTCTGGTCCCAATACATATCCAAGTGCTACTGCAAAAACAAACACCCTATGGAAATAAAACTCAAGCCTCAAGACTCCCCTAGATGGAAAAGAATGAGAAAAGCAACTGAAGAAAGTGAAAAACACATAAGATGGGAGATAGGCAAAGAAAATGTTGATTTCTGGAAAGATATTTGGTGGGGTAACCTTCCTCTTAAAAAATACTGTAATTCCCAAGGCTCGTATGTAATTAAAGTCAGTAACTTCTACAATCGTGAAGAATGGAACGAGGCTAAACTGAAAGAGGTACTGCCTATACGTATTATAGAGGAAATCAAAGATATTACCTTCAACCAAGGAGAAGAAGACATTCTCCTGTGGGATCAGACTTCTAATGAAAAGTTTACCCTTAGAAATGCCTGGCAAATTAAAAGGAATAAGGGTGCCAAACAGTTGATTTATGAGAAAATTTGGCACCCTTCAAACCCCATAAAAATTTCTTTCTTCACATGGAGAATTCTCAGAGATTGGCTTCCCACAGATGACAACATGCAGGCAAAAGGCATCATCACTGTCTCAAGGTGCCATATGACACCCCGGACCGAGCATGTAGTTAATATATTTATTTGCATATGTTTATATGTTCATTTTAAGTGTTTGTATGTAATTATATGTTCACTTTAGTGATTTGCATTCATTTACTAGTATACTTTCCATATTTCCTGAAAAACATATATCAGTGATTACGTGCATTTAGTTAATCTGTATTTAATTAATTTATATGGAATGATTACTTTACTACTTGATTATTTGTATTATTTGAATTTATTTTCTTGCATTTAAATGTTTAGTTTCCATTATTTGGATATGGAGCTCCAAGCCCAGAGAGTATTTCATTTTGTTTTATTTATTTTATTTGCATACATATTTGACTTACTTGACTTATTTCTAGTGCACGTTCATCGAGAAAATTATGCGCATTGCATTTCGGGAAGTTCCTGAATGAATATTAACTAGTGTAGAGATTTTATTTGGGCTATTAGAGGAACTAGACTAGCATTTGAGCCATCTTCTATCATTAAACTAACTTAATTAAAGCCCAACATAAGCCCAAGCCCACCTAACTAACCAATGAACTTATATTAGTGAAAATGAGCAAAAATTAGAAGAAAAAGAGATGGGTGGTCAACTAGAGAGAAAGAAAAAGAGAGGAGATTTGCACATTGGAGTTGATTTGAGCTAATTCAAGGAGATTTGAAGTGGTCACAAGCTTGATTCTTGTATATGTAGCCTACTAGGTGTGGGATTGCATCATTATTTACATTTTTATGGCTTTATCTTCCTATTAGAATGATGGTTATGTTGTTGGAAGATGATCAACTGAAGTATAAGTGTAAGCTAAGCTAATTTCTAGCATGTTGTGTGTTGTACAAGTTCTCTTTTGCATGTTTTGTTAAGTGTTGCAAGAAATTCTAGTTGTGTTGTTGCTTTGCTATCTTTGAAATCATATGTAGATTATGTGCTTGTTAAATGTCCTCAATGAAGTTCATAAATGTTTTACATGCTAGTTTAATGCTAAAAGCAAGCTCTAAATGCAAAATAATGGCAAATGGTAGCAAAATTTTGTGTGTGCATGTGTGTGTGTGTTGGCAATCGTGATAGCCCAGTGCCGGCACCATAGTCCCCGGTAGCCACTGCTACGACAGTGAGCTGCCGGTGGTAATCCCTTTCCTAGTCTCTTGTGCCATGCAAAGTCACATGTTATGTTGCGAGGTAAATGCTTGTTAAGTGTGGTGGTTTTAGTTAGAGTTTAATTCTTGTTTGCAAATGAAGTTAACTCACAAGGAAGCATGATTAATGTATAGAATTATGTGTATGTAATCCCAACTAGAAAGATGAAGTGTTTGGGAACCATATGCATGCTAGCTAATGTAATGAAGTTAGTACTTAGCTCTTTTGTGATATTGAGTAGTTGGGCTTGCATAAATGCTTACACTTAATGTATTATGTGTTGAACTTGTTGAGTTAGCTAGTTACTTGCTATCTAGAGCTTAAATGAATGAGAGTTATGCTCATGCTAATGACTATGTAACTAGGGATGCTTGCAAGTTAAAAATTCAAGAATTTTCCCAAATCATGACAATTATGCTTTAACATAAAGTAGTGCATGATTAGTGTTCTTAAAGCATGTTAATGTTAATTTGCATGAGGGTGGTCTACTTTGTCACTCCTTGTATATGTGTTACATCATGTTTATATGCTGCAACGTGTTACGTGCTATAATGTTATTCAAGCGAAACTAACAAACTAACTAACGTCTAGCGTAGCGTTGGGCGTGGATGTGGTACCATCGACTGGGCAGCAACTGGCTTGCCAGTAGTTGCTCATCCTCCACGACTATTTCCTCATCGTATGGACAGAGCATTCCATGGGCTTTGGGTCGTAGGATTCAGGGTACATCCGGAGTACACCCAGCTGAGAGATAAGGGATGCCGACATTAAAGGCGAAGCGAAGAGAAAAGAAACAAAGAGAAGAGAAACGGAAGTAAAAAGAGTGCCCGTATGGACGAAGCGTTCCATGGGGCTAGCGATATCCTTTTTATATGTGTTTATTTAGCCTTTAATGTTATAATACTTCTAATCTTGTTAAGTATCATGCTATATTTCCGTGCTTCTTATAAGTGTTATTTAGCGTTAATGTTATATCACTTTCAAGCTTATTATATATAATGTTATATTCTCATGTTTTTAAGTGTTTTAGCTCATGTTTAAATGTATCACCTATATGCATTGCACAAAAACGGTTTGCGAAAACTTTCCCAGTTTTATCCCTCCCTCTTTGAGCATAAGTGTATGCTCACCCTTTTCATTTACAATTTTACAAGCGAGGCGGAGATAGCCCCTCAAGAGGTAGAAGATGAAGATCAAGTGTCCTCTTAATTGTTTGTAGCTATGGTTGGATGTTTATGTGAATCTATGTAAAGTGAAGTTGGTGTATCGTACATGTATTCTATTTTGAGTCTTAGTTAGCCTTGTTTGTATTTGATGTATATAAGTTATAATTAAAGTTAAAGTAGACTTCTAGCATAATGGCATGTAATAAGTTTATATAACTACTTTAGTTTATTAACGTCTACTAAGTAAGCTTATGTTTATATTTTGCCTAAGTAGAAGGCTGGAATTGTCTTATGAACTAAAATGGAATCTTATATATATGTAGTGGTTGTTGCTTGAGTTGAATTCTTCTACGTGCAGGTTTTGGTTTGGCCTAAGTACATGAAAAACTCCATCCGTTTTTTTTTTCATTTTTCATGCCCAGGGTTAAGGTCGAGTTGTTATTAGTGGAGTTAATAGTGGTCCTGATTTCGTGAGGTATCAGGGCGTTACAGGTGGTATCAGGGCTTAGATAGCTCTCAGCCGAGACAAGGTCCTCAGTTTGTTAGGTAGTAACCCATGAGTGCGTGCATGTGAAGCGCGTCTTGAATAGGTGTGTACTTGTATGTGGACTTGTGTGTCTTTGATTGAATGTGTGTACCTGTGTGACTTATTTGCGGAAAATATGAAAAATGTACAATATGTACAATTATATGGCTATGTGTGCATCAATTGGACTGTAGTATAGTTAATAGTTACATATTAGTTTAAAGTGTTGATTGTGTATATGTATTAGATGCATAGTATATGGAAACTTGTATCAAATATATTACATATGTATTAATAAGGATCTACCCTAAATGGTTTTAACTGCATACACGTATTACCCGTTGAACTGGTAAGTAATCTCTTCCCTATGTAGAGAGATGACTGATAGGGGACTTTTCAAGGATGGGGACCCACAAATAGAAGGAACAGTTAGTCAGACATCCATTGGGGAGTAGGTGCAGGCATTGGTGAAAATGGCTGAAACTTTAGCTAAGTTGACACAGGTACTTGAGTGCCAGATTCAGCGTGAGGCCTCGATGATGCCACCTAGAGAGGAAAAGATGAAATATGAGGTTGAGGTAGGATCGAGCCAGCAGAGCAAGAGACCCCTTCAGCCCCAACACTGTAACTATTGCAAACGCAGAGGTCATGATATCATCAACTGCTGGAAGAGAACGGGTTGGTGTACTGCTTGTGGTAGCCATCAACACTGGGTCAAAGATTGTCCAAAGTGGAAGTTGAGGGTTGATGGAGGAACCCAGGGTGGCACTACTGAGAGGACTTCCGCTCGACGTGAAGCGGTCATAGTCTATCTCATCGACCACCAAGGGGTACTTCGAGGAACAAGTAAGGATATTAAGAGTAAATTATCTTATGTGAATATAAATGATGCATATGTGATCATAATTGCTTATGTGGAATTGTGGAACCTGGGGTTATTTATATGTATGTGTTGTACCTTATGAGGAGTGGTGTTCGTATTTGGAACTTGGCTATTAGAATTCTTATTGGGTTTCTCCCTCGAGATTCTCGACTGGACTTCTTATACAGAAATCATATTTGGAATTCTTATTCGGTATTATTTGCGGTATTCATACTCGGATCTATTATTAGTATTTTCTCGGCATTCTTATCCGGAATTCTAGAACAAACTTCTTATTCGGCACTTCTAATTGGGATTCTTATATGGTACTTATATTTAGAGGATTTTTTATTTGGAATCCTGAGTTGGTGATCTCAATCGGAGCCTTTATTTGGCCTCCTTACTCAGGATTTTTCATGAGGTATTTTCTTCGTATTCTTATTGTGCCTTCTTATTGGCATTCTTGTACAGTGCTCTCGCTCGACAAATGTAATATGTAATTGAAGTTTGGGTTCTCGGTGCTTCAACTAGTAGATTTGGGCTAGAGTTGTGAGGTTGATGCGAAGCTCACTTATGGAAGAAGATGAAGAATTGCGAGAATGCAATTATTTTAATAGGGGGAGAGTGTGACACCCCAGACCGAGCATGTAGTTAATATATTTATTTGCATATGTTTATATGTTCATTTTAAGTATTTGTATGTAATTATATGTTTACTTTAGTAATTTACATTCATTTACTAGTATACTTTTCATCTTTCCTGAAAAAACATATATCAGTGATTACGTGCATTTAGTTAATCTGTATTTAATTAATTTATATGGAATGATTACTTTACTACTTGATTATTTGTATTATTTGAATTTATTTTCTTGCATTTAAATGTTTAGTTTCCATTATTTGGATATGGAGCTCCAAGCCCAGAGAGTATTTCATTTTGTTTTATTTATTTTATTTGCATACATATTTGACTTACTTGACTTATTTCTAGTGCACGTTCATCGAGAAAATTATGCGCATTGCATTTCGGGAAGTTCCTGAATGAATAGTATAATGCCATGAATGGTAACTAGTGTAGAGATTTTATTTGGGCTATTAGAGGAACTAGACTAGCATTTGGGTCATCTTCTATCATTAAACTAACTTAATTAAAGCCCAACCAAGCCCAACATAAGCACAAGCCCACCTAACTAACCAATTAACTTACATTAGTAAAAATGACCAAAAATTAAAAGAAAAAGAGGTGGGGTAGTCGGCTAGAGAGAAAGAAAAAGAGAGGAGAGGCAAGTTGCTAGGGTTTGCACATTGGAGTTGATTTGAGCTAATTCAAAGAGATTTGAAGTGGTCACAAGCTTAATTCTTGTATATCTAGCCTACTAGGTGAAGGATTGCATCCTTATTTACATTTTGGCTTTATCTTGCTATTAGAATGATGGTTATGTTGTAGGAAGATGATCAATTGAAGTAAAAGTGTAAGCTAAGCTAATTTCTAGACACTTCTACGACAGTGAGCTGCCGGCGATAATTCTCCTCCAGCCCTTTGTGCCATGCAAAGTCACATGTTATGTTGCGAGGTAAATGCTTGCTAAGTGTGGTGGTTTTAGTTGGAGTTTAATTCTTGTTTGCAATTGAAGTTAACTCGCAAGGAAGCATGATTAATGTATAGAATTATGTGTATGTAATTCCAACTAGAAAGATTAAGAGTGTTTGGGATTCATATGCATGTCAGCTAATGTAATGAAGTTAGTACTTAGCTCTTTTGTGATATTGAGTAGTTGGGCTTGCATAAATGCTTACACTTAATGTATTATGTGTTGAACTTGTTGAGTTAGCTAGTTACTTGCTATCTAGAGCTTAAATGAATGAGAGTTATGCTCATGCTAATGACTATGTAACTAGGGATGCTTGCAAGTTACGAATTCAAGAATGTTCCCAAATCATGACAATTAGGCTTTAACATAAAGCAGTGCATGATTAGCATTCTTAAAGCATGTTAATTTTAATTTGCATGAGGGTGGCCTACTTTGTCACTCCTCATATACGTGTTATATCATGTTTATATGCTACAACGTGTTTACGTGTTACGTGCTATAATGTTATTCAAGCGAAACTAACCTTAGTGAATGTTGCAACCTTAAGCGTTCGGCGTAGATGTAATGCCATCGACTGGGCAACATCGGGCTTGCCAGTGGTTGGTCATCCTCTATGAATATTCCCTCGTCGCATGACGGAGCGTTCCATGGGCATTGGGGGGAACGCCCCGACCCCTCATGAGATTAAAAATTCTTACCAAACCTAGTCACAAATTTTAGGGAAAACGGACGGAGTTTCCTCTGTACCATGGACTATTTGGATACCTGTAAACAACAAATAAAATCACCATCACAAAACCACCACAATCACTGACTGTAACACCGCCACTACCCAGCTTCAAGGCCATTCGAGCCTTAAGCAAAACAAGACATTATAACCACATACAAGCATGCAATTAATTATCCTTGAATCTCATCTTTTATCCGCTTATCATACCACTCTATATTATCAATTAGACTTTCTTATAAACTAAAGCCAAACAACTACTAACTTTCATTAACACACAAGCAAGCAGCATAAAGGAAAGTAAAGATAAGCTATTACAATCCACTACCATTCAAGCTATACATTAAACTAGCTATTACAATTCTTCAACAACTCCAAATATATACAAGCCCATAGGCACAAAATAGAACATAACATAATACAAGCAAGATCTTCACATAATCTACAAACATCCCAACCTCAAGTAATAGCACACAGCAATCAAGGCAACTTCTCCTCCAACTGCACCTCCTAAAATATGTTAGCGAGGTATGAGCAACTACAATTTCCTAGTGATGGATATAGTCTACCAGGGCATGCAATGCAGCAGTTAATACAAATAAAACATTTAACAACCAAACAACAATTGAAACAAGAAGTTACCACACATTAAAAGGATATGATTCATTTTAACCCCAACACTCCAGAATTCACTTGACCTTCAATCACGAACCACGAATCTCAATCCTCGAACCTCGATCAAAGTGCCGACATAAACCCCAAACACTCCAATGGGTGTACTCCGGATATACCCCGAGAATCCTACAGCCCAACACCCCCTAGCAATCTCCGGACTAGGCGAGTAAGGGACTAGAGCACGAAGATTGAATATCTACTAGCAAGCCCGCTACCGCCCAGATGATATCCAACATATCCGCCCTTGACACTACGGTTGCGCAACCACTATGCAATGCACTTTAACAAATGACAATATAACAACATTGTAAAACAATATCACTTAGGAGGGACAACAAAGTAGGTTGCCCTCGAAAATAGTTAAAATATAAGCATTAACATAAAATCAACTAAATGAATACAAAGGGGTAAATTGCATATTTCTCACAAAACTTTACTAAAAGATCACAATCAACTTAAATGTGCCTTTAACCACATTATAAACAGTTACAAGGCTTTAGATGTGTTAAACAGTCAATTTTCTACTTTTCTTCCTTCGTAACTTAAGCCATTTGTCTTCAAAACGAAAGATAATGTTCTAGCTTCGCGGGCGAGCTATTCCGTACTTCTAATTACTCCTTATGGCACCCCTAGGACCCTCAAAACTACCCAATTACCCGCGATTACCATAAAAGCCCTTATTGCCCCTTTGTGAGCTTGTACTACATATACCCTAACTGGAACTCAACTGTGAGTTAGAAAAGCATATCTAGCACTTATATAGCCTAAGAATACGAAATGTGATGCCCAAATCTACCCAGATTTGCAACACACCCAAAACCCTTTTCTAAAAGTCGCGAAATTTGCATGTTTACTAAGTTACGAGAAATTAAACTTCATGGGGTCATTTATCTACCTTCATTGACATCTAAAGCACCTAATTGAAGAATTGAATCAAGCTATAAGGCACATTTTCTCAAAACCCTAAAATTGTATCACTATTCATGCCCCACAATCAAACAATCGAATTCAACCTTTTAAAAAGCTAAACAATTGCATAAATATAGTTTCTACAACATGTAGGCAACATATAAAGCAAGTTTTAATCAATTCATGAGCCATTAGCATCAAATCTAGAAATCTCATGTTTTGGCATAAACATTATATTCACAAAAGAAGTGCAAAATCCCTCACCTTATTACAACCAAACCTCTGAGAATTAGCCAAGGACTTCTTCAATATGCTCCAAATGAATCATTCCTTTCTTTCGCAAAATAAAGGCAAAAATGATCGATAGAAAGATGCGAAACGAAGAGAAGAGAAACGGAAGAGAAGAGTGCCCGCATGGACGGAACACTTCATAGGGTTAGCGATATCCTTTTTATATGTGTTTATTTAGCGTTTAATGTTATAATACTTCGAAGCTTGTCAAGTATCATGCTATATTTCCGAATTTCTTATAAGTGTTATTTTGCGTTAATGTTTTATCACTTTCAAGCTTATTATATATAATGTTATGTTCTGGCATTCTTTAGTGTTTTAGCTCATGTTTATATGCATGGCCTATATGCATTACACGAAAACGGTTTGCGAAAACTTCCTTGGTTTTATCCTTCCTTCACTGAGTATAAGTGTATGCTCACCCTTTTCACTTACAATTTTATAGGTGTCGCGGAGATAGCCCCTCAAGAGGTAGAAGAGGAAGATCAAGTGTCCCCTTAATTGTTTGTAGCTATGGTTGGATGTTTATGTGAATCTATGTAAAGTAAAGTTAGTGCATCGTATATGTATTCCATTTTGAGGATTAGTTAGCCTTGTTTGTATTTGATGTATATAAGTTGTAATTGAAGTTAAAATGGACTTCTAGCATAGTGGCATGTAATAAGTTTATATAACTACTTTTGTAACACCCCAATCCCTCTCGAGACCGAGAGTTCTAACAATCAATTTAATCGCAACCCAATTCAAAACTCGGGCAAAATTTTTAGGGAAAGACGGACGGAGTCTCCCTTATTTCTAGGCAAAATGTAAAACCTGTAAAAGCATATAAGTGGACCAGCACCGTTTCCAACCATACAAACACCTCAAGGCTATCCGAGCCTTGTTCTCAACAAGCAATCACAAACAAATATACATTTCCCGTTTACAGACTAACCTACCTCTTCACATCTTTTACAAGTACATTCATGCTTGACAATTAAACCATACTAACCTATTGCATAAGTTAGACTATCAAACCATTCTAACTCTTTTCCTTTGGACATTACAAACATGCATTGAAGTTAAACTATACTAACTAAATACATAAGCTAGCTTTTCAAATCTCTTCAATAACCTAGTAAAACTTAAATTACATTCTTTTAATATTAAATACATACAATACATGAAAGCATACATCTTTGCCACTTCGACAACTCAAGCCACATAGGCACGCAAGACAACTCTTCAAGCACGAACTTTCACATAATCACGAACTTTCCAGCTAACATGGCATTTCCTGAAATGTGGTGGTGAGGAGTGAGTATACACAACACGTATACTCAGTGAGGGCGAGACAGATATCGAGGTGGAGAGAAAGAAAGTCGTGCAATGCAAATAAGGCAGTTAAGCAATATAACTGACAAGTAAGCAATCAAAATAAACAATCAATACAATAAGCAATTAATAAAAGCATTAACACAACCATTCAAAGCTATACCACACTCTGAAGGCTATGGTTCACTCATACGAGCAATGTACCATTTCACGAGCGATACATCAATCTCGAGCTTGATGTTGACAATGATGACAATAAGCGCGCAACCACCTTATAACTTTAGTTTGGAATACCCCAGAAGTATCCAATCAATTCTACGACCCAAATCTCCCTGGGAGGCAACCCAAGCGAGAATGGGAATAGGTCACGGAGCTAGAGCAACCAACCCTGGCAACCCGAGACTACCCAGAGAGGCCCATCACTCACGCGCCTAACACTATACAATGCAAGACACGATACAAGACGATAACGAGTGATAGCACAACAATACAGATTAGAGGCGATAAACCAGATATCAACCATTTACAACCATTACTAGCATTCAATTAACTTTTAAAGCATAACTATCTTTAATAGCAACAATAATACCAATTAAACAAGTAACAGCAGTTCAAACACGAAAACAACAAATATCACTATTCAATCCCTAACTTCCAAAGGCAATTACGAGCAAACGAGCTGCGGGATTAGGAAACCGATTTCACTACATTCACTCAGGCACTACAAGGCACGTTTCTATGTCACTAAACTTCACTTTCTCACCCGAGGTCCGAAAGTCCACCTACTGCGTATGAACTATAGCTTTGCTAACCGATCACTCAATCAATGCCACAACAGGGCCAAAAGTGCTTCCATGTCCTCAATTGCAAAACCCCCAACTCAATTCGAGCACGGTCAACTTTTGGTCAAACGGCCCCTTTACGTTTCTTTGTCTAATTTCTAATTTTAACAAAGGCCGATATGTTTTTATTTCATATTTTATCTTTCTATCACTAATGGCACCTATCCAAATCAAGCAATCGCAATTCAGATAAAAAATCCAAAATTCTAGAGTTTTACTATTCATGTTATTGCCTAAATTCAATTTGCATTTTTAACCGTAAAAATCGCTAAATAACTTACAAGCAATGCTCTACGAACCCTGAAGAAGCATTTTCAATCAATTTCAAGCATTATAACGCATTAAATATCAAATCTAAAAATTTGAATCAAAAATCAAATTTCATATAATATGCACAAAAGCGTGAAAACCGTCACAGAGATTGAAGACCAAGACCCGCAAGGACCTGAGCCATGACCCCCGAGCAATTCCAGGCACGATTGTAGAAGAAAATGCAAGCAAAAACTATTTCTTTTCCTCCTTGGTGCATTCGGCCATGAGAAGGACAATTTGGGTATTTTGAAATTTGTTTTTTATTTATTTTAGCCTTGTTTTATTATTTAAAAGGTGACAAAGGGCATTTTGGTCTTTTGCAAGGTCAAGCTTAAGTTAAAATTGGTCAAATAAGCTTATTTTGATGCCATTTAATCCAATTCAAGTTAGAGCAATGCAATTTTAATGAAAACCGACTAAAACTAGCGAATTTAAACTAGAAACATTATTTACGAAATCCGAGAAATATTCTTCTAACTTTCATTTTCAAAATGCGACGATCGAACGGTCAATAAACGATCGCTAATAAAGTGATGAGCAATAATATAAAACTTTAATTTTTTTGAAAAGTAAAGTAGTAGAATAGTTGAAAATTCACTCCAGCTCAGAGTTACTTTTCTCATTTATTTGAAAACCGAGTGATTTTAATGCAAACAATTAAAACCGATTATTAAAATAATCAAAACAATCAAAATAATCAATATTCATTTAAAAATAATTAATTTAACTATTCCTAGAATATTTTAAAGAATTATGAAGTTAATGCCACAATACGAATGAACAAGTAAATATAAACATGTAATCAAGTGCAATTAAATATTAACATTTAAGATGACACTTAATTAAATACAAGAGAATAAATTCAATTACTATAATTAATAGAAATAGATAATAATCTTTTAATTATTCAATATACAATTACTAAATGCTTCCAAGAGAAATATTAAAATAGTGCAAATTGGTTGATTTAACTAATTAAACATTTAATTAAATGCAGTCAAATGCTATTAAATGCATGCCGGGTTCGGGTTATCACATCCTTCCCCCCTTAAAACAATTGCGTCCTCGCAAGTCTTCTTCCAATAGAACTCTGCATCCACTGAAATCCAACTCTGACTAATCTTCATCGGTTGAAGAATCCCGTTGACACGAATATTGAAGAAGAATAAGATTCCAACCAAGAACGTCGAGATAATACCAATAAAGACTAAAGCAAAGATACTGTAGATGTCATTAGTACCGCACAATAACGACAAGAAGAACACCAAAGGAATGCCCTATTTACGAACCTCCAATAGAAGTCTAACAAGTACCAAATAAGAAAATTAAAAGATAGCCAGAGTAGATGCACCTCATGCAGTGCTGATTACCGTAAGTAGACCTAGCTGAAAGTTCTGTAAAAGTATATAGAGAAGAATACCAAAGGCCAATCTCTAAATAAAATCCTCCAATCACTAAGTCCCTACCGCAACATCTTAGTAACCAGCAAGTATAGATTTCCCCTAAGTGGAAAGGCCGAAGGAGAAGCCGTAAACAATACAAGATAACAAGTCCAAACAGAATTCCAAGTGTAGGATCTTCCAATAAATGCCAATAAGGAAAATACTAGTAGAATGTCCAATAAGAATTCCAAAGAACACCGTAAATAATATTACACAATAAGTTCGATAGAAATTCCAATTACCAAACCAACTGAGGGATGCCAAATAAAATACCCGACAATGCCCCAGTAAGAAACTACCAATAATTGCCTAATAAGACAATCAAGTTAGATAGCAAATACAATTTCCCAGCTAGACGAAAACCCTAAGGAAAATACTGAGCTGGTGCACAATATACAAAACCAAACTCCGAGGCCCCTGCACTGTTTACCAAGTGAGTACTTCATACAACCTTGCCAAAAAGGAAACCCAATAAGAGAATACCAAAAGAATGCTCCAGAGAATAACCAAATAGAACCCCAAAAGAAAGCTACTCTTTCACAACTGTTAAGCACAGAGGAGGACCTTAGAGAGTCGCCAATAACCGAGCTCCAAAAGCAAACACCAACTCCCAAATCAAGGCTAGTTAAATGCCATTCATTTCCTGCCAATCCATACACCTTGAAAGGCCAGCTATGAACCACTTTCTTCAGGGGAGAAAGAGGACTTACTTACCATTTCCACGGGACATGTATGAATGCCAAGATATCACATTTATACACATGCCTTAAACTATTATGCAAGCAAGTTTACAAAAGAGTTTATTCAACAAAGTCACTCAAGCACGACAATCAAGTCAAGCACAACATAATAAATTCAATTCACGGCACAACCAATTCAAGACATTCCGATACACACATTACAAGCAATACTTCAAGCAAATAACAATTCACGAGGTCAATTCAATTCACGATGCCAATTCAATAAGTCAATTCAATGCACAACTAGACACTTCACTTCACTTAGCACACAATTAACACATAACACATAACTATATCACATAGGAGCACACATTCAGGTCAAGACACACAATCTCACATACAAGCATACACTTTCAATACACGCTTAACAAGCACACATTCAAGGATAACTACCCACCAGACCGAGGACCCTATCCTGGCTTATGAGCTAAACAAGCTCTGATACCACCTGTAACACCCCGATCCCTCTTGAGACCAGGACTTCTATCAATCAATCTAATCGCAACCCAATTCCAAACCCGAGAAAATTTTTTAGGGAAAGACGGACGGAGTCTCCCCTGATTCTAGGCAAAATGTAAAACCTGTAATAGCATATAAGTGGACCAGCACCGCGTCCAACCATACAAACACCTCAAGGCCATCCGAGCCTTGTTCTCAACAAGCAATCACAAGCAAATATACATTTCTAGTTTACAGACTAACCTACCTCTTTAAATCTTTTACAAGTACATTCATGATTGACAATTAAACCATACTAACCTATTGCATAAGTTAGACTATCATATCATTCTAACTCTTTTCCTTTGGACATTACAAACATGCATTGAAGTTAAACTATACTAACTAAATACATAAGCTAGCTTTTCAAATCACTTCAATAACCTAGTAAAACTTAAATTACATAATTTTAATATTAAATACATACAATACATGGAAGCATACATCTTTGCCACTTCGACAACTCAAGCCACATAGGCACGCAAGACAACTCTTCAAGCACGAACTTTTACATAATCACGAACTTTCCAGCTAACATGGCATTTCCTGAAATGTGGTAGTGAGGAATGAGTATACACAACACGTATACTCAGTGAGGGCAAGACAGATATCGAGGTGGAGAGAAAGAAAGTCGTGCAATGCAAATAAGGCAGTTAAGCAATATAACTGGCAAGTAAGCAATCAAAATAAACAATCAATACAATAAGCAAATAATAAAAGCATTAACACAACCATTCAAAGCTATACCACACTCTGAAGGCTATGGTTCACTCATACGAGCAATGTATCATTTCACGAGCGATACATCAATCTCAAGCTTGATGTTGACAATGATGGCAATAAACGTGCAACCACCTTATAACTTCAGTTTCGAATACCCCGGAAGTATCCATCAATTCTACGACCCAAATCCCCATGGGAGGCAACCCAAGCGAGAATGGGAATAGGACACGGAGCTAGAGCAACCAACACTGGCAGCCCGAGACTACCCAAAGAGGCCCATCACTCACGCGCCTGACACTATGCAATGCAAGACACGATACAAGGCGATAACGAGCGATAGCACAACAATACAGATTAGAGGCGATAAACGAGATATCAAGCATTTACAACCATTACTAGCATTCAATTAACTTTTAGAGCATAACTATCTTTAATAGCAACAATAACACCAATTAAACAAGTAACAGCAGTTTAAACACGAAAACGACAAATATCACTATTCAATCCCTAACTTCCAAAGGCAACTACGAGCAAACGAGCTACGGGATTAGGAAACCGATTTCACTACATTCACTCAAGCACTACAAGACACATTTTTATGTCACTAAACTTCACTTTCTCACCCGAGGCCCGAAAGTCCACCTACTGCGTTTGAACTACATTTATGCTAATCGGTCGCCCAATCAATGCCACAACAGCGCCAAAAGTGCTTCCAAGCCCTCAATAGCAAAACCCCCAACTCAATTCGAGCACGGTCAACTTTTGGTCAAACGGCCCCTTTATGTTTCTTTTTCTAATTTCTAATTTTAACAAAGGCTGATCCATTTTTATTGCACATTTTATCTTTCTATCATTAATGGCACCTATCCAAATCAAGCAATTGCAATTTGGATCAAAATCTGAAATTCTAGGGTTTTACTATTCATTTTTACTATTTATGTTCTTGCCTAAATTCAATTTGCATTCTAACCGTAAAAATCGCTAAATAGCTAACAATCAATGCTCTACGAACCCTAAAGAAGCATTTTCAATCAATTTCAAGCATTATAACGCATTAAATATCAAATCTCAAAATTTGAATCAAAAATCAAATTGCATATAATATATACAAAAGCGTGAAAACCCTCACAGAGATTGAAGACCAAGACCCGCAAGGACCCGAGCCACGACCCCCGAGCAATTCCACGCACGATTGTAGAAGAAAATGCAAGCAAAAACCATTTCTTTTCCCCCTTGGTGATTCGGCCATGAGAAAGACAATTTGGGCATTTTGAGATTTGTTTTTTTTATTTTTTATTTTAGCCTTGTTTTATTATTTAAAAGATGACAAAGGGCATTTTGCAAGGTCAAACTTAAGTTAAAATTGGTCAAATAAGCTTTTTTTGATGCCATTTAATCCAATTCAAGTTAGTGCAATGCAATTTTAATGAAAACCGACTAAAACTAGCTAATTTAATCTAGAAACATTATTTACGAAATCTGAGAAATATTCTTCTAACTTTCATTTTTGAAATGCTACGATCGAACGGTCAATAAACGATCGCTAATAAAGTGATGAGCAATAATATAAAACTTTAATTTTTTTGAAAAGTAAAGTATTAGAATAGTTTAAAATTCACTCCGGCTCGGAGTTACTTTTCCCATTTATTTGAAAACCGAGTGATTTTAATGCAAACAATTAAAACCGATTATTAAAATAATCAAAACAATCAAAATAGTCAATATTCATTTAAAAATAATTAATTTAACTATTCCTAGAATATTTTAAAGAATTATGAAGTTAATGCCACATTACGAATGAACAAGTAAATATAAACATGTAATCAAGTGCAATTAAATATTAACATTTAAGATGACACTTAATTAAATACAAGAGAATAAATTCAATTACTATAATTAATAGATATAGATAATAATCTTTTAATTATTCAATATACAATTACTAAATGCTTCCAAGAGAAATATTAAAATAGTGCAAATTGGTTGATTTAACTAATTAAACATTTAATTAAATGTAGTCAAATGCTATTAAATGCATGCCGGGTTCGGATTATCACAACTTTAGTTTATTAATGTCTACTAAGTAAGCTTATGTTTATATTTTGCCTAAGTATGAGGCTGGAATTGTCTTATGAACTAAAATAGAATCTTATATATATGTGGTGGTTGTTGCTTGAGTTGAATTCTTCTGCGTGCAGGTTTTGGTTTGGCCCAAGTACAGGGAAAACTCCGTCCGTTTTTTCTCATTTTTTGTGTCCGAGGTTAGGGTCGGGTTATTATTAGTGGAAGTAATAGTGGTCCTCATTCTGTGAGGGATCAGGGCATTACATGCCAATGCTGTAACAATAAAGAAACTCAAGCCCACTGCTATTTGAAAGTCAACAAGCAACAAAAGTTTGGAAATACTTTGCAGACATCTTTAATGTTAAGCTTCCGAATGCCACAAGAGTGAACTATTGGCTCTCAGCTTGGATATTTTTAGGAAACTATATCTTTGATTGGCACATAAGAATTCTACTTCATATCTTTATCATGTGGTTCCTTTGGAGCGAAAGAAACAAATCCAAACATCAAAATATGGGGTTGAAAGCCTCAAAAGTAATTTGGTGAACCCACAAACTCATTGTCGAGATTTACCAATCTAGACTAATCAACAAACGGCAATGGAAATGAGATTATGATGTTGCATCTATATTCCACTGCTACTACAATCAAAGTCCAGCCACTATTCCTAAAGTAGTTCGCTAGTTGAAGCCGGAAAGAGGCACACATAAAATGAATGTTGATGGTAGTGTGCATAATAGCATTGGAAAAGAAAGAGGAGGAGGAGTGGTGAGAGACCACAAAGGAGAAGTGATTTTTTGCTTCTACAGTAACTTTGGGAAGCAGACCCCTATAAAGACTGAACTTATGGCTCTAAACATTGGTTTGTCCATATGCAGAGAAATGGGAATCACTAATATCTGGGCTGAAATAGATGCTTTAAGTGTGGTACTACTGATCACTCAAGGTAAAAATAGATCTTGGAATATAACCTAGGAACTGGAGAAGGCCATAAAACTTCTTAAGGTTTGTAATGCAAGTATAACTCATATATTCAGAGAAGGCAATCTAATGGTTGACTACCTTTCTAATAATGGAGTTGAAAGGAAGGAGAGTAAAAGTCTTTAAATCGCTGCAACAACACAAGATTCTGAATGGGATAATAAGAGTAGATAAAGCTGGGCTACCTTTCTTCAAAAATTAACATCAAAACAAACAGGCAGGATAAGGAGACTCAGGTATGTTTTCTGTCTAGTAAAGTTAGGTATTTGTAATAACAATAGGTGATAATAGGATTCATGTAATAAAAAGGTGACTTATACCTCTTTTAGCTTAGATGGACGATGGGACATATAAGTCCCCCATCCTCCTATGGAGGTAAGGCCCTAAGTTCCCCTCCATTTGTGTACCTTTTTTGATATTAATAAAATCCCAAAGGGAAGTACCCCTCATTTCCCAAAAAAAAGTGAAAATCTATGTCCAAGCAATTGAATAATTCGCGTAATAGCTCCTAAATACTTCTTATCACAATTATGTCATCGATATATATTAGTAGAAAATATGAGTGAAGCTAAATGTAAGAGAATAAGTGAAGTATCACTTTTTGAATTAACAACTCCAAGTGTAAGAAGAAATAAATGAAGCTCAGTGTACCACATGTGCAACCCCTCATTGAGCCCATATAACCTTTTTAAGCTTACACAGATAGCTTGTAAATTGAGAATTGATAAAACCCAATGGTTGAGTCCTATACACATCATTCTCTTGCGATCCCTTAAGAAAAGCATTGTTAATAGCCAGTTGGCGAATACCCCAGCCAAACTGAAGAGCAAAAGATAAAATAATTATGATTGGTGTAACACCCCGATCCCTCACAGAACCGGGACTTCTATTAATCAAGCTATTCTTAATCCAATTCCAAACCCGAGCACGAAATTTAGGAAAAACGGATGGAGTCTCCCCTATTTATAGGACGATCCAAAATCTGTACACACAGTTATAACCTCAAAACCAAAGTCCAACCTTCTCCGTAAATCTCAACTGCCACTAATATCACATACAACCAACTCCTCAAGGCCATCCGAGCCTTGGAACCCAACATTGAAGATATACAAGCATGCAAGGTCAAATCTATTGAATTTATGTGTTTTAGAACCACTTATCATATCACTCTAATATTAATTACGAATTTTTCTTATATCAAGTCCAGCCAACCAACATTTTTAAACAGACAAGCATGCAAGTCTTTTGAGAATCAAAAGAAATCATAAGTTATTACAATCCACTCATAACTACTAACTTATACAGGACTATAACTTTACATTACATTACAATCTCCCAAGACAACAGAAATTTACACAAGGTTCTATGATCTCAAATTAGAACACATAAGAGTAGCAACTTGCACTCTCTGCACATAGACCAGCACATAGCATCCAATCTCAGCTTTTCCTGAAACATGTTGAAAAGAGGAATGAATAGCCAAAGTTACTCAGTGAGGGAGAGGAAAAACAGTAATTCTGGGTGTTTTCGAAAATTATTTCGTGCAATGCATCACTAATAAAATTATCCCAAGTAACACAATATAACAAGACAATTGAATGAAGCATTAAACACAGCTAAAAGGATACGGTTCATCTTCTTGGTCTTCGATCTCGAACCACAAACTTCGATCTTTGATAACAAATGCCGACAAATCCCCTTATAACACCAATGGGGTACTCCGAATATACCCCGATCCTACAACCCAACTCTCCTGAGGTAGATCTTTATGCCTTAGCGAGGTGAACCACGCCTCCTGATGTAGAAGAGTATGCATCAGTGAGAGAAGGACTAGGAAACCATGGTAGTTGAGAGAGCACGGCAAGCCCGATGCCGCCCGTGTTACTCGACATTACCATGTCTGAATAGGTTGCGCAACCACTAATAATAGCTAGTCATGCAATAAGTTCAAGTAATTCTCAAGAAATCCAACAACTAACATGACACTTTAACAATTTGGCCATTCTAATTCTATTCAAGTAACCATGTAGATACACTGAACATATATATCCTATATCTCAAGCAATATACTAGATCATTCAATCTAATAGCAAGAAACAACTAAAATGCACCAAAAGGATAAAAATCCCTCACCTTTAGAAATCCAAACCTGCGAGAACAAACATCAATCTACTCACAATACCTTGGACTGGCACAATAGTTCAGAGCCTAACATGTAATAGAATACATACTTACCCCAAATAATTCCATGGATGTCATTTATGACCAATGTAATAAAGAATATAACCAAGTAACCATGCAAACCAATTTCATGAAATTTCACCAAATGATTAAATATTCTATGCATTACATTTAAACTCTTAACTAAACAATTGAAAACCACTTACTAGCCATTATTTTCCCTTTCTCCATAAATTAGTTCCTTTAGTCAAATCCAACTCATACTAACCTAAAGTCATGCAAGATAACATATACAAGACAGTTCACAAGAAATAAGACATGATAGCAATACAAGCAAAACATGCTTGTTTCTAACAGAGTAACCAAGTAATTCAAATAATTAATCATGTAATCAATTCAAGTAGTTCACATGAAATCTAACTAAACCCTTTTCTAACTCTTAGTATTTAGGCCATATACTCCACACAAGTGAAAGAATAACTCAAGTACTAGTCAAGCATAACCATTAAGTAATCCAAATAACCAACTAGGCAACAAGTTTATCTAATTCACATAAAGTCCAAAAAAAACCCTTTCAAACGCTTACAAATTAGGTTCTGAACTTCACATGAGATAACTAACTTCAAAACTAACTTCACTAGTCTCATATGACCACATTATGATGCAACCACATGTCACGAAACCATATTTTCTAGTACTATAACTACCTAATTTGATTATCCTAAGCACTCCATAATTACATTTTAAGTGCTTCCATACCATTCTAAGGCTATCTACATAATCAAACAAGTTAAATTCAATATTTCATTTCCAAGTCCCCTTGGTTTATCAACACAATTTTATGTCTGTATGAAACAAAAAGTACATTTTCTACAAACCAACTATCCTACAACTCTAGGGACACTAAAAGACACCTACTCAAGCTTTAAAAATCCACTTTTTGCACAAAAGCTCGAGAAGGCCCCGAGGTCACTTTGAACTATAGCTACTCAAACCACCCCTCAAATCAATGTCACATTAGCACCAAAATTGCTTCCACACCTAGTAGGTACCCAATCTAACATTGAATTATACCCGGATTGACATTTTGTGTAAAGTCCCTTTCTAATTTTAACTAATTATGCAATTTTCTTCAAGTTTCGGTGAAACCAGTCACACTTAACCATTATTCCATGTTCATTAGCACCTATAACACCTAACCAAAGTGATAGAACGCATTATGGATCAAAAATCCCAAATTTTTAGATTTTACTATTTATTGCACTATTCATTCATCTTCTACAACATGCAAACTCAAATTCTAACCATTCAAAATACAAACAAGCTTCAAAAGAATATTCTACAAGTTCCATAGGTTGTATTTCAAGTATATATAAGCATAGATATAGCAATATATAACAATAGAAAAATTTTATATAAAACCCTAACTATTCACATTCAAATAAAATGCAAAAAAACTCCCTCACCAAAAGCTAGAAGATGTTTGTAGAAGGCCTAGGATGACTTGAAATTGCTAGAAGAAGGCTTGATTGCACACACAAGAGCTAGCTTGGAGGGAATTCTTCTTTTTTCCCTTGGTGGATGGCCGACGGGTTTTTGTGGGTTGGGGGTGGTTTTTGTGTTTTGTTTTGCTAAGTATTTTGGCATATGTATGTGTATATAGGATAGTTATTATATGTAGGCTAGTTTGGCTTTTTAAAATAATACAAGACTAAGTAAAAATTAAGCTTAAAATGCAATTGAAGTTAACTAGTTCATTTATGTAAAAAAAATATACTATTCATTCAGGATGAAAAACATTTTCCTAACACACATTCCTAACATGCAATGCACTAAAATCCACTTTTCTCATTCCTCATACATGTCACGTAACATGAGAAAAATATAAATTCGAAGAAATAAGACAGTCAATTTTTACTATGAATAATAACTATTCATAAAAAGTCTATAAATGCACAAAAAAAATACAACAATTAATATAAATATAGTGAAGGTCTCGGGCGTCACAATTGTAGTAGGTTTAACTACAAGACTAAAAGTGGCATTAAAGTCAATTCTTGGGAATTGATGAAAACCTTTTGTGACAAGGCGTTCTTCTGTCTATAGTACTATCCAACTTACACTTTATTTGATAAATATATTTGCAAGCAATAGTATTTTGTGATGCACTAAGTGGAACAATAGTCCAAGTACTATTCTCAACAAGTGCAACAAACTCTTCACGCATTGTTTGCCATTATTAAGGCACTGCACTAGCCTGATTATATGTTGTTGGTTCAGTTTGGTGTTTGGAACTTTGGGAAGCAGTGAGGCATAATTTGGTAAGAGGTTTGTATTGTTGTTTTTGGAATGGGTAATCATAGGATAGTGAGATAGTGCAACAACATTTGGGAGATAATCAGTGGGTGAGAAATGTACCAGAGATGGGATTGGACTAGTGGGAAGCTTGACGTGACATGAGAGTAGGTTTAGCAGTCGAGTTCGTTGGCAAAGCTAATTGTATGGTATTAGGCACGAAGATGGGAACCTGAATGAGGGGTGAGCTATGGGCAATACTAGAGACCATTGGGGCTAGAATTTTAGTAGGTTAGTTGTAATGATCCCACATAGGAATCTAACCATCATAAGGGATGCTTCTTAAGTACAAGTGGTTCTCCTACCTAATAGAGTAGTCTTTTGGGATGGGCTCTTCTTTTAGGCTTGAGTTGTTATATTCTTGGTCTTGATTTGTTACGTTGGTGCTTTCATTGAGAGTGGATTCCATGAAGGGGAGAATATAAGGTGGATTAAGGTGTCGTAAGTGTCACATTGAATACTGGTAGATGAGTACAACTGCTACGAGAAAAGGGATACCGCCGAGCCAATGTCGATAGGATAGCCAGACGTAGGCGTCGGCTCTTAATTTAAGGGGGTAGAATGTAATGATTCCACATAGGAATCTCACCCTTACAAGGGGTACTTCTTAAGTACAAGGGGTTCTCCTACCTAACAGACTAGTCTTTTGTGATGGACTCTCCATTTGGGCTTGAGTTGTTACATTCTTGGCCTTTTTTTGTTACATTGGCTCATGGGAATGATGTGGGGCAGCGATTTGCTTGGAATAACTATTGAACATGTTGATTCTTTAGGATGAAGCCATGAAAAAGTCATTGTATCAAAGATATGTGAGACACTAGAGACATTTTTTGAGGGAAAAAATGTTCAATTAACAGCGTATGACGTGAGATAAAAAGTTTTCTTATAGTTGGATCATAGCGTTTATATTGGGGAGAGTGTTAGAAAGCAAGAGAGTAAGAGCGAGATGAAGAGAGTATATGTGTGAAGAAGAAGAGGTCATGCTTTGTTTTGAGGGAGATGATGCATTTTGTAATACGATGATGCATATTGGCCTTGCTTATACATTAGAGAGATTAGTTGTTTCCACTTCTAGTGCTTTTAGTGATTATATTGCTAGGTCATGTACGTCTACTTTACCTTCTTCTTTAGCCCTAGGTCTCGACCACATTTGAAGGATGTGGTTATGAAGGAAAATGATATATGCTAGCATGATACATATTCAAAAACTTTCTATGAACATAGCTGAAATAATCATGCAAGATCTTAATACGATTAAACATGAAATAATAAAACATTAACAATTTACGATTTAATTCCAAAATAAACAAAGATCTAGGCATATCTCTTGCGAAGAACGAAGCAAGAACAATTTTACCTTTTATTTAGATGAACCACACGCCTAGAACAAAGAGCTTCTACTCCACTACTCTGATCTTATCTTCTATGGATTGTATGATTTATTTTAATTGATAAAGTTTATATGCATTTATTACTTGCTATATCATGATAGAGACAATCTACTTTGTTATCCCTCATTTATGTGTTGTTGTATTATATTGCTATCTTATGATTTCTCGTATTTACCTGAGATTATCTCGTATTATCTCGTGAATTCTCGAATTCGTATCGGGTTGCACAACCTTTCGGACATGGTAATATCGAGAACCTCCGGGCAGTATCGGCCTGTTGGTCTAGCTCGCCTACCATAATGCCTATTCCTTCTCTCACTAGGGCATACTTCTATACCCTAGAGGCATACTTCACCTCGTTGGGGCATACGAACCTACCTCATGAGTGTTGGGTCGTAAGATCAGGGTACATCCAGAATACCCTATTGGTGTTATAAGAGGATTTACCAGCACTTGTTATCGAATATCGTGGTTCGTGGTTCGAGATCGAAGACAAAGAAGATGAACCATATCCTTTTAAATGTGTTTAGTACTTTGTTTCATTATATCGTTATATTGAATTACGTGATTACTTGTATTGATGTTGCATTGCACGAAAAGATTTACAAAAATCTATGTTAAACCATATTCTTTCCCTCACTGAGTAACTTTGGTTACTCATTCCTCGTTTTAACATGTTTCAAGAGGTGCAGTTAGAGCAGTTGTTGTTGCCATGAGTGTTGTGTTGCTTATCTTGCCGAGGTTGGAGTGCCTATATGCTAGATTTGTATAGAATATGTTGAAGATGTGATTATTATCTCTTTTCAGTCCTATGGGTTTGTGTATAATTGAGTTGCTTTGGATGAATGTAAATTAAAGTTAAAAGAATTGCATGATGTTAGTAGTTAGTTGGGTTGTAATAATTTTATATTTTGCTTTAATGTTTAATATTGCATGCTTGTGTGGTTAGTAGGAGTTAGTTGGTTGTTTCACTAATCTTGTAAGAGAGAAAGGTGAATATGATTAGAGTGGTAAGATAAGCTGATTTAAAACATAGAATTTCAATGGATTTGGTTTTGCATGCTTGAATGGTATGTTGTCTTGGTCTAAGGCTCGGATGACCTTAGTATTGGGGAAGTTGCGAGGTTGAAGTTTGGAGTTGTTGAAATATGGTGGTATGTGGTTTGCGGCTTTATCTTTTGTTCACAAGTAGCCAGTTAGGCTTAGAAATAGGGAAAACTCCGTATGTTTTTCCTAAATTTCGTATCGGGTTTGGAATTGGGTTGAGAATAGCATGATTAAGAGAAGTCCCGATTCCGTGAAGTATCGGGGCATTACACTATATGCTAGACTCAATGTTTGACTTGCTGCTTGTGCAACACGAGAAAAAGGTCACTGCTAAAGACATGATGACCTCATTATATGAGATATTCTCATATAAGTATAGGCCTACTAAGTAAGACGCTATGAGGGAGATGCCAAGATGGCAGAAGGTTCGTTTGTCAGAGAACATGTTCTCAAGATGATGGACAATTTTAACCTTGTAGAAGTCTTGGGGGCCCAGATTGACAATGGCAGCAAGGTGGACATGATTCTCGAGACACTACCTGAATCCTTTTTCCTAATTCATTCAAGCTCAATTATAATATGAACAAGATGGATATGGGGCTCACTAAGCTTATGAAGGAGCTTCAGGCAGTCGAGGCAATCATGTGGCCAAAAGTCAAGCCCATATGGCCTAGGTTTCCTCTTTTGGACAAAACTCGAAAGAGAAGAAGTCCTAGAAGAAGGGGAAGCAAGGAAATAACAAAGGGAATGGCCAAGCTGGTAATGGGTAGAATCATCAGCAGAGAAATAAGAAGGTTGCGGGAAAGCCCAAGGAAAAGTGGTTTGAGTGTGACTTGAAAGGCCATTGGAAGCAAGACTGCCCAAAGTACCTGGCCAAGAAAAGTAAAGGTACAGACTTTACTTACATCGTTGAAACTAGGTTGGTTGTTGATTCTATAGAATTATGGATAGTAAATTCAAGAACCATTAACTGCGACTGCATTGTTGTGCAGGAGTTTCGGGTAACGAGGATTCCAAGTAAAGTTAGATTCGCTTTAGAAGTTGGCCTTAGAGCGATGGCTTGGGCTACTGCTGTTGGAATGATTATTCTGCTTAGAGATTTATTTTAGACAATTTTATCATGTTCCAGACAATTACATTTTTAAGTTTTGATGTTTACTTTAAGTATTGTTTTGTTAACTTTCATACTGGTTTATTTATTAAATAGAAAGTTTTTCTTTTAAAGTCTGGAACTATGCATGATATATATGTTTGTCTTATCTCTATTTCCAACATGCAATTATTATTCTAAAATACTCAAGTTTCTTTTAAAAAAATTTTGTTCGCCAATAACTTATACTTGAGGAACCTATAATTCAGGTTATGTAAACCTGAATAGATTCAGAATTTGGATTGGGGATGAGCTCTTAGGCTCATTAGATCTCAAACCATAGGCTCAAGATGAATCTAACATGAAATAAAATGTGTCTAAAAGGCCATATTCTTTCAAGAGGCATAGGACAAGAAGTAAGTTGGGATTGGTGGTCAATGTTGTACGGTAGGTCCATAAGCGCACTAGAACATAGAGGGGTCAATCTCTCTTGGGTGTGTTCGAATGATAATCATGTGCAACAAAAGTTGTGTCTTAATGGATTATACCTAGCATTCCTTAAATGGAATAATATATCTAAGAAATGAAATCACACTTATTAGATATGAGAATATCCATGTTGGGTTGCGAAACTTCACTCATATCGGCATCGAATATTATTGAAACAATCCACATGGATCTTGAAATCAAGTGCCTTCAAGATCAATACTTAAGACTCCTTAAGACATGTGAATGGGTTACAAAACCCAGTATAAAGCACATCCACATATAGGGTGTCTAGCTTAAGTACTGAACTACTTTGCTTTTTGGCTAAAGTTGTAAATTCAAGACGTGTTGTTTCAATAGATAATTATATAAGAACTGGGAATGGAATTATTTCATCTATACAAATGTTAGATGATGCAAAATTTTATTTTTTCGTGATGACAGGGTACTCTCTTAGAAGTCCTTCAGGTGTTTAATTTCAAGATAATGACCTAACATAGAGGAATCATGATCTGGTTTAGTTAGATACAATGTCTACTAGAACTAGCCCCTAAAAGAATAACATCAGAGCTATTCAAACTCGAGACGTGAAACTACAATATGAAAATTAAACGATTTTATCTTGATTTAATCCTTTATGAGATTGATACCTAATTCCTTCGACGAATTTGAATGTGTCTTTTCAGAATTTCAAGAAATGCTATGTTATTATGTTGTCTACATTGTCAATATTACATTCTTTTTTTTGGAAGATGCATCCACACATCTAATTAGTTCCATAAATCATTTTGAACATGCTTGGAAACTACTCGAGACATGTCAAAAACAAAACTATCACTACCCTGATGCCTTCATCCTGTGAGAATCGGTTTGTTGTTGGTCCTGGCACCCGACAAGGATAAAGGTCGATCTCCAATGTTATCAACGTACGCCTTCTTGTACATTAGACACCTAGGATTACAATATATGCGATTTAGCATATCTATCGCGTAATGTTGGCAATCCTTGAAATTTTCACACAATCAATACTTACACCCTTGAGACTCTGACGGGACTAAACTATAAGATAGAATCCAATGCAATAGTGATATTTTTAATTTTTTTTCAATTTATCCAGACCTTAATCATTATATTTAAATAACAATGTTTATCACTTTTAATGATAGAATAACACTTTCTTTCACGATTTGACTTGACTGAAAGCTTCGAACATTGTATGTATGTTATGTGTGAAGATGTTCACATTAGCAATCCTTTTTTTATTTAATAGAATTAATTTATGTGCATAGTTTGCAATACTGGAGATTCTAATAGATTATGCATAATATGCCCCACGACACTTTTCCCAACTCCTTCTCTTTTCCTGACGACCAACACTATAACTGTAATGCCCGAGACCATTAGCATGTTTAATTTGAGTGTTGCTTGCCTTTATGTGCATTTATTCCCTTTTAATAGAAAATCACTATTCATAACAAAAATTGACTATTTTATTTTTTTGAAACTGTATTTTTTCCCTGTTATATGACTTATAGGAGGAATGAGAAAAGTGTTAATTTGTGTATTTGATGTTAGGAATATGCATTTAAAAAATGTTTATTGCATCGTATGAATAGTAAATTTATGTAATAACATTTGATTTTAACTAGATAGTGTTTAATTGCATTTTAGACTTATATTTGACTTGGACCTACATTATTTATGTGCCAAATAGATACCAACATATATTATATATCCTAAATACATATATATACACATAAATACTTAGCAAAACAAAACACAAACCCCCTCTCCCCCAAACCCCTTATAGCCGACGGCGCCCGCAAGCCAAAAAAGGAGGAAATTTCTTCAAAGCTTTGCCAAATTGATCTTCTAGCTTGATCTTGGAGGGGTTTTGGAGCAAGTTTGAGCAACTACAAAGCATCTACACTTTGTATATGTGAGGGTTTTGTATTTCATGAGTTTTCAAGTTTTGTAGCTTTAACTTTAATTTCTAGATTTGTGCTATTATGACTATATCTTGCAAGATTGTTTCACAAAGAGTTGTTATTATGTGCTAGAGACATGATTTGTGCAATCTAATAGCTTGTTTAAATGAATTTTTGTGTGAGAATGATTGAGGAAGAAGATGAATAGTGCCTAAACCTAGGGTTTTGTTAAAAGTTGCTTATTAGTTTGATTTTAGGCTTGCTATAGATGCTAGAGATGTACATGAATATAGAATTATAATTGTATGAGCTTAATTTTCCCGAGACTTGAGTAAAAGTGTATAAATAGCTTGGTTTGCAAAGAGGTTTCGGGGTAAATGCGAATCTGGGTGAATTTGAGCATTATATTTAGTGTTATTAGGGTGAGGATATGCTAAATGTGCGGTTATGATGCTTAATTGAACACCAAATAATGTACTTGTAGTTATAGTGCATAAAGGAGAAAAACGGTGCTTTTGCGGTAATGTGGGTTAATGGGTCAACTCGAGGATTCCAAGGGTGCCATAATGTGTGGTTTGGAGGATAGGATAACTCCTTTGGGAATCTTGAGCATTACCTTTCAGTTTGAAGCAAATTAGCATTGAAATGAAAAGGGACCGATTAACCAAGTGTTGACTGTGCTGGTTTTGGGTTGGGGGTTTGTCTTGTATGTACGGGGTAGCACTTTTGGTGCCATTGTGGCATTGATTGAGTGCCCAGTTAGCATAGCTATGGTTCAAATGCACTAGGTGGACTTTCGGGCTTTTGTTGAAAAAATGAGATTTCGTGCCATAAAATCGTGCATTAACGTGTCTAGGAATGTATAGTGAAGTTAGTATCCCAATCCCCTAACTCATTTGGGGTGTAATTGCTTTTAGCAGTTGGAGCTTAAATAGTATTTCTTGTAGCACTCGTGTATTGAGCTAGTATTTATTGTTTAACTATTAAAGGTGTTCTATTACCTATTTATGAGATTGTTAAGTATAATTGTATTAACACATAAATGTTTGAAGAGATCTGAAAGTTAAGAGCTAACTAGTTAGAATTTGCATAATGTATAGTTGCATGGATTGAATATGTTTTATAGTTCTAATTGTTTATATTACTCATATTGCTTGTTAATTGTATAGTTTGTGTGAGGAAATGAATAAGACTTGAATATTCAATTATTTGAATGATTACTTGGATTATTTGTTAAATTGAAGTTATTGTGTTTAGGTAGAGGTTTTGGGTGGTAATGAAAGGAGATTTGAGCAATTGAAGTAGATTATTGCCTCTCTAGAGGTGAGGGAGTTGCATCTTATTTGCATTTTTCTATTGTATATAAATTATGTTGGATAATGGCCATGCTATAAATGTTAGTTATGTAGCTCATATTGTTATCTTGCCTATATTGCTTGTAAATTATCCTGTATATGTTACTTGGCTTTCGTGATCTTGACTCGGGGTTACTCAACCTTTTCGGGCATGGTAGTGTCGAGTAACACGGGCGGCATCGGGCTTGCTATGCTCCTTCGGCTACCATGGTTTCCCAGTCCCTATCTCGCTGAGGCATACTCCCCTACCCCAGAGACGTAGTTCAACTCGTTAGGGCATACGGTCCTAACTCATGCGATTTGGGTCATAGGATTGGGGTACATCCGGAGTACCCCTTTCGAAGGATTAAGGTGTTTGCCGGCATTTGCTTGAAGGTCGTGGTTCGTGGTTCGAGATTGAAGACTTGGAGTTGAACCGTATTTTTTTTCCTAAGTGTTTAATTATTGGTTCAATAGCTTGCTTAATTGTGATATTTTTGTGTAATCTCTATTGTATTTCATGAAAGCATTCCCCGATATGCTGCATCACCTCTCTCACTGAGTATACATTATTTGTATACTCACTCCTCATCATGAATCTTTCAGGTTATAGCCAAAAAAAGTGAAGTTCGTATTTCATCATAGTTCGTGCTTGAGGGGATGCATAATGTGATATGTAGCGTGGATTATAAAATGCTAGAAAGATGTTCTTTCGATGGGTTGTATGTATTTAAAGTATAAGTAATATAATTCAAGTTAATGAGATCATTAGGGTAATTTGATTTCATAGCTTAAGTAATAGGTTAGCGCAGTTTATACTCAATGCATGTATGTAGTTAAGTTAAAGAAGATTAGGTTAGTCTTTGTATTCGGAAATGTACATTTGATTGTGAACTTTTGTTATGAACCAAGGCTCTATGGCCTTGAGGAGATGTCGTATGTTTGGACACGGTACTGGTCCATTTATCTGTTGTGTGTATGTAAACTGATTGTTCTATCAATAGGGGAAACTCCGTCTATTTTTCCTAATTTTTGTGACCGGGTTGGAATTAAGTTGATAATAGTATGGTTATTAGGAACACCAACCTCGAGAGGGACCGGGGTGTTACAATAATATTTGAAATAAGAAAGTTAACCAACATTAACATTTATCTGTTGCTTAACTTCTTAAGTTATACAAAGAATTTCCCAAGTAATCAATTTTCATTTTCAACATCTTACAATTGGTCTTTTGTAAGGTATTTTCTGCTTGTATATACAAATCAAACAGATTATTGATCAATGACTTTGTAGATGATATGTGTTATTTTCTATGCGTTATTAGTCAAATAACTTCAAATGACTTATGATAACGATAAAGGTATAAGAAGTGGAGATGATATAACAATAAAATCAGTGTTTACTATCTTGAATAGAACAAATCCCTCCTAAAGAAATTATTATACCACATGCAAGCAAATAAGCACCCTTCATAGGAAAAAAAAAAAGAAGAAGAAATCTTACTTCTATTTAAAAAATTAAAATTTTGATTCATATAGTAAAAATTAAATTAAAACATCATAAATAAGTGAGAAGAAAATTTTATATTTATTTTTCAAATGAAAAAGATTCCATAATAAGATTACATTATTTTTCAATTAAAAACTTGATTAATTTAGAACATTCAATTCATATTGTAAAAATTAAATTAAAAAATCATAAATAAGCGAAAATAAAAACCATCATGTAATATATAAGAAAAAGAGCATCTCTTTAAGAAATACCATCATGCTACATGTAAGCAAATAAGCACCATTTCCAGAAAATTTAAAAAAAAAAAAAAAACTTTACTTCTATCTAAAAAATTAAAAAATTCAATTCATATAGTAAAAATTAAATTGAAAACTCATATATAAGTGAAAAGAAAATTTCACATTCGTTTTATAAATGACAAAGCCTCCCTAATAAAATTGCAAATGATTCAATTAAAAGCTTCATTAATTTAGAATATTCAATTTATATTAAAATATAATAAATAAGAAAAAAATAAAATTCATCTTTCCATGTGTAAGCAAAATAGCATCCTTCTAGGAAACACCATCATGCCATGTGTAATCCTTGAACCACCTTTTCCTACATTTTATCCAAAAAATTAAAAATGTGTTTTTATGGTCTAAATCAAAACTAAAAAAAATCATAATTTTTATTACTCATCGATCTAATTGCATTAATTTATAAAGCTCCACATCACACTTTTGTGGTACCATGCATTAAAACTATGTATTGAGTTTGAAAACTATTGGTTCTAATTCAACAATCCAATGGAAAGTTCATAAAATCCCTTACTTGAATGTGATAGTTAGACACTTTGTGAACATTGGAGAGTAAGTGAATTTCTCTTCAGTGTTGAATAGGGAGGATAAATGGATTACTATGTTAGTATATTTATATATGTTGATTTATATTTGTTGTAATTTTTAAATGTAGCAAAATAAATTTCATATGGTGAGTTTCATAGAGTACAATTTATTAAATATATATAATTTCATTACAAGAAGATTTCTTCTTTTTAATTTTCGTTGTTGTTAAAACTTTTATATTTTATATTATCATTGGGATCATATATTTCTCTATTTAATATCTTGCTTTTGATTGTGGATAATTAACAAATAGGCATTTTATATTTAATATTCGTTTTTCAATCAAGCAAGATGGATGTACAAATGAGGAGAAAATATATAATGTTAGAAAACCATTCGTGAAAGAAAATGGTAGTTCAATCTGATTTATCTTACCAATATTTTGAGCACCATCTTCTTTATTAATCTATTCAAATAGTAACACCGAAAATGGTATAACTCTACTGTAACGCCCCAATCCCTCACAAGACCGGAGGCTCTAATAGCCGTGCTAATTACAACCCAATTTCAACCCGGTCACAAAATTTAAGAAAAACGGATAGAATTTCTCCTATTTATAGGACTATTTGGAAACCTGTAAACTACAACATACAACCACAAGATCATAATCCACAATTTCAATCTGTTTCATCCCTATCAGCATGCAAGTCAACTAAACAGAAGAGTAAACAATTGAAGTTATTACAAACCACTAGCATTTAACTATCACCTAAGACTAAAACTTTAATATTACATTTCTTAAGATAACACAAATACATATATGACCATAAGGTCTCAAATAGTATATAGGCATATAAAGTACAGATTCTTCCTTGTTCTACACACTGATAGAGCAGGCAGGCTACACAGGAAGCAATCCCATTTCCAGCTTATAGCACTGATCCTGAAATGTGTTAGAAACGAGGGTGAGAATACGACATGTATACTCACTGAGGGAGGTGATGCAACAAACCGAGAAATGCTTTCATGAGATGCAACAAGAATAATAACATTTATAACACAAAATAACAAAGTTAATTAGACAAGTATTTAACCACGTATAAAAATGATACAGTTCCATGTTTGTATTCAATCACGAGCCACGTGCCAAGATCTTCAAGCAAGTGCCGGCAAACCCTTACTCATCCAAATTGGGGTACTTCGGATGTACCCCGATCCTATGACCCTTTCTCTTGAGGTAGGTCTATATGCCCAGCAGGTGAACCACGCCTCTGGGGTAGTGGAGTATACTCAGCGAGAAAAGGAATAGGCACCATGGTAGTCGAGGGAGCATGACAAGCCCGATGTCGCCCCTGTTTCTCGACACTACCATGTTCGAAAAGGTTGTGTAACCCCGAGACAAGATCACGAGAAACAAGAATATCAAATCACGTAAGAGGAACGACAAAGTAGGCTGCTATCGCAGTTAATCACAAATAACACGAAAAGACTCAAGATAGCAAGTAAAATAATACATATAAACTTATCAATTACTAAATAATTCAATTTAGAAACAATAAATTAAGTTAAGATGCACATAAAAGATAAAGACTCCCTCACCTTTACCGAGCTCCAAGATACAAGATTGTATTCACATCACTCTCAATCGCCTTGTACCTAATACCAAGCATTACTTCAATTATTCTTTAACTACAACATTTATTAATTATTCCTCCAGCTTAGCTAACTTATAGTCTCACACATTTAGCATACAATACCTATTAAAAAGTCTATCCTTAACAAGATGCCACCTTATATGCTTATCTTAACATATGTTCTAAGCAATCATTCTAGTAGTCTAGTGTACAAGTCTTAAGCATAACTTTAATCATGCAACATTAAATACAAGCAATATGAACATCCTAACAAGATATAAGCATTAAACATGAGAATAACTATATATGTGCACAAAGGGGTCATCAACACATTTTTCACGAAACTCTACAAATAGCTTAAATCAACATTAGACATGCATATAGACACATAACAAGCAACTACAAGCTCATACAAGCACTAAAGCAACCAAATCTCACATTTTCCCTTTGTTCAACTAGGTTATTTAGCTTCCTACCGGAATTCAAGGATCAAATTAAGCTAGCTAACCATCCTACCAATGTAAGGATACCTAAATACCTTATTCAGAGCCTCCAAATCATAACATAGAGCACAAGTAGACGAAAACACCGAAAATGCATTTTTGTGGGTTTACACTACAAGTACCAATTTCAGAACCCAAACAAGTGAAATGAAGGCACTTCTAAAGCTTCAATACTTAATAAAGACTAGTTATAACCTCGAAACGTGTCTGGATTCGAGTTAACCCCAAAATCCCGTATTAAAGTAGCCTAATTTGATCAAATTGTTCAAATTTTGTAAATGGCAAGCGCAACTAACATTTTTTCCACGTTCAAGAACTTAATTAGCAACTACTAGAAGCCTCGAATCGAATTAAATTGTAACTTTTTTTCGGAACCCTAGTTTGGCACTATCATCATCTTCTCCAAGTTGCATTTTGCATTCCTAGCCAATCAAGAAGCTAACTAACTTCAAAAGTTTGCTCTACATACTTATTTAAGATATTTGAAGCAATAAATTAAGCTAGAACACAATAATTTACTATTCAAATTTTTTACTATTCATCATCTTCATCAAGTGAAATCTTGTCAAAAACTTAGTTTCAAACTATACCAATACATATATAAGGTTTCTAGTATGTAATAATACTATATAGAACAAGAATCAAGCATGTTATGGCACATTAATGGCAAAATCCGAAGATTACAAAATTGAACATAAACTTTAAAACTCCATGAAAATGCAAAAATTCTCTCACAATGATGTTGTAGACAGTGGTTGATGCTCCCTAGTGCTCCAATCTCCTCCTAGACCAAGCCAAAGGACTAAATTCTTGCTCAAAGTTGAAGAAATTTTTTTCCTTCTTGCCTCTTAGGGTTCACGGGTTTAGGGGGGGGGGGGGGGGTGGGGATTATTTTTACAAGTTTGGCTTTTTATTTTGTTGAGTAATTGACTTATATGGTAATATATTGGATAATTATATGAGTAGGTTACATTATGTGAAGTCAAATGCTAATAAAACCTTGGTCAAATGAGCTTAGCTCCAAGTGTTTGTTAATTAATTCAAAACTAGTGTTTTACATACGTAACACTATTTAAGTGGCACGAAAAATATTTTTCAAACGCATACTCCCGAACCCAAAAGCTCAAAACTACCATTTCCCGACTCTTTTTATATGTCATGTGGTCTAGAAAAAATATTAAATCGAGCATTTAAAACATTCAAATTTCTTATGACTAGTGTCCTCTAAATAAAACAATTAAGCAACAAAAGAAATGCACATAAAAATGCTCAAAAAGATATGCAACAGTTATTTAAAAAGATGTGATAATATGCTTATAGAACATTCTTTATTGGTTATTTAGAGATTTTTATGGTTAGAATTGAGAAATGTATGTTGGGAAAAAAGATGAAAAGTGATTGTGAATAGTAAAATTTAAAAATTGGGGTTTTCAATCTAAATTGCATTCTGATGCTTTGGTTAGGTACTAGAAGTGATTAGAAGATTAAATGTAACATTTAAATGGATTTTAAATGGTTAGAATTGATAAATTTGAATTGAAATATAAGGGGCCATTTGTGTGTTTTGGGCCGTTTGGTTGTTTTGAGTGTTTTGGGTATTCGTAGAGCTTCATTGTGGTTGGTTAGAAATTAGTGAATGCCTAGCATGCTCGTAGTGTCCTTTCGTTACTCGGAAAATAGCCTATTAGTTGGAATTCATAAAGGGATCGTTTGACCAAGTGTTGACTTTGCTCAGTTTGAGTGTTGATATAGTCTTGTTGCGCATGGAAGCACTTTTGACGCTACTGTGGCATTGTTTGGGTGATTGGTTTATATAGTTGTAGTTCAAACGTGCTAGGTGAACTTTCGGGATTCTATTGAGAAAGTGAGGTTTCGTAGCGTAGAATCGTGCTTTAATGTGCCTAAGAGTGGGTAGTGAAGTCGGTTTCCCAATCTTGTAGCTCGTTTGAATGTGGTAGCTTGTGAGAGTTGGAGGAATGAATAGTATTTTGTTGATTAATGGTGAATTGCTTGATTCGATGCTTGTAGTAGGTGCCTTAAGTGGTAGATTGACTAGATTAATGCATTGAATTGCTAGAATATGGCTAGAACTTAGAGTGGAACCCAGGCGTTACATCTACTAAGAGATATTTCAAATTGTGAATGTAGAAAACCATTTATGAACACTTGGATTCTTTTATTTCTACATATATCAATATATTTATGATGTTACTTAGTAGAGAAAGTTTCTCAAAGGTGTACTACTAAATTTGAACTTTTCAAGAATATCTCCCTGGCACTTTCATCTACTAAAAAAAGGTGTTGATCTTTGAGTCTGATCAAAATATTCTAATTGTATGAGAGAATTGGTATTGATAGAAGTTGTCATTCATATTTTTATGTCTATTGAATTTATTTTTATGTTGTTATTTACTCTTGCTCTTTATATGCTCAATATATGTATTATCGCTAAGAACAAAATCTATATTTTCCTACACTAGATGCAAGTGTTACAAGAGTGAATATTTCATGTGGTGTGCCATCTTCAAGTTTTTTTCTTAGATTTTTGCAATTAAAAATGTCATCGACTTATGTATCTTATTCAATTATCTTCTTTAACCTTATATTTTTATTTACTTATAATTATTTTGCTATTTTTATTTATTATGATATAGATATTCTTATTCAAAAAGAATCTAAAGCTAACAATTTAGTCAGTATTGAAGGTTGTTGTCAATGTGTTTTTCATTTTTATACATCTTTTAAACTACCATATATGATTCATAATATAACATCATTATTCATTAGTACATGAAATGACATGAATTGATATAAGAATTTGTGTTCAAGCAGAGCCATCCAAAATATTTTTTCATAAAAGACATGGGAGATACTTTACTTCTTTATTCTAAAGTATGTCAAAATTGGGATTGTACCCCTTCCAAATTTTTCTTCACCGTATTCTTTATTTTTTTTGTATCGAGAGTTTGGTTTTAAATTGTTATATATGAGAACTCTAGAAACTGAATTAGTAGCTTAGCTATTGATATTGTGGACTCTGACATTAGGAATAGTTGAATTCGTCTCAGTCGAGTCACTTCCTCCATTTCAGGTAGAATTTTAATTTTTTTTATATACTTATTTGAATATATTTTATCAACTTCAAATATTATTAGTGTCTTTCAAATTACTGAAACAAGTTTGTGAAGCAAAGCGATAACATGAAAGTTGTGTTAATTTTTAACTCATTATAGAGCCGCGAGTAATATAAGTATATATTCACGTTATTCATGGGTCAAATACTCAAATGATAGGTTTTTTGTGTAATGCAGGATATTGGATCTTTTAAACTTCTTGTAGAGTAGATTTATAAGCATATCAAATGTGCAAGGAGCAATAATACAATCAAATAAAGACCGCATGACATGAATTTTACAAAGCCAATAATTTAAAAGAAAAATATACATGTGCCTTGTGAAAGACTGGATCTTTGTAAAAGGTAAACACCTAACACCCTTTTTAGAAAATATGTGCTTATTTTATTAAATTATTTTATATAATGATATATTGTGTTTAGGGTAGATATATATTGTAGTCTTTTAATAGTGTGGTTATATAGTTAAAGGAATTGATTTTATTTTACATATATTTAGTGTACACATTACACACGTACATCGCACATGCATAAGACTAGTTTCTATATTAAAGTCTAGAACCAATTTTGTCTAAAAAAACCTCTAAGTATAATTTAAATCACATAGTCCTAATATGGGTTGTCATCTTTACCCTAGATTCGGCCTTTATAAGTCCCTAGCCAAGTCTAGGCAACCAAGGAAAAATAGCTTTAATTATATTCTCCTTAACCAAATTTTCAAGATCCAATTAATCCTTTAGATTAAGTCTAACATCTAGATTAATTAATAACTTGACTATCAAGGACTTATAAAAAAACAATTTGCACACGCGGCCCACATAATTTTTTTTTTGTGTTGTTGTAGTTTAGGTTAAATTGGATTTAATTATGGTAAGTCATTCAATCCAATTCCATAACCTAATTCGCATTTAATATGATGCAGGAATTTTAACGCAAAACTTTAAGAAAACCTGTTTTCATAAAATTCTTATTTTATAGGTAGTTTAAAATGGTTTCAAATCCTATCAATTGTATCCTTCTTAAATTACTACAAACATATAATTTAATCAAAGTACAATTCTAATTTAAAACCACACAAGAATTAATTATAAACAATTAACTTTTCTAAATGCAGAAACTAATAAGAACACAAAAATTTATTGCATCAAAACATAAACCAAATCTGAATTTTTCTAGTGTTCATCATATATTTCTTAGTTTCTATCCATTTGGAATTAAAATATTCTAACCATTTCATGTTTAATTTATAGTGGCTCTGATACCACTGAAAGAAAATGATATAGGCTAGCATGATACATATTCAAAAATTTCTATGAACATGGTGGAAACAATCATGCAGGATCTTATGTGATTAAACATGAAATAGTAAAATATTAACAGTTTATAGTTTAATTTCAAAATAAACAAATATCTAGGCATACCTCTTACAAAAAATGAAGCAAGAACAATTTCACCTTTTATTTAGATGAACCACATGCCTAGAACAAAGAGCTTCCACTCCTCTACTCTGATCTTCTCTTCTATGCCCAAATCCTTAGCCTAACTGTAATCTAGTTGTGAGACTAGATTTTGCTAAACTAAGAACAAAATAAAACTATTTCGAGTTTTTTCAAAAGATGAATCTTACTCAAAGATAAAGAGACAAGAGAAATCTCAAGAGGAGATGATGCTATTGAAGAGCTTGGGGTAGAGGACTATTTATAGGAAAAGAATCTTGAAAAAAAATCTTGGAAAATCAATGTAGGATAAGAAAAACCCATTTTCTTATATTTTCTCCTTCCTCCTATTTTTCCTCCCTATGACTGAAATTCCTATGCCTTGAATGCCCCTAGACCCACCCCTCCATCATGGTCTGCGAACTAGGGTTCTAGCTTAGCCAGTGTGCTCCAATTAATTAATTTGTTATTTATTTAATTCAATTACAACTAATAATTAAAAATATAAATCCCCTTTCTATAAAATAAAAAGTCTATTTTTAATATCTAATTGCCAATTAATTAAATAACATTTGATTAATTCCCAAAGTCCAAATTTAAAGTACTATTTAAGAAAAAACTATTTTTCCAATAGTGGAAAATATCATCTTAAATATTCTATTAGTCTTTAGACTTCAATTAATCAATCAGTTAATCATATAAATCCTATAATCCAATTTCTACAAATAATCAAAATAGAAACATTTTCCTAAAACAAAATGTCTACTCTGATTTCTAATTGTCAATAGATTATATTCTCTCTCAAAATAGTACATCTTTATTTAGCTTAGACACCTACAAGGTAAATGGCTAGAAGAGAGACCAAAGACATAATTATCCTTCCTCTGAAAATGAATAAAATATTCTCACTAGTCTCCTAACAATTCTTTATCATTTTAACCAAGTCTATTTCACTAAAAGGCTATGGCTGCACTCCAGGATAATTACTGATTAAACAAGAGTTAGTCAATCTATACATACGCTTTATCTTTCGACCAACTAAGTGTTATCTTGACCACTTTGCCCCTCTATACTCGTTCATAGTCAAAGGCAGGTTCTCGAAATGTACTATAACCTGTTTTACTACATCTTGTCTCTTTAAAATCTCTAATCCACAATCCAACCATCTTTCGAAAGTTATCCACTTAATCATGAGAGCGACCCACAAGTGTAACATCCAACACAATTAGTGTTATTTTGCGCACAGATTTAGGATAATCTAACTTGGATAATTCTAAGGGAGTGATTAATGTATAGACTTCTTATTACATATGCATGTCCCTTCTAATCCAGTCCTATACACCTAAACTACATAGTAAGTGACCTAAGCATTTAGACCTATAATGGCTCAAAGTGCAAGCACTTGACTTAGTCGATTCATCCACACATGCTCAAGATTGAGAGCAATAGCCCACTTAGAAGCTTGTAGGTATACGTGGATTCTTTCTTTGATAATACGGATTTAGAGTTCACACCTACAGGGTCCATTCAATACATACTCATACATAAGCGTAATAAGTCTGGAACAAATCCATGATCAAGGTAAACCACCCCATTGCAATGGGAACTTATTCCACTATAACTTCTACCATAGTAAAGTGCCCAACTTTACGACTAATTTATGGACTAAATAATTCTGCTTACAAGTAACCATAACTTAGACCTTCTGTACGTAACCACCACGTACATAAGTCAACACTTAAAGCAAGGACTTTGTATTCATATATATACCTATGTCAATCCACATAATGAAATAAATATGCTCATATAAAAATGATGACACCAATTATCTTATTGCCCATCCAGATGGAATTACGACTAAGTGCTAGTGGTCTTTTGGGTATACCATTCCCAATAGGTTAATGTTATCATAGCACAATTTGATTTTGATTCCATTTCAAACAAGTTGGATGTCTACACTTCCCTCAAGGAGATTGATGGAGAGAATAGTAGCAATAAAAAAAGTACTAGAGCGAGAGAAAGTGAGACCAAGGATGAGAGAAAGACCAAGGTGATTCCTTGCTTAGAGGAAAAAGATGAGATGCATGATACCACAACTCAAATAGACTTTGTTCCCACTTTAAAAAAGATGGATGTTTTTATACTTCCTGTGTCTAGTCATGATTATGCAGAGTCTTTCGAGCCTATTATATTGTCACCTTTGCTCCCTCAGCCCTAATCATTTTTGGAGGATGCGCTTGACATTGTTATAGCTCAATTTAGCTCTGATTCATTGTTTAGGAAATTACGTGCATGCACTTTTTAGAGCCTTCTTGTTGTGATGATAAGTCTATTGAGTAACCTTTATCCTTTCCTCCTATGAAAACAACCAATGAGGAGTTTGATGAACTTAAAAGATTATTGTATCAAAATGATACTGATTTGTGTGAGAGAGAGTCGAGCGCTTCCACATCCCTCTTGGTTATCCATGACCCAATTGAGGTTATTTATACTAACTTTCCCACTTCTATGAATAAATCTTGTTCTCGCTAAGGATGATGCACTATTAGAAAATCAGGGAAGGGCGACAAACATTTTCTGTCGCTATTCTGTCGCTAAATTTAATTAGTGACAACATCCCATCACAAAATGACTGTCACAAATAAGGTCGTCGCTAAATTGAGTTTTTGTCACTAAATCCATCGTTATTTCGCGACAATATGGTTCATCGCCTTTGCCGTCACTAAATAACAACGGCACTAGTTTGTCATCAAGTTTGTCACTAAATAGCGACGGATTGCGACGAAAATAATATAGTCGCTAAAGCCGTCACTAAATAGCGACAAACAACATTTGTCACCAAATCTGTCACTATTTAGTGACGGACTGCGACAAACGTAATACAATCACTAAAGCCGTCACCAAATACCGACATACTATTACAGTCGGTATAGATGTCACTAAATAGCAATTGGTTGTTACAGTCACTAGGGCCATCATTAAATAGCGACAGATGGTTACCATCATTAAACCCGTGACTAAATAGCGACAGACGGTTACAATCACTAGAGCCGTCACTAAATACCGACAGACGGTTACCATTACTAAACTCATGACTAAATAGCAACAGACGGTTACAGTCACTAGAGCCGTCACTAATTAGCGACAGACTAAAATAATCAATATACACGTCACGAAATAGCCATAATAATAATTCAATCATTAATTTATCGCTTTTTATCGACTACTTTGTCACTGAATAAAAGTGCTCAATTTATTAATATTTCATAAGATTAAAAATAATAATAAATGATAATAAAAATATATTATATTATACTAATTCATAAATAATATTTATATTACACAAACTACAATAGTTTCACAACTAACTAAAACTATTCTAATTATCAACCTCATGGGTTCTTGCTAATGATGTTAATGTTTGTGCATTTTATCACTTAAAGCAGCAATGCGCTCCATCATTAGTTTCATCTGTTTTGCGTTTTGTTGTTGCATTAGTCTCATCTCATCTCCCTGTTGTTATTGCATTAATCTTATATTTTCTCCCTGCTTTTGCTGCATTTATCTTATTTCCACGTTCTCTTGTCGCACAATATCCAATTGTTGTTGTGTCTCTTGTACTCTTAGTTCTGTTGCCCGCAAAAATATTATTATTTGGTATAGTTTGTCTAAATTTGTGTAGATAAATAATTATAAGAAATTACATATAATGGTAAAAATATTAAACATATATCGATAAAATAACATTATATTAAGTTAGAAGGAAAACTTGAATAAAACGAGAAGGATGGCGATGGTAGTGGCGATGGACCATTCACAACGAAAATAAGCTGTATTTTTTTTTATAAAAAAGATAAACATGTTAAAACATATATGAAAGGAAATTAAAAAATATTTTTAAAAAATAAATCTGAATTTTTAAAAAAAAGATGAAATATCATTATGAAACTAAACAAATTATACTATTTACCTAAATCTAATACTTATACATATATATATATATACACACACACACATACACATATATATATAACATATATGCATATATGAAAGAAAATTTAAAATTAAAAAAAGTTAAATAAATCTGAAATTTATTTTAAAAGGAAGCTAAAACCATGAGGTAAACTGTATTATTTACCTAAATCTATTACTTATATATATATATATATATATATATATATATATATATATATATATATATATATATAAGTAATAGATTTAGGTAAATAATATAGTTTACCTAGTTTAATCATGGTTTTAGCTTTTTCTAAAATAAATTTCAGATTTACTTTAACTTTTTATTTTTAAATTTTATTTCGTATATGCATTCACATATATATATATATATATATGCATATATGAATAAAATTTAAAAATAAAAAATTTAAAGTAAATATGAAATTTATTTTAAAAATAGCTAAAACCATTATTAAAATACACAAACTATATTATTTACCTAAATCTATTACTTATACATACATATATATATATATACACAACATATATGCATATATGAAAGAAACTTTAAAATAAAAAAAAACTTTAATGCATCTGAAATTTATTAAAAAAAATCTGCAATCATGTTAAAACTACACAAACTATATTATTTACATAAATCTATTGGTTATACATACATATATACAATATATACATATACGGTAGAACCTCTTTAAATTAATAGCGTTGGGACCACTAAATTTTATTAACTTAGCGAAATATTAATTTATCGATAAATTAATAACTATTAATTTATAGAGATATGTTTATTTTTTTTGACTTTATAGTAAACATATTATGATTATGATGTCTTTGTTTGAAAAGTAACTTATATTTTTTGGGTCCAATTTGAAAAGATAAGTAATGAGAATAGAAAATAAAATTTAATTTAGTAGGATTAGAATAAAGTTTCTCTAATCTGGTATCTAAGTTCTTGTAGGATTAGGATGATAACTAATTTCTCTAATCTTGTATCCTAATCATTGTAAGATTATCTCAATTTTTTCTCTTTAAATAATTAAATATGATATTCAACTAGATTTGAAGTTCAACAAAAGACAAGTTACTCTTGATTCATATTTTAAGAAAACCTCATAGTCAATTTATTGTATACGTTTTAACTAATTATTAATTTATTAAATATTTGGGTCAGTAAAATACAAAGAAATTTTTAAAAATGTATTATCTTATAATTTTATCGAATTTATCAACTTTTTACACTGGACATTTTTATTAATTAAAAGAGATTATTAATTTATCGAGTATTAATTTAAAAATGTTCTACTGTATATGTAAGCAAATCAACAACTAAATTTTTTTTTAAAAAAACGTGACAAAAGTCATAAATAATAATAGAACAACAACATATACATATATATAACTATATCTATTATGTGACATGTATATACATAACATACCTACATATATAACTAACAAAAAAGACTGAAATTCAAGAGAAGAAAACTTAAAATCATTAATTATACATATATTTCATTAAATATACTAACATATATATAATAAAATAAAACAAACTAAATTCAAAAATATAAATGAAATTAAATAAATGTATTACCTTTGAATTAAATATGGAGCAAGAGGAAGAAGAGAAGAGGTGGGGGAGAGAGAATCCAGTTTTTTTTTGGTATTGGTCTTTTTTTTTTTTTTTTGAATCAATAGATATTAGTTGTTGGAGGGAATGGGAGAAAAAAAATAAAAACAATAAGTTTTTGTTAGAACAGACCATGGTTTGTTCCAACGAAAACTACAACTATCCAGTGGGCCGATGCCATGTGGTAGCGGACCACTGGATACAAAATTAAAAGATCTTATTACCCAAAAAAAAAGTTACACGTTCAGCCATGTCCCATCGAAGGGACATGGCTAAAACTTGGCTGAATAAGGGACATGGCACACGACAAGTCCCTTATTCACCTGCCAAGTCCATAATGAATGGACTTGGCAGGCAAATCAACTTTTGAACCAATTGGTTCAAAAGATGATTTTTAACAAATGGTACAAAATCAAGTTGGTTTTCAACAAAATCTGAAATATGAACCAATGGCAACGGACCATTCGTTCAAAAAAAAAAATTAATATTAAAAATTAGCGACAAAAAATACGATCCGTTGCTAATTGTTTTACATGTCTATAAAAACAACAACCCAATCCGTTTCAAGCATTAACATATATCATTTTTTACTTTCATCATAATTTCTTTCAAGAATGAGTATTAAAGAAACTCAAATTTTAATATTTTTTATTAATATCAGTCACTAAAGCCGTTACTAATTAGTGACCGCGTTAGCGACAGAAACTCGATTTTTAATATTTTTACTAATGTCTGTCACTAAAGCCATCACTAATTAGAATTAATGACAGATTTAACGACGGATATCAGAAACTAATTTAAAAAATAAACGTTACAAGTCATGATTTCTTATAAAATACATCTTACAGTCCATTGACATTGTGAACATGAATTTTTTAACTTAATTCGATGTCCGAACAACTTTCAGAATGAGAATCACAAAAAACGGCTAAAATGAGTTATTATTGTTCAGAGTTTGTATTATAGACAATAAAATGTGATTACGTCAAATTATTTATATTTCATGTTGTGGACCTAGCTTGTTATTAATTTAAACTCGACTATACTTTACTAGGATTACCAATAACGTACAGTACTGATCATTTATTTTAGATAAACTCGAATTTTAATATTTTTTACTAAAGTTCGTCACTAATTAGTGACCGCTTTAGCAACAGAAACTCGAGTTTTAATATTTTTTACTAATATCCATCGTTAAAGCCGTCACTAATTAGTGACCGTGTTAGTGACATAAACTCAATTTTTAATATTTTTACTAATGTCTGTCACTAAAACCGTCACTAATTAGAATTAGTGACAGATTTAGCGATGGATATCAGAAACAAATTAAAAAAATAAACGTTAGAAGTCATGATTTCTTATAAAATGTATCTTACAGTCTATTGACAATGTGAACATGAATTTTTCAACTTAATTCAATGTCCGAACAACTTTTAGAATGAGAATCACAAAAAAATGGCTAAAATGAGTTATTATTGTTCATAGTTTGTATTATAGACAATAACATGTTATTAAGTCAAATTATTTATATTTCATGTTAAAGACTTAGGTTGTTATTAATTTAAACTCGTCTATACTTTACTAGGATTACCAATAACGTACAGTACTGATCATTTATTTTAGGAAAACTTGAATTTTAATATTTTTTACTAATGTTCATCGCTAAAGCTGTGATGACCCGGACCTAGTATATAGACATTTTATTAATTTGCATATATTCATTTTATTAAATTGTACTATTCTTGAAAAACGTGCCACGATAACTGTTGTATTCACTTAAATTATATTCAATTGGCTTTCTCAAAATAATTATTTTATTTATTAGAATTTATTTTACTAATAATTTAAAATGATTTAATTTCACTATTTGAAAGTGAAGCCTCGAACCCGAGAATAATTATTTTTATTATTATCACAATTTGTATTTATTTAAATTATATTTAATTGATTTATATAAAGTCATTAATTTATTACTTTTATTATTTGTATTTATTTAAGTTATATTTAAATGATTTTCCGGGACACTTATTCTATTATTTTAATTATTTAAAATTATTTTACATGTCTTTAAATTAATTTATCTTATTGTTCAAATGAGAAGCCCGAGCCCGGATCTGAACGAGCTAGTTTATTATTTTAATAATTATATTTATTTATGTTTCCCGGACCCGAACGAGTTGGATTATTTTTAATATTAATTATAATTATTTAAATTGGATTCAAAAGAGTTATTAGAAATAATTATCTTATGTTTATTATCTATTTACATTTAATTGATGTAAACTGCCTGAGCCTAGAGAGACTTTTAATTTATTATATTTAATTATTATGTGTGCGTATTTGACTTAATTGCCTTTGTTTGGTCTTATTTGCTTTTATGTGTTTTAATTTTTAGGTTTAACTTGAGCCCGGGTAAAATTTTAAACTGTTTTATTTTTCAAATTTGATATTTTTTCCCTGAACAATACTGTATTTAATATATACATTCATTGCTAGAATGTGCATTTCATGTCCCAAGCGTGAGAAAAATAAATGTTTTTAGTGTCCCTGAGTGAATAGTGATAGGTTATTATTATTATTATTATTTTTTAGACCGTTAGTATTTTAATTGATCTTCTACGTTAAAATATAAGCTAATAGCATTTTAATGAGTCAATCTTTATGTTAGCTATTTATTTACTTAGCTTATATACTTAGACATATATTACTAATAAACAAAACAAGCCAACTTAGCAAAAGAAAGAAAAATAAATTACATTAGCAGCAGCATAGAGAAAAATGTGAAAACAAGCTAGGACATTTTATATATATATATATATATATATATATATTATATACGTACATGTACTTAGAATATTATAACATAAACTAAAGTCAAACATTAACAATAGTCAAGGAAAAGAAATGGCAAACCAAGGAGCAGACCATGAGGGTTTTTCTTTTTGAGCAAGAATTGATTTTCTTCATTTTCCTTCCATTTTAGCCAAGATCAAAGGTGGTTCTAGCTATTTTCCTTTCTTTCTTAGCTTTACCAAGGGGAGGGAGTTGCATAATTTTCTTATTTTATGTTTATGTCAATTGTTGGAAATTATTGTATTGTTGATTATAGTTATGTTAGTTGTTATGGATGTTTGATATACAATCTCTAGAGCCTATATTTGTTGCTTGATAACATTTTCCATGGCTAGAAGCTTGAATTACACAAAGAGGATGATGAATAGTGATGAATTTTAGGGTTTCGATATAACGTGCTATTTAAAGTGAATTAATACTTCCTTTAGGTGCTCTAGACATTAATAGAACTAATTGAAAGTTCACGTGAAGTCGAATTACTCGAATTTGAGTTAAAACGCAAAATCGGCTAACTTTTAAAAAGGGGTTTTTCACGAAACATAATTCGGGCATATTTGGGCTTTAGATTAGGTATCCTTGGGGCATGGAAGCACTTTTGGTACTTTTATTGCGTTAAATTGGGGTCCGGATAGGGTAGGTATAGTTAGAACTCACTCGGGGCCTTCCCGATCTTTCATCTCCAAAGCAGGTTTTGAGGACCTTGGTAGGTGTCTTTTAGCTTCTTTAAGAATGTAGTATGAATAGTTTATAGATTTGGGGCTTTGAATTTCGTTTAGAAGAAGAATTGCGTGGTTATAAAACGGGAAAATGTGAGATTTGGTTGCTTTAGTGCTTGTATGAGCTTGTAGTTGCTTGTTATGTATCTATATGCATATCTAATGTAGATTTAAGCTATTTGTAGAGTTTCGTGGAAAATGTGTTGATGACCCCTTGTGCAAATATATAGTTATTCTCATATTTAATGCTTATATCTTGTTATGATGTTCATATTACTTGTATTTAGTTTTGCATGAGTGAAGTTATGCTTAAGACTTGTACACTAGACTACTAGAATGGTTGCTTGGAACATATGTTAAGTTTAAGCATATAAGGTGGCATCTTGTTAAAGATAGAATTTTAATAGGTATTGTATGCTAAATGAGTGAGACTACAAGTTAGGTAACCTGGTGGAATAATTAATAAATGTTGTAGTTAAAGAATAATTGAAGTAATGTTTGGTCTTAGGTACAAGATGATCGAGAGTGATGTGAATACAATCTTGTATCTTGGAGCTCGGTAAAGGTGAGTGAGTCTTCACATCTTCTGTGCATCTTAACTTGATTTATTGTTTTTAAATTGAATTATTTAGTAATAGTCTTTTCGTGTTATTTGTAATTAACTGCGAGGGCAACCTACTTTGTCGTCCTTCTTGTGTGATATTTGATATTATTGTCTCTCGTGATCTTGACTCGGGGTTACGCAACCTTTTCGGACATGGTAGCGTCGAGAAACATGGGCGGCGTCGGGCTTGCCGTGCTCCCTCGATTACCGTGGTGCCTATTCTCTTTCTCTCGTTGAGTATACTTAACTACCCCAGAGGCGTGGTTCACCTGCTAGGCATATGGACCTACATCAGGAGAAAGGGTCGTAGGATCGGGGTACATCCGGAGTACCCAATTATTGGATGAATAAGGGATTTGTCGGCACTTGTTTGAAGATCTTGGCTCGTGGCTCGTAATTGAAGACAAAGTGGAACCATATCCTTTTTATACGTGGTTAATTACTTGTTTAACTAGTTGTGTTATTTGGTGTTGAATATGTTGCTATCTTGTCGCATATCATGTTACACACCTCAGTATGCTGCATCACTTCCCTCGCTGAGCAACTGTGTTGCTCACGCCTCTTTTCAACATGTCCCAGGATCAGTTGGAGATTGGATTGCCTCCTGTATGGCTTGCCTGCTCTATCAGTGCGTAGAACAAGAAAGAATGTGTACATTATATGTTTGTATACTATTTGAGACCTTATGGTCATATATGTATTTGTGTTATCTTAAGAAATTTAATATTAAAGTGTTAGTCTTGGGTGATGATTAGGTGCTAGTGGTTTGTAAGAACTCCTATTGTTTTACTTTATTTTCTAGTTGATTTGCATGCTTGTAAGGATGAAATGGAGTGAGGTTGTGGATTATGGTCTTGTGGTTGTATGTTGGTGTTTGCAGGTTTCTAGATAATCCTATATATAGGGAAAACTCAATCCGTTTTCTCATAAATTTTGTGCCCAGGGTTTGGAATTGGGTTGAAAATAGCATGATTAATAGGAGTCCCGGTACCGTGAGGGATCGGGGCGTTACAAAAGCCGTCACTTATTAGTGACCGCGTTAGCGACAAAAACTCAAATTTTAATATTTTTTACTAATATCCGTCGCTAAAGCCGTCACTAATTAGTGACTGCGTTAGTGACAGAAACTCGATTTTTAATATTTTTACTAATGTCTGTCGCTAAAACCGTTACTAATTAGAATTAGTGACAGATTTAGCGACGAATATTAGAAACAAATTAAAAAAATAAACGTTACAAGTCATGATTTCTTATAAATTCATCTTACAGTCCATTGACAATGTGAACATGAATTTTTCAACTTAATTCGATGTTCGAATAACTTTTAGAATGAGAATCACAAAAAATGGCTAAAATGAGTTATTATTGTTCATAGTTTGTATTATAGACAATAACATGTGATTACGTCAAATTATTTATATTTCATGTTATGGACCTAGATTGTTATTAATTTAAACTCATCTATACTTTACTAGGATTACCAATAACGTACAGTACTGATCATTTATTTTAGAAAAACTCGAATTTTAATATTTTTTTTACTAATGTCCATCGCTAAAGCCGTCACTAATTAGTGACCGAGTTAGCGACAGAAACTCGAGTTTTAATATTTTTTTACTAATATCCGTCGCTAAAACCGTCACTAATTAGTGACCACGTTAGCGACAGAAACTCGAATTTTAATATTTTTTACTAATGTCTGTCGCTAAAGCAGTCACTAATTAGTGACCGCGTCAGCGACAGAAACTCGAGTTTTAATATTTTTTACTAATATCCATCACTAAAGCCATCACTAATTAGTATTAGTGGCAGATTTAGCGATGGATATAAGAAACTAATTTAAAAATAAATGTTACAAGTCATGATTTCTTATAAAATGCATCTTACAGTCCATTGACAATGTGAACATGAATTTTTCAACTTAATTCGATGTCCTAACAACTTTTAGAATGAGAATCACAAAAAGGGTTAAAATGAGTTATTATTGTTCATAGTTTGTATTATAGACAATAATATGTTATTACGTCAAATTATTTATATTTTATGTTATGGACCTAGGTTGTTATTAATTCAAACTCGTCTATACTTTACGAGGATTACCAATAATGTACAGTACTAATAATTTATTTTAGAGAAACTCGATTTTAATACTAATGTTCGTCGCTAAAGCCATCACTAATTAGTGACCGCGTTAATGACAGAAACTCAAATTTTAATATTTTTTTACTAATATCCGTTGCTAAAGCCGTCACTAATTAGTGACCGCGTTAGCGACAGAAAGTTGATTTTTAATAGTTTTACTAATGTCTGTCGCGAAAGCCGTCACTAATTAGAATTAGTAACAGATTTAGAGAAAGAAGCATGAGAGTCCCTCGCTAAAGGCGTTGCTAATCTATTGGCCGTCACTAATCCGTCACAATTTTGCGATGGATTAGTGACGAAATTTAGTTGTAACGTTTTTCGTTGCAAAGTCATCGCTAATTCGTCACAAATTAGTGACTGAGTTTTTTTATCAATAAATACATCGCTAAATAGCGACAGACTTTTTGCCATCACTAAATTCCGTCACCCGTTTGCATTTTTCTAGTAGTGATGTTCCCCCTATTTGGAGCTCATTCCATAGTCTTCCCACACTGAGTATGCACATTTAGGACCTCACCACATTCTTCCAATCATTAGGGCCTATGAGCTTTCACAAGAATATTGGGGACACGTGTTAGTGGTCTTTGATCATCAAGAGATGGCCATTGGGTGGTTAGTCTCTGTCTAGGAAGAGTTAGGGATCAATTGGAATTTGAGTTAAATGGTTAATGGAGAGGTGCTTGGATTGCCTAACTTTAGTAGTTTAGACCTCCTCCATATAGTTCTTAGGTTAGCCCGATGTAAGTCAGATTTGATTTTATAGGATTCCGTATGGTCACAAGCACACTAGATTGCACACATACATGTTTGACCCTCGGATAGGAGCTTTCACCTCTTAATGGTGAGATTGAGATGGATCGCTTCATGTCCTATATGAAGTAATATTTGTGGAAGGATCCTCTCATACTCTATTCGGAAATCATCCTTTGGCTATTTGTGTCGAGAAGCTTTAAGGCTAGTATTCTCTAACATTAACATCAAGTTGAGGATATAAAAGTCAGCACTGGCAAGAGTCACCCTAAAGGTATATATACATGATTTATATGCTTTCTTTACATTTTTGTCATTTTCTTTTCTATTGCTAGTTTTATTTTTTAGCTTGTTCTTTTATTTTTACAAGCTTCCCCTATGTTGATCATACATTTATCTACTCATCTTCCTTGCATTGCTATTGCACTTTATTATTACATCCATTCATTTTTTTCATGCATTTTTAGATTTGTTTGCATATCATCAACAAGAGGTTTGGGGATATCCATGATAGCATCCTCTATATCATAGCCACTGGGAATTAGGTGATATTTTCCCTTATGTTTCCCTTTCATAGTGCCCCTTTGGATATTTAATGGTTATTTTCTAGTTTTGCTTTGTTGTTATTTTCTTGAAGATAAGCAAACTTTAGGTTTAGGGATGTAGGTGCTTATTCAAATTACTATTATTTTGGGAGAATTTGTGGCCTTTTGCTTGAAAATGTTGTTAATTTTATCAATTTTGGCATATGTATGGATGAATGTTGGTGAATTTTCTTGTTGATTGAGGAGTTGAGATGATGTTGTTAATTGTCTTTCATGAGGTGATTGTGGAAGAATGGGGAGTTTTTGATTTTATGAGTTAAATGACCTTGATGAAGCCAAGGTGGGAGACTTCGAGATTATGCCAAAGTTGTAGTTCTACATGGCTAGGTGATAAGATGATAAAATAAGATGTGGTTGTAATATAAGTGCTCTCGCTTGAGTACTCCTATTTATATGCCTTAGCACTTATCGTAGTTGCTTAAAAAGAAGAAAAATAAAAGACATAAAGAGAAAAAAATGTGTTCATTACTTCTATCCCTTAGCAACACTATCCTTGTATATATTGATTATCTTTATGGATATATGCCTAAGGTGTGCGCAGTTTAAGTACTTGGCACCTCGAGTGAGTAGGGCACACACGGGGCCTTTCAAAGCCTACCAACCTAAACCTTTATTGGTCGAAAGACTTTAGCCCATCTGGTGGGAATAGTCCTAAATGAACTATTATGTTCTTGCCGGACAGGCACTGCTGACCAGCCGGTAGTCCACCGCCGGCTAATCGGCATGCCCATCCAACATGGGTAGATTTTCACATTTTTCTTTCTATTTAAGCAATGTTTGTGATGTTTTTCACATCTTTCACCCCTATACATACTCTAGACCACTCAAACACATATATACCCTCTCTAAACCATCTATCCACTACAATCCACCCCAAAATCCACCACACTCTCCTAATTTCATCATCAAATCCAGGGTCTGTACAAGATTGGAGCTAGGATTCAAGAGGATTTTCAAGCATTTTTAAGCTAACAAACATAGGGGAGTTTTTCTTTGATCTTTTCAATTTTTGTTTCTTAGATGATACTATGTTCTAGATTCTAAAAGGTTAAGGAAAGTCTATGGTGTTTTATGCCTATGATTTATGTTTAACTTTAAGATTTGAATATTTTGTTGGTTTATTCACTTTGGATGATTTGGATCTTGTTAAGTTTTGTTATTAATGCTTATGAATCATGTATTTATACTTTTAATATTCTTGTAACAAGTATTTACATGTGATTCTATCTTGTTAACTTATAAATCTAACCGGCTCTTATTGAATATTGATTATTGCTTCGGTTTTAAGTCTTAAATATGTTTGTAGCAGACTTAAAATTGATGCATGCTAAATTATGTACGTTAATCAGGCATAACTCCAAGAAAATCATATATTGTATCATGATTTACCCACTAATCTACTCAATTGACCCTAAGATGATTTGGAGAAACCCGTACCTCGGCCTTTAGGGTGACTAGATGAACAAAATTGTACTTATACCTAGGTTTATTGACTTAGCCTAATTAGGTACGTAGAATCAACTAAACGGGCTTGTAGCTTAATCAACCTAGTTTGACTATCCGAATCTAAGGTTCAAACATGATATCATAGGCACAACACAAGGATCTTGACCTAACTCGTCTCTAATCTTGACCCAATCTTGGATTTGATACCCATACACCCATTTAGATTAGATTAATTAGCTTAAGATTTAGCTTAGGTTTAATTTAAAGCCTTTTTAATCCATCTACCCAATCATTTTTTTTTTTTACTTTTATTTCATGATTTTAGGCTATTGTTTACATACACACACATTAGATTTTACTAGAAGTGTCCCTGTGAGATTCGACCACGCACTCAAGCACACACTACACTACAACATATGTGCACTTGCGGGTTTAACTTGGTAGTTTTGCACGTTAATTTTTCATACACGAAGAAAATAATCAAGCATTTTGTTAAGGCTATTATACCATGAAGAGGCTACCAGTTTTAAAAGAAATATGTACATTATTTCTACTGCTTTCACAATAGTGTACAACCATATAAATATACAACAAGAGCAATTCAATGATTTGTATCCTAATTTACATGCATAAAAGAAAGAAACAGAAAGCTTGTGATACAGGACAAATATGCTTTAGTTGTGCTCGTGAGGATTGTTGTTGACTTGAGGATATTCGTGCAGAATTATGCTTGTGAAGATTGCTGAAGACTCAGAGATGATTATGCTCCATCAAAAAGATCTCGTAAATAAAGGTTGAACAACTGATAGACTTGAAATTAGTCACACATTTGGGAATATGGACTTTGAAATGAAGGCTATGTTAATTTGGTTGAAATCTCTAAAAATTTTCCCACTAAGCATAAAATCCTTCATTACCATAAAGAATCCCGTCCCAATAAGGTCGTAAAATTTGCAAAAGAATTGGCTGAATATGCTATTAGTCCTAGGTATTTAGTTGCACCAAGCTCCAGGTAGTAAGAATAAAATAAGATTTTTTAGTTTTTGTCTTATAACGTCACAAAACAATTAAATACGTAGCTAGATATAATTAATCCAACTTCAAAAAATATAAAATTTTATATAAATTTGATACATAGACATAATTTTAGTGGTGTATATCATGAATTACATAAACTTTGACTAACTTGATATTTTCTCTCCTCAGCCTACACTTTATGTTTGTCAATATTAGCAATGACAAAGCCACACTATAACCAATATGTGTACATGTACACCCTGGCCTACTATTTTAGTAATTTCATCTTTGAAGAAAAAAGATGCATTGCTCTTTTGCACTATACCTAAGCCATCAACCCCCACAAAAGATTGACCCTAAACTAAAAAGGTAAGAAGTCACTTTTTCTTTTGTCTTATCTTACCCACTGTTGGATTTTAGGGTTGGGTCGCCCAATGTAGGTTGACCCAACCCGACCCATTTAGTATGGGTCAAAAGGAAGTTGTGGGAAGTTATGTAAATAATTTCCCACTATATCCAAAAAGAAAAAAAATGAGAACATATTTTTTTTTTGGGTCCTCAGACGTTGAAAACAGAAGACTAAGTTCTCTTCTTCTCAGTTCTCTCTCTCTCTCAATCTCTCTCACCATGTCTACCGTGCGTAGACATCAAAATCAAAAAGGGGCATTTAAGTTGTGGCAATATAGTTCTAAATCTCGTATTTAGAACTCCGATTCGTGGCTTTAAATGGTGGAACGAATGAGGACTAATTCCTGAGATTTCTTCCGTATTTACTACGACGTTAGTATAATTTATGATTTTACGAAGAATTCATATTATGTATTAAATTTCTTCATTGAAGATTGGGTAACGCCTCTTAGCCATCTAGGCCATTGGTCAAGCTTATGTAGCTAAGTCCAATTAGCAAGGGTCATGAGGATCCAAGTACAAGGGGCAATGACTCCAATGATAAAAAGAAAGGATAAGCTGACTGAGAGGCCAAGAAGGTCAGACGTGTGTGTGACAAATTTGAGCTATGTGCTACAATTGTCATAAGAACGGTCACTAAGCTCAGAATTGCCTTGAGTCGAAGACTAAGCATCTAACCCTATAACTAGACATGAAGGAGCATTTACAATACCATTAGATTTTGGGTGAATTACGGTGGATGTTTGTAGGAAATAATCCGAGAGTTGAAGACAAGGGCATCGACACTTGTTAACTACCACTATGTGATGGTCAAACTCTGACTTTTTCCATGCATCCTATAAGCTCCGATTCTAGAAATACATGGTCTATGGATAAAATCCTCTTACGATTAGGTTCTCAACTTCGTATATATGGAACTCAGTCAAATTGTTAGGAACAACTCATTATAAATCTAGCTATATATTGTGGATGGTCTTCTTGTTCTATACGTTAAACATGAAGAACCATTGCTATATAAATGTGTATTTTTTATACTACATTGTTGAAATTTGTAGCATAGCAAGCTAGGCATATTGAGCAAAATAGAATGAACTGACTCGCAAGAGAAGGTCTTTTGAGGTTGTGATTAGCATAATTCTATATGCCCTTGTGTGCAAGTTGCCCAGATAATAACTCCACAATAAAAATGTTTGGCAAAGGCTTGCGAGCTAGTTTTCAATTGTCTTGAATACATCCTAAAATCTATGGTCCAAAGAATGATAGGGCGAGGCATGAGGCCTCACATTTCGTTACTTTTCTCAAAGTTTTCACAAGTATTGGTCTTGCCCTTTTTGTTCTCATATGTCCGAAGTTTAACTACTTTGGACGATATTCTAATCATGTTGAGAATCTAACCAACATAATGAGAAATCTTTGAGAACCGATCTAGTTTGGTGATATTGATTTGATTTGTTCAAAACAATTTGTGACGAAAAAGGTATGGCGTGAGGGCTAAATATTCTTGGCACTTCGCAACTATGAGATGTTGTAGAAGAAAGAATAAAACCTCATTGGATGTGGTTAAGTATATGTTGGCTCATATAGTTTTCTCAATTTTGTGTTGAGAATAAATAACTGCCACATAGATGTCTACTTGACTGAGAGCCCTAGAAATCAGTCACTTCAACTCTCTATGCGTCATGGACAAGTGGTAAACTTGTCCGCGATGACTTATGACCATGTGAGTTGACTACTTTTGTTCATCACATTTCTCATGAGCTTGAGAAATTTAAACCAAAAGAAAATATGTGTATTTTCATTTGATACGTTGAATGCTTCAAAGGGAATGTTCATTGCTGAATAGATAGTGGGAGTGTGTCTGGACTCAACATTCTTGGATATAGAATTTCCTAGTAGGAGATTCAATTTTCTGAATTGAATACTCCTAATGGTCCTATCTCTCACAAATTTTCAGTTGAAAGAAAGATTTGCTTCCGTTCATTGATCTAAGTGGGAAAGAAACACCTTTGGTTTGGTTTGGTTTGGTCCACTTGAATTTGTTTCAACGTCAAAGTGAGTTTGTCTCATAACTCATAAACCGGTTTGTGGATCATGTTCACTTGCAATAGTAATATCGGTTTGATCAACTCGAATCTGTTTCGTGATCAATGTGAGTTCATTTCACTACCGAGTGATTACGAAAATAAGTTTTTCATTTGATTACTAGTTAAGATGATGATGGATCTTAGATAGTGGCTGGAAATTCTCTCATCTTTTTGTAAGGAAAAGTCAGATAAAAAGCAATGAAAGAACAATTGGATTTAATATCAAATAGAAGCTCGTCAATGACTAAAATTTATACCCAAATTGAGGGTATAACTTGCAAGCAAACCTTATTTCATTGTTAGGTTTGTCTCTATTTACCTATTTCTGATCATGTCACCCAATTGAACCTCAAATTACATCAGATGGATGTAAATGTGATGTTTCTTAGTGGAGAAATGCAAGAAGAATTCATTATGTATGATCTTCAAATGGTTCAATAAGGCATATATGTATATGTCAATTGATCTGAGAGTAGATATGTAGTTCTATCTCTCTAGATAGATGATATCATTGATCAGAAATAACAAGGAGTATATAGTCACTATCAGGAAGTGGTTAGTTGTCCTTAACTTTGTGGGATAAAGGACATTAGTAGAGTAGCTTATGTGTTTAAAGTCAAGATCCAGAGGGGTCAATCTAAGATTCTTGTTTTTGTTGTAAGAGTCATATGTCAAGCAAGTTCTTGAATGACTCAACACGTAAGGCTACAAACCTATGGATGCTCCTGTAAATGAGGGATAAAGCCTAAGCCAAGGGAAGTGTCCCCAATGCCAGAATAGACTGATGAGATAAAATGTTCCTTATTCAAGCATCATGAGAAGCCCTGTATATATTGTGATATGTACATGGCTAGATATTCATTTTTACCATGGAATTGATATGTTGTTATCAATCAAAGTCTTAGACAAGCTTGTTGGAGCATTATCAAAAGGATCTTGAGGTATTTGAAAGGCAACTTAGATTTTGCCTATGCCATTGAAATGTTGATATCTATCAGTAGGGATCCACAAGTACTAATTTAGGTGATAACCCAGATGAGTGTAAAGTACCTCTTATGTTTTCTTGCTGGTTAATGGCACGACTTTGTAGAATGGCAAGAAACAAAAATGCATAGTATTGTCAACTGTGGAAATTGAGCTGTGTGGCATGCTCAGCTACTATGCAAAAGGTAGTATGGCTCGAGATATTATCATGGACTTGAGATGAGTCGGTTGCTAGACGGGCAATGATGATCTATTGTGTCCTCTAATTATCTGTCGCCTATGCTAAGGATCCTAACTTTCATGGTAAGACCTAGTACATAGATATTATGGCTTTGTGTCATAAAAAAAAAAGTGACTGTGGAACACTCACCTACGCATGAGATGGCGTTGACCCACTCTATAAACCCATATCTAGAGATATATATTTGTTGCAGTAGAATCTCTAGGATTGGATAGGACTTGATATTGATGTTCTATAAAGTATTGTGTGATTACTAATGTACTCATATTGGTGAGTATTTGATGCCAGTTCATAGTGAACAAAATTTTCTTCATGTGTTTGCTTAGTGCCTTATCTTTGTGATAAGTTTTGGAAGAAATCAAGTATGAGTATGCTAACACAGATTGGCATTGAAAAGTATGTTGACAGGTTGATAAGATTGGCTCTCTCACACGAGCAATCGCCTCTGGTGCAATGGGAGCATGCAGAGATGAGACGATATGAGTTGATTAGTGTTCGCCGGGAAATACTATACTCATATAAGATACGTTACCTTAAGTATTGGTTTGAAATTGGTTTCCGTGACAATATTAAGATGAGACCTCTTAATTGTATATGTTATATTTAAAGACTAACATGAGGTCGATATGGATTCCCACGGTCCATATAATCTATTTGTAGCCAGATTTGAAACCTTGATTGCTAAGTGTATTAAGTTTAAGGATTCAGGTTAGTTTCTGAGTGATAACTAGACCAAGATCTGTACGATTTTTTATTTAGGTAAAGACATATGCCCCTTATAAGAGAAGTCACACCGTAACACATGTTTCATACCATGTGTGCTTTGCGACTGTAAAATGAAGTGGGTGAATGGATCCCTACTTCACCACTGTGTGAGTCCTTGAAGCAATAAATGTTTCTTTAGGATACCCTTAGTGAACTACGCTCATATTCTAATAGGTCAAGTTCAATGTTAGCTACTTTGGTATGTTGCCTAAAGATCACGTTAGATTCGATCATATGGGACATGCTCGGGAAAGCAGTTGACTTGATTTAGAAGGATATTGAGCGAAGGGAAGACTGTTTGCATCTAGCACTATATGTGTTTATTGGTCGCCCAGTTATACAATCTTTGTGATTGAACATAACTATGAATACATGTTTGAGATTTAAAGGTCAAACATAGCCTACAAGGGATAAGGTGTGTGTTGACTGATGTGAACTTAAAATTGGTCTAGGGTACAGCGAGACATTTTCTTCCGTTGAAGACTGTAGCTCTCATGTCATCCATAACAAATGCATGGTCTGAGCTTCCACTTGTTGTGTGCTCGCGAGTCGCACGACTTATTTGCCTATATGAATTTGATGATAGTTCCAGACAAGGTCGTAGAGAAAGATAGTGGTGGATATAGGTCTACCCATCTTGTGCGAGTGGGAGATGTTGGATTTTAGGGTTGGGTCGTCCAATGTGGGTTGACCCGACCCAACCCAACCCATTTAGTAAGGGTCAAAAGGGAGTTGTGGGAAGTTATGTAAATAACTTCCCACTATATCCAAAAAGAAAAAAAAAAAAGAACGTATTTTTTTTTTAGGTCCTCAGACGTTGAAAACATAAGGCTAAGTTCTCTTCTTCTCAGTTCTCTCTTTCTCTCAATCTCTTTCACCATGTCTACCATGCGTAGACATCAAAATCAAAAAGGGGCATTTAAGTTGTAGCAATATAGTTCTAAATCTCGTATTTAGAACTCTGATTTGCGGCTTTAAACGGTGGAACAAATGAGGGCTAATTCCTGAGATTTCTTCCACATTTACTACGAGGTTAGTATGATTTACGATTTTATGAAGAATCCATATTATGTATTAAATTTCTTCACCCACCCACACCACCCTACCACCTACCAAGCCCTCCCCCATCCCAGCTGCAACTCAGTAACTTAGTAAGGTAATTTAGTTTTTCTATTGAACAAAAAAATAAGTAGTTCACTTTTAGTTATTTATTTATTTTTAGTTTTAGTTATTTGTTTATTATTAGTTATAGTTTTAGTTTTAGTTCTTATTTGTAGTTTAAGTTTTTATTAGTTTTTATTTTTAGTTATAGTTGTTTATTAGTTTTAATTGTTTATTATTAGTTTTGGTTATAGTAATTTCTTTTATTTTTTTTAGTTATAGTTGTGGATATTAGTTTCAGTGATAGTTATTTTTATGTTCCATTTGTAGTTTTACTTGTTTATTAGTTCCTTTAGTTATAGTTGTTTTTATTTTTTAGTTTTAGTTTCATTTGTTTATTATTTTTCTATTTTTAGTTACAATTGTCTATTATTTTTTATTGTTATATTTTTAAATATTCTTTTAATTGATGCAATTCAATTTTTTGTTTTAGCTGATTATTATTATTATTATTATTATTATTATTATTATTATCATCATCATCATCATCATCATCATCATCATCATTATCATCTTTTGTAGTTAGTTTAATTGTTCTATTTAATAGATTGAATTAATGTTTGCGCTTTACCTAATATGATTGTTATTTTGATATGTTTATTTTAATTGATGCAATTGTTATTTTTATATATAGATTATTGATTTTTGGATTTATGATTTTTTTTAAAAAGAACATCAATTTTTGAGTAATAAGAGAAGTATTTAATAGCATTGACAATAAGTTAATTATTTAACGATTTCAACATATGAAGTCAAGAGAGGACAATTATAAATTGTACTTTTTTAATTATAAGGACTATAGCTATTATTTTTCTTTGTTTTGTATGTTATATAATTACTATAAGCCATGCTTTGAAGAATTCACATATGCTTTAGTGTTTACAATCATATAATTGCTATAAAGTGCATTATATGAGGGTGGATCTTGATCATATGTTATCCATCTACGTGTGACCGATTTGTGTTTATGGCTCTGTACTTCAACTTTAGAACGCAGTTTTCATATTCAATGTTCTTGTACCGTATCATTTATTAATTGGGTCTTCAGCCTTCAATAATTGATTATATGTAGTTTTTTCAAATTCGCTACTTCTTCTTCCACGTCAATCAATTAATTATGGGTTACGCGTGAAGGGAATGTTGGAGAATTCAATTATCCCAAATAGATAAATCATGACATTCAAGACCATTATATAAGATCCTGAACTACTTCACCTGACACCAATTGATTTTAGGATGTAATCTTAGGATGATTAACATAGTATCAGAGTTGGGCATCAGTCTTATGTTATCTATCTACGTGCGACCATTCGTGTTTCAAACTTTGCGCGTCGACTTTGGTACGCAGTTTTCAAATTCGATGATCATTCATTAATTGTGCCTTTAGTCTTCAACGATTGACTTTGTGCAACTCTTTCAAATTCGTTGCATCTTCGACCACATCAATCAATTAATCATGGGTCACTCGTGAAAGTGGGTGTTAGAAAATTCAATTGTCCCATATGGATAAATAAGGACATTCAAGATCAATATATAAGATCTTGGGTTACTTTACCTCGTACCAATTAGTTTAAAGATGGAATCTCAGGCTAATTAACAAGTCATACCTTGAACAACCTATTTGTGCTATAATGTCCTTATATAAAGAATTGATTTATACATAAATGAGTGTCTCTCACCCCTGGTTATTAACTCCACCACTGTAGTACCCATCCTGACCCTTGGTGCCTGACTTTGCCACTGATTAATAGGAATAACAAACTTATACAAATATATTGGTTGAATAGAGAGAGATCCAAGAGTCTTTTATAAGTACTCATATATCAATTGCACTTATTGTACCCTTGATTTCCTATATGTTTCATGCCTTTTCATGAAACCTACTAATCCCACTAATCCCACTAACTATTCCATAATGTAGGATTATAATGAACTACTAATTCTACTAAGTTTACCATAAGGAATATAATTTAGGTTTTTACATGAAACTTTCAAAAATATGAATTCAATATATTACAAGATACATGGACTGTTCAATATTCATCTTATTTTTTTATAAATTCACTAAATATGCTTTTATGTAAGAGGTTATATAATGGTTTGTCACCGCATTTCAATTGTTTGAGCCTTGGCCTTACAACCTAGAATTTCTCCTCCTGGTTCCAAAGATTTTATAGATTTACAAAGATATTATTGATTAAAGTTGATTCTAGTCATACAAAAAAAGGTTTTGGAGTTTACACAGTTTTGATTCTCTTCCCTGCTATTCTTGAACTTGTTTTGCTCCATTTGATATGCTTGGCTTTGTCGTTCTTGATCTTGTTATTTACCAACGGCAACCCTCAATTGAAGAGGGGCCATCTCCAACTACTAAAAATCACGTAGTAACAAGAGGGCTTGTCAAGCTAGTAAGTTTTTAACTGGAACCTCCTATAAGTTTTGAAGGACACATTATCAATATAGAGTGTAATGCGGGTGGTTTTATCCCATGATTATTGATTAGTAACCAAAGTCTCTCACAAGGTTTTCGGGCCACCATAGATTTGAGATTGCTTATTATAGGAGTTGATTATCTTTGCTTTCACATAGTAGTTGTTAAATGCTACACCAGTTGAGTTAACATAACAACATTTTTGGTCTTGACCAAGTTTTTCCACAATGATAACAAAAGCATTCAATTTTTAATACTTGAGACTAATCTAAGTGTTAGGAAGATTATGACTTTAAAAGGAAAATTAGGAGTTAATTGTTTCGTAGTGTAGTACACCACCGTAGAGTTGGCAAATGGGCCAGACAGACACAGCCCGACCAAATTGTGGATAAGAAAAATGAATCCTACTCGGCATATATGTTTAGTGGACTGAGTTGGGCTGGGCTCAATTTTTGAAATATAGGACCCAACTCGGCCTACGAGCCCGCTACTACGAGTCGCAGGCTGGGCTGAGCTGGGCTAGGCCAGCCCAATTTTTTATTTTTTATTTTTTATTAGTGTGTTCTAAATTTTGATAGTTGGATTAATAACGAAAAAAACTTAAGTTTAACTTTTTTTACGAAAAAGTTAATTTAACAATTAACAAGACATAAATTGATTGATAATATTAAGATAAATGATAAAACATTACTTAACAAAGTACAAATTTACGAGACACGGATACGTTACTAATAAACATAAAAAAAGAACATTATATAAATGCTTGAAGAAAGTTGGTGGAGAAGTTCTCCATTTTGTTATGCTCCTTGTGCGGGTGCTGAGCCTGTTGGTGGTGGTGGCGGCGGTAGTTGAGGATTATAATAGTTTGAAACATTTGAGTGTTGAAATACAAGATATCTTACAAGCATTTCAGTTCTAAATTAACGACGAAATATATATTTACGTTCACAATAATTACAAATTACATAGTCATGTTCTTCAAGGTAAGCAAAATAATTCCAAACATTTGAATGTAATCGTTGTGAAAGAATTTCTTCCCCCCATAGCCATAGATATTGTGTATTCTCTTGTAGTAAAATAAATAAACAATAAGTAGTAAATAAATATATAGTTTTGTAGTAAAATAAAGTTGAATACACTAACTATTTATAAGAAAAATTACATGTACAAATTATAATCTCAATATGGGCTTTATCTGAGCTCGAATTGGGCCTGAGTTGAGCTCGAGCTGGGCCTGTGCTGGGTTTGGACACAAATGGGCTAGGTCTAAAAATATAAGACCCAATTCGGCCCACCTATATATGTTGGGCTGAGCCGAGTTGAACCCACTTTCATTCAAGTTAGGCTGGGCCAGAATTTTTGTGTGATGAGCTGAATTGAGCCTGTGTCGGCCCGACCCAAATGCCACCTCTACACCACCGTATTCACATTCTTGGGTCGTTTCTGAGCTTTATGTTATTTTTATCTGTCAGGTCGATTACTTCTAGCTCACCCAAAATTTTGTTAATTGATTGGGCATGAACTGTATTGATGAGTTGATTTCTAAGTTGTAGGCTTGCACTCAAAAAGATTTAAACTCTTTTTTCATTTCTTCCGTCGTGGGGTTGGCTATCAATAGTTAAAGTAGAAACTGATAACCTTGGGTAGTCCAAGACCCAAGTCCTAAGTCAAGAGGAGATTATTGTGTTTAAGAGTTAAAATATGGATAGTGCCTCTATGGCCTCTAGATTTGTTTATGATGGTTTGAATAATATTTTGATTGATGGTCTTCTCTAGAATGATTGTTCCAACAAGGGTTAATTCAGTTAGCTTATGGGACGAAAGGATGTCTGGGGTTAGTGTTGTGTAGGAGTGATTTTAGTGTGCACGTTATTAAGTTTGTTGGAGTGAGGGGATGGTGATTATATGTCTACGTAGTTATAATAAAATGATCTGAATGATTTATTATTATTGAATCCTTTTTATAATATTATAAGAATAGAAGAACCAAATCTGAAGTAGAGAAAAGAAAGAAACAAGGGTTGTGAAAGGGGTGAAATGAGACATAATTCTAACATATGAGAGGAAACATGAGCAGAAACAGAAACTAGAGTGTAACGCCCCATATTTTGGGTCTACGTTAGCTAAAATATTTTATTTAGATTAAGGATTAAAAATTAAACTTTTGTTGGATTAGGCCTTTTAATAATTATTAGAGCCCAACCCAATAAGTGTATCTCTAACCTAGAGTAGCTTCTAAGACTAAAACCTCTCTTGAGTTGTAGCCTCCCAGAAAGATGAGAAATACATTCTGTTATTATGCCCAAGCTTTGAATATTTTGAACAACCTTGGATTTCTCTGTTTATATTCCTGTTCGTGAGAAAATCTTAAAAATCTTGAAGTTTAGTGATTAATTCTTCTTAGAGGTAAATGGATGATCCTTGCCTTTGAAATATTTTTCATGTTATTTGATATTATGATTGCAAACTTTTAAGGATAATTATAGTTATGTGTTGTTAGCATTATTTTATGTATAATGCCCATATTTGACATGTAGTCGAATTATAACAGGGATTTAATTAGATGTTTCAAAGAAATTCTGTACTATTTGTTTACTTTAAAAAGTGTTTTGGCATGGTTACGGTGATTAGATTATATCAGGGAACATGTTTTTGCAAAATAAAGAAAAAAGAAAAAAAAAAACTGAACAGTGACTACCGTCACTTGTGAGCAATTACGATAGCCACTGCTCTTTGGATCAATTAACCACGGTTCAAAAGAAAAGGATCAGTGGCCTTCCCTTAAAAAAAAAAAAAAAAAAAAAGCTTTGAAAGATCTGTATTACATACATATATAGTTTTTATTAGTGAATATGCATAGTTTTTGAACAGTAACTTCACTGCTGACATAAACAGTGGCTTCGATCAATGTTCACGTGATCAGTGACCGAAGTCATGGTTTCACTGAAGGGCTTTTAAAGAAAAAAAACAAGAAACTAAGTTATATGTATTATTTATTCTATTTAATTAAAGGTCTTGACCTTCAAATTTGAAGAAGAAAAGGATAGTTTTCCAATACCTTCATAATTCAAAAATTTTGAACAAACTGGTTCTTTACTTTAATTGCATAAAATTGTCTTAAATGAAATATATTTGCATGATTTTGAAATACGGTACATTACGAGAATATTCGTACTAGAATCGTTACATATATTATTTAATTATTATATGCAAATATGAAGTAGTTGATATATGAGATGTGAAAAAGGTTGAGAAATTATTACTCTTATTGGTTGGGTATAAATGCCAATAGTTATGACCCTTATTGATTAGGAATAAATGTCAATATTATGACCATTGTTGGTCGGAGATAAATGCCAGCACTTTTGCCTCTTTAGCAGAAGATAAATGTCAATACTTCTGACTCTTTGACATAGGATAAATGTTAACACTTCTAACTCTATGGTGTAAGATAAATACCAATATTTTTTACTCTACGGCAGAGGATAAATGTCTACTTAGACTTGGGTATTAGATTCACTTGACTATAGTTTTTGGCACTATTAATTCTTGGCTTATGAATTTAGTTTGGCTTGAACTTTTATGATTCTAGACATGAAATATTATGATTTTTGCATGAAATTTAATATTTTTGAATTTATGATATTTATAGACTATGATAATATGACTATTTAACATATACGAATATTTTAAAGGTCTCAAAAAAAATTTCTTGGGGATTGCCACTTTTTGAGATTTGTGTTGTAAAAATGTTTTTCTTCTTTGTAGAAGGTGAGGATAGACTTTGACTTTGTCTTGGGGTAGAGACTGCCTTCATGAATAACTAATACGACTCTTTTGGATTTTTTAGTCAATAATAAGTTGATTATTTTGTTTAAACTTACGAGTTTCAATTTCTTAGTTTGGTTTAAGACTTTGGAAGAAGTTATGTATTTTCGATACTTTATTTTCTTAGTTTGGAGAACTTATCCTGCTATGTGATGATAGATTTAGATACTCTGATTACCCGTCGCACGTATATTATTCAGATTTTAAATTTTTCATTATGTTTTTGTCTTGCATCTTAGGAAGGTTGTTCCTTCTTAGTGTGCAATAGTTGCATTTAAGAGATTTGCCTAGACAAAGTTTTGGGAGCGTGACAGATTTATGTGGCATCCTACATTAGTAGGAGATAGTGTATATGTGTGGTTTAGAAGTGGGTGTTATGGATATAAGAGATAATTTGGGTTAACCATTTTTTGTCAGTAAAAAAAAGGCACAAGTAGTTATTTCTTATACCTACAACACTAGTCGCGTTTGCGGACCTGGGGTTTTGGCCTTGGGCCGTGACAGAATGGTATTCAAAACCGATCACTAGCCGGTATGGAAACTAAGTGCTATGCGGGATAAAGTACTACACCAAAAAAGTAGTGGCAACCATCTCTTGAACTCTTAAGATTCATCTCTAGAATGCTACACCGCCTGATTGGTCTTGGGTGTTTGTGCCCCTGACGAGGATGTCAGGTCCTTAATGAGGATTGTATATGACATCCCACGTTGGTGCAAGATAATGTATATGTGTGGTTTATAAGTGGTGTTGTGGGTATGAGAGATAATTTTGGTTAACCATTTTTCGCCAGTAGAAAAGAGGCCAAACTGGTTATTTTTTATGCCTACAACACTAGTCGTACTTGCGGGCCTGGGGTTCTGGGCTCGGGCATGACATATGTGATATTCTACATTAGTGTGATAAAGTGTATATGTAGTTTATAAGTGGGTGTTGTGGGTATAAGAGATAATTTGGGTTAACTATTTTGGAGTCAATTACTAGCTAGTGCGGGAACTTAGTGCTATGCGGGATAAAATGCTACACCAAGAAGGCAGTAGAAGCCACCTCTTGAACTTGTATTAGGCACCTCTAGAATCCTACACCGCTTGGTTGGTATTGGTTATGTATGCCCCTAACGAGGATATCAGGTCCTTAATGGGTGGTGTATGTAATATTGCACATCGGTGAAAGATTATGTGGTTTATAAGTGGGTGTTATGGGTATAAGTAATGACTTTGATTAACTATTTTGGGTCAGTAGAAAAGAGACCCAAGTAGTTATTTCTTATGCTTATAGTACCAGTTTCGCCTACGGGTCTCGGATTTTGAGCTCGGAGCGCGACACAGAGAGTATAAGGACGAAGTTGGAATTTGTATTTAGTGGGGACTAAAAATATATAGTTTAATACTCATTCAATAATATATAATTTAATACTCGTATATAATTAGTGAGAAAGAACCTCAAGAAAAAGGCAATGGAGAGTCGAGGTGTTATAGTTGGGCTAAGCTAAGAGAGAGAACTAAGTAGTGTGGATTGTTATGTTCGGTAATTTGGGGGCATAATGCGTTGAAAACCCAATTTTGATAGAACAACTGTTAGCCCAAAGGGCTTCTAATCTTGATTTTGATGATAACAAACCATGATTATGTTTAATGAGTTTGTTTAAGTGTGCATGAGTGAGATAAATCAAGATTGACTTCGAATCCAAGTCCATCAAACTAAAGAAGAAAGAAGATCATCCATCAACTCAAGGAAAGATAAAGATTCGGATAATGAAGATGAAGCTATAAGGATGGAGACGGAAGTCATAATGGGTACCCGTTGAGATTTGATCAGGGTTTGGGTCTTACAAATTGTATATGCTCAATGATGATTCTTAAAAGACACTTTGAAATATTTGATAAACTTCATCTATCTTTGAAAAAGGCTTTACAAAAGACTTTATAAAAGAAACATCCAGAAAAAACCCAAGTCTTTGCATTTTTTATCAAATCGGTAGACCCTAGAACAACTGGTCGATCGGTTCAAATAGGGTCTTCCACCTGGAGCCTCTCCACCAGAAGATGAGACCTCTTCCGGTCGACCGGTTGAGCAGAGGTTGACCGGCCGTGCTAAAGCGTTGTTTTAACAATAGAGTCATTTGTGAACGTTGCAATGCATTAAATGCGCACCTCTCAGCCTCTATTAATTTCTCTCAATAGCTCTCTTCCATGCAGGGGGATTCAAAGCAATTACTCTTGATTTCTAACACTGTATTCATATTTGAATCATCATTGTGTTATATTAGAGCAAGAAATTGTGAGCAATATTGAGAGAAGCATTCATTGTATTCATCTACCCTAAAAGAGGGCTTTTATTGTTTTCTCAAACACTTATCAAAAGAGTGAGTTAAAACACTTTGAAAGGAAGGACTTCCTTGTCAAAGATGTTGGGGTTTAAATTTTGTTTTGAGAAGGAATTTTCTATTATAAAAGTTTGAACTATTATTGTAGTTGGTTTGTGGACTCACCAACAATTGAAGAGTCACAATAGTGAAGAATGTTAAAATCCTAAGCGGGGGCCGAACCACACTAAATCGCGATTTGCAATCTTTTTCTCTCAACTCTCTCCTAGTATTAATTTATGCACATTAAGTGTTTGATATTTTGTCTCACTTACACTTTATATTGCTAGAGTGCATATTTGTTTAAGACTGTTTTTGATTGATCATTGTCAGTATTGCCTAATCGAAAAAGTAGTAGTATTGTCTATATAACCTAATTCACCCTATCTTAGGTTTAATTAAGGGACAATAACAACCAATGGAGAAAGAGAGAAAAAAAAAGAGAGAGAGAGATGTAATAGATTGAATGGATAAGTTCAACAACAAAAGAAATAAAAAGATTGAATGGTGAGGAATATTGAAAAGAAAAGGCATTCATTTTTACACGTATTAAAATATTTATTTACTCCTTTATGTAGGTTATTACTACCTTTACATCCCCTATTAGCGGCTCTTTTCTTTAATTTTGTTGGACAAAGTTCCTGATGAGGGTGAAAAATAGTGATCCACCCGAGCTCAGTAATCCGACCTCAAGTTACCTGACCTGCAAAAGAAGGTAAAGAACTGCGGGAGTGGTGGCTCATGTTTTCCCTTGGGTAAAAGAAGATTAGTATGCCTGAACTAAATGGTAAGTAATTGAGAGCAATAAATATGCGCGAGTTATCTTCAATGTGAGCATTGAATAGGGTATTTATACTAGCTACTAATCCGGGTAGCATTAAATGCTTAATTTGGTGGGGCATTGGTCACATCTGCTCAAGTTGATTGTCCGATGGGTAAAGCCTTTATCCAACGGATAATACCTTTATGTCCTGTCCAACATTAAATGCCGAGGTCGGGCTCCAGTTAAAGGATATGATGGACAACTCATGGTTCGGGTGAGGGTCGTGTAACGCCCCGATCCCTCTCAGAACCGGAACTCTTATTAATCAAACTATTCTCAACCCAATTCCAAACCCCGGACACGAAATTTAAGAAAAAACGGACAAAATTTCTCCTATATATAGGACTATCTGGAAACTTGCAAACAACAACATACAACCAAAAGACCATAATCCACAACCTTAATCTATTTCATCCTTACAAGCATGCAAGTCAACTAGACAATAAAGTAAAACAACAGAAGTTACTACAAACCACTAGCACTTAACCATTACCCAAGACTAAAACTTTACTATTATATTTCTTAAGATAACACAAATACATACATGACCATAAGGTCTCAAATAGTATACAAGCATATCATGTATACATTTCTCCTTGTTCTAAACACTGATAGAGCAGGCAGGCCACACAGGAGGCAATCCAATCTCCAGCTTTTCCTAGGACATGTTGAAACGAGGAATGAGTAACCAAAATTACTCAGTGTCAGATGCAATAAACCAGGAAGTGCTACATGATATGCAACAAGATAACAACATTTTCAACACCAACTAACAAAGCTAAATGGACAAGTATTTAACCATGTACAAAAAGGATACGGTTCCATTTGTCTTCCATCACAAGCCACGAGTCAAGATCTTCAAGCAAGTGCCGGCAAAACCCTTATTCCTCCAAAATAGGGTACTTCAGATGTACCCCGATCCTACGACCCTTTCTCCTGAGGTAGGTCCATATGCCCTAACGAGGTGAACTACATCTCTGGGGTAGTGGAGTATACTCAGCGAGAGAAAGGGAATAGGCACCATGGTAGTCGAGGGAGCACAGCAAGCCCGATGCAGCCCGTGTTTCTCCATGCTACCATGTCCAATAAGGTTGCGCAACCCCGAGTCAAGATCACGAGTCACATTTTCGAATCAAGTGGGGAGGTAGAAAAGTAGGCTAACTTCGCCCCATAGAGAGCATATAACACATTTGATAATCAAATAGAGCAATTATAGCAATATAAACAATTACCTTTGTAACTAATTCAAGTAATTCACAAGATAGCAATTAAATAGTTCCTATAGACTTTATCCATTTAACTAAATCATACAATTTAAAAATAATAAAATAAGCTAAGATGCACAAAAAGAATGAAAACTCCCTCACCTTTACCAAGCCTCAAGATGTAAAAATGGCTTAGTTACTCTAACTTTCATTGGATTAGCTTGAATATGAATACCCCAATTTACATATAAGTATAACACTTTAGCAATTGACTATAGAAGGTTTAACAACTATCTTCCACATTTAATAATCTATATTACATACTTTATTTCATTGTAACTTAATTAAACATCATAACTTTGTAACAACATAGAAGCATTTACTAATATATAAAGTTAAGCTAACTATAACTAACCAAAATTGTACTTAATCAATCCCTATAGATTTTAGTTGATATAAAAGGTAACTTAAACAAGTTACAGATAAATCAATTAAACACGTAGTTCAAGTATACATTCATAACTCAAGTAATAATAACTCGTCATTAACTCTCAAGAGAGAAGTATGATTAACATAGTAACTAGTTATGAAATTGACTTTAACTATTAATAAATAACTCATATAATTTTTCAACTTTTAGACTACACTTCAATCATCTACTATTACAATTCAATTCATGTGAGGTTGTCCATTTATTAACACGTTTTGATTGTTCCTTACATTTAGATTCACAACATTAATTAATCTTCAACATCCAAAACAAAGTCTGCAATAAAAATCTAGACTATAAGCATATAAGCCAAATGCTAGCAGCTAACACACAAAACGAATCAATTATGTAAGATACTTGATATGCAGAGAATATTATTATATGATATAATTAGTTAAACTATTTCAACTAGACATTTCTTCAATCATTTGATAATCAAATTAAAGTTTCATCCATTAACTTAACTAATCAAGTTAGACAACTAATAATACAAGATCATTCTAGTATTGCATACTGAAAGCTTCAATCTACAACAATGGTTTTATCCTTGCATGCTAAATAAGCTTTATTAACTTTAGACTTCACAAGAATCTAACATCTACAAACTAAACAACAATTAAAATGTAACTAGAACATAAAAAATAAAAAAAAACCCTTTAGTGTTCAATAGCTCATAATTCATTTTAACCCCAATCTAACTAATCTAAGTCTTTATATAGTCTTATAAGCACTTATGGCACAAGTATTAGGCCTTAATTTAAGTAATTGCCCTATAATTACAGTTTTCCCCTTTATGTTCAAAATCAAATTATCAAGTTCTAAGCAAGTTCTAGTCATTTAAACTTCAATCTAGGTTCAGTAGCATTTTTGGCACACTTAGATAACCTAGAATCAAGCTTATAACCATAAATATAATTTAGCCCTAAAATCTACTATTAATCATCTTCCACATTTAGTCATATGCAAAAACTAGTAATCAAGGCCATTCAATACCACAAAACAAGTCTTTATACATAGGAAACACTAAATTAAACAACAGTCAAGCATTATTTTAGCATATAACTTTAAAATTAGAAATTACATAAACTTTAAATGCAAGAATAATGAAATCTCTCACCTTGTACATGACAAGAAATGCAAGAAAAAGGCTTAATCTCTTTTTTTTCTTCTTCCTTCTTCCCCCATGGCTGGGTCGAAATGCTTCTGATCTTTTTTTTTTTTTTTTTGGCCGAAAACTTTGCTTTTGCTTCTGCCGTGTTCTTTTTTTTTTCTAGATGTTTCATGTTCTTTCTTTCTTTTATTTGTTTGGCCGCCTATAGCTTCCCAAGGAAGCTTTGTTAATATTTTTTTTTTGATTGCCAACTAGATAGACTAAACTAATAACATGGACCTAAGTTGACTATTGTAAAACAAAAGCACAATCGGGTTTGGGCTTTGGGTTGAGCTTGATAAATTAAAGAAAATAAATGGTTAGCTAAGAAAAATTTGGCCCGACGAAGATAAAACTAGGCTCGGGTAAAATCAAACCTAAGCCCGAACACTAATCTCACTAATTCTACCTTCGCGGACAAGCAATGCACAAAGATTTTACTAAATGAATGCACAAAATAAATAAATTAAAGTAAATAGGGAAGCAGATAAAATAAATAAAATAAAAGAAAATCAACTCCGGGCTCAGAAAATTACTAATCAATTAATCATAGACAAATAATAAAATAAATTATTTACTTCATGTAAATCATTTAGATGTAATTAAATAAATATAATTATTAAAAATAATAACTAGGACGTTCAGTTCTGGACCAAATAATTAAATGTAATTATTAAAATAATACACTAGTTTGTTCAGCTCTGTGCCTGGCTTCCCGTTCAAATAGTTAAATGAATTAATTAAAAGGCATGTAAAGTAAATTTAAATAAATAAAATAGTAAAGTAATTGTCCCGGCAAGTCATTTAAATAAATACAAATAATAAAAATAATAAAATAATTACTTTTAGGTAAATCTATTAAATACAATTAAGATAAATGCGTATAGTAAAAACAATAAAATATTATTCATACGATAAAATGTCTCTACTAAAACTCACACTCTGAAAATGCAATCAACGTAATTTTCAACGTACGTAGTCAAGAAATGATCTAAGGAAGTTAGTTGTGTGATCAGAAAAATTAAATAAAATAGTTAAAAATTTGGCCCGGGCCGAAAGTTCAATTAATGGAATTTTATTTTAAAAATGCAATAGTCTAAATTCAAATAATTCAAATGTTGAAATAGCAAGTTAATCATTTTTCATAAATTAATCAAATACGATTTGCACGTTTTCTAAGAAATACAAAAATTAAAGTAAATATGCATATGCAATTAATGAAAATAAACACATGTTTGCATGCAAACATTTAAAATAGCACATAAATATATAAAAATAGATAAAATAGCTATATGCTGGGGTCGGGATATCACAGGTCGGGTCATGTCCCATGGACACCCAGGTCGAGTCTAAACCTATATCAATTCCCCCCTAAGTTTAGGACACGTCAGAGGCCTGAACATGGTGACCCTTGGCATGGTGTGACACGTCACCTCTGTCAGCGAAAAGACGCAACGCTTGGAATTTTCGAGGGTACAATTACATTTTGCACGAGTCTATAAATAGGGGTAAGTAGACACTTGGATACTTACATTCGCATACCAATTATCCTCTGAGAATTTTATTTGCTAATCAGGCAGGTTGGACTTAGCAGCTCCTGAGCTTCTTACCATTCCATTAGCTTAAACTTTTAAGGTCGAGAACTTAGGTACGTTAGCACTTCTTCCCTCAACACTTTCATAATTTCTCTTCTTTCAACTTAACATAAATGGCGAGGCCGGAATCCAAGGATTCTCAAAATCAATTCGCTCAGTCATATGGCAGAGAAAAGGAACCCGCAAGCTCCCGATCCAAGTCACCAGAGCTTTCTAACCCTGATGGTGAGGACAACAGTGAAGTAGAAGTGGTGGTAGTTGAAGAAGGTGATAAGGATGGTCCCGAGGTGGCTTAGGTTGGAACAAGAACGAGCAACAAGATGGAGGTTTCCAAGGCTTTTCTGATGTGGAGGAAGACGGAGGCGGCTCCCTACTCAACCAGTTGGTCAGACTTGACATTCCTCCCTTGTCCGAGGTCAACCCTTCCCAGCGCCTAGGACAGCGATGTGCCGCCAATTTGCTCAAACAAGCCAGGGCCAGCTTTCCGAGCATCCATCCAGCTCAAGTACTGCCACTAGTGGGAAAGCTACAACCTCTTCCAGGTCGGGCAAGAACTTGCTGGCTTGTAATAGTAGGAAGTATAAGACGCGTACCTACGAGGCAAATATCAAAATGGGCGAGGGTTCCATCCCTTATAACATGAGACTAAGGGTGTCGAGCCGAGACGAGGTTGCCTGCTCAGCCCGGGTAGATGAGATAACTATTTATGACAATGCGTTCGATTTCATCAGGCTGCTCATTCTAACTTTTATCTTGGACATTCTTAACTGCTATGAGCTCAATCCAAGCCAGGTGACTTCGAACGGTTGGGCCATGATGGTGGCTTTTTATTCTTACGCTCGGGATATGGGAATGGTCCCGACCATGAATATGTTTCGCAAGTGCTTCAACGCCAAGCCCAACCCAAATGGAAGGGGTTAGTTCTATCTTTGTGCCTGGGATCACTACAAGATGTTCATCAAGTGGGACTCTTCTCACTGGGGAGTTCCCACATCCTGGAATTATTAATTGACCCCCACTTGTCTTTGGGGGTCAATGTCCCTCCAACTTTGACAAAGGCAGAAACGGCCGCCATCAAGAAGCTACTGCCTACTAATGACTTGGCAAAGGCTCCTGATTACCTCAACTAAGATAAGATATAGAGCTTAGGACTGTTCGGCCTGAGGCCTAATGGTTCCATTACTTGCCATCTCGGGTTGCTCCCCTACAACTCTTCAGAATGGATCCCCAAGGAGGGTCAGTCCAAATTATGTTTGAGAATCAACATCCTACCTCGTCTCTTGCATTCTTGCATTCAGTACTTTGATTCTTTCTTATAACTGTCATCACTGACCTTTTCTTTTCTCTCTTTCAGCTATGGATAGACTTAATCAAATCTTCGTCATGTCCGAAGAGGAAGCTGCCCTGCTAACCCCAACTACTCCAGCACAAGGGTCTCGAGCCGCCCAGGGCCAAGGCTCCCAGGCTATTCCCACTCCAGCGCTAATGGCCTCATGCACTTTCGAAAGGCTGAGGAGAAGACCGCCCACGAATAAGGGCAATGAGGGGGAGTCTGCGCTGGCGGACAAAGGAAAAGACAAAGGCAAGAAGAAGGTTGATGAGGCCACTACCCCGGACCGTAAAAGGAGCTCTGGAATCACCATCAACGAGCCTTCAAGCAACTGGGCTGAGAGATCTCCTCAGCTAAAGAGGACTAAGCAAGGGAATGATAGAGCTTCTATCCCCAGCTCGGGCTAGACTGCTGTTGTTATCCCTCCTCCATCCCTAGTCTCTCAAATTCTCAGGTGGGAAGACAAGAAGCTATTTGATAAGATACAGATGACCTCTGCCTGAGTAAGCTTCATATTCCTTGTCTTATTTTTATTCATATTCTCATCTTTCAACTCGGACAAACGTGTAATTCCTCAGGCCGCCTCCTCCGCCTTGTCCCTACCAGATCTTCATGTGAAAATGAACTCATTTTTCTCCGAGCTCGAGGCATGTTATGTGGCCAAGTTCCGAGAATACGCCAAGCTTAACCTTTAGTACAAGAGGAAAATGAGGAGAGACGAGGCCACCAAGCTTAAGGAGGAGGCCAAAAAGCTCAAGGACGAGGTCGAGCAGCTCAAGGAAGACCTCAAGCATTAACAGGACAAGGTCAACACCCTTGAGTTGGAGATCCAAACGAGGGAGGTCAATCATCAAGAAGTCCGTGAGCAGCTGTCCATCGAGCAGGCCAAGAGGGAAGAGACGGAGAAGAAGCTGCGGGAGACAGTAGCTCGGATCAAGGCCAATGGATAAAAGGCCGTGGAGGCCTTCAAGAACGGCCTTGAAGGCGACAAGTTCATCCTCGGCTTCACCCAGGGTGTGGCCAAGCTTGGCTCCATCAAGGGCTATGTCAGGGAACAACTTCAATCTCGGATATTCTGAAGGAAAATGTTATAACGCATTAATCAAATTCTACAATTACAAGAATAAGGCGGAAACATTCATGCATGGATCTTTAAAACGAATAAAACATGAAATAACTACTTGAACATCTAAACAGTTTATAGTTTAATTATAAAAATAAATAAAGTTTTTAGGAATACCTTTATCACGAAGAATGAAACGCGAAAAACTTCACCTTTGCTGAATGAAAAGTTCCACACGCCTGGCACAACTTCTGCTCCTCAACTTTGATCTTCCCTTCTATTCCAAAATCCTAGCTATAGTATTGATCAAGTTGTGGGACTTGATCTTGTTAAACTAACTAAAAGAAAAACTATTCAAGTTTCTTCAAAAGTTGAAGCTTACCCGTGAGAGAAAAATAGAGAGCTCTCAAAGGAGATGCTACAATTGTAGAGCTTGGAGTAGAGGCCTTTATATAGGAAAATCCATGAGGTAATTCTGTCTGAAAACAAAATCCTAAAAGGTAAAGGATTAGGACTTTGAATTATCATTTAATTGCATAATAAAATAGAAATCATTTTTTCCATCTTGCGTTCACACTTCTAATCCTCACCACCCTAGGACTAAGCACCTAGGACCCTATGCCTAGCCTAGGAATGCGAGACACAGGTCTTAGCTCAGCCCATAAGCTCTAATTAATTATTTAATTAATTCTAATTAATTTCTAAAATCTAAATCTAGTCTACTATTTAAGAATAATACTATTTTCAACCATGGAAAAAATTATCTTAAATATTTAGTAGCCTTTAGACTTTAATTGATTAATTAATTAATTATTTAATTGTCTTTTAATAATTATTTAATCCAAAATTCAGCCAATAATCAAAATAGAAAATATCTTTCACAAATAGGAAAATTCTATTTATGATGTCTAATTGATGAAGAATTAAATTTTCTCTTCCATTTAGTAATTCTTAACTTTAGTAAATACACTTATAAGGTAAATGGCTAGAAGGGGGACCAAAGACATAATTATTCTTCCATTGAAAATGATCAAAATATTCTCGCTAGTTTCCTAGTAATATTTGTCACTTTAACTTTAGTCTATTCCACTAAATGACTATGGATGCACTCCAATATAATTATTGTATAAATAAGAGTTAGTCAATAAGTGATAATGACCAAATTGTCCATCTATACCCACTCATAGCCAAGACAGGTTTACCAAGTATACTATCACCTCTTTGACTACATCTTATTCTCCTTAGAACCTCTAACCCATAATATAACCACCATCCGGAAGTTAACCACTTATACATGGGAGCTACCCATAAGTGTAACAACTAGTACAACAAACTGTACTACTATGCATAGATTCAGGATGATCAACTTGGATCATTCTAAGTGAGTGATTATTGTATAGATTCCTTATTGTATACGCATGTCCCTTCTAACCAAGTCCAGACACCCAAATCACGGAGCTATTGACCCATATATAAGATCTCACCTATAGTGACTCAAAGCACAAGAACTTGTCTTTGTCAGTTCATCCACGTATGCTCAAGATTAAGAGCATTGGCCCATTTAGAAGCTATTAGGTATAGGTGACCTCTTTCTTTGATAGTACTTATTTAGAGTATTACACCTACGGTGACCCGTCCAATGCATAGACATGTATAAGTGAAGTAAGTTTGGAACCCCATCCATGATCAAGGAAGACCACCCTTCTATAAAGGGAACTTATTTATAATAACTTCTACCATAGTAGAGTGCCCACCTCTACTACTTAGTTATGGACTAAATAGTTATGTTTAACAAGTAACCATAACTTAGACTTTCTGTACGTAACCACCACATACCTAAGTCAATACCTGAAGCAAGGACCTTACATATATTTATAAGTCAAGCACATATGAGAGAAACATGCTCACAAAGTAAGATGACATTTAATTAATCACTGCAAATATTCAAATACATTGATGGGAAAGTGATATTCTAGTTCCGGATATGGAAAACCTTGGGATTTCCTAGTTCCTTCTCCCACTCGATTATTTAGCGTAAGGGTTTCTACTTATGTGATTTTCTTCAATACTTAATCCTGGTTTTTCCAAAAAAACTAGATTAAAGTCTTATAATCATTTTGTCTAAACCTTTCAATTATAATATTTAAATCACATAAATCTAATTCGGGTTATTGCCCTAACCCTAGGTAAGACTTTCTATAAGTTTTTAGTCAAATCTAAGTTTCTAAGGCAAAATAGTCATCTTTATATTTTTCTTAACCAATTCCAATCTTCAATTTAATTAATCTTTAGACCTTAATATTTCTAGTCTAATATCTGGATTAGTGATTTGACTTGACTATCAATAACTTAATTTTTTATACTTATAGGATTGTCTATAATTTAATCCTATAAGATAAAGTTAATGCTAAATAATTATGCATAATAAAATAAAGATAAACTAATTATGTAAAAACACATAATTTTACAAAATTGATATTCCAACAATTAATCATAAATATCTCCCATAATAATTTTCACACTTTGCATAACAAAGTTTCTGTAAAATTATTTCATATTAATCCATGCGAATAGACACAAAAAAATAAAACAAAATATATATAAAAATAAAGGCCTGCGCACGTGGTCGCGTGACCCAGTGCGCTCATAATTTGTTTTTTTTTTTTCTCAATCCTCAATTATCTTGGATTAACTCCTACAAATTATCTAATCCAATTCCATAACTAACATTCGCATTAATATAAATTTTTTAATTTCCACAGGAATTTTTATCTCGAAACCTTAGGAAAACTAATTTCCATAAATTCCTTTAATTCTAGGGTATTTAAAGTGGTTTTATAAACTATTAGTTAAAAATCTTTTAAACTACTATTTCACAAATAATTTCATGCAAGTTCAATTACTAATCCTAAACCACATGTGACTCATTTTTCAATAATTAACTCTAATAAACATAGAAACTAATAAGAACACATAATTCCATACATCAAAAGCATTAAACGAATCTGAATTTTTAGTGTTCTTAGATTATTTCTTAGTTTCTATTACTAAATAATTAAACTAGTCTAACTATTCCTAATTTAATTTGCAGTGGCTCTAATACTACTTAAGGGAAATGTTGTAACGCATGAATCAAATTCTACAATTACAAGAATAAGCCAGAAACAATTATGCATGGATCTTTAAAACGAATAAAGCATGAAATAGCTACTTGAACATTTAAACAGTTTATAGTTTAATTATAAAAGCAAAGAAAGTTTTCAAAAATACCTTTATTGTGAAGAACGAAACGAGAAAAACCTCATATTTGCTAAATGAAGAAAAACTCCACCCGCTTGCAACAACTTCTGATCAACTTTGATCTTCCCCTCTATTCCAAAATCCTAACTAAAGTGTTGATCAAGTTGTGGACTTGATCTTGCTAAACTAACTAAAAGAAAAATTATTCGAGTTTCTTCAAAAGTTAAAACTTACTCGGGAGAGAGAAAGAGAGAGATCTCAAAGGAGATGGTAAAATTGTAAAACTTGGGGTAGAGGCCTTTATATAAGAAAATCCATGAGGTAATTATGTCTGAAAACAGAATCCTAAAAGACAAAGGATTAGGACTTTGAATTATCCTTTAATTACATAATAAAATAGAAATCCTTTTTTTCACCTTGCGTTCACACTTCCAATCCTCACCACCCTAGGATTAGGCACCTAGGACCCTGCGCCTAGCCTAGGAACGCGAGCCATAGGTCTTGGCTCAGCCCATAAGCTCTAATTAATTATTTAATTAATTCTAATTAATTTCTAAAATCTATATCTAGTCTACTATTTAAGAATAATACTATTTTCAACCATGGAAAAAAATTATATTAAATATTTAGTAGCCTATAGACTTTAATTAATTAATTATTTATTTATTTATTTGTCTCTTAATAATTATTTAATCCAAAATTCAGCTAATAATCAAAATAGAAAATATTCTCCACAAATAGGAAAAACTCTATTTATGATCTATAATTGCCAAAAGATTAAATCTTCTTTTCTATTTAGTAATTCTTAACTTTATTAAATACACTAATAAGGTAAATGGCTAGAAGGGGGACTAAAAACATAATTATCCTTCCACTAAAAATGGTCAAAATATTCTTGCTAGTTTCTTAGCAATATTTTGTTAGTTTAACCTTAGTCTATTATACTAATAGGCTATGGTCGCACTCCAAGATAATTACTGTATAAGCAGGAGTTAGTCAATAATATATGACGTTCAGTCTTTAGACCAACTAAGTTATAATGACCAAATTGCCCCTCTATACTCACTCATAGCCAAGACATGTTTACCAAGTCTACTATCACATCTTTGACTACATCTTATTCTCCTTAAACCTCTAACATATAATCTAACCATCCTCCGGAAGTTAACCACTTATACATAGGAGCTACCCATAAGTGTAACCACCAGTACAACAAATTGTACTACTATGCATTGATTCAGGATGATCAACCTGGATCATTCTAAATGAGTGATTATTGTATAGATTCCTTATTCCATACACATGTCCCTTCTAACCAAGTCCAGATACCCAAAATATAGAGCTATTGACCCATATATAAGATCTCACCCATAGTGACTCAAAGCACAAGAACTTGACTTCGTCCGTTCATCCACGTATGCTCAATATTAAGAGCATTGGCCCACTTAGAAGCTAGTAGATATAGGTGGCCTCTTTCTTCGATAGTAGTTATTTAGAATATCATACTTACGGTTGTCCGTCCAATGCATACACATGCATAAGTGAAGTAAGTTTATAACCCCATTCATGATCAAGGCAGACCACCTTTTTATAAAAGGAACTTATTCACAATAAATTCTACCATAGTAGAATGCCTACCTCTAATACTTAGTTATGGACTAAATAGTTTTACTTAACAAGTAACCATGACTTAGACTTTCTGTACGTAACCACCACGTACCTAAGTCAACACTTGAACCAAAGACCTTACATATATAAATCAACCACATATGAGAGAAACATGTTCACAAAGTAAGATGCCATTTAATTAATCACTACAAATATTCAAATGCATTGATGGCAAAGTACTAGTGGTCTTTTGGGCATATCCATTTCCCAACATATTGACTCAAACCTTTTATAAGGGTCTAGTCAAATCCGACTTTAGCGACATAGTTGAGCCCCCATTTCTTGAGTTCTTGCAACTTCCTAACCTGGAACCATCACTGAGGGAAGCAGTGGAAGCAATTATGAGGTCCCTTAATTGAAAACATGGTTGGGAAGGGGTTAAAGAGAACTCTCCAGATGGTGAAGATGATGGGGACGATATGCTCATCCAAGCTGAAGACAACATCGCCAGCTCGAACAAAGCTCCATCCTCCCCAGTCTTAGGGATATTTTGTTTTAATTGATGAATGCTTGTACTCTTAGGTCCGGCAGACCTCATTCCATGTACTCCCCCTCTATTTATCCCCTCTATTTATCAATGAATGAATCTTTTCTGTCTTTCCCTTTGTTCTTTTAATGTGCAATGATTACATCACTGAGATTGGACATGATCATTCACAAGTCACATAAAATGAAATACATTTACAAGAACCAAACAAGAATAGAGTATATGTTAGATGTGCGTGATTTCCTAATCATTTTGGTCGGTCTTGATTATTCGCAGGCCACATTAACATTCTCAATGAATATAAGTAAAATAACAAAATGGTTCACATGATTGAGCTAAGTAAATTAACAAAATAATTTATACCGGTCAACGATTGCAAGGTAGCTCGGGCTATTATCTGGTAGTCACTCTAACCGATGAATCTCTATACCCATTAAATGTTGTATCTTTTGACTGTGCAACCACTGGTGTTGGTTGATATTTATTGATTGGGAAAAAACTATTTTAGTCCCTGAGATTTGCTCTAAAGACTATATTGATCCCTCAAGTTTGCAAAAAGACCAAAGAGGTCCCTTAAGTTAACTTTTGTTAGCCAAATGTTAATAGTCAAAGGGTTGACTGAGTTAAAAGATCATTATATCCTTAGGCAACATATATTATAAAAGAAAATTACAATAAAAGTCTAAATCAGCCTAAAAAAACATAATTCACATCATTTGTGCAGGAAAAAAAAATCCAAAAACTATAAACTATCCGTTCAAACATAAACAAATTAAATTCATTAATATATCGTTAAAAAATGAACAATCATCGTCGACATAATTAGCAGCGAGGGTACCGGTCAGAGAAGAAGATGAATCATGATTGTTTATTTTTTAACGATATATTACTGACTTTAATTTGTTTATATTTGAACTGATATTTTTTAGTTTTTGTTTTTTTTTCCTAATCGAATTATGTAAATTATGTTTTTTTTAGACTGATTTAGAGTTTTATTGTAATTTTCTTTTTTAATATATATTGTCTAAGGATATAATAGTCTTTTAACTCGGTCAACCCTTTGACTGTTAATATTTGACTAACAAAAGTTAACTGGAGGGACCTCTTTAGTCTTTTTATAAATCTAAAAGATCAATTTAATCTTTAAAACAAACCTGAAGGACTAAAGTGGTTTTTACCCTTTATTGATTATTGTAGCTATGATATTTACCTATGTTTCTGACAAACAAATTAAAACGAACTTGACAACGGAAGTAACAGAAAGAAGACACATGTCCATGGATTCTAGAACAACAGAATAAAACCAAGGAAATAAAAGTAAAAGCGAAAAATATAAGGGACAGACCTCACCTGCCCATTTCTTCTGATCCTTTCATTTAAAGCTCAAGTACTCCAACAGCACAACTAACTCAACTGTTTTTATTTTTTCCTTTTTTCTTTTTTTTCTGTTGTCGACAATCCAACTGAGTTTGAAAAATTACTACTTAATGGTTAACATAGTTTTCCAAAAAGTTCCTAATGTATAATATTCTTAAATAATGCACTATTCAAGCACATCACAATATTGTTAGTGGGTTTAAAATTTCATTCCAACAACCTCCTTACTTTTAATTAATATCATATTTTAGACTCTTTATTTCAATTTCGTTTCACTAACTTATCTATTATACTCTTCTATTTTTGTTTCGTTCCAATATTTCTCCCTATTTTGATTAAACACACTATTTTCACATTTTTGAATTTACAATTTCCATTGTTATTCTATTTTTGATTATTAATATCATTTTCTAATTTTCCTTTTAATTAATATTATTTTCCATCTCATTAATGTTACTTTTTATTTTATATTTTTAATTTGAACTTTTCAATATCTTTATTTTATTTTTTAATTTAAAATCTCACCTCTTCAAAGATAAAAAAAATTGACCATTGGAGAGATTTTTCAGATATAGGGTTTGACTATTTATATCTAATGAGTCTTGTAAAAAGAATAGAGAGTCCCAATTTTAGGGAGGGAGCCCCTAATATATATAGAGAAAATTGAAACATATTTTGGAAGTTTTTCACTCTAAAATGGCTCCGTTACAATGAACAATTTGCGATTTCAGCTAAAACTGCAGCTCGCATGTTTTGGCTTTATTGCATCATATTGTAACAGCTTAGGCCACTTGAGTGTTCCATGCTGGAGGACCTATCCAAACAGCTGTCACTTCTGCGCATATTTTATGCTGTCTCTTTCGTCATCACTATTAAGTTTGGGAAGATGGTAGCTCAGCGGTTTTATGATTTAGAAGTCCCATGAATTTCCATGGCAGCATTTAAGACTATTGCTGGCAAGCTCCCAAGTGGACCTTTAACTACCTAATGCTGTCCTTTTCCCGGAATGTTGAACAGATTTTCATGATCTACTTTCTAATTAGAGAATAGATTCACACATGACTTTTATTGATAAAATTATAATAAAATAATATAAATAATTAACAATTGTTTCATTAATAACATTATGATATGTTATCCGAGAATTTTTTTTCTCACTAACCATTTGCATGGTGTATATAAATTACATAGTATTTTACTTAGCAAAAATTACATAGTATTTTGGTCAAAGTCAAAACCTCTAGTCCCTTTTATGTCGTGATTATTATTCAAGATGCAATGCAATGGATAATCTCGGGTAGATCACCATTCTGTTCATGGGCTCTGCTAATGCGCTTTTGAGCTTGTGTCATCATCTGAGTTTAGTCTCTTGTATCACTTTGCTTTCTTTCTTTAGCCGGTTTTTATTTTTTTCTGTCTCATCTTTTTTATTTTTTTATTCTCACTCATTGGATAAATTTCTAATTACACATGTATCAACGGTTTTTATCCCTGATATTCTTAGTCCCAAATCTGAATAGAGAAGAAGGATGATGTTAGATAATAGACGCTCAACGAAAACATTCTTAGATTCTTCATATGAATTTGACGAATTATTATGTTTGCATTTAGTTTGGTTATTCAATCATTAGGATTTAGAGGTGCACATCTCATTCTCTTCTTTAACCGTTCAGATATTTTAGCTTTTTCCGCAAAAGAAAACTCTAATTAAATATATAGTACCTTCACTACTAATATGACTTGTAGCAAAATTTTATAGATCTACAAGAAAGTACACTGTGATTTAAAAAAGCTAATTTCCGAAATATCCCGAAAAATGATATATTATGGTTCATTTATAAAATGGAAAATGCACATCGCAAAAGAATAATGTAAACTATTGCTATTATTTTTTATTATTATTTAAGGGAGACTTAAGTTGTACATATTTTTACTATTTTTAGCTCAAAAATATAAAATGTGCAACAGAATTAATGTTCGTTTCATTGACCTCCGGGAGTCCACTTATCTATAAATAAATGGTTGTTGAACAATTGACGCATTATGATTTTATATTTTGTTCAAAAACTCTCCGCTAACCAAACGTCTCCTTCACAGCACACACAATTAACAAATGAACAACATTACCCATTGCAAGTTGGCGAGCTGGAATATATCTTTTCATTCTTAATAGTTCCTAGAAAAAGAAGTCATGTATTGAGCTTCTCTCATTAGTATTTTCATCATGGTTCGATGTTCCAACATAGTTTTGTTAGTTGTAGAAGAAATGAGATGATGCAGGTGCAATGTACCCGTACGAAGGTGATAGCAGGAAAATTATAGTTGTTCACTTAGATATACATCTCTTCACGAACTTATGCTTTTTTCTTTTAGGATTAATTAATAATGTTTGACAAAAGGGTATTTTCATACAAGTTTAGAATAGCAAAAACATGTTGTTTTCTTTGTATACGTTTATTAAGTGATCACCTCATTTAAAAACTAAATTATTAGAGAGGGGTTTATTAAATTATTTATTATCTTTCACACGTCTCCGCAAATGCAGACGGAATTAGTTTTTGAGTTTTGCACTTAGATACTTTTAATGTTTTAAATGGGTGGCGGTGTATTTTGAACCCAAAACCTTTTAGTATCTTGACTCTAATACCTTGTTAGTGCGGGCATGATAGACTAGATTCGCCATGAGATACATTGCCCCAATGTTGTTACACGATAATATAATAGGGGTAGTAGGCATGACTTGAAGCTCAGTAAGTAAGGATTGAAGCCAACATACCTTAACAGTAGCATGAGCAATGGCCCAGTATTCAACTTTAGTACTCGATTGAGCAATAGTAGTTTGTTTCTTTGCAAACCAAGATACAAGATTAGACCCCAAAAAATTACAATATTAATGTGTGCTGCGTCGATCAATTGGGTAGCCAGCCCAATCCGAGTCAGAATAAGTATGGAGGGCAAAGGCAAAAGTCGATTTGAGATGAAGACGATGTGTTGGTGTGACTTTCAGATACCAAAGAATACGTTTGACTGCCATCCAGTGAATTGTAGTGGGTTGATGCATAAACTAGCACACCTTATTGACTGCCAAAACAATATATGGACGAGTTATAGTAAGAAACTGGAAGACTCTAATAACACTCTTATAATGAGTTGGATTAGGATATGGATCACTATGTAATAGTTTAAACTTTTAGATGAGGTGGTCACCTAACATAGTATTAAAGCCTAAGTACCAAAAGGTTCTGAGTTCAAAACTCACCGCGAGCCTAAGTACCAAAAGGTCATGGGTTCAAAACTCACCGCCACCCATTTAAAACATTAAAATTGTCCAAATGAAAGATTCAAAAACTAACTCTACATGCACTTACGGGGTGTGTTGAAGATAATAAATAATGCAATAAACCCCTCTCTAAAAACTTAAGAGGAGTTTATTACATTATTTATTATTTTCAACAACGCTTCTTACCATGTCGCACCCTAAAATTTATTAAGATAAATATTGAATCGCAATTGTTACTTGTATAAAAATATTAAGTCCTGTTAAGGCTGAAAAGTTTTAAACCAAAAAATGTTATATTGAATTTCTTGGTAGTTGGTAGTAAAATAATTACCAATCTTTCTTTGTTTACTATCCTTCTTTGATGATCTATTACCCGATAATTATTGACCACAAAAAGGATCAATTATCCTATAACTAGGGTTGTAGATAGGGGGTTGAGTAGTTATTTTTATATAAGTTTTTGTAAATAATTAATTAATCAAATATGCATGCACCAGAAAATGTGTGAATATTCTCACCCAAAATTGCATGCGGTTTGACACAATACCAGAATCATAACCTCTTTCGAGCATTCTCCATTCACGACAAGCTATAACCAAAACAATTGACAAATTCTTTGCCATCCAAGGGCTCTCCTTACAATTTTTTTCCTTTTCTCCTTACATCTCACAACTTTGCAATATTGTCACCATCCTTGCGATTCAGTGTACTTTATTCCAAACCTTAGCTGCTTACCTTACCAACACTTAAAGTTTGAGGAGAGGGGGTGTTTGATTGAATTACTTGGTTGTAAATTAGTCATCTTAGTTTGTTTACTTTCCTTCTTTGATGATCTGTCAGGCTATAATCAGGGTAGGGGATAGATTAGCAAATTTTTTTGGCAAGTCTTTGTTCATATATTGACATCAATATGCAATAGAAATGGTGTGAAACTCTCACCAAAATCGTGTGCGGTCTGATAAAACAAATTGATCATATAACTTGAAATAATTATGGTGGAAATATTAGAGTGATTAAAATTTATACCAAGTAAAGTAAACATAATTCCAAATTACAAAATCAAATGTTCAATACACATGAATCTCAAAATTCATGTTTCAAAATAATATAGTGCACTACAGAAAAAAGAAAGGCATAAAGACATCATTGTGAACTAAAGGACAACGAATTTTTTTCTCCCACAACCATAGATTAGGAGAAGAACGAGCTAGTAATATACATGTGTATGTTCAAGAGATGAAGTTCTATATTTGTGTTAAGACATTTAATTCTCATGATTCGAAAACAAATCATAACAAACTAATATTAGATTCTAGGGTTAATACTATTTTTGGCCCCTTATCTTTAACCTCAATGACGATATGGTTCTTTATTTTCAAAAGTGACCCATTTTAATCTTTTATCTTTTCAAGTTGGGATACCATTAGTCATTTTTGCTCAATCCGTTAAAAACCTGATGGGAGAAACATGTGATTGGCACGTGTGTCTTATTTTTTCCAAATTGTAGGGGTATTTTGGTCCGCACAATATTTTAACGAATCTATATCTCTTCCAACATAACTTTTTAGCCTTATTTAACTCATTTCTTTCCCAAACACACACATCTATCAAAATCCACCAAACCCCAAGCATAAATTTCACAGATTTATATCTCTCAAACCCATAAAATCCAAATCCATGGCTGCACCGTGCTACTGTGGGAAGTCCAGCAATATGAACACATCTTGCACGGATGCTAACCCCATAAGGAGGTTTCTTGCCTATAAAAATTATGGAATTTATGAGTCATGGGGTTTCTTTTTTGGGTAGATCCACCAATTTGCGATCGAAGTAGAATATTGATACCTGGGTTATTGAATTGTAAAGACGTGAGGAAGAAAACAAGAAGTTGAAGTTTTCATGTGTGGTCTTGTTGGGTTTGTGTTTGATGATGATGCTAAGTATAGTGATGAATCGTTGTTGATGATGGTAAGTTGTAAGATATTAGTAGTATTTAGGACTAGTGACATTATATGAAGAATCGTGCACTTAGTCTTGTAGCTAGTGAACACTAGTTACTTTTGCTAACATTGTACTATTTGGTGCTATTGTAATTTTTTTTTTTTTTTGGTAACATAGTAGGAAGTAGTGTGCACTTCAGTGTCGTAGCTAGTGAACACTAGCTGATTTTGCTAAGGTTGGCTGTTTGATGCACTTGTAACCTTGGTTATGTTGTAATGAAGTTATTAACTTTTAATTATGTAATCTTTGTTAAATGTGTTTATTAACAACTTGTAAATGATAGTTTGTTGGAGATCTTGCTAAGTTTTGCTAAATGTATTCATTAACATCTTGTAAATGATGTTTAATAGGGATTGTGAATGCTAGAGTATAACTTGCGATGGAGCAAAACAACATGTAAATGATGGTTTCATAGCAACAAAATTACATGATTTATACCAACAGACAAAAGATGGACATCAACACTGAATCTGATTAAGCAGAAATGAACAACATTGTTCACAATTCGAAACCTAGCAAAAAACATCCAAAATGTGCCAACATTGGCTAACAAAATGACATTGTGGACAAGTTAATAACCAGCAAAAGAAGCAATAACAATAGTCTTGCTTTTGAATAGTGGACAAGTTAATATCCAAAAAGGCATTGTGCACAAGTTAATATCCAATAAATACAATGCTAGTCTTTGTTTCGAATTGTTGAAGTAGCATTTGGAATTGAGAAGGCTTGTGACTGGAACTTGGAGATGATTCTTCTATTCTCACATTAGTAGAATCATGACCTAGGAGAGATTTCATGCTCACACATCTTTGCGCTTTCCAAGTATTTGCACTAGGTTTCAACATAGTAGAACCAACCTTCACTGGTTTGTCGCTTGAAAGAGGAGTTGCAGCTCTTACATGTATTCGTGCTCCAGTTGGAGGAAATGGTGGTCTTTTTGCATAACTTGTTGTTTTATCATTGACCTACATGAAATTTATTGGACTTAGACATTATAAAGGTAATATTTGGAGTTGACTTTGAAATAATATATATACCTTAGTAGGTATTGCAGCTGTAGTTGCTAGACCCAAGGCATCAGCTTTTATTCTTCTCATGGTGTTTGCACTTTTTTTTGGGCAAGTTCTGATGTCCTGCCCTTGTTTCAAACACACGTTGCACCTAACTATTTTCACAGGCAATTTTTCAGAGTAGGTGTCGGGTTTGATACATATACATCCATATGCTCATCAATCATGTTTCTTGTCATCTCCATGTTGTTGCTTGAAGCTTGCATTTCCAAGTCAGCACTATCAGCATTCAATTCCACATTGTTTTCCACTTCACACTCTACACTTTCTTGAGTTCCTCTACCTGGACATCTCCTCTTATTATGACCAAATTGATGGCATAAGAAACACTTTCTTTTCAAACATTTCCTTCCAAGTCTATATGATTCTTGCATTTCAACATTACTTACATTACTTGACCCTGTTGGTTGTTCATTCGGCTTCTTCCTCCTATATTTTTTGGGTCTGTCAAGAAGTTTAAGTTTCAAGGGTGCAAGTAGTAGTGGAAAATCAGTTACAGGCCACAATTCCAGCCCATTGATTGGATATATCACTGGCTCATAAGCTCTTAGATATGCTTCCTTGGTGTAGCTTTCATCTGCATAATCTTCAGCTTCATATCCTAAGATTGCCATTGCACTAATAACATTTGCACAAGGTAAACCTGTCAAGACCCATTTCCTACATAAACATATTTTTTCTTTCAAGTCCGCAACTACTGCTCATCTCCAAGACACCTAACCTAGAATTTTTCTTCACCCCAATAAGTTGAATTCCATGGAGTACTGTGAATTTTTCATTGATTCATTACTTTACAGATCTTTGGACAAACTTTCCCATTATATCTATTCATCCACTTTCTCTTGGATTGCATTTTAGTAATCAAATAGATTCTAATCTTCTCTAGCATTATTAAGATGGATGAATTCCTTGCCACCATCAATACTGCATTCCAACTCTCACACAAGTTGCTCAACAAGATGTCACATTTACTTGTTGTTCTGAAATGTGACCTACTCCAAAACTTGGGATTCTCAGCAGCTAACTACTCATATGCATTGCCATCTAACTCTTTCAATTGTTCCGTGTATGCATTAAAATTCTGTAAAATTGATGTTCTTACAACCATCCACAACTTATCTTTTAAGGAAACTCCCTTATGTAATTTGTTGAAGTTGTTGTACAAGTGCCTCACACAATGCCTATGTTCCACTCTTGGAAAAATTTCATTAAAAGCAGGACAAAGACCCTAAATCATAAAATAAAAAATTAAACAATATTAGTTACATAACATAAAGATAAAGACATAGGACCATATACTTAAAACATTAGGAATCAGGGAAAATACATTTTGCTTATCAGTGATAAAAACCCACTTCTCCTGATCATAGATCTCAAAATCTTGTACTATCAAGTTCAAGAACCAGCTCCATGAATTCTTGTCTTCAGTCTCAGCTACACAATATACCACTGGATAGATGTAGTTGTTAGCATCTATCCCAACTACAGTCAACAAGACACCGTGATGTGTCCCTAAGTGATAGCCACCTAAACCTAAAATGGGTCTACAACCAGCTATAAACCCTATTCTACAAGCATCAATGCATACATATAACCTCTTAAATCTTTGTTCTCCTGTCTTTTATATCATCCATAGTTTTCAATGCTACAGTTGACCCAGGATTTGTTCTCCTTAACTCCTCACAATAATCCCACAACTTCATATATTGTTCTTTATATTGCCCTTCAATGATGTTTCTAACCAAGTCATATGTTCTATACAATTTCTTCCTTGTCATATTCACATTATGTTCCTTATGAACCTTTGTCTGGAAATCAACTACATTTCCATACAAGTTCATTCTGAATTCATCTAAATATAGCCTACACAACTGTTTATTTGTTAAATTCTTGTGATTTAGTGATCGACCACAGTCGTGTTCATCATGCAACCCCCTGATCTGAAATGTGTTATCTCTTTCTTGTCATTTTTCTCAAACTTAACTTCCTTGCAATCTTTAATTCCATGTGATTGAATAGCCTGCCTAAGTTCATTTGCGTTAGTGAACACTATTCATAAATAAAACTTAGGTTCATTCATATCCACATTTGGCCAAAATATCTTGAATTTGGCATTTTTGGGTTTACTTTTATCCTCATCACTTGATGACTCCAAGCTACTTAAACTATCTTCAGAATTAATGTCTGAAGATAAGTTCTCTCTCAATGGTATATCCTGCCCATATTCTGCAGCAAATGACTGACTTCATTTTTCATGAACACCATCTTTACTCTTAAAAACTTCTCAATGTCATTAATATTCTGGCCTATGTTTTGCAGATACAATTCATCATCATCCTCACTATACAAAACTCACTATCATGAAAACTTGAACCATCACTATCATTGTTTTCTTCACAATTTGCCTCAAACACTTCTGTCATCTTCATTTTATCTTTCTCTCTTTGCCTTTTTTTCCTCTCATTCTCAACATGAACTTCAACCACTTCTGTCATCTTTTTTTTTTTTTACCTTTCTTACAGTCATTACTTTTATCAGTCACCTTACCTAATCTACTAAGAGCTTTCTTAGTTCTGCTAATATTTTTGTATTGTTTGGACTACCCAATGGTACATAACTCTTGTATGGCTCTTGACTAACCTTTATATGCTCATTTGAATCATTACACTCAGTTTCCTTCAAGGACCCAACAATAAACTACTTTATCAACTTTGATTCATTCCTTAACATGTACAAATCTAATATATCATGGATAGTATATATAAGTTGCAATCCATTATCCATATCCACTATAGGTTTTCTATAATACAAGTTAACAGAATTATTGTGTCCTAATTCAACATCCATCTTTTACTAACATTTGCATTGCCATGTTCTCATATCGACACTTTTCCTTAAATATAATATTACCTCCTACATAAATCTTGTTCGAAATATGCATAAACTACCCACCATAGTGCACCTTCAACGAAAAATAATCTGAACATTCACATGCAAATATATCACATAAAGGCATCAATCCCGAAGAAAAAAAGCTTTGGGGAAAAAAATTACAGTAATGTAAACATCACAAAACATATTGTCTACAACCTAAGAAACAAATGGGAATGATGTCGGCATTAAAATATTAGCACAAAATTCTTGATTTTATAATTAATAATAAATTCAAATAAACAATTTGTAGATTAGATAAACAAACACATAAAGTGTACATACATACAATTAAATAATCAGTGGGACTATTATATATGTAAAGCACACAAAAAATATATATATTTTGTACATATCAAAATAGTTAAAACTTACTATTGGGTTTGTTGTGATTTGTTTGAGCCATCTTCGTCTGATGTAATGTAGCGAATCAATCAAAACTTTTGAGTAATTGAAGCCTTGACTAAACTTTATGGTGAAATCTTTGCAATTTTGGTGTGAATTTGTACACTACAAGAAATTTTACGTTTGGAGACGGCACATTTCCGTCTCCGTTCTGTCTCCAATCTGAAAAATGAGACAGAAAGGAGACGAAAATTAGGCGTCACCTTTCGGCCCGTCTGCTTTTTTGAATTTCGTCTCTGTTTTGTCTCAAATGGAGACGAAAAGATATTTCGTCACCTTTCTGTATCGCTCACATTTCGTCACATTTCTGTCTTCCTCACATTTCGTCACCTTTCCGTCTCCCTCACATTTCGTCTCCATTTCGTCTCTCTTACATTTCGTCTTATTTCCGTCTCTGTATAATTCCATCTCATTTCCGTATCTATTTTCCTCTCATTTCACATTTCTTCACATTTCTATCTCTTTTCCTCTCATTTTATCTCTGTTCTCATTTCATCTCTGTTCCATCTTATTTCCGTCTCCGTATGTATGTGTGTGTGTGTGTGTGTGTGATAGATTTAGGTAAATATATGATTTTTTGTAGTTTTATCATGAGTTTAGGATTTTTTTTAAAAAAAATCAGATTTATTTTTGTTTTTCTTTCATATATATAAATATACTAAAAAAAAATCATATCTTTACCTAAATCAATCTCACACACAGACACACACAGACACACACACATATATATATATGAAAGGAAAAAAAACTAAATAAAGCTGAATTTTTTTTAAAAAAACCTTAAAATCATGAAAAAACCTACCAAAACCATATATATTTACGTAAATCTATTAGTTATACATACATATATATGACATATATACATAATACATATATAATCCAAACAAACGTGGTAGTATAAAAATAAAATCTATAATCATAATAAAAGAGCACTATATACAAACATATATATAATGAACTAAACCAAAACAAATTCAAAAATTTAAATAAAAGTAAATAAATGAATTACCTTAAAATAAATTAAACTAATAGTGAATTCACACTTGATATAATAAGTTAAGAGAAAAGAGGGGGGGGGGGGGGGGGGGGGAGGGGTTGGTGTATGCTCAATTTTTTTTTTTTTTTGAATTTTCCCCCAAAATTCATTTGGGGGAAAATGAAAAAATGGTTCAAGTGGCTGGATTGAACCGTGCCAAGTCCTTTTAAAGGACTTGGCAAATTTTTTTTTTTTTTTTTGTATTTTCCCCCAAAATATTTTGGGGGGAAATGAAATAATGGTTCAAGTGGCTAGAAATCCAGCCACTTGAACCGGTACAAGTCCTTTCAAAAGGACTTGTATGTACTTTTTTTTTTTTTTTAAATTTCCCCCCAAAATATTTTTTGGGGGAATTTTTGAATTGGTTCAAGTGGCTGACAACCACTTGAACCAATCTATAAAACATGGTTCAAGTGGCTGTCAGCCACTTGAACCACATTAATTTCCTTTTTTTGGAGATGGACCCATTGGTCCGTCTCTTTTTTTTTTTTTCGGAGATGGACCCAATGGGTCCGTCTCCTTTTTTTTTGGAGACGGACCATTGGGTCCATCTCCTTTTTTTGGAGACGAACCCATTGGTCCGTCTCTTTTTTTTTTTTCGGAGACGGACCATTAGGTCCATTTCTTTTTATGGAGACGGACCCATTGGTTCGTCTCTTTTTTTTTTTTGGAGACCGTCCAGTGCGTCCTTCTCCTTTTAGTTTTGGAATTTTTTATTTATTTAATTAGTATTAATTTATTTATTATTTAATTACAAGTTTAGAGTAAAATATTAATAATACTTTAATTATTAATTTAATTTAAATTTTAAATTAAAATAAAGTATTTAGCTTATGGAGATTTTTTTGAAAAATGAAATATTGAGCTACTTTAAAAAAATTTATGAAAAAATTAAATTAGTAAACATAATTAGTAATTTATTATTATTAATTTATTTACAAGTTTATAGTAAATTGTTACTCAAAATTTAATAATTATTTTTCGTCTCTGCTAAGAGACGAATTGAAGACGACATTCATGTTCCGTCTTTATTGGAAGACGGTTTAGAGACGACATACTAAAGTCATCTCCAAATCGTCTCAAAATGGTCACTATTTATGTAACGAAAGTTTCGTCTCCTTTTCATCACTTTTTTGGCGACGAAAAAGAGACGGACCGTCACCTTTTACAGTTTTTCTTGTAGTGGTAGTGAGAAGATGATTTTAGGGCTTTGGGGAAAAAGGGGGTAAAAACCCTAGAATGAATCAGTCCCTTATTTTGATCCACGACTTTATTTTACTATGCAAACCAAAATACCCCTGCAATTTGGGAAAAATAAGACACACGTGCCGACCACGTGCTTCTCCCGTTAGTTTTTTAACAAATTGAGAGAAAAAAACTAACGGTATCTCAACTTGAAAAGATAAAAGACTGAAATATGTCACTTTTGAAGATAATGAACCACATTGTCAATAAAGTCAAAGATAAAAGACCAAAAGTGATATTAACCATAGATTCTATGTCCAAAGATCTTTACTTGGATACTCGAAAGGCTATAGAGTCATAGTATAGTACGATGGACTCTTGATAGAGTTAGGGAGTGGGGTTCAGACCATGGAGTAAATTCGCAATATAATGTCTCGGAGTTCTTAGGTCGGATTTTCAAAGTGGTATAAAGTCATTATAACGTGATGGAGTAAGGCTTCATGTTGAGAACCAAGCACATGGTAGTTGAGGTGCATATTGATTTTAAGTTTTAACCCTGTGAAATAGCATATATACCCAGAAAAGAAGGTGGGTATAGAAGTCATCAAGTTTCATTACTTGCAAGAGGAAATGATAAAGACTACGCGTATGACATAGTTTTCGAACTACTACACATAATGCTAGAATTTATGACAGTTCAAAGTCTCCAACTACACAAACCCATATTCGGTGCGCACATTAACTATTTCTCACCCACCTTCTTGCCTTATCTTCACAATAAATACTCCTCATTTGTATCTCTATCTCGATCAACTTGTCTAAATTGAAACCTAAAACATCTAGCTAGTAGCATACCAAACTTGAGGCATGGCAGGAGAGCAACATCTCTTGTCAACTGAGATTGTTAACCGTGGCATTGAGTCATCAGGACCTGATGCTGGTTCGCTAACATTTTCGGTGAGGGTGCGTAGACGTCTGCCTGACTTTGTGCAATCAGTGAATCTCAAGTATGTGAAATTGGGGTACCATTACCTCATTAATCATGGCATCTACTTGGCCACAATTCCAGTTCTTGTGCTTGTGTTCAGTGCCGAGGTGGGAAGTCTCAGCAGGGAAGAGCTGTGGAGAAAAATTTGGGACAGCACTGCGCGCTATGATCTTGCCACTGTGCTTGCTTTTCTTGGTGTGTTTGTATTCACTCTCTCAGTTTATTTCATGTCACGGCCTCGACCCATCTATCTTCTTGATTTTGCGTGTTACAAGCCCGATGACGAGCTAAAGGTATGCAGCTATAGAGCCAAAATTCTCCATTTCTCATCTTGTTGTCCATTTATTGTTTTGCAGTCACCTTATAGTTCATAGTTAAAATTTACGTGATGCCACATGCATCTGATTTGATGTATTATGATGTAATTTTTCCATTTTCTGACCCATTTTGAGAACATAAGTAAGGATATGAAATAATAGAGCAGGAGAAAAAAAATGTTTCTGTGTATATGAAAATAATACCATCCAGAGTTGGATAGAATAGCTATGTAACGACTTGTTGTATTTAATAGTTTGAAATTCAAAACACGACTTTGTACTCCATGATACAAATAAAGAGATTAACACTCGGAAATACATCGAGAAATAAGTACATGAAGGATTTAATTAATTATGTCTAGCATGCATGGCAGGTGACAAAGGAACAATTCATTGAACATGCGCGAAAATCAGGGAAATTCGACGAGCCAAGTCTGGAGTTCATGAAGAGAACTGTAGAGTCATCGGGCATTGGAGACGAGACCTACGTACCCAAAGCCATCGCGTCCCCAGAAAATACAGCCACCATGAAAGAGGGCCGAGCTGAAGCTTCCATGGTCATGTTCGGAGCTCTAGATGAGTTATTTGAAAAGACAAGAATACGCCCAAAGGACGTGGGTATTTTAGTGGTGAATTGCAGCATATTCAACCCAACCCCTTCACTCTCAGCCATGATTATAAATCACTATAAAATGAGAGGAAATATTCTTAGCTTCAACTTAGGAGGGATGGGGTGCAGTGCTGGGATCATCGCACTGGACCTGGCACGCGATATGCTTCAGGCAAACCCCAACAATTTTGCTGTGGTAGTTAGCACAGAGATGGTGGGCTATAACTGGTACCCTGGAAAGGAACGCTCTATGCTCATTCCCAATTGTTTCTTCCGCATGGGATGCTCAGCAATCCTACTCTCCAACAGGCGCCGTGACTATAGGCGTGCCAAGTACCGCCTTGAGCACATTGTTCGTACTCATAAAGGTGCTGATGATCGTAGCTTCAGGTTAGCTTCTTTCTCTTCCTCGTCATCATATTCTTAACTTTTTAGATATTGGCATATATTTGTTGTAGCCTCGATCTACACATTTTTTTAAATAGTAAATTGAGTTTGAATTAATTTAAATACACGTAGTAATAAGTTTAATTTGGACCATAAAGTAATATACTTTTATAAATAATCAAGTTAGTAGAAAATTTAAGAGGGTTTGTACCTCTTTACCCCCAAAAGCACCATGACCTCTATTTTGTTTGTGTTCTCCACGGGTAACCTCTCTACCGTCAATGGTCTTTTCGCCCCTACCTCATCTTCTGTGTTTTCTAAAGTAGTACAAGTTGCTAATGACTTGATTAAAAAATAAATAAATCTCAAAGTTCTAAATCATCTTTATTGATCAATTCCTGTGCTGCTTTTGCTTTGCTTTGATAGTCTTATAACAAGGAATCCAAATTTCACAGAAAATTAAGCAAGATCTTGCATTGTTTTGGCTTTTCACGGTGGTAGGTTAAAAAAAAAAAAACGTCGACCTAACACAAATTAATTTCTGTCGTGAGCAATTAATTATTGCCCATACATCAAGGTCCAAAGAATTTACGTTTCAACCTGTAACCTGTTAGGGCTCTTCCAACCCGTGAAATTTCATGAAAGTATAGGACAGATAGAGGAAAAAAAGTATCTCTAAATTCTCTAATAAAGTGAATTATCATGCCTATTAGAATAGGTTTTGATTCATTCAACTGGCTTTAAATTCTTGTTTTTCCTTTTTGAGTATTTAGTTGGAATGCTTTAATGACTGTTTTAGTAGCCATGTCGTGACAACGACCATCTGAGTAACTATATTGGTTGGCAATTAAAACCATCTTTATCTTGCCAACTTTATGTCTAGAGCGCTATGTTCAAGTTTATTAGTTGACCGAAACTCTCCCATCAATTTGAATTGATATTACTAATTATGTGAGAAATCAACCAATTAGATCGGAGTGATACATTAATTTTTCTTAGTTAAGGTTAATTGTGAAAAACTATTCAAAAAGTCTGACTACCAAAAATAATACTCACATAGAGTGAGTCTTATATATATAAGTTCACCCTATATATTAGAGAGATTGACAATCAATCAAATTTTTTTTGATAAGTTTTGTTAACGGTTTTAAAATGCTATGACAAGGACGTCCTTGTTATAAATAATGTTAGGCCCTAGTCACTTATGGGCAGTTTACCTCACAACTGCGTGCCAGCTACCTCTTAACTCTTATCGTACGATACTTTACCTACTGATATTCCTAAACATCAAGTCGATCCAGCTGCGTCAATAAGTTCTGTGGATCGTTAATTCAACCATGGAACTAGAAAACAGATGTTTGTTGTTATTGACTGAAACTGAGTATTTGACCGTATTTCACTAACTACTGTTTTAGGATTCCAGGGATTTTTATTGCCATTAATCTACAACATTGAAAACCAAGTTAAAATTTCATGACATTTTTGTTTCTTTTCATAACACTGGCAAATTATTTCCATAATCATTTGATTTAAGCTTTGCTTTGCTGCTGGTAACTGCTTGAAATTCTCAATTCATTCGAACTCTACCCTTTAACTCTCGATTGCAATGTCATATATATAGACGTCCAGGTTCTTTAAAAACTTAAAGAAACTCACTATATAATTTGCTGTGTATTTGATTTATTAGGAGTATTTATCAAGAAGAAGACAGTCAAAAGTTCAAGGGGTTAAGGATCAGCAAAGATCTAGTCGAAATAGGTGGTGATGCACTCAAAACCAACATCACAACTCTTGGTCCTTTGGTTCTCCCCTTCTCAGAGCAGCTGTTTTTCTTTGCAACGTTAATCTGGAGACACTTATTTGGTTCTAGAGGGGTTTCTCAACCACCCAAGCCATACATTCCGGATTATAAACTCGCGTTCGAGCACTTCTGCGTCCACGCGGCGAGTAAAACAGTCCTTGGCGAGCTGCAACGCAACCTGGAGCTCAGTGAGAAGAACATGGAGGCTTCCAGGGCTGCATTGCAACGATTTGGTAACACTTCCAGCAGCAGCATTTGGTATGAATTGGCCTACTTGGAAGCCAAGGAGAGAGTCAAGAGAGGTGATCGTATCTGGCAACTTGCTTTTGGTTCTGGATTCAAATGCAACAGCGCAGTTTGGCGATCAATGCGTCGCGTTAAGAGGCCTTCTAGGAATCCATGGCTGGATTGCCTAGATAGGTATCCCCAGGCTGAACTCTAGGTTGGACCAAGCCATCATTTCCTCGATGAGAAACTGAGAATAATTGCAACTTAAAATGCTTATCAATCACCGTCTGAGGCTTGTTTATGAGTTAATTTCCACCCCAATATCTTTTCAGTGAAATTAAGCTTAAGGTTTGATAATGTTTTAGTTATGTTTTGGTCTTGTCCATTTATAACTTGTTTTATATTTCATGTTTCACATTTTATAATTCTACGAATTCGTAGAAATCGAAATGCTTTCATGTTGGATATCTACAAGACAGGCATTGAATGGGTGAATTGACATGCAATCTTCTATGAGTTGGAGGAATATTATTTGAGGGGTATCTTATATATCATATTTCTCTTGAATAAGTATGTGATCATGGCTTTCTTTACTTTCTAGTAATATATGTATTGCTAATGTCATTGTCGTGTAAGTATCGCGAGTTCAGTGGTTGTCACGTGGAACTGATAAGGATCAAATAATCAAACAAACCAAGCCAAAATATTTCAGCTAATCCAGCTTGATCAGCTTTTGAGTTTTGAAAACTTTCCAATATGACATGTTGTCATCACATGCTAAATCAAGTGAGCAACAAACTTTCAAATTGCCATTAGTCATTTGGTCTAGTGGTATGTTCCTCGCTTTAAATGCGAAAAGTCTCGAGATTAATTTTCGTGTGTAACATCTAAAGTGATATAAAATGATTTAGGCGTCACTTGAATTTAAAAAAAAAACAAGAAAATTACATTTTGAATGTGTAACTCACTTTATAAAGATGCGTGTAATATCATTTGTAATTATAATATTTAGAGTAAATTGTAATTATATTATTTAGAGTAAATAACTTATTACCCTTGTGAATTGGTAAAAGTGCAATACCCCTAATATAGTACCACAATAAGCTCATTTTCCCTCTATGGTTTTGAAAACAAAGATAATGCCCCACTCAAGCGCAATTCTGTCAACAGAGTTAATGGACGAGATGAAATGACTCTATGCCCCTAATGACTTCTTCACAGTGTTTGAACTATTGTTTGTCTTTCACTTTCATGTACTTCCTCAATTAGCTATGAATCTCACCCCCAAAGTTTACCTCAACTCTATATGAAGAAGGCAAAATCAATTGAACCCATCAAAGAGCCGCAGTTAAAAATCAATTCGCCATTTCGTGGAATATATATTATGGCGATTTGTATCTGCTTATCATTAGGTAAAATTCATTTTCGCTCATTTCATTGCATTTAGAATGGTTGAGGACAACTTTCGAAAGATTGATGTGTTGGAAAATTTTAACATGTGGGGTTATACATGTAAATATTTAAATGTGTTGTGCTATCTATTAATTAAGTCAAATTAAAGTGATTTAATTAAGAATTAAGTTTAAGTTTCTGGGTATAATTGTCATGGAATTAATGTGTAGATACCTTAGTGATAATTCTAATTTGATGAGAGGCTAAATTAGAAATATCTCAAACTTATAAGTTATATTAGGATTATGGTCCTTAAATTTACGTTTTGTTTTCTCTGCAACCTCATCAACAGAGAAAGAGGCAACACCTTTGTCAAAAAGTTCGTACCAATTTGGAAGATCTCAACCCGTTAATCTAACTCCGGCAATGGATTCAGGTATGCTTCCACTTTCTATGTCTCTTTATTCTCTTGCTTTGACATGAGTAGTAAAAGTTAATTTAAGGGTTTGTTAAAGAAGTCCTAGAAACATGTTTTAGGTTTAATCTTAAATTGAATATGAGACTCTTGATGTTATTATGGACTGAAAACATGTTAAATTAGGTTTGACAAATCCTTACAAGTGGTATTAGAGCCACCTATGATCAATTCATGAGAATTTGTTGAATTTTAGTTTTGAAAATTTTTTAAAACTTTAGGATTTTGATCTTCTATGGTAAAATTTGCCTGGGCTCTTGGTATTATATAGATTCAGATTCTGTGTGCTTTAGTTTTCTTTTTATTTATTTATTTAAAAAAAAATTAATTAATTTGGGGTCATTCAGTTCGATGTTGACGGTTAAATATGGTGCCTTGCTACTCTTGAGCAAACAATGAATCAGATTATGAAACTTGACTTTTGAAAAGCTATGATTGTGCCACGTATGCTTGCTCATGTATATAACATTAGTTATGTTGTTGTGCCCGTGTATTGGTTTGTGCCATTATGTGGCTTGTGATTTACCAACAAAATTACATAAAGTCAATCATTCCTTATTCTGCATGTGATTGTTTGTAAAAATCAAGTTTGAAAAGTACAAAGTCATTACATGAGGCCCCACTACTTTGTCCCTAGTGGCTATTGAACCTAAAGCTATAGAATAAAGCATTACAGTCAAACATGCATCTCAGTAAAATTAAGCAAGATTCGAATTAAGACCTCTTAGATGCAAGTTTGGCTTTTTGCCATTAAACTAGGGATATCCCTTATATAGTAACGCAACATGAATAATACTTATAACTGCGGATAAATTTTTGTTTTCTTCGTGATCACTTTTTATTTAATAACAATTATTGAGAATATGTTGTCATAACATATATTTAGAACATATATGGTCTAGCGCAAAAAAAAAAAAAAGATTTTTTAAAGGAAAATAAAGTTAAATTCAAATATTTTGGTACATTAATTATGACTTTTAAGGTTGTCTAATATTCTAAATGGACTAATCGAAACAAGATGTCACCAAAGTAACCTCTCTTATGTAGATTATTCATGAGAGATGTTGGATGTTTGTGTGTATGTATGTTCATGCGGGTATTAGCCAGCCCAAAGGAAGGTTAATACTTGGCCGAATTGTACACACACCTGTGGTGGTAAACATGTGGCGATTATAAGGTTTTACATGTGAATAATAAATAGATCCAAAGATATATTTATTATTTGACATGATTTATTATCAATATTTGATCACTACAACAAGAGTACCACTTACAGTTAATATTATTGTCCAAAGACTTGATATTAATGTTGTGCTAGGTATCTTGAGATGGGGTCTACTATTATTTAAATTTATTAATTTTTGAAATATGGATATTGTTTGAACATGTTTATTATTATTTTATTATATTCTCATTTCAGCTAATATGTCTACTAATATCATATCTGCCAACATAAATTCAATTCCTATGCTTAATGGGATGAACTTTAAGGATTGAAAAAATAACATTTTAATTGTTCTTGGTTGCATGGATCTACAGATGCAAGTTCACCTTGTGACAGAATGAACTTTGAGAAGTAGAACCACTCAAATCGCTTGAGTCTTATGATCATAAATCGTGGCATTCCAGATGCCTTTAAGGGCACACTATCCCAAGGGATAACTAATGCCAAAGAGTTCCTTGCCGAAATTGAGAAATGTTTTACTAAAAATGATAAGGTTGAAACAAGCATGCTTCTAGCAAGTTTGATTTCAATGAAGTATAAAGGCATAGAAACATAAGGGAGTACATCATGGAGATGTCTCACATTGCCTCAAAGCTTAAGTAACTAAAGCTCTAGCTGTCGGATAACATTTAGTGTTGATATCACTTCCTGTACAATTCAGTCAATTTAAGGTCAATTACAACTGTCAGAAGGAGAAATGGATTCTAAACGAGCTTATTTCATATTGTGTGCAAAAGGAAGAAAGGTTGAAGGATGAAGGAACTGAAAGTGCTCGCTTGGCTAGCATCTCTAAAGATAAAGGCAAGAAAAGAAAGAAGGAATATGAAGCTGCTAAGGGTCCAGAGCAGAAGAAATCGCAACAAGAAATTGAGCGATGTTTCTTATGCAACCAACATGGACACGAAAAGAAGAATTGTGCCAAATATCACGCTTGGCGTGCAAAGAAATGTATAATTCTCACTTTGGTCTGTTTTAAGGTTAATTTAGCTTCAGTACCCAAAAGCACTTATGGTTAGTTTCTAGTGTTACTACTAACATAAGTATTTCTATGTAGAGTTGAATAAGGCACTGAAAGCGAAACGATGCTGAAAGAATCATCTGTATGGGCGATGGAAAATCGATGGAAGTTGAAACAATAAACAATTTTTAGGTTGTTGTTTGGAACTAGTTTTGAATTTGGATTTGAAAGACACTTTAGTTGTATAGCCATTTAGACGGAATTTGGTTTGTATTTCTATTTTGGGACAAATCAGGACATTATTGTTCTTTTAGAAATAATAAGTTTAGTCTTTCTTCAAATTCAAATGTTGTTATTACTAGTTTATTATACAATTGAAATAACCCATGTATATATATGATTAGCACTATTGCATCATAAAGTTAAACTTTGCATGTGGAATCACATGGTATATATTAAGCGCAAATTAAATAAAGAAATTTAAGCTACATTATGAAATAAGCGCTAAGGTTATCACTCTGGGAAAAAGTATTAAAGAATACAACTTATATTTTAAACAAAGTACCCACTAAAGCATTCTCACATTTGGGGATGTCCAGCGAAGACAAGGCCTTATAGGCCACATAAAGGGAAATTGGACTCCAAAACAGCGAGTAGCTGCTTTATTAGGTATTATAAAGCGATCAGAGTCTACAAAACTTAAGATCCCACAATTAGGTCAGTTTTTGAGACGGGAATTGTAACATTATATTGAGTTTGGGGGAGAAATAAGGTTATGGACATTGTCTTTGAGGAGGAATCGGTTTTGATTCCTACTATTGCTTTTGACAATGTGCAGGTTTCCATACCTGTCATTGATCAAGAATCAAATCTGAAACCTCAAAAGACAATGTTGAACAACTCCCCATACAAGATGAGGTAATTGTTCAAGAAGAACAAACTCAATAACCTCAAGAAACAATGTCATTAAGGAAATCCAGAAGAGAAATGAGAAATACAATTTATCCAAAGAACATAAGGAAAATAATGGAATAGTGGGAGATGATTCGATCAACTTCCATCAGGACATGCATGGCTCTAACTCTCAAAAGTGGATTAATATAATACAATAAAATTTGGGATCTTGTCCCATTACTAGCAGGTGCGAACCCCATTGGTTAAAACCAAAGGGATTCGAAAGGTAATGTGAAAAGATATAAGACTATTCTTGTCGCTAAAGATTTTACTCAAAAAGAAGTTATTAAATTTTTAAGAGACTTTCTCTCAGTTTTCAAAGAAAGACTATTTTAGGATAATTTTGGAGAATGTTGCACATTTTTGAACTTGAGTACAATCAAGTAGATATTAAGATTGTGTTTCTCAATGACGACATTAATGAGACAATATATATGGTGCAACCAAAGAACTTTGTGTCGAAAGACATAAAGAATATGGTTTGCAAATTAAAGAAATTCATCTATGTACTCAAGCGAACTTTCTGTTAATGGTACTAAAAATTTCATCAAGTAATTATCTCGTTTGGTTTTGAGATAAATGTTGTTGATAATTGTATGTATCTCAGGTTCAGTGGGAGTAAGAATATCTTCCTAGTTTCATAAATTGATTATATACAGCTTGCCACTAATGATATAGGCATGCAGGACAATAAACCAAGTGACACCCCTATCACTAAGAAGAAATAAGTTTCAAAAAATGTCCAAAAGCTGATGTTAGAGTTAAGGAAATTCAAAAGATCCCTTATGCGTCAGCTGTAGGGAATCTTAAGAAAACTCAAGTATGTACGTGTATGTATTGTGCGTACATAGTAAGGATGTTAGGTAGAAACTAAGGAACCCTATAATGGATCATAAAGAAATTAGGACACAAATGGGTTATAAAGAATTGATAGAGAATAAAAGATTACATATTCACATATCAGAAGTCAGATCAGTTGGAGATCATTAGGTATTCTGATTTCGATTCTTTGGGATTCCGAGACATTGAGAGATCCATCAAGTGTCTAGGTTGTCACACCCCGACCCAACCCCACAGTAAAAGGTTAAGTCCAGACCCGACAAATAGACAAAGTCTCCTTTGTACCGTAGACATTCTGGTTACCTACAAACAACGAATAAAGCCACAAATACAAAACTAAACTTCAACCATTCCAACTCTAACTAATTCCCAGCTTCAAGACCATCCGAGCCTCAAGCAACACAATACAATATAAAACATACAAGCATTCATTTCACAATCCTAAAATCTTATCTTTTGTCCGCTTATCATACCACTCTATGTTATCATATAAACATAGTTATAGATTAAGACCAACCATACATCCGTTGCATTCACACCCAAGCACACAATAAGCAAGAAATATAGTATTAAGTTATTGCATACCATAGATACAATCTCATTCTACATCCAAGCTTACAACTGTACAAATACATACATGAGCCCATAGGCTCCAAAATAGGACATAAAGTAATACAACAAGCCTTTATACAAAGTCCAGCAAGAAACACATCCACCTCAAGCAAATATCACACAACAACTAAGGCAACTACTTGTCTGCACCTCTTCCTCTTCTCCCTCAACCACAACAAGCTGGGGATCAACCTCAGCATCTCCTGAAACATGTTAGCGAGGTATGAGTAACCACAATTGCCCAATGAGAGATATAGTCTACCGGGGCGTGCAATGCAACATCTAATACAAATAAAGCAATTAAATAACAAAAGAGCAATGTAAATGACAAGTTACCACACATTAAAAAGGATATAATTCACTTTAATCCCAACACTCCAAAATTCACTTGATCTTCAATCGCGAACCTCGATCCACAAACCTCGATCAATGTGGCGGCATAAACCCCAATCACTCCAGTGGGTGTACTCTGGATGTACCCCGAGAATCCTACAACCCAACACCCTTTGGAAATCTCCGGACCAAGCGAGTGAGGGACTAGAGCACAAAGATCGAATATCCACTGGCAAGCCTGTTGCCGCCCAATCGATATCCAATACATCCACCCCTAACACTATGGTTGCGCAACCACTATGCAATGCACTTTAACAATTGACAAATAATAACATTGTAAAATAATAACACTTAGGAGGGACAACAAAGTAGGTTGCCCTCGAAAACAGTTAAAATATAGACATTAACATATAATCAACTAAATGAATACAAAGGGGTCAATAACATTATTTTCATAAAACTCTACCAAAAGCTCATAACCAATCTAAAAGTACATTTAAACAACTAATAAGCATTCATAAGGTCATAGATGCGCAAAACAATCGATTTTCCACTTTTCCTTCTTTGTAACTTAAGCTATTTAGTTCCAAAACAAAAGGCAAAGCTCTAGATTCATAAGCGGCCTATTCTATACTTCTAATTACTCCTTATGACACCCCTAGGACCCTCGAAATTACCCAATTACCTGCGATTACCACAAAAGCCCGGATTGCCCCTTTATGAGTTTGTACTACATATACCTTAACTGAAACTCAACTGCGAGTTAAAAAAGCATATCTAGCACCTACATAGCCTCAGAATACCAAATGGGATGGCCAAATTAACCCGGATTCGCATTACACCCGAAACCTCTTTCTAAAAGTCGCTAAATTCGCATTTTTACCAAGTTACGAGAAATTAAACTTCACAGGGTTAGTAATCTACCTTCATTAATATCTAATTGAAGCATTGAATCAAGCTATATGGTACATTTTCTCAAAACCCTAAAAATGTCATTATTCACTGCCCTAAAATCAAACGAACGAATTTAACCGATTAAAAAGCTAAACAATTACATAAATATTGTCTCTACAACATGTAGGTGACATATAAAACAAGATTGAAGCATATCTCAAGCCATTAGCAACAAATCTAGAAATTACATAATATGGCATCAACTTTAAATTCACAAAAGAGTGCAAAATCCATCACCAAATGCGCGTAGGAGCTAGTAGGAAGATAGGGAACCCTAAAAAACACTTAATCCTAGCTTGAGAGAGCTTGAAGTGCAAGATTTGATAAGCAAAAATTTTTCTTCTTCCCTTTTGCTGCTGTTGGATTTGGGCTTGGGACAAGAGGGGTATTTTATGTTTTGTTTTTTGCCTATTATGCATAAATGTGTATAATATGTATATATGTAATATGTGGTCATAAGTTTATTCTAAGTTGACACTAACTTTGAAAACAAAATACATATAAAATCTACTAAAATTAAGTCCAGGATGCAATTAATTATTAGCTAGCTCCAAAACAATGTTAAACCACATTTTACTATTCACTCAATACACTAAAACATTTTCTAAACAAGCTCTCCTAACGCATTTTGCTCAAACGCATATTTTTTTCATTCCTAAAATAATGAATATAGCCTAAGAAAAATAGTAATTCAAAGAAAATAAGCAATTGCAAAAAATGCAATGAATAGTGACTAAGAAAATAACAAGTAAAAACGCAGTTAAATTGCACAAACAGTAGATGCACAGTTAATGAAAATACGGCAATGTTCTCGGGAGTCACACCCTTTCCCCCTTAAACTAATTGCGTCCACGCAATTCTTACATGATTTGGCGAATAACTCTGGATATCTATCTCGCATCTGATCATCTTTCTCCTATGTAGCATTTTCTATTCCATGATGATCCCACAGAATTTTAACCATCGGGATGCTTTTAGTTCTGAGCTCCTGCACTTTATAGTCTACAACCCGAAGAGGTTTCTCTGTATAAGTCAAAGTCTCACTGATCTCTAGAGGTTCCGGCTCAAGAACACGAGAAGGATCTAGCTGATATTTCTGAAGCATAGAGACATGAAAGACATTATAAATTCTGCCTAAACTAGGAAGTAAAGCTAGTCGGTAAGCCAATGCACCAACTTTCTCAGTTATTTCAAACGGTCCCACATATCTCGGATTGAGTTTACCCCTTTTACCGTGCTGAATCAAACCCTTACGAGGAGAGATTTTTAGAAATACCCGATCACCCAAAGCAAACTCCAAATCTCGATGGCGCCTATCCGCATAACTCTTTTGCTGACTTTGTGCTGTAAGCATTCTCTTCTTGATAAGCTGCACGTTATCAATCATATGTTCATCTCAAGTAATAGAGTAGGGTCAATAGTCTTCATCTCACCAACCTCATCCCAATATAAAGAAAATCTGTATTTACGCCCATATAGTGCCTCATACGGTGCCATACCAATAGTAGCTTGGTAACTATTGTTATATGCAAATTCTGCAAGTGGCAAATATCTCTCCCAACTCTTACCAAAATCTAGAATACAAGCTCGCAACATATCCTCGAGTATTAGGATAGTTCTCTCATATTGACCGTCAGTTTGAGGGTGATAGGAGGTACTGAAGCTCAACGTGGTGCCTAAAGCTTTCTAAATCTTCTGCCAGAACTGAGATGTGAACCTGGGATCTCTGTCGGACACAATACTCTATGGAATCCCATGAATTCTAACAATATTTTCAACATACAACTCAACTAGCTTGTCAAGAGATTCAATTTTCTTTATGGCAATGAAGTGAGAAGTTTTGGTCAGTCTATCAACAACAACCCAAACTGAGTCATTACCCTTCGAAGATCTCGACAAGTTTGACACGAAATCTATAGTCACATGGTCCCATTTCCAGTTAGGAATGGCAAATGACTGTAATAACCCTACCGGTCTCTGATGCTCAACTTTAACTTTCTGACAAATCAAGCATCTAGCCACATAATCAACAATCTCTCTTATTTGGCCTACTTGATTAATCAACCTATGGATAAGCTAAAACTGAATGAAGTACCTATAGTGAAAGAGTTTTTGGGGGTTTTTCTTGAAGAATTACCTGGGTTGCCACCTGATAGAGAGATAGAATTCGTGATTGATCTATTGCCGAGAACTACACCTATCTTTAGAACTCCATATAGAATGACTCTGCCTGAATTACAGAAATTGAAAGTTCAGCTGCAGGGTTTACTTGAGAAGAGATTCATTCAGCCGAGTTCTTCACCTTGGGTTGCACCAGTCTTATTTGTAAAAAAGAAGGACGGATCTCTTCGCTTGTATATTGATTATCGGGGTCTTAATCAGGTGAGTATTAAAAACAAGTGTCTATTGCCTTTAATCGATGAATTATTTGATCAATTACAGGGAGCCAAGGTATTTTCTATATTTGATTTGAGGTAGAGTTATTATTAGTTGAGGATTAAGAAAGATGATGTGCCTAAAACTGGTTTCTGAACTGGATGTGGTCGGTATGAGTTTGTTGTTTTGCCGTTTGGTCTGACTAATGCTCCCGCCGTATTTATGAATTTAATGCAGAAGGTATTCCAACCATACTTAGACCAGCTTGTGGTTATTTTTATTGATGATATTCTGGTATTCAATTTGCAAGCCTACAAATTCAATCTTTATACTTAAAGAAAGCGTACAGAGTGTACAGATTTCTATAAGGCATATTGGGACAAACTTTATAGTTGCGGATCCTATTTCTATAAAGCATATTGGGACACACACAATGGTTGCGGATCCGCTTACTAAGGAACTACTACCCAAGGTCTTTAATGAGCACACTGCTCAAAGGGTGTAGTAATATACAAGGATATATGGTTTAGTGGGAGTTTGTATTTTGATGCTTTATGTTTGGTTTAGGACACACTTTGGTATTTGGATATTTTCTGCAAAAATAAAGTATTCAGTTCAGATTCACTCTGTTATATTATGTTCAGTTTCGATCTCACTAAAGTAGAACTAGTTGGAAATAGACATGCCTGGATCACATTTCATGTAATTTTCCATGCTACGCATCCATGATTGATCTATGTCATTTGGTTGTATTGGTATACGTGACCATTGATGGGTTTAATTACACTAAATATGACGAAGACCGCTTTGATCCTATATTGATATAATCAATAGACGAGATTGTCCGAATATACCCTAAGGTTGTAATAGCAAATTTTGGAGCTCATAAAGTTAAACACATTTGTAAAGTTACATATGTGGCCCAATGGGAGATTGTTGGAAAATTTCAACATGTGGGGCCACACATGTAAATATTTAAATGTGTTGTGCTATCTAGTAATTAAGCTGAATTAAAGTGATCTAATTAAGAATTAAGTTTAGGCTTATGGATATAATTGTCATGGAATTAATGTGTAGATACCTTACTGATAATTCTAATTTGATGAGGGGCCAAATTAGAAATATCTAAAACTTATAAGTTATATTAGGGTTATGGTCCCCAAATTATAAGTACGTTTTGTTTTCTCTGCATCCCCATCAACAGAGAAACAGGCAACACCTTTGTCAAAAAGTTCGTACCAATTTGGAAGATCTCAACCCGTTAATCTACCTTCGGCAATGGATTCAGGTATGCTTCCGCTTTCTATGTCTCCTTATTCTCTTGCTTTGACATGGGTAGTAAAAGTTAATTTAAGGGTTTGTTAAAGAAGTTCTAGAAACATGTTTTAGGTCTAATCTTGGATTGAATATGAGACTCTTGATGTTATTATGGACTGAAAACATATTAGATTAGGTTTAGCAAATCCTTACATGATGTGTTTTGTGAGTTTGAGCTATGGTTAGGAGTAACTTTGTGACAAACCAAAACTTTAAGTGTGAGAGTGGTAGAAAATTAAGCAACTTTCATAAACTGTCCTCTAGATGTATTTTCGAAGTATGATTTCTACTCTATGTACAAAAAACATTCATGGTGGCAACGGACTACTAATCCTATATATTACACTATGCCTGGTAGATCAGTGCAAGATTGTACACTTTTTTATACTTTTGTACATAAAGGTGAGCAACCCACTGTCCTTTATAGTCGTAAAGGGCTTTTAAGAAAAGTAAGGAAGGAGACATTTGAAGAAATCAAATTGGATACTTGTTCTTGATGGTTAGGTTACCTTGTTGAGTGTCACGCCCCAACTCGACCCCACCTACAATCAGTCAGGACGCAACGGAATTTCGGCAGCGTAATGACAGTAAATAGATTTCCGAGGTTCTAAACCAACCTCATTAATAACATTAAACATCCAATTCTATAACCATACAAACAACAACTCCTCAACAGCATAACAAAACACAACATAACCGTAATATACAATAATCAGTCTTCGTTATCTGCCTCCGTTCCAACATAACATACAATACCTCAACCTTATTATACATTTCAAAAATAAGTTGAGACACATCTACAACTTAACCATAGACAAAAGAAAGCTAATAAGTTAACATCATTTGGATCATTATCTTTTCAACATCTATTACAATAATAACCATAAAACATATAAAAGTCTATTAAGCTAATATACATGACATTAAACAACATAGAATCATGGATAAGACTCAGGAACATATGACTCGTCCACGTAAGGCACATTTTCCTCCTCAGGAGGCACGTACCCGTAATCCGGCTCTGCAACACCTGTAAGCATGCAATAATAGAGAGTGAGCTTATATACATAAGCCCAGTGAGGATCCGACAGATCTCGAGCAAGGTCTACTAAACTCCTTGGAATAATCCTTTGAGTCAGTAAACACACAATAACACAAATAATACTATCATCACATAACTATATAACCAATCAATAAAGGATACTCTATTTGGTGTAGCTCCAAACGCCATCACGATCTCAACCGTTCTTCTTATAACTCCCTATTACTCACGCACCCGAGGTACCTCACTAGCCCCTCCCTCCATGACACCTCCGTCATGCGAGCTGGGGGTAGCCTATGGCAGTCATGCCGTTATCAACCCGACAGCCCAACGCTGCCCGAGAGGTGGCACACACATACCAAGACTCCATAATCATCATCAATCATCAATCAATCATCAATCAATCAATTGGGAGATCAGCAACGAAAGTGCCCGATTCCCGAACTCAATAATAATCAATCAATAACATCAATATTTAATTAAACAACAAACAACGAAGTTAGATGACAAAGTAGGCCATCTAACCGGACATGCATAACATACACAATTAAACCCTAAATTATTCATCAACAACTCACCATTCAACACTCAAACACTACCCAACCATCTAAAGGCATCGTTCAAGAAATTAAAGAATGACAACCTAAACTTCTAAAATTCATAACTTACAATCTACTAATCCAAACATTGCGAAATCACTTTCTATCACTCACCTATTCAACCTACTACATTAGCCCTCTCGGAAATCCACCATAACACCTCCAAATCATGTCCAATAACCCTAAAACCCTAGGATGTCTTGGCTGGATTTTCTGGATTTTCACACGAACAATGTAATCGAAAATTCGGCATTACAACAGCGCTAACACGTAATTATCAAGTATTTAGAAATCGACGGCAATCGATTTCGATCAACACAACTCATTTAATTCAACTTTGAACATTTTAATCAAAATTAAATACCCGGAAAATAAAAATTATGCTACATCCGACAGAAATTCGTAGTATTGCATCAAAATGATCCCTAGCATGCAAGGAGCAATAATCTATCATCAGATTTCAATTCTAACGGTTAAATTTTCATTTATGAGCAAAAGTATAAAAATGACATTTTGAGATCTAGAATTTTTATCTCACCTTTGATGCGATATAAGCCTAGGAATGCATGCTATGCATGCCCAACAAGCAGAATCCAAGTTGGTGCGAAGTTCTATGGACAAAACTAGGTTTTTTTTGAAAAATTGATTGAAAAGCTTGAGTTTTTCTCTTTCTTTTTCTCCCTCAACCTCTTGGCCCTTTGTGTGTATGTGGAGTGTGTTTTGTACTTTGCCTAGTGTGTGTTGATGACAATATATAATTAAAAGCTTAGTCAATTAAAAAAAATGCAAAGTCAAAGTAGTTTAAGTTAGTATTTTTGTGTTTTAATGACTTTAAACTCATTTTATTGCTCACCAAGGCTCAAAATAATTATGCAACCCCCAAGATATCTCAAGTGAATTATTTTTAGGTGACAAGAAGTTTTACAATCCAACAATTTCACCCGAGTCGGCTTAAAACTCGATTTTTGCAAAAGTCGGTGTAAAAACCCTAATAAATTCTTAAGCCGATTTTAAAACCGTTTTCATCAAACACAGGTCTATTAAAGTCCGTGGACTAGGTCTAGAAGGGTTAAAAAGACCAGTTTCAAAATTTTAGTGGACGTGTTTCGAAAACACTATTCATTGAAAATCGACGATAAAATTTTTGACCTCGTTTTTGATGAAAATTTCATGAATGTACATTTAGCACGTATTAGGAGTATTGACATCAAAATTATAACTTTCTAGGTCCTATAGCACATAAACAGATTATATGCACGCAAAACGAGGTATAGCACGTAAAACGAGATAAGCAGGAAAGTGGGGTTTCATATTTTCCCCTCCTATAGAAATTTCGTCCTCGAAATTCTTACTTGATGTACAGAATAGATCTGGGTATTGCTGCTGCATCTGATCTCGTCTCTCCCACGTAGCTTCCTCAATGCCGTGATGCTTCCACAACACCTTTACCATCAGAATCCTCTTCGACCTCAACTCTCGGTCCATCTGATCTAGAATACGAATTGGACGCTCGTCATAAGTCAAATTCTCTCGAAGCTGTAACGGCTCTGGCTCAAGAATATGAGAAGGATCCGGATTATATTTATGCAAATTAGACACGTGAAACACATCGTGGACATTAGAGAAGTTCTCCGGTAAAGCCAACCGATATGCCAACTTACCAACCTTGCCAGTAATCTCAAACGGCCCAACAAATCTCGGACTCAGCTTTCCACCTTTACCATAACGAGCAAACCCCTTTCGAGGAGACAATCTCAAGAAAACCCGATCTCCGATTGCAAACTCTAAGTCTCGACGACGCTTATCAGCATAACTCTTGAACCTACTCTGCGCCGTAAGCATTCTCTGCCTGATCAACTGAACATTCTCAATCTTTTCTAGAAGCTCTGGCATGATAGTCGGATCAACAGTCTTCATCTTTCCTACCTCGTCCCAACATAAAGGTGAACGGCACTTACGACCGTAAAGAGCTGCGAAAGGTGCCATCCCAATAGTAGCTTGATAACTATGGTTATAGGCAAACTCAGCAAGTGGTAGATGTTTCTCCCAATTCTTCCCGAAGTCCATAACACAAGCCCTAAGCATATCTTCCAGAATCTGAATAGTCCGCTCAGATTGACCGTCGGTCTGTGGATGATACGCGGTACTGAAGTTCAACTGAGTACCTAAGGTCTCCTGAAGTTTCTCCCACAAACGAGAAGTAAATCGAGGATCTCGATCAGAGACAATACTAGATGGAATACCGTGAAGTCTAACAATCTGATCCAAATAAAGATCCGTCAACTTTGTAACCTCATCTCCCATCCTCATGGCAATAAAATGAGCTGTCTTCGTCAAACGATCCACGACAACCCAAACTGCATCATTACCCCTCGGTGATCTAGGCAAACCAGTGACGAAGTCCATCGTAATATGCTCCCATTTCCACTCTGGTATAGCCAACGGCTGAAGCAAACCTGCAGGTCGTTGATGCTCGGCTTTCACTCTCTGACAAGTCAAACATCTAGACACAAACTGAGCAACCTCTCTCTTCATGTTGTTCCACCAGTAATGTTGCTTCAAATCCCGATACATCTTGGTTCCACCGGGATGAATAGTATATTTAGAATTATGAGCTTCCTCCAGAATACCTCGCCTCAATCTCGGCTCATCGGGAACACAAACCCTGTTCCGAAACCGAAGAATACCGTTATCATGCAGTTTCAAGTCAGAATGATCATCAGTGATCTGATCCTTGATCTTCTGAAGTTTAACATCAAGTTGCTGAGCTTCCCTGATCTGAGACAATAATAAAGGCTGAATATGGAGATGTGAACACATCACTCCAACCTGACTCAACTCTGGTCTCCAATAACTAAACTCCTCAAGAACCTCCCACTTCTTGACAGCCAAACAAGAAATACTAGCCTTCCGGCTGAGTGCATCTGCCACAACATTTGCCTTTCCAGGCAGATAATTGATAAAACAATTATAATCTCCAAGAAGCTCCATCCATCTCCTCTGGCGCATATTCAACTCCTTCTGTGAGAACAAGTACTTCAGACTCTTATAATCAATGAAAATTTCAAACTTACTTCCCCACAGATAATGACGCCACTTCTTGAGTGCAAACACAACTACTGCCAACTCAATATCATGAGTCGGATAATTTTCTTCATAAGATTTCAACTTTCGAGAAGCATAGGCAATAACTCGGCCATCCTGCATAAGAACACATCCCAAGCCCTCCTTGGATGCATCGCTGTAAATGACCATATTATCGGTCCCCTCTGGTAGAGCAAGTACTGGAGCGGTAGTTAACCTCTTTTTCAACTCCTGAAACCCGCTCTCACACTTCTTGTCCCAATTAAAGATAGTCCGTTTCTGAGTCAACTTAGATAGTGGCCCCACAATCTTCGAGAAGTCCTTGATAAACCTACGGTAATAACCCTCCAAGCCAAGAAAGCTACGGACATCAGTAACACTCTCTGGCCGCTTCCAAGACATCACCGATTCAATCTTAATGAGATCTACAAAAATACCGCTCTGTGTAATAACATGACCAAGAAAAGAAATCCGTTGCAGCCAAAATTCACATTTGCTGAACTTGGCAAATAACTGATGCTCCTGCAACTTCTCTAATACAAGCCGTATATGTTGCTCGTGCTCCGATTCAGATTTAGAATAGACCAAGATATCATCAATAAAAATCACCACGAACTGGTCCAAGTACGGCTGAAAGACTCGATGCATCAAATCCATGAATGATGCCGGTGCATTAGTCAAACCAAAGAGCATAACAACAAACTCATAATACCCGTACCGAGTCCTGAAGGCAGACTTCGGAACATCCTCTGTACGAATCCAAATACCCCTGCCTCAAATCAAATTTAGAATAGACTTTAGCCCCCTGAAGTTGATCAAACAACTCATCAATCAGTGGCAAAGGATATTTATTCTTGATGGTCACCTGATTCAAACCACGGTAATCAATACACAATCTCAAAGTATCATCCTTCTTCTTCACAAATAAAACAGGAGCTACCCAAGGTAAAGAACTCTGCTGAATTAATCATTTCTTCAATAACTCCTGTAACTGAGTCTTCAACTCCTTCAACTCAGCTGGTGCCATCCGGTACGCCGATTTAGAAATAGGTTGAGTACCGGGAACAAGATTAATCACAAACTCTATATCCCTCTCTGGCGGCAACCCTGACAACTCATCGGGAAATACATTAGGATATTCCCGGATAACAGGGACTTCCTCTAGCTGTAGCTTATCAGATGGCTTGTTGATCAAATAAGCTAGATAACCCGAACACCCTTTACTCACCAACTTAACGGCTTTAGTTGCTGAGATAACAAAACTCGTCTTAGCACCCCGGTTACCCGCTACCTCTACTACTGGCTGATCCGGCAAGCGAAACTGTACTACCTTGGTTCTACAGTTCAACTGGGCATCATACTTAGAAAGCCAATCCATACCCAGAATAACATCATACCCCCGGATAGGAAATAAGATAAGGTCTGAAGGAAAATTATGCCCCTTAACATGTATTATACAATCCTTACATACTAAGCCAGTAACATACTTATCAGTCAAAGAGGTACTAATCTCAACCACATAAGGCAATCTTTCAGGTTGCAATTTAACACGTTGCACACAAGCAGGAGTAATGAAAGAATGCGTAGCACCAGAATCAATCAACACTTTAACAAGTTGATCAAGTATAAGGAAGTTACCTTCCACAACTGCAGTCTCCTCAGGCATCTCCTCCATATCAACTGCATAAGCCCGAGCCTGAACCCGCTGCTGTTGTGGTACACTGCCTGTAGGCCTACCCTGGTAACCCTGAGTCGCTGCCCGACCCTTAGTCCTCGCATATCTAGGGCAATCATTCGCCCTATGCTCGATGCTACCACAACCCAAACATGCCCCTGCCTCTCCCCTGCAGTCGGACTCCACATGCCCTGGGCGCTTGCAGTAATTACACTGCGATGATGTGGCACTAACACTGCCCCTAGAAGAACCAGAAGCTGATGAAGCAGCTGATACAGCCTGCTGCTGAGGTCTCACCACACTAGGCCTGTACTGACCCTGAGACTGGGTTGGCCTATACTGAGTTTGAACCTGATGTGGCCTCTGCTGACCCTGTGGCCTATAAGAACCCTACTGGGCTGGTGGCCTGTAGACAACCTGCTGTACTAGAGGCCTATATATAACCTGCTGGCCCTGTGGCTGATACGGCCTCTTACTAGGCTGACTGGAGACAATCTGATCCCCTTTCCTCTTCTCTAATCTAGAAGCTGCATCAAAAGCCTCAGTAAAGATATCATAGCGATTCAGAGCCATTGCATCCTGAATCTCGGGCCTCAATGCCAACATAAATCTACGGGTCTTCCTCTCCTCCCCAGCTACAAACTCCGGTGCATACCGGGACAACCTAGTGAATGTAGCCTCATACTGAGCCACAGTAGAATCCCCCTGTACCAAAGACAAGAACTCAGCCTCTCTCATCTCTCGTGCAACCCTCGGGACATACTTATCCTTAAAAGCAGTCAGAAAGGTATCCCAAACATACGGAACACCCCGGGTCTCCCAACTGGCTCTCACAGTGCGCCACCATTCCTCTGCCTCATCATCAAGCAAATAGACAACACAAGTTACCTTCCTCTCATCAGTGTACCCGAGAGAATCAAAAATTTTCTCTAACTTACTAATCCACGACTCGGCCTTCCTATCATCAGGCTCTCCCTGAAATCTAGGAGGATAGTACCCCAGAAACTCTTTCATAGTACCTCGACCGTGATTACCACCCTGTACATTCTGTATCTGAGCCTGCAACGCCTGAGTCTGAGCAACCTGACCTGCTAACAACTGGGCCTGCCCAGCCATCAAATCTGCAATCCGATCCATTGCTGCCTCTAACTTGCCATCACCCCGATCACTGCCCTGTGCCACATTACCAGGGACCTCATCTACAATCTCGGGCCTACCACGAGTCCTCGGTCTACCTGCCATCGTACTAATCAAAGAGTTAACACAGGTTATAGCACATAAACAGATTATATACAACTTTTAACACATAAACAACAAACTCATATAAAGCACATAAAACACATAAGTTTCAATCACATAAGCAAATTGATCATATAATCACACAAGCACTTAAATCACATAATCACGTAATCATTTAGTCATATCAATACATAATTCACTCTTCTTTCTTTTCATACAAATTTCATGCTAAGACCATTACCCACATTCCGAGAATACCCCGGCTGACAACTAACATGCGCTCTGATACCACTTAAATGTCACGCCCCAACTCGACCCCACCTACAATCAGTCAGGACGCAACGGAATTTCGGCAGCGTAACGACAGTAAATAGATTTCCGAGGTTCTAAACCAACCTCATTAATAACATTAAACATCCAATTCTATAACCATACAAACAACAACTCCTCAACAGCATAACAAAACACAACATAACCGTAATATACAATAATCAGTCTTCGTTATCTGCCTCCGTTCCAACATAACATACAATACCTCAACCTTATCATACATTTCAAAAATAAGTTGAGACACATCTACAACTTAACCATAGACAAAAGAAAGCCAATAAGTTAACATCATTTGGATCATTATCTTTTCAACATCTATTACAATAATAACCATAAAACATATAAAAGTCTATTAAGCTAATATACATGACATTAAACAACATAGAATCATGGATAAGACTCAGGAACATATGACTCGTCCACGTAAGGCACATTTTCCTCCTCAGGAGGCACGTACCCGTAATCCGGCTCTGTAACACCTATAAGCATGCAATAATAGAGAGTGAGCTTATATACATAAGCCTAGTGAGGATCCGATAGATCTCGAGCAAGGTCTACTAAACTCCTTGGAATAATCCTTTGAGTCAGTAAACACACAATAACACAAATAATACTATCATCACATAGCTATATAACCAATCAATAAAGGATACTCTATTTGGTGTAGCTCCAAACGCCATCACGATCTCAACCGTTCTTCTTATAACTCCCCATTACTCACGCACCCGAGGTACCTCACTAGCCCCTCCCTCCATGACACCTCCGTCATGCTAGCTGGGGGTAGCCTATGGCAGTCATGCCGTTATCAACCCGACAGCCCAACGCTGCCCGAGAGGTGGCACACACATACCAAGACTCCATAATCATCAATCAATCATCAATTAATCATCAATCAATCAATTGGGAGATCAGCAACGAAAGTGCCCGATTCCCGAACTCAATAATAATCAATCAATAACATCAATATAACATCAATATTTAATTAAACAACAAACAACGAAGTTAGATGACGAAGTAGGTCATCTAACCGGACATGCATTATATACACAATAAAACCCTAAATTACTCATCAACAACTCACCGTTCAACACTCAAACACTACCCAACCATCTAAAGGCATCGTTCAAGAAATTAAAGAATGACAACCTAAACTTCTAAAATTCATAACTTACAATCTACTAATCCAAACATTGCCAAATCAGTTTCTATCACTCACCCATTCAACCTACTACATTAGCCCTCTCGGAAATCCACCATAACACCTCCAAATCATGCCCGATAACCCTAAAACCCTAGGATGTCTTGGCTGGATTTTCTGGATTTTCACACGAACAATGTAATCAAAAATTCGGCATTACAACAGCGCTAACACGTAATTATCAAGTATTTAGAAATCAACGGCAATCGATTTCGATCAACACAACTCATTTAATTCAACTTTGAACATTTTAATCAAAATTAAATACCCGAAAAATAAAAATTATGCTACATCCGACAGAAATTCGTAGTATTGCATCAAAATGATCCCTAGCATGCAAGGAGCAATAATCTATCATCAGATTTCAATTCTAACGGTTAAATTTTCATTTATGAGCAAAAGTATAAAAATGACATTTTGAGATCTAGAATTTTTCTCTCACCTTTGATGCGATATAAGCCTAGGAATGCGTGCTATGTGTGCCCAACAAGCAGAATCCAAGTCGGTACGAAGTTCTACGGACAAAAACTAGGTTTTTCTTTGAAAAATTGATTGAAAAGCTTGAGTTTTTCTCTTTCTTTTTCTCCCTCAACCTCTCGGCCCTTTGTGTGTGTGTGGAGTGTGTTTTGTGCTTTGCCTAGTGTGTGTTGATGACAATATATAATTAAAAGCTTAGTCAATTAAAAAAATGCAAAGTCAAAGTAGTTTAAGTTAGTATTTTTGTGTTTTAATGACTTTAAACTCATTTTATTGCTCAACAAGGCTCAAAATAATTATGCAACCCCCAAGATATCTCAAGTGGATTATTTTTAGGTGACAAGAAGTTTTACAATCAAACAATTTCATCCGAGTCGGCTTAAAACTCGATTTTCGCAAAAGTCGGTGTAAAAACCTTAATAAATTCTTAAGCCGATTTTAAAACTGTTTTCATCAAACACAGGTCTATTAAAGTCCGTGGACTAGGTCTAGAAGGGTTAAAAAGACTAGTTTCAATTTTAGCGGACGTGTTTCGAAAACACTATTCACTAAAAATCGACGATAAAATTTCTGACTCCGTTTTTGATGAAAATTTCATGAATGCACATTTAGCACGTATTAGGAGTATTGACATCAAAATTATAACTTTCTAGGTCCTATAGCACATAAACAGATCATATACACGCAAAACGAGGTATAGCACGTAAAACGAAATAAGCAAAAAAGTGGGGTTTCACATTGAGCGCCCTATAATCATTGAAATGCTCCTGCTTTGTTTTGGAATAAAACAGGGGCTCACCTGAATCTTTCGACAAACAGGGTTTCTACCTGAACAACTTTAGAACAGCAGCTTCGCCCTTACAAGTAGACGATGTGTTATATATAGATAAAGATAACTTATTGATTATCTATCTCTGAATTTGATATTTTGCATGCCCCCTTCGAGCAATACAGTGTAATACACAAAGTAGATGAGCCATAGCTCTTCAATAACTATATTTTTGCAGATGGACTAATAATCCTATATACTACACTAAGTCTGGTAGATCAGTGCAGGACTGTACATTTTTTTATACTTTTGTACACTTTGTGTACTTTTGTATGATTTTGTATAATTTTGTTCACTTTTGTACGGTTTTATACATTTTTGTTTACTTGCATAGTATTTTTCTTGCCATTGTTCATTCTCGTTTGAATATGAACTTTCGCCATCTAGGGTGCAACATTCGGGCAGCTTCACCTAGCAGCACGATGCTAGGATTGTTCTCCCCTCATTTCACAATTTAGGCTGCTCCCATTTCGCTCGCCAATACTAGGGAATTGTTTTTGCTCTCTTTTTCTCTTGCTACTAAGATGTTTTGTACACGTTTGTGCACATCTGTGCACTTTTACACAGTTTTGTATAATTTTGTACACTTTTGTATGCTTTTGTATACTTATGTACAGATTGTACACTTGTGTACAATTTTCTACGGTTCGTACAGATTTTTTACACTTTTGTATACTTTTGTACGGTTTTGTACACTTTTTTTTTTTTTACAGTTTTGTACACATTGGTACATTTTTGTACTGTTCTGTGCACTTTTGTATGCTCTTGTACTGTTTGTACACTTTTTTATAGTTTTGTCCACTTTTGTATATTTTTGTATTATTTTGTAGACTTTTGTACAGTGTTATACACTTTTGTACGGTTTTGTGTACTTTTGTACGGTTTGTACACTTTTATACACTTTTGTATGGTTTTGTATACGTTTGTACACTTTTGTACGGGATTTGTATACTTTTGTACACTTTTGTATACTTTTGTACATTTTTGTATGCTTTGTATACTTTTGTACGGTATTGTATACTTTTGTATGGTGTTGTACACTTTTGTATGATTTTGAACACTTTTGTATACTTTTATACGGTTTGTATACTTTTGTTCACTTTTGTGCAATTTTGTACACTTTGTTACATCTTGGTATACTTTAGTATACTTTGGTACATCTTGGTACACTTTTGTACACATTGGTATACTTTTGTATACTTTGGTTTACTTTGGTATACTTTTGTATACTTTGGTTTACTTTTGTACACTTTTATACACTTTTGGATATTTTTGTGCACATGGTATACTTCAGTACAGTTTGGTACACAATTATTCTTAACTCATCATATGTTTGCTTATATATAGTAGAGGAATATGAATCAACTATGGTAGACGCCCAATAAAATATTATCAGCTTTAATGCAATTGTGTTGTGTTGTATAAGGATAAAATAGTGGTGGTGCAACCAATCCAGTAAGGAATGGAGTCGTTTAGTGTGGTCACAAATTGTAATGCTCCGAACCCAACCCCACACTATAGCTCAATTCTGGACCCGGTAAACGGACAAAATTTCCTCTATACCGTGGGCTATCCAAAAACCTGTACACAGTAATATAACCAAAAAACAACAATCCAACATCCTCAACAACTCCCAATCACCGTTATCACAACATTATCCAACTCATTAAGGTCATCCAAGCCACAACTTAGCAAAAGTTTAATATACAAGCATGCATGACATAACTATTGAAATTCTAAGTCATAAGACCGCTTATCATACCACTCTAACTTTGTCTATTTACTTTTCCTATATATATGTCTAGCAACCAACCTTCATTAAGTCACACAAGCACACAAAGATAGTTAGAGTACAAGATAGAACTTAAGTTATTGCAAACCATCTACCAACTACTAACAACACAAAGCTTAAACTTTACACTATAATACAATCTTCCCAAAGCTTAACAAATACATACAAGGCCAAAGCCTCAAATAGATCATATAAGCAGCAACTTCACATAACCAACACATAGGCATCCAACCTCAGCACACAAGCAAACAAGGCAAAGGATCGGTCTGCACTTCTTCTTCCTCTACTGCTACAAGCTAGGGATGCACCTTAGCCTCTCCTAAAACATGATAAAAGAGGAGTGAGTAACACAGTGGCTCAGCAAGGGAGGGGGATACAATAAACCGGGGGCGTTTTCGAAAATCAGTTCGTGCAATGCAACAATTAAGCACATAATAACAATTAAACAATAAGAAGACAATTAGACAATGACATACCACACAATAAAAAGGATACGATCGTAAAATCCCATACACTCTAAATCTTGGTCTTCAATCACGAACCTCAATCCACGAGCCACGAACATCTTGAATGTACCGGCATAAACCCAAAACACTTAAATGGGTGTACTTCGGATGTACTCTGATATCCTACGACCCAACACCCCCCTGGCAATCTCCGAACCAAGCGAGCGAGGGATTGGGTACCATGGTAGCCGAGGTATACCGACAAGCCCGATGCCGCCTGGCTTCCCTGACACTACCATGCCCATATGGTTGCGCAATTACTATGCAATGCACTCAAATGACAATATAGACAATAATCACATATGAGGGACGACAAAATGGGCTGCCCTCGTAAATAGTTACAATATAAACATCAAAACATGAAATAACATATATGATCAAAGGGGATATGTTCTACGTAATTCACAAAATGTTAGAACAACTTAACCAAACCTCTATTAGCATTAAAACAGTCTCATAAAAGACAATTACAAGCATTTAGCTTCAACTAATCATTTTTCCCCTTTGTCAACCAATGACAATTTTACTCCCATATGAAACTTAAAGCGCCAATGCTACAAACCAACTATCCTACATCTCTAAGGACACAAAAAGATACCTATCTAAACCTTAAAAACCCGCTTTTGAAACAAAAGCTCAGGAGGCCCCGAGTCACTTTTAACTACAGCTACCCTAATCGCCTTTCAATTCAATGCTACTATAGCACCAAAAGTATTTCCATGCCTAGTAGGTACCCAATCTAGCATTCAATTGTACCCGGATTATCATTTTACAAAAATCCCCTTTTGAAATTTAGTCAATTTGGCATTTTAATCAAAATTCGAGCAAACTAACCATATTTAACCAATAATCTAAGCTCAATAGCATCTAAAGTACCTATAGATAGCATCAAATCCATATCACGAGCAAATACCATCAAAGCCCTAATTTTGGCACTATTTATCATATCCTACTATTGAACCTTTGCAATATTCCATAAATGAAGCCATTAAACTACTCAAGTAAGGTCTAAATAGCACGAACAAAGTATATTATACAAGATTAGAGCATTATATAAGCCAATAATAACAAATCAAGAAAAACTATAACATGTACATAACCTTTAAATTGTCAAAACATACAAAACTCTCTCACCAAAGGTGTATAGATGCTAGTAGAAGCTTAGGAAAGACTTGAGATTAGTTGTAGAAGGCTTAGAAGAGATCAAATCACAAGGCTTGAGGTTGCAACTTCTCTTTTTCTTCTTCTTGGAGTCATCGGGTAGGGGGCTATTTTGGGCATTTAGTGAATTGTTTTGTGAGTTTTTGTTATGTATATGTAAGGTAATATGTATATATTATATATGTATAAGTCATTTTGGGGTCAAATGCTTATAAAACTTGGTCAAAACTAAGCCTAACTCCAATTAAAACTAACTAGTTCAATAAACTATATTTCTAATGTTTTCACTATTCATGCGATGCAATAAACATTTTTCTAATGCGCATTCCCGACATCTAATGCTTAAAATCTCATGTTTCTCATTCCTTTTATAAGTCATACTACCTTCTAGGAAAAATATTAATTCGAGAAAATTAAATAGTCAAATTTCTATTGTGAATAGTAACCACTAAATAACACATATTCAAGTAATTAAATGCACATTAAAATGCACGAAAGATATACAATAGTTAATTATAAAATATGATAGAGGATCATCTCCCCCTTAAATTAATTGCGTCCACGCAATTCTTACATGATTCAGTGAATAATTTTGGATATCTATCTCTCATCTAATCCTCTTGCCCCCAGGTGGCATCCTCGACTCCATGATGATCCCACATAATCTTCATCATTGGAATGCTTTTAGTTCTGAGTTCCTGAACCTTTCTATCCACAACTCGAAGAGGTTTCTCAACATACGTCAAAGTCTCACTAAATTCCAAAGATTCTGGCTCCAGAATATGAGAAGGAGCTGGCTGATATTTCCTCAACATCGATACATGGAATACATCATGCAACCTGGCTAAACTAGGAAGCAATACCAATTTGTGTGCTAAGGCACCAACCTTCTCAGTAATCTCAAAAGGTCCTACATATCTAGGACTGAGCTTACCCGTTTTTCCATGCCGAACCAGACCTTTCCGAGGAGAGATTTTCAGAAATACATGATCACCTACAGTAAATACCAAGTCACGTTGGCGTCTATCAGCATAACTCTTTTATCGGCTCTGAGCTGTAAGCATTCTTTTTTTGATAAGCTGAACATTATCAATCATCTTTATCATCTCAGGCATCAAAGTAGGATCGACTGTCTTCATTTCTCCAACCTCATCCCAATAAAGTAGAGATCTACATTTACACTTGTAAAGTGCCTCATAAGGCGCCATGCCAATGGTAGCCTGATAGTTGTTATTATATGCAAACTCTGCCAGTGTCAAATACCTCTCCCAACTTTTACCAAAGTCTAGAATGCAAGCCCGTAACATGTCTTCTAATATCCTGATAGTCCTCTCAGATTGACTATCCGTTTGCGGGTGATATGCAGTGCTGAATCTCAAATTAGTCCCTAAAGCTTTCAGTAGTTTTTGCTAGAATTGAGATATGAACCTGAGATCTCTGTTTGACATAATACTAGATAGAGTCCCATGCAGCCTCACAATATTCTCAATATATAGCTCAGCTAACTTGTCAAGACTATCTGTTTTCTTCACGACAATGAAATGAGATGTTTTTGTCAATCTATCTATAACAACTCACACAGAATCATTACCTCTCGGTGATCTTGGCAAGTCAGACACAAAATCCATGGTAATATGATCCCATTTCTACTTAGGAATGGCCAATGGTTGCAACAAGCCTGTAGATCTCTGATATTCAGCTTTAACCTTCTAATAAGTCAAACACTTAGCTACATATCCAGCTATGTCCCTCTTCATATTGTTCCACCAGAAGTTTTGTTTCAAGTCCCTGTACATCTTGGAGCTACCGGGGTGGATAGTGTATTTAGAACTGCGAGCCTCTACAAGAATCTCATTCTTCAAAGCCGAATCACCAAGAATACAAATTCTATTTTTGTATCTAAGTATGCCATCATCATGCAGCTTGAAATTTGACTGCCCCCCTTGTGACTTATCTAGAATCTTCAATAGCTAAGGATCAGATTGTTGTGCTTCCCTAATTCTAGACAACAATAGAGACTGAATTTATAAGCTTGCAAATTGAATGCCTGTCTCTGAAGCCTCTAGTTTCCAAAAACACAATTCCTCCATAGACTCCCAGTTCTTTATAATTAAACTGGCCACAGTAGCCTTTCGGCATAAAACATCTGCAACAATGTTAGTTTTGCCTGACAAATAGCTAATAGAACAATTATAATCATTCAGTAGTTCTAACCAACGCCTCTGCCTTATGTTCAGATCTTTTTGTGAAAACGATATTTTAAACTTTTGTGATCAGTGAAAATTTCAAACTTATTACCCTACAAATAATGTCGTCATTTCTTTAAAGCACAGACAACAGCAACAAGTTTAGGATCATGTGTAGGATAATTAAGTTCATAGGGTTTTAATCTTCTTGAGGCATATGTTATCACCTTATCATTTTGCATAAGAACATAGTCTAAACCCTCTTTAGAAGCATCACTGTAAATCACAAAGTTATCCATCCCCTCAGGCAATGCAAGAATATTAGCAGTGGTTAGTGTTTTCTTCTATTCCTAAAAATTGGTTTCACATTTATCATTCCAGTCAAACATTGTTTTCTTCTGAGTAAGCTAAGTCAAAGGTCTTGCAATCTTTGAAAAATCTTTGACAAATCCATTGTAATAGCTAGCTAACCCCAGAAAACTACGAATCTATGTAACAGTTTCAGGCCTCTTCCACGCTAACACTACCTCTATCTTTGTTGGATTAACAGAATTCCTATCCTGAGAGATTATATGCCCCAAGAAACCAACCTGTCTCAACCTAAACTCACATTTAGTAAATTTGGCAAGTAATTTATGTTCTTGTAAGGTTTGCAACACAATCCTCAAGTGCTCATCATGCTCCGTATCCGACTTCAAATATACCCGTATATCATCAATGAAAATTATAACAAACTAGTCTAGGTATGGTCTAAACACTCTCTACATCAAGTCCATAAAAACGGTTGGGGCATTTGTCAACCCAAATGGCAACACAACAAATTCATAATGGTCATACCTGGTTCTAAAGGCGGTCTTGGGCACATCTTCTTTTCGGATTCTCAGCTAGTAATAGCCTTGTCTCAAATCAAATTTGGAATATACTATAACACCCTGTAGTTGATCAAACAGTTCCTCAATCAAAGGTAATAGATATTTATTCTTTACAATCACTTGATTAAGACCCCGATAATCAATACACAAACGTAGAGTGCCATCTTTCTTCTTTACAAACAACACAGGTGCACCCTATAGTGAAGAACTAGGCTGTACAAAACCTTTTTCAAGTAAGCCCTGCAACTGAACTTTCAACTCCTGCAATTTAGGGGGAGCCATCCTATATGGAGTTCTAGAAATAGGGTTAGTCCCTGGCAACAAATAAATTACAAATTGTACCTCTCTGTCAGGTGGCAACCTAGGCGATTCTTTAGGAAATACCCTCAAAATTTCTTTTACTGCAAGCACCTCATTCAGTTTTAACTTATCCCCAGGTTGATTAATCAGATAAGCTAAATATGCTTCACAACCTTTACCCAACAATTTAGTTGCTTTAATGGAAGAAATTATACGAGTCCCAATAGATTTACAACTTCTAACAATTTCAATTACTGGTTGATCAGGTATTTCTAATGTTATAATTTTCTTTCTACAATCTAGATAAGCATAGTGTTTTCCCAACCAATCCATCCCCAGAATGATTTCAAAGTCTCGAAAGGGTAAGATAATCAAATCAATAGAGAATGTATGTCCCTCAATGCAAATATCACATGATTTATATACAAACTCCGTAACAAATTTTGTACCCATAAGAGTACCTACTCCAATCTTATATACAAATTTATCAACTTTTAAAGCAACAAATTGTCCACACATACAACTAATAAATCAATGCGTAGCCCCCGTATCAATTAAAACTGTGACTGACTGATTATTAACAAAAAATGTACCTTCAACTACTGTAGTCGTGTCAGGAAGCTCCTCCTGACCTAAAGCAAACACACGAGCCTGACCTCGTGGAACGGGAGCTGTACTTGTAGCTTTGGACTAGGCACCCTGGTCGAAAGTCTGTCCCCGCATACCTTTAAATTTCAAACAATCCTTGACCCGGTGTTGGTCACTACCACAGCCTATGCACCTGTTCAACCTCTTCCAACAGCTCTCCTCGGTATGACCCTTGCGTTGACAGAAGTTGCACTGCTGGTTTTGCCTTGCAGCAGTGTCTCCCGTAGGAGCTCTGTATATGGACGTAGCAGTACTACCCTGCTGGGATCTAGCTGCAACGGGTCGGGACTGACTCTGTGTCTGGCTCTGAACTGGCCTCGTCTGTGACTGAGTCTGGACTGGCCTCGGATAACTCTGAGTTTGTCTCTGTTGCTGACCCTGGCCAGGTGGCTGGTACTACCTCTGAAACCCCTGACTCTAAGATTGATACTGCCATTTACTAGGTTGACTAGACTCTGTCAACAATTCTGCCTTACACTTCTCAAATCTCGCTGCTACCCTAATAGCTGCAAAATAAATGGTAAACACCTGAGTAGCCAAATTGAGTTGAATATCTCCTCTCAAACCCTAGATGAATCTCTGGATTCTCATACTCTCAGGCTGCACTAATGCTGGCACATATCGGGAAAGTTTAGTGAATGTGGCCACATACTGGTCAACGGTCATGTTTCCCTACCTCAAAGATATAAACTTCTCTTGATGTCTCTCACGGGCTACCTCTAATACATACTTATCTTTGAATTCTCTAACAAAGTCGGGCCATGTATGTTGTACCGCCTCGGTGTCCCATCTCAATCTCATAGTGCGCCACCATTCTTCAGTGTCACCCTCAAGTAAGAACACAACATACGAAATCTTCTTCTTATCAATGCATTCAAGAGCAGTAGCTATCTTCTCAACCTTGGTCAACTACATCTCAGCCTTTATATCATTTGGTTCCCCATAGAAACTATACACCCCATGATGCAGGAATTTATCAAGCTGATTATTATTACCACTCGTAGCACTACTACCCTCAGCCCTGGCTCCCGGATTACCCAGGCCAACTTTTGTATGTCCCTGCTGAGTCATCAACTGAGTAATGGAATTAATTGATGTGGCCATTGAGGCCATAACCTGAGCATCAGTCGGTTTCTGCCCCGGTTGATCATTCCCAGCTAGCCCAACATTCTGTCTCGGAACATCCTCCTCCGGCTACCTCCTCGGTCTCCTTTTCCTCATCTCCATACTAGAAGACACTAAGGTTATAATAGACAAATAGATAACACATAAACATAACTCATTCATATTCAAGACATCTTGGGCACATAAGGTAACATATAAAACATTTAACACATAATATACTCTAAACCTTTCATATTTACACAACATCATGTGATAGACACTTCTTATACTTATTTTCATGCTAGCATGTTCTTCACTTAGACAGTCATTCACTTAGATAATCAAACAATCACACAATCACACAACTCAACTTTTACATAAGGACCTTTACTCCACAAACCGAGGAACCTATTCCGGCTCATGCATTCAATTAGCTCTGATACCACTTAAATGTAACACCTCGAATCCAACCCTACACTATAGGTCAAGTCCGGACCTGGTACACAGACAAAGTCTCCTCTGTACCATGGGCTATCCAAAAACCTGTACACAACAATATAACCAACAAACAACAATCTAACATCCTCAACAACTCCCAATCACCGTTATCACAACATCATCCAACTCATTAAGGCCATCTGAGCCTCAACTTAGCAAAAGTTTAACATACAAGCATACATGGCATAACTACTAAAATTCCAAGTCATAAGACCGCTTATCATAATACTCTAACTTTATCTATTTACTTTTCTTATATATATATCTACAACCAACCTCCATTAAGTCACACAAGCACACAAAGATAGTTAGAGCACAAGATAGAACTTAAGTTATTACAAACCATCTTGCAACTACTAACAACACAAAGCTTAAACTTTACACTACAATACAATCTTCCCAAAGCTTAACAAATACATACAAGGCCAAAGCCTCAAAATAGATCATATAAGCAGCAACTTCACATAACCAACACAGGCATCCAACCTTAGCACACAAGCAATCAAGGCAAAGGATCGGTCTGCACTTCTTCTTCCTCTACTGCTACAAGCTAGGGATCTACCTTAGCTTCTCCTGAAATATGTTAAAAGAGGAATGAGCAACACAGTGGCCCAGTGAAGGAGGGGGATACAGTAAACCGAGGGCGTTTTCGATAATCAGTTCGTGCAATGCAACAATTAAGCACATAATAACAATTAAACAATAAGAAGACAATTAGACAATGACATACCACACAATAAAAAGGATACGATCGTAAAATCCCATACACTCTAAATCTTGGTCTTCAATCACGAACCTCGATCCACGAACAACGAACATCTTCAATATGCCGGCATAAACCCCAAACACTTCAATGGGTGTACTTTGGTTGTACCCTGATATCCTACGACCTAACACCCCCTAGCAATCTCTAGACCAAGCGAGCGAGGGACTGGGTACTATGGTAGCCGAGGTATTCCGGCTAGCCCAATACCGCTCGACTTCCCCGACACTACCATGCCCATATGGTTGCGCAACTACTATGCAATGCACTCAAGTGATAATATAGACAATAATCACATATGAGGGATGACAAAATAGGCCGCCCTTGCAAATAGTTATATCATAAGCATTAAAACATGAAATAACATATATGATCAAAGGGGATATGTTCTACATAATTCACGAAATGTTACAACAACTTAACTTAACCTCTATTAGCATTAAAATAGTCTCATAAAAGTCAATTACAAGCATTTAGCTTCAACTAATCAATTTTCCCCTTTGTCAACCAAGGACGATTTTACTCCCGTATGAAACTTAAAGTGCCAATTCTACAAACCAACTATCCTACATCTCTAAGGACACTAAAAGACACATATCTAAGCTCTAAAAGTCCACTTTTGAAACAAAAGCTCAAGAAGCCCCGAGTCACTTTTAACTACAGCTACCCTAACCGTCCCTCAATTCAATGCTACGAGAGCACCAAAAGTGCTTCCATGCCTAGTAGGTACCTAATCTAACATTCAATTATACCCAGATTACCTTTTTACGAAAGCCCTCTTTTGAATTTTAGCCAATTTTGCATTTTAATCAAAATTCGAGCAAACTAACCATATTTAACCAATAATCTAAGCTCAATAGCATCTAAAGTACCTATAGATAGCATCAAATCCATATCACGAGCAAATTCCATCAAAACCCTAATTTTGGCACTATTTATCATCTCCTACTATTGAACCTTTGCAATATTCCATAAATGAAGCCATTAAACTACTCAAGTAAGGTCTAAATAGCATGGAGAAAGCATATTATACAAGATTAGAGCATTATATAAGCCAATAATAACAAATCAAGAAAAACTATAACATGTACATAACCTTTAAATTGTCAAAACATACAAAACTCTCTCACCAAAGGTGTATAGATGCTAGTAGAAGCTTAGGAAAGACTTGAGATTAGTTGTAGAAGGCTTGGAAGAGATCAAATCACAAGACTTGAGTTTGCAACTTCTCTTTTTCTTCTTATTGGAGTTGTCGGGGAAAGCGTATTTTGGGCATTTAGTGAATTGTTTTGTCAGTTTTTGTTATGTATGTGTAAGGTAGTATGTATATATTGTATATGTGTAAGTCATTTTGGGGTCAAATGCTTATAAAACTTGGTCAAAACTAAGCCTAACTCCAATTAAAACTAACTTGTTCAATAAACTATATTTTTAATGTTTTCACGATTCATGCGATGCAAGAAACATTTTTCTAATACCCGTTCCCGACATCCAATGCTCAAAATCTCATGTTTCTCATTCCTTTTATAAGTCATACTACCTAGGAAAAATATTAATTCGAGCAAATTAAACAGTCAAATTTCTACTATTAATAGTAACCACTAAATAACACATATTTAAGTAATTAAATGCACATTGAAATGCACGAAAGATATGCAACAGTTAATTATAAAACATGATAGAGGTCTCGGGCGTCACACAAATTGTCAAACGTTAGTAAGAAATTGAACATAAAAAGAGAATAGTCAAGACTTGTATAATGGGGGTGATAGAGAACTTGAATGATTTGAGGTCAGGTAACTTGAATGATTATAGGCTAGAAAACTTGAATGTGTGTTGGCTAAATAACTAAATTGAGAGTAACCCACAAACATTGACTGAGACTGGGTCAGATAACTCGACTAAGAATGGCCCAAGAACTTTGACTGCAATTGGGCCATATTATTTGATTGAGAGTGACCTATACCATTTGACTACGATTGGGCCAAATAACTTGACTGAGAGCAGCCTAGAGAATTTGACTAATAATGGGCCAAATAAATTGAATGAGTATGGGCTAGAGACATTGAATAAATGGGAGGTACAAACAATTGAATGAGTGTGGGAATGATGCTGATATAGGGCAAGATACAAGAAAAATACATGATAGGTGTAGACTCTAAATCATCTAATGATGATTTTAGGTTGCCTTTTGAGGGGTCTCTATTTGACACTGATTTTGAATGACATAGTCGACTATATATGTGATAACAATTTATCCGAAGATAGTCATTAGGGAAAATTTCAAAAGAAACAAAAGCTTGATGATAGAAAGAAGAAAAATGTCATGAAATAGAGGGAACTACAACATGTAAAGATCTTACAAGTATGAAGAGGTTTTGATGATAAGTTATACCACTTCCTAATGGAAAATGAGGTTAGGTTACATGATTTATATTCAAAAATTTCTATGAACATGGTAGAAACAATCAATTAGGATTTTATTGCGATTAAACATGTAATAGTAAAACAAAAAACAGTTTACAATTTAATTTTCATATGAAATGAAGATCTAGACATACTTCTTGCGAAGAACGATGCAAAAACACAAAACACCTTGTTCTACAAGCTTGGGAGATATTGCTTCCACTTCTCTACTTTGATCTTCTTCACTATGACCAACACCTTTCTAAAGTATAATCTAGTTGTGGGACTATATTTTGCTAAACTAAAAGATATAAACTAGAATTGACTTTCTTCACAAAGGCGAAGTTTACTCAAGAGAAAGAAGAGAAATCTCAGAAGAGATGGTGTGTGAAACATTTTTCAAAGTCAGAGAAGAGGTCTATTTATAGGCAGAAGATCTAGAGAAAATTTTCTGAAATTCTAATGTGGGATTTGGTCAGAGAAAATTCCAAATCTCTTCCACATGTAATTTCTTATTTTTCTCCTTCTTCCTTCTTTTCCTCCCTATAGGTGATTTTTTTAAGGTGGGTGGGTCCCACCTCTTGCGTCCAACCTTGGCTTGTGAGCCATGATCTTGGTTCAGCCAGTTTGCTCCAATTTAATTTAATCCTGACAATAATTAAAAAATAAAAATCCCTTTCCATAAAAATAGAAAATCTATTTTTAAATATCTAATTGGCAAAAAATTAAATACTCTTTGATTAATTCCAAAAGTCCAAATCCAAACTACTATTTAAGAATAATCTATTTTTCCAATAGTGGAAAAATTATCTTAAATATCTCAGCAGTCTTCTAGACTTTAATTAATCAATTAATTACATAATCCAATATCTTGACAATTCTCAAAATAGACACTCATTCCAAAAATGAAAAGTCTACTTTGATTCTAACCGTCAAAGGATTGCATCCTCTCTTAAAATAATATATCTTAACTAAGTTTAGATACTTAACAAGGTAGATGGCTAGAAAAGGGACCAAAGACATAATTAACCTTTATTCTAGAAATGAATAAAATATTTTCGCTAGTCCCCTAGCAATATTTTATCATCTCAATCAAGTCTACTCCACTAAAAGACTTTGGCTACACTCAAGGATAATTATTGTAAGTACAGGAGTTAGTCAATCTATACATGACGCTCTGTCTTTTGACCAACTAAATATTATATTGACCATAATGCCCTTCTATACTCACTCATAGCCAAAGATAGGTTCCCGAAGTGTACTATCACCTATTTGACTATATCTTGTCTCCTTAGAACCTCTAATCCATAATTCAACCATCCTCCTGAAGTTATCCAATTATCTAAGAGAGCTACCCTTAAGTGTAACATTCAAAACCTCAAGTGTTACTGCGGCCACAGATTCAAGATGATCTAGCTTGGATCATTCTAAGGGAGTGATTAATGTATAGACTCCTTATTGCATATGCACGTCCCTTCTAATCAAGTCCTATACACCCAAACCATAGAGTAGGTGATCTAACTATTAAGACCACACCCATAATGGATCAAAGTGCAAGCACTCAACTTCGTTGGTTCATCCACATATGCTCAAGATTAAGAGTTATGGTCTACATAGAAGCTTGTAGGTTTAAGTGAACTATTTCTTTGATAGTACGTATTCAAAGCTCGTACCCACGGGGTTCGTCCAATGCATACACATGCATAAGTGTAATAAGTCTGGAACAAATCCATGACCAAGGTAGATCATCCTTTTGCAAAGGGAACTTACTCTACTATGACTTCTTCCATAGTAAAGCGCCTAACTCTACTACTTAGTCATGGACAAAGTTACTTTGCTTATTCAAGTAATCATGGCTTAGACTTTCTGTGCATAACCACCCCGCACCTAAGTCACTCCTTGAAGCAAGGACCTTATATTCACACACACACACACATACACACACACACACACATACACACACATATATATATATATGTCAATCCACATAATGAGAGAAATACGCGCATATGAATATGATGACGCTAATTATCTTATTGCAAATCATCTAGATGTTCTAATGACTAAGTGCTAGTGGTTTTTTGGGCATACCAATCCCAACACTTCCCAGTCTTCAATGAAATGATAAAGATAAAGAATTTGGAAATAAAAGTAGAGTTAATATTTAGTTTAACTGTAGAGTATAGGAAAGTTCTTAGGGATGGTGTATCAGATGTTGAATTGATACGTAATATGGAGAAAAATGAGAGTATCATAGTTACAACAAGATGTAGGCATGTAAAAACACATGGTTATACATGGAGAATGAAGCAAAATGATATTACGCATGATTCTAACACATCCTAGCCTGGTTATAGACTGTATTAGGCGAAAAATCATGCTAGGAACTTTTAAAATCGAAAAATACGTGAATAATCAACGAAAACTTTCAAATTGTAGAGCAGAAGTACACATCCAAGCTGACTCACAAACACGCAATTTTGTGATAGAATCATTCCCTTGATCTTCCTTCCTATAACCACAATTCTAGCACTATAGTGTTTAATCAAGTAGTAGGAGTTGATCTTGAATTACTAAGCCTATGGTGTATGTGCGTATGCATTTGTCGTGCAAGGAAGAGAGCACGACAGAGAAAAAGAGAGCTCTTAGGAGTATGAATTGTATTTTAATTGCTTGGGAGTACAAGTCCTTATATAGAGAAGAGTGGAAAGGTAGTTGAGTAAATGTAAACTAGCATGGAAGAAGGATTCTAAAAACAAGGAATGTATCTAGACACTCCTAACTTTGAGGAATCCTTTCTTATCTCTATAAGCTCATCTACATTCTCTTCTATACACCACATGCTACACTCTTATCTTGCCAAAAATGCGACCTAGTTCCATAATGAGCTCAATTGTCAAAAATAGAAAGTTCTACTTCCGAGAATAGAAACTCTACTTAAGACTTCTTGTTGCACTAGGATTCTTTGATCACCAACCTCATACCACATTTAGAAAAACCAAATATAGCAACTATACTAAATAGGAAAATGGCTAAAGGGGACCAAAAGACATAATTATCCTGAAACTAAAAATGACTAAAATGTCCCTACAAGTCAATAATATTATTTTGTCATTTTAACCTGAATCTATTACATTAAAAGATCATGGCTGCATTTCAGGATAATTACTGTATCCACTAAAGTATGTCACACTACATTTGATACTTTGTCTTAGACCCACTAAGTGAAATGACCAAAATACCCATATATATTCACTCATAGCCAAAGTAGGTCTATTGATCATACTCTCATCTCTTTGACTATTTTTTTTCTTTAGAACCTCTAATCTATAATATAACCTCCCATTGGATGTTATCCACTTGTCTTAGGGAGCGACCCAGAAGTGTAACAATCAATATAGTGTACAAACTATGTCAATGTATACAGATTCAGGATGATTAACTTGGATTATCCTAAGAAATTGATTAACATATAGATTCCTTATTGCATATGCATGTCCCTTCTAATCCAATCTATACACCCAAATCACACATCTGTTGACCTATCCAAGATCTCACCCATGGTGATTAAAAGTGTAAGAACTTGACTTCGTCAGTTCATCAACATATACTCAAGATTGAAAGTATTTGTCCACTTAGTAACTTATTTCTAAAATATTTCACTAGAGATGTGCACCTATATAAAGGCCTCTACCCTAAGCTCTACAATTGCACTATCTCCTTTTAAGATCTCTTTCTCTAACGTGTAAGCCTCTCTAAAAGGAAACACGAAACATTATTCTTTTAGTTTAGTTTTGCAAGATCAAGTCGCACAACTTAATCAACACTTTAGCTAGGATTTGTGATATGACGATATTTGTACTACTCAAACCACTGTATTTGCCTACAATTGCATCTTTACTTGTGGAATAAATGCAATACTTAATACACTTTTGATGCAATATAGGTTGATCCTTAAAAGTGAAGAAATCGTTCTCAAAAGGATTAGTTTTCAAGTCAAGAGGTGAAGAAAGTGGAAACTCGAGAATCGATGATTGAATCAAACCCGTAGAGAAAGAATTTGGTCAGACCAAGTGCAAAAATGGACTCAGAATGATGAAAACAAACCTGGAAAAGCCTTGGTCAAATATCCGATCAAAAGTCAAAATTGAAACTAGACTGGTGCTCGAACGCCCTTACAAGGCACCAGTGCTCGAGCGCCTTGACTAGGCCTTCCGAAAGCTTCCACAATTCCTGATTCGTCCACGTGGACCGCCAAAAGCCTCTGATTGGTCCACGTGGATGCCAAGTGGCACGATTCTATTCGACTAAACCAGACGCATGCTCGAATGTACCTCATCGGCGCTCGAGCGCGCTCCACGAATCTTCCACCGGCTTCGCGAATATCCAAGTGGCACAATTTTACTGGCTCACCAGAGGCGCACTTGAGTGGGCGCTCGAGTGCGCCTTTGATTTCTCAACCTATAAATACCCCCCCAACCCCAACGGAAAAATATAGAAAATAATTTAAGATTTTATTTTAATTAGTTTTAAATTGTTTTTTTAGTTGTTAATTTAGGGTAGTTTAATTATGTAGTGTAGATAGTTAGTAGTTGGGGAAAAATACTGCGGAGATAATACCCGAATTTCTAGGACAAGGGAAAATGAGGAAATCTCGTAGCTATGCTCGGGACTCCGACCTCGGATCTCAACTTCATTTTTGAGAGATCATCTCTTTAATCTCTTTTGTATTTGAATGTCGTTATAATGCCCGTATTAATTCAGGATTTTGATTATATATTAAATGGTCTTTTAATTTACCGGTTTCCATTATTTGGACTAATTTAATTCATATGCAATATATGATTTGTATTAACTATATATTGCCTTTCATACATAATGCTTTTAAGTAGATGATATGATTGCTTTATTTTTGTGTCATATATCCATGCTTTAATAGTGAATCAATAGCTTGGCAACCTTAAATATTCCAAGAGATTATAGGTAATGCTTTTAAGTAGACTATAGTTTCTAGACTAGAAAGGAGACGTTAATTACTCAGTTGAAACATACCATTTACACCAGGTTGCAAGGACAGATCCATACGAAGGATGAAATGACACCTACATCAGAGTAGTAATCGGGATTTTAATAGACTAAGATAATTGACTAGGTTAATGCTTGTACCTTAACCTCTTACATAGAATTAGAGAATCCTATTTTCGAGCCTAGATTAATTGCCTTAATATTAATCCGAGCTTAATTATTACCTTCCTATATTTACACTCCCAACTCTAACTTTAGTTTAGTTAACTTAGTTTTTCTTTTCTTTTATCAAACCCAACCAATCTATCTATCTTTAAATTTACAACACTCATTTAGAACACTTGCATATGCACTTATTCAACCGAACTAAACTTAGGAGCCTTCCTGTGGAATTTAACTCCACACTCAGAGCACATTACACTACGAAGATCCGTGCACTTGCAGGTGATTAAAACTTGGTCATTTTGCACCTAATTATAACGCACCGTTTGAACGCATCAGGTTTTTGGCGTCGTTGCCGGGAAGGCACGGTTTAGTTTTCGATTAAGTGTATTGAATTTGTTTTAAGTGTTTGTTTTATCTGTTTTAATTTATTTATTTTAAACAAAATTGTTGGGAAAATTTGAATTGATTGAAATATGACTTGTTTTAATGATTCATCCAATCAATGTATTTTTAATGACACAACCCTCCCTATCCCAAATACTTGTGAAATTTGTTCTTAATTTGGCATACGTTTGCAAATTGTCTCCAAAATCCCCAGTTTTTACATAGCCATGATTCTACTACTCAGGGTTATTTTTTAAACCAAAATTTGTACTCAAATGCATATAACCCGGGGTGACAGAATAATCAAAATTTCTTTTGGCATCAAAATAATTCATCTTTTATGTCTCAAAATTTTGAAGAAAATGCATTTCAAAACCCTAATTCTTCTGAGTTTTTTGAAAGCTCTCAAAGTAATTCTTTCAATCAAAACTTTTGCTATCCTAACTCGGTTGAATTCACTTCTCTTGAACCAAACTTCAATGACAAGTTCGGCCAACTTGTCCAACTCGTCGAATCCAACCACCAATCCATAGATAAGCTACAAGACCAAATCGGTCAACTAGCCGAAAGCATAAATTGGTAGGAAAAAAACGAGCATCCTATTCAACCTGTTTTGAGTTCACCAGACTTATATAGTTTTATTCATCACGAACCTATCCAAAACCGGGTTGTTGAGGAAATATAACAGTTTAGTGGAGATAGTGTGGGTAGAAAATGTAACACTAGGAATAAGGTATATAACATGTTTGAGGCAAACACTCCAGAATGGCAAAACCAGTCATCTCTGGGGTCAAGAAAATTTTTCTCAGAACTTCAAAAACCTAGTCCCTGTACCTTTTCAATCCGAATCTTCTGTTAATCCTATCCTTAATCTTTTCAAACAAAATGATCAACAGGATGATTTGATTGACTCTGCTCCTTCCAAATCCAATGACAAGAATGACCAACTTTATCTACTTGTCGAATCTAATGCTTGCATTCTTCAATCTTTAGACCAACACATTCAGTCTGTTATGAGCACCTTTGATGAAATAACATGTGAACAGACTAATGATATGAGCAAGATTATTTGGGAGACATATGATAGGGAAAATGAATTTAAGAAAAATGACGAAATGTCTCGTTTAGAAGGACAGGATGACCTTAGCAATGTTATGACTCAACCTGACTTTGATTCTATTTCAAGGAAAATTAGTGTACACACTTCCTTAGAGTCTTCACTCTTTCAGGACGAGTCTATTGAGTCTACTTTCATTCCTACATCCTTCTTGGCACCTGAAGATGTTAATGAGACTGACCGACCTTTGTATCTAATTGATCGAGAGAATGAGTCCAATACTTCTATGCCCTTTTCAACTAATTATAACACTAAAAAAGAAGTTTCTACATCCATCATCTCTTCTATTGAAAGTCATCTCAGTTATTCATTTGATGCACATTCCTCTGCTGTGCAACTCACAACATTACCCATGGAGACACAATTTGGATTTGACTCATTTCTGAACAATATGTTGCATACATCTTTTAACTTATGAGTTGACCAAATGGAACACACTGTGTTACAAAAAAAAAATTTGGCCCCTGTTGACATCATCATGAACATTCCCACACACATCACATTGGGATGGGAATTGTCACATTTTCAATGTGACTTGGGAAAGGCATGTTCTGTAGAAATAATGTACCATCATCTGTTGTTTGATCATTTTCCATTCAAAAATTGTGCTAAAATGATTATCAGACAATATGTGCCGAATAGCTTTAAACATAGATTGCTCTAACATTGGCGCCTGGCTGAGGGTGTAAAACTCAGTGCTTCTAAGAGGCAACCTAGATTTTTTTAAAAATGCTTTTATGTGATTTTAATTTTGTCTGTTTGATTTTCATGCTTTCCTTAGCCCTCCGTATTTGTTTTTGCTAAATGTATTTATAGGAATTTTGTTGAAATCCAGTCGCGTACTTGTAGCAACATGTTCATAATTGATTGAAACTTATAACAATCTTAAACTGTTTTGTCGACTAATCTTTAATGAGGTTGTAGAATGATCCATCTTTGGACAAAGATTAATAGACACATTCTTTTTCATCAACATTAAATTGCTACAAATCAGGTGATATCTTGCCTTACTTCTAGATTTTCCTTTAAACCTAATCATTTTATGCTAATGAGTAAGCAAACTATAGGTTTGGGGATGTAGCATTTGTCAATTTGTTGTTACTTACATATTGTACTCTCATTTGTTTTACATTGCTATTTGCTTGAGGACAAGCAAAGTTTGGTGTGGGGGTACATCTTGAATTTCATGATACAAATTTTCAAAAATACGTAAGAAACACATTTTTCATGAGAAAGAGTAATTTGCTAACTTACTTGTTTATAGGAGGATGAGTTAGATAATTTGAGAACTTGTGTTTTTCGCTATGTATTGTGAAAAAACTCTGAAGAATGTCTAAATAAAAACTTTGGGTTATTGTATTCATGAGTTAAACTTAGCTGTTCTTTTCTTCAAATTGATGAATATATGAATTTGAGAAAAATGAGATAGGATTACCCTTTGTTATGAAAGCTACTTATGACTGAAACCTGAACCTTTATGCCATGTATGTACAATATGTTATGTTACTCTGTCTATATGTACACTCTGGAAAAAAAAATAGAAAAGGAAAAAAGAGTTGTACATACTTTTACTGTTGAATAAATTTTTTTTCTTTTTGTGTGTAAATATGTTGTAAATCTCTAAGCACCACTATTCAAGACATTGTAATTTGGGATATGTGCTATAGTGTAAGGTTTTGAGCTTGGATATCTCAGGTGATTAAGGCACGTTGGGGTCCCTTTAAAACCTAGCAATCTTGGCCATCTGGCTAAGGATTGTTAGCCTTAAAGCCTGTTTACATGGGATATTCAAAAAGCAAAGGTAACTGAGCACTACAAAGAGATAGTTTTGTATTGTACTTTTTATTTTGGCAAATAAAAAGGGTGAAGGCATGATCAAGGGTTTGATTACAAATGGGTAAGAGTATCAAAGTCTAATATGTTTATATATTCTGAAAGATGGGAATGTTTGAACTTAATTTGCTTAGTTTTTTCTGAATACTTACTCCAAAGCAATTGATAGACTAATTCTGAAAGAGTTGCTATTTTTGAAAACTGTTTAAACGTTCTCTTTTTATTCTTGTCATTTACTTATAAACTTGTAATGAAAGGTGGATTACATTTGCTCATTTTGACAAACGTTAGCAATAGAGTTGCATTCATCCACTCTTGAATTTGAACTTGCAAAAATCTTAATGTTTTCACTTTTAGAATCTGTGTGGTTTCAAGCAGTCTTGCTTGAGGACAAACAAGGTTTAGGTTTGGGGATGTTGATGTGCATCTTAACTTGTGGAATAAATACAATATTTAATACACTTTTGATGCAATATAGGTTGATCCTTAAAAGTGAAAAAATCGGTCTCAAAAGGACTAGTTTGCAAGTCAAGAGGTGAAGAACGAGGAAACTCGAGAATCGATGATTGAATCAAACCCGCAGAGGAAGAATTTGGCAAGACCAAGTGTGTCACGCCCTAACTCGATCCCACCTATGATCAGTCAGGACGCAACGGAATTTCGGCAGTATAACGACAGTAATTAGGACACCGAGGCTCTAAACCAACCTCTCTCAGAACATCATACAATCAAACTCCTCAACCAAACAACAATCAATTCCTCAATACCATTAACAACATACAACATAACCATATGATACAATAATCATTCTTAGTTATACGCCCCCGTTCCAACATAACCTTAACTTTAACATACATTTCAAAATAGATTACAAACCAACTTAGCAACCCGATCATAGTCAAAAGAGAGACTACTAAGTTAGCATCAACTAGTTCATTATCTTTACTACAACTTATACATCATAAACTACAAAGTAAATAAAAGACAACTAGTTTAATATACAAGATAATAGAGTATACAACATCTCAAACATCAAGGACAAGACTCTGGCACATAGGACTCGTCCACATACGGCATATTATCCCCTTCCTGAGGCACGTACCCGTAATCTTGCTCAATAACACCTGCATGCATGCAATAATAGAGAGTGAGCTTATATAAAACAAGCTCAATGAGGATCCGATAGATCTCTAACAGTATTTACTATGCTGCTTGGAAATGATCCTTTGAGCAGTAAACACGCAATAAAACATCAATAACAATATAAACACATAACTATAATGACCAATCAATAAAGGATACTCTAGTTGGTGTAGCTCCAAATGCCATTACGATCTCAACCATTCTTCTTTTAACTCCCCATTACTCACGTACCCGAGGTACCTTACTAGCCCCTCCCTCCATGACACCTCCGTCATGCGAGATGGGGGTTGTTTCTAGTAGTCATGCTGTTATTAACCCGACAGCCCGACGCTGCCCGAGATGTGGCATACACATACCAAGACTCAACAATAATAATAAACATCATTCACAGGAGGACAATCTAGAAGAATTGCCTATCTCCCGGTTCATCAATAATCAATCAATAATCATCATTTATCATCAATATAACATCAAGTAATCAATTAAATAACAAACAACTAAGTTAGATGACAAAGTAGGCCATCCAACTTAACATGCATTAAACACGAAATCTAACCCTAGTCTAACCATTTACAACTCACAATTCAATCACTCAAATACCACTCAATCAACTAAGGCTCAATTCAACAATTTAAAGAAAGACAACCTAAACTCCAAATAATCATATCTTACATTCTACTAATCCAAACAACTCCAAATCAGTTTATAACACTCACCCATTCAATCAACTACATTAGCCCTCTCGGAAACCAACCAAGACACATCAAAATCAAGCCCAACAACCCTAAAACCTCAATGCACCTAGGCTGAAATTTCTGAATTTTCACACAAACATCGCAATCGAAAATTCGGCATTATAACGGCGCTACCACGTAATTAACAAACTTTTAAAAATTGACGGCAATCGATTCCAACCACAACAACTCAAGATATTCATCAAATGGCCAATCTATCAACTTTAAATACTCGAAAATAAATATTTTTTTCTACAATGGTTCAAATCTCGTAGTAATACACATAAACGATCCCTACCATGCACTGAGCAATAATATAACTTCAAATTAAAATTCTAACGGTTCAATAATCAATTATATGCAAAAACATAAAAATTGACTTTTGAGATCTAGAATTTTTCTCTCACCTTTGATGCAAAACATGCCTAGATATGCGTGCAATGCGTGCCCAACAAGCGGAATCCAACTCGGCATGAAAATCTACGGACAAAAACTAGCTTTTTCTCTTTGAAAACCTTTGAAATTTCTTTCTCTTCCCTTGAACCTCTCGGCCTTGTGTGTGTTTTTGAGGGTGTGTTTGTTCTTTGCAAGTGTGTGTTGATGATATATCATGAAATGGTCAAGAATTAAAAATAGTCAAAGTTAATTTTTAGTCTTTTAATTCTATTTTCTAGTCTTTTAATTCATTTTATTGACTATTTCTTGCTCAACTATTAATAGTCAAAGTTAATTTTTAGTCTTTTAATTCTATTTTCTAGTCTTTTAATTCATTTTATTGACTATTTCTTGCTCAACTATTAATTTAACACTTAAATTAATTCTAGACAATATATTTTAGGTGACAAAGAATTTTACATTAAAATAGTTTCATCCAAGTCGGCTCAAAACTCGTTTTCTTGCAAAAGAAAGTGTAAAAATCTTTAAAATTTTAAAACTGATTCCAAATTCGTTTTAATCAAACAAGGGTCTATTAATACCCGAGGACTAGGTTTTAAAATGTTTAAAACACCCCTGTAAAATTTTTAGCGGACAGGTGTTCAAAAATACTATTTACCAAAACCGACGATAAAATTTGTGATTTCGTTTTTGATAAAAATTTCATGAATGCACACTTAGCATGTATTAGGAGTAATAATCACTTATTTAGCACATTCTAAGTTATATAGCACATAAACATGTCAATTCACGCAAAACGAGGTAAAGCACGTAAATCAAGATAAAACAAAATATGGGGTCTCACATTCTTTCCCCCTTAAAGAAATTTCGACACCGAAATTCTTACTTTCTAAACGAAAAAGATCTGGATACTGCTGCTGCATCTGATCTCGCATCTCCCAAGCAGCTTCCTCAAAATCGTGATGCTTCTGCAACACCTTGACCATCAGAATCTTCTTCGACCTCAACTGTCGTTCCATCTGATCAAGAATACGAATCGACCGCTCGTCATAAGTCAGATTCTCATGAAGCTGTAACGGCTCTGGCTCAAGAATATGAGAAGGATCCGGATTATATTTCCACAAATTTGACACATGAAATACATCGTGGACATTAGAGAAATTCTCCGGTAAAGCCAACCGATATGCTAACTTGTTAACTCTACCAGTAATCTTAAACAGCCCTACAAACCTCAGACTCAGCTTACCCCTTTACCATAACGAGCAAACCCCTTACGTAGAGACAATCTCAAGAAAACCTAATCTCCGACTGCAAACTCCAAGTCCCGACGACACTTATCAGCATACCTCTTGAATCTGCTTTGTGTTGTAAGCATTTTATGCCTGATCAACTGAAAATTCTCAATCTTCTCTAGAAGCTCTGGTATAATAGTCGGATCAACAGTCTTCATCTCCCCTACTTTATCCTAATATAAAGGTGAATGACACTTACGACCGTAAAGAGCTGTAAAAGGTGTCATCCCAATAGTAGCTTGATAACTATTGTTATAGGCAAACTCGGCAAGTGGTAGATGTTTCTCCCAGTTCTTCCCGAAGTCTAGAACACAAGCCCTGATCATATCTTCCAGAATCTGAATAGTCCTCTTAGACTGACCGTCGGTCTGTGGATGATACGCTAGACTGAAATTCAGTTGAGTACCCAAAGTCTCCTGAAGTTTCTCCCACAAACGAGAAGTAAATCGAGGATCTCGATCTGACACAATACTAGATAAAATCTCGTAAAGTCTAACAATCTGATCCAAATAAAGATCCGTCAACTTTGTAATTTTATCTCCTATCCGCATCAAAATAAAGTGAGCTGTCTTTGTCAAACGATCCACGACAACCCAAACTGCATCATTACCTCTCGGAGTTCTAGGCAAACCAGTGACGAAGTCCATCGTAATATGCTCCCATTTCCACTGTGGTATAGCCAACGGTTGAAGCAAATATGCAGGTCGTTGATGCACGGCTTTCACTCGCTGACAAGTCAAACATCTAGATACGAACTGAGCAACTTTCCTCTTCATATTATTCCACCAGTAATGTTGCTTCAAGTCCCGATACATCTTGTTTCCGCCAGGATGAATGATATACTTAGAATTATGAGCCTCCTCCAGAATATCTCGCCTCAAACCCAGTTCATCGGGAATACAAACCCTGTTCCGAAACCGAAGAATACCATCCTCGTGCACTTTGAAGTCAGTCTGATCATCCGTAATCTGATCCTTGATCTTTTGAAGTTTAACATCAAGTTGTTGAGCTTCTCTGATCCAAGATAGCAAAAGGTTGAATACAAAGATGTGAACATATCACCCCAACCTGAGTCAACTCCGGTCTCCAATAAGTGAATTCCTCAAGAACCTCCCATTTTTTGACAGCCAAACAAGAAACACTCGCCTTACGGCTAAGAGCGTCTGTCACAACATTTGCCTTTCCAGGCAGATAGCTAATAGAACAATTATAATCTCCAAGAAGTTCCATCCACTTCCGCTGACGCATATTCAAGTCCTTCTGTGAGAATAAATAGTTAAGACTCTTATGATCAGTGAAAATCTCGAACTTACTGCCCCACAGATAATAACGCCACTTTTTCAGTGAGAAAACAACAGTTGCCAACTCAAGATCATGAGTCGGATAATTCACTTCATAAGGTTTCAACTTTCTAGAAGCATAGGCAATAACTTGACCATTTTGCATAAGAACACATCCCAAGCCCTCTTTGGATGCATCACTGTAGATAACCATATTATCGGTCCCCTTTGGTAGAGCAAGTACTGGAGCAGTAGTCAACCTCCTTTTCAACTCCTGAAACCTACTCTCACATTTCTCATCCCAAACAAAGCTAGTTTGTTTCTGAGTTAACTTAGAAAGTGGCCCGGCAATCTTAGAAAAGTCCTTGACAAACCTACGGTAATAACCCGCCAAGCCAAGAAAGCTACGAATCTCATAAACATTCTCGGGATGTTTCCAAGACATCACCGATTCAATATTGGTGGGATCTACCGAAATACCGCTTTGTGTGATAACATGACCAAGAAAAGATATGCGTTGTAGCCAAAATTCGCATTTGTTGAACTTTGCAAACAACTGATGCTCCTGCATCTTCTGTAAGACAAGCCGTAGATGTTGCTCGTGCTCCAATTCAAACTTAGAATAAACCAAGATATCATCAATATAGTACGGCTGGAAAACCCGATGCATAAGGTCCATAAATACTGCTGGTGTATTAGTTAAACCAAATGGCATAACTACAAACTCATAATGCTCGTATCGAGTCCTGAAGGCAGACTTCTGAACATCCTCCGTGCGAATCCGAAGCTGATAATACCCCTGCCTCAAGTCAAACTTAGAGTAGACTTTGGCTTCCTGAAGTTGATCAAACAACTCGTCAATCAGTGGCAATGGATATTTGTTCTTGATGGTTACCTGATTTAAACCACGATAATCAATACACAATCTCAAGGTACTATCCTTCTTCTTCACAAATAAAACAGGAGCTCCCCACGGTGAAAAACTCTGCTGAATGAAACCCTTATCTATTAACTCCTGCAACTGAGTTTTCAACTCCTTCAACTCAGCTGGTGCCATCCGGTACGCTGATTTAGAAATAGGTTGAGTACCGGGAGCAAGATTAATCACAAACTCCACATCTCTCTCTGGCGGTAACCCTGGCAACTCTTCGGGAAATACATTGGGATATTCCCGAATAATAGGAACTTCCTCCAGCTGTAGTTTATTTGATGGCTTATTGATCAAATAAGCTAGATAACTCGAACATCCCTTACTCACCAACTTAACGACTTTTGTTGCTGAGATAACAAAACTTGTCTTAGCACCTCGGTTCCCTACTACCTCAACTACTGGCTGATCCGGCAAACGAAACTATACTACCTTCGTTCTACAGTTTAACTGGGCATCATACTTAGAAAGTCAATCCATACCCAAGATAACATCGTACCCCCGGATAGGAAATAAGATAATGAAGGAAAATTATACCCCTTAACATGAATTATACAATCCTTACATACTAAGCCAGTAATATACTTATCAATCAAAGAGGTACTAATCTCAACCACATAAGGCAGTCTTTCAGGTTGCACATTAACACGCTGCAGACAAGCAGGAGTAATGAAAGAATGAGTAGCACCAGAATCAGTCAACACTTTAACAAGTTGATCAAGTATAAGGAAGTTACATTCCACAACTGCAGTCTCCTCAGGCATCTCCTCCAAGTCAACTGCGTAGGCCTGAGCCTGAACCCGCTGTTGTTGAGGTGCACTGCCCGCAGGTCTACCCTGATAACCCTGAGTTGCTGCCCGACCCTCAGTCCTCTGATATCTAGGGTAATCCCTCGCCCTATGCTGATTGCTGTCGCAGCCCAAACAAGCCCCTAACTTCACCTTGCAGTCGGCCTCCACATGGCCCTGGCGCTTGCAGTAAGTACACTGCGGTGATGATACACTGACACTGCCCCTGGAAGAACCAGAAGTTGAAGAAGCAGCTATACCAGCCTGCTGCTGAGGTCTAACAAAACTAGGCCTGTATTGACCCTGACACTGGGCTGGCCTGCACTGGGACAGAACCTGATAAGACCCCTGCTGAAACTGCGGTCGATAATAACTCTGCTGACCCTATGGCCTGAAAGAACCCTGCTGATCTGGCGGCCTGTACATAACCTGCTGTACTGAAGGCCTATACACTCCCTGCCGACCTTGCAGTTGAAATGGCCTCTTGCTCGGCTGGCTAGATACAATCTATTCCCCTTTTCTCTTCTCCCGTCTAGAAGCTGCATCAAAGGTCTCTGTAAGTATATCATACCGATTCAGGGCCATTGCATCCTGAATCTCGGGCCTCAACCCCAACATGAACCTACGAGTCTTACGTTCCTCGTCAGCCACATACTCTGGTGCATATTGAGACAGCCAAGTGAAAGTGGCCTCATACTAAGCCACTGAAGCATCTCCCTGCATTAAGGCTAGAAACTCTGCCTCTCTCCGCTCCCAAGCGATCCTCGGGACATACTTTGCTCGGAAAGCTAACAGAAAGGTATCCCAAACATACGCAATACCCTTAGTCTCCCAGCTAGTTTTCACCGTGCGCCACCATTCCTCTACCTCATCAGTATAATCAAGAGGGTCAAAAATCTTCTCCACCTTGCTAACCCACGCCTCAGCTTTCCTATCATCCGGCTCCCCCTGAACCCGCAGTGGATAATACCCTAAAAACTCTTTCAGTGTACCACGACCGTGGTACCCACCTTGTGCATTCAATAACTGATTCTGCAATGCCTGATTTTGGGCAGCCTGCCCTGCCAGTAACTGTGCCCGCCCGGCCATGATCTCGTTCATCCTATCAAAAGCTGCACCTATACGATCATCATCCCTAACTTGGCCTGGTGCCACATTTCTCGGAACCTCATCAGTTTTCTCAGGCCTACCTCCAGTCCTCGGTCTTCCAGTCATTCTACTAATCAAAGAGTTAGCACAGGTTATAGCACGTAAACAGGCTATAGACAATTATTAGCAAATAAGCAACAATTCACATAAACACATAAATCACTTAAGTATCAATCACATAAACAAATTAATCACATAAGCACTAAATCACATAATAACTTAATCACTTAACCATATTAACACATAGTTCACTTTTCTTCCACTTCATACATACTTTCATGCTAAGACCATTACCCACATTCTGAGAATATCACGGCTGACAGCTAACATGCGTTCTGAAACCACTTAAATGTCACGACCCAAATCGATCCCACCTACGATCAGTCAGGAAGCAACGGAATTTCTGTAGTATAATAACAGTAATTAGGACACCGAGGCTCTAAACCAACCTCTCAGAACATCATACAATCAAATTTCTCAACCAAACAACAATCAATTCCTCAATACCATTAACAACATATAACATAACCATATTATACAATAATCATTCTTAGTTATACGCCTCCGTTCCAACATAACCTAAACTTTAACATACATATCAAAATAGATTACAAACCAACTTAGCAACCCAATCATAGTTAAAAGAGAGACTACTAAGTTAGCACCAACTAGTTCATTACCTTTACTACAACTTATACATCATAAACTACAAAGTAAATAAAAGACAACTAGTTTAATATACAAGATAATAGAGTATACAACATCTCAAACATCAAGGACAAGACTCTGGCGCATAGGACTCGTCCACATACGGCACATTATCCCTTTCCTGAGGCACGTACCCGTAATCTTGCTCAATAACACCTGTATGCATGCAATAATAGAGAGTGAGCTTATATAAAATAGGCTCAGTGAGGATCCGATAGATCTCTAACAGTATTTACTATACTCCTTGGAAATGATCATTTGAGCAGTAAACACGTAATAAAACATCAATAACAATATAAACACATAACTATAATAACCAATCAGTAAAGGATACTCTAATTGGTATAGCTCCAAACGCCATCATAATCTCAACCATTCTTCTTGTAACTCTCCATTACTCACGCACCCGAGGTACCTCACTAGCCCTTCCCTCCATGACACCTCCGTCATGCGAGCTGAGGGTAGTCTCTGGTAGTCATGCCGTTATCAACCCGACAGCCCAATGTTGCCCGAGAGGTGGCACACACATACCAAGACTCAACAATAATAATAAACATTATTCACATAAGGACAATCTAGCAGAATTGCCTATCTCCCGGTTCATCAATAATCAATCAATAATAATCATTTATCATCAATATAACATCAAGTAATCAATTAAATAACAAACAACTAAGTTAGATGACAAAGTAGGTCATCCAACTTAACATGCATTAAACACGAAATCTAACCCTAGTCTAACCATCAACAACTCACAATTCAATCACTCAAATACCACCCAATCAACTAAGGCTCAATTCAACAATTTAAAGAAAGATAACATAAACTCCAAATAATCATATCTTATATTCTACTAATCCAAAAAACTCCAAATCAGTTTCTAGCACTCACCCATTCAATCAACTACATTAGCCCTCTCGGAAACCAACCAAGACACATCAAAATCAAGCCCAACAACCCTAAAACCTCAATGCACCTAGGCTGAAATTTTTGAATTTTCACACAAACATCGCAATCGAAAATTCGGCATTATAACAGCGCTACCACGTAATTAACAAACTTTTAGAAATCGACGGCAATCGATTCCAACCACAACAACTCAAGATATTCATCAAATGGCCAATCTATCAACTTTAAATACCCGAAAATAAATAATTTCGCTACAATGGTTCAAATATCGTAGTAATACACATAAACGATCCTTAGCATGCACTGAGCAATAATATAACTTCAAATTAACATTCTAACGGTTCAATAATCAATTATATGCAAAAACATAAAAATTGACTTTTGAGATCTAGAATTTTTCTCTCAACTTTGATGTGAAAAAGCCTAGATATGCGTTCAATGCGTGCCCAACAAGCGGAATCCAACTCGACACAAAAATCTACGGACAAAAACTATGTTTTTCTATGAAAATTTGCTTTGAAAACCATTGAAATTTCTTTCGCTTTTCTCCCTTGAAGCTCTCGGCTATGTGTGTGTTTTTTAGGGTGTATTTGTGCTTTGCAAGTGTGTGTTGATGATATATCATGAAATGGTCAACAATTAAAAATAGTCAAAGTTAATTTTTAGTCTTTTAATTCTATTTTCTAGTCTTTTAATTCATTTTATTGACTATTTCTTGCTCAACTATTAATTTAACACTTAAACTAATTCTAGAAAATATATTTTAGGTGACAAAGAGTTTTACATTAAAATAGTTTCACCCGAGTCGGCTTAAAACTCGTTTTCTTGTAAAAGAAAGTGTAAAAATCTTTAAAATTCCAAAATTAATTCCAAATCCGTTTTAATCAAACACAAGTCTATTAATACCCAAGGACTAGGTTTTAAAACGTTTAAAACACCCCTATAAAAATTTTAGTGGACAGGTGTTCAAAAATACTATTCACCAAAACCGACGATAAAATTTGTGATTCCGTTTTTTATAAAAATTTCATGAATGCACACTTAGCATGTATTAGGAGTATTAATCACTTATGTAGCACATTCTAAGTCATATAGCATATAAACGGGTCAATTCACGTAAAACGAGGTAAATCACGCAAATCGAGATAAAGCAAAATATGGGGTCTCACAAAGTGCAAAAATGGACTCAAAACGATGAAAACAAACCTGGAAAAGCCTTGGTCAAATATTTGGTCAAAAGTCAAAATTGAAGAAAAAGTCAAAATTGGAACCAGACTGGATCTCGAGCGTACCACTGTTGGCGCTCGAGCGCCCTTACAAGGCACCGGCGCTCAAGCGCGCCATCAATGGCGCTCGAGCGCCCTGACCAAGCCTCCCGGAAGCTTCCACGATTCCTGATTGGTCCACATGGATTGCCAAAAACCTCTTATTGGTCCACGTGGATGCCAAGTGGCGCGATTCCATTCGACTGAACCAGACGCATGCTCGAGTGCTCTTCACGGATCTTCCACCGACTTCGCGAAGTGCCAAGTGGCGCGATTTTACTGGCTCACTAAAGGCGCTCTCGAACGTGCCTAGTGGGCGCTCGAACGCGCCTCTTATTTCTCAGCCTATAAATACCCCTAAACCCCACCGAAAAAATATAAAAAATAATTTAGGATTTTATTTTAATTAGTTTTAAATTGTTTTTTTAGTTGTTAATTTAGGGTAGTTTAATTATGTAGTGTAGATAGTTAGTAGTTGGGGGAAAATATGGCGGAGTTAATGCCCAAATTTCTGGGGCATGGGAAATGGAGGAAATCTCGTAGCTGTGCTCAGGACTCTGACCTCGGACATCGACTTCATTTATGGGGGAACATTTATTTAATCTCTTTTATATTTGAATGTCGTTATAATACCCGTGTTAATTCAGGATTTTGATTATATACTAAATGGTCTCTTAATTTACCAGTCTCCATAATTTAGACTGATTTAATTCATATGCAATATATGACTTGTATTAACTAAATATTTATTTCATACATAATGTTTTTAAGTAGATGATATGATTGCTTTATTTTCATGTCATATATCCATGCTTTAATAGTGAATCATTAGCTTGACAACCTTAAAAATTTCAAGAGACTATAGGTAATGCTTTTAAATAGACCATAGTTTCTAGACTAGACAGGAGACGTTAATTACTTAGTTGAAATAGACCGTTTATACTAGGTTGTAATGACAGATCCATATGAAGGATGGAAGGACACCTACATCAGAGTAATAATCGGGATTTTAATAGACTAAGATAATTGACTAGATTAATGCTTGTAGCTTAACCTCTTACATAGAATTAGAGAATCCTATTTTCGAGTCTTGATTAACTGCCTTAATATTAATCCGAGCTTAATTACTACATTCCCATATTTACACTCTCAACTCTAACTTTAGTTTAGTTAACTTAATTTTTCTTTTATTTTATCAAACCCAACCAATCTATCTGTCTTTAAATTTATAATACTCATTTAGAACACTTTCATACGCACTTATTCAACCGAACTAAACTTAGGAGTCTCCCTGTGGAATTCGACTCCGCACTCAGAGCACACTACACTACGAAGATCCATGCACTTGCGGGTTATTAAAACTTGGTCATTTTGCACCTAATTATAACGCACTGTTTGAACGCATCAATTTGGATTAGAGGGGAAGATCAAAGTCGAGGAGTAAAAGAAAGCTCTAGGCGTGTGGAACACCTTCTTCAAGGTGATGTTTTTCGTTTCTCGATTAAAATGTATTTCAGAAAACTTTATTTGCTTTTAGATTAAACTATGAATTGTTTGAATGTTCAATTTGCTATTTCATACTTTATTCGTTTTAAAGATCTATTCATGGATGTTTCTGCTTTATTCTTGTCTAAGATAAAATTTAATTCATACGATTTAACATTTTCCTTCAACTGCTAGGTATCACTTATAACATGTGAAAATTAATTAACTAGAAGGAGTTTTAATTGAATATTAATTTGATTAATATTTATTCTATTACCAATTAATTATGAACTCAAGAGGTTACACACAATAGAGATGCAACAAATCAATTAGTAGAGAGACCTAATTAAACTAATTAATAGGAATATCCTATTATGAATTTAATTATAGGACCTGTATTAATTGGATTATTAGTCCAATTAGTTTAGCAGTGCAAGTCCAATAGGATTGAATTTGCCCACAATTGATCCTAGGTCAATTATGTTCCTTATAAATAGAAAAAAAATGACAAACAATTTTGCTAGCATACAGTTGTCTATCTGAAAATTCTCTCTACGACTCTACTGAGCGTTAACTAATTGATCCATGGGCGGATTTCGTGTGGATACTCTTGGAGGTTTCAAGCTTGGGAGATAGAATTGTCTTCATCAGTTCCATATAAAATGAGATGTGATGATGTAATAAATAGCTAAACTGTGGTATATTTAGTAAATACATAAAAGACAATAGTAATATTTAAGTCCATTGTATCTACTGCAAAATTGAATCTATAACACAAAAGGATCGTATAAAATTCTTCATTATGGTATAGATTATTCAAAAGTTCATGTAAGTTCTTTTGTGATTAAATCTATAAGAAGTGCAATTGATGGATTGAGTATTATATAAAGGACCCTTGGTTCTTCTCTATAATAATTCATACAGATATATGCACAAATTTATTAATCCATTCAATTGACAAAAATAAAAGAGTAATGTTATATATTACTCCTTTAAACATTACCAAATATCACCCCTAATGTGGCATCCCACTTGACATGCCAACAAGATCTCTATTCTTTTCTCTATTTTGATTAGTATTATTTTCTTTTCAATCACCTTTAAACCCATTTAGCATTTTTTTTCTCTCTCTCTCCTTTAGCTTCATTCTTTTCGACCTCTATCCAATATCTCTAAAACTTCATTTTTTTTCCTTCAAAAAAATTAAAATGTCTTTGTGTACTATCAAATGCTCAAATCTATATAAAAAACTAGAGAGTCTATTGAGATTTATTGCTGTATAGCATAAATATATGTAAAAGCTTGATTCTCTTAAACAATTTCTTGGCTAGCTCTAGGAAATGAGATATATATGTGACCCAATGCCAACCATGGAAACAGGAAAACTCTTAGAGCAATATGGTCCATATCCAATTGGCATGCCAAGTGAAATGCCACGTCAAGGGTGATATTAAGGTGATACTTAGAGGGGTAATATATACTATTACTCAAAATAAAATTATAGAGTACTAAAGAGAGAGAAGATTCAAGAGCAATACTTCCAAGTCATTCAAAGTATAATTCAAGATTTACCCTATTAATGTTATATATATGTACTATGATACATATTCTTCCAAATGTATTTAACCTAGACCAAAGTGTATCTTAATATTATTGCTTAATTTGTGATACTATTAAACATAAGCTCAAAATTTAATTTTCTTTTAATATTCAGTCAATAGACCGATCAAGAATCCTCAATTTCCCACTGATATAGAAGCTATTTATCTCAAGCTAGTTGAGATAGCCATGCCAAAAATAACTCATTGAGACTCGGAACCTTTCCAACCAACCCAACTGAATTAATATTTTATATGGACAAAGGGCGTACGCAAGGACATTAGCCCGGGAACGAATGTTTTGTTATGGTGTCGTGTGCGCAACACATTTAGACCACACCAAAAGTACCTCGTAACTCACCTCTTCTACGTACTCTTAAACTCCCTTTCGGCCTGCAATAAACACTCAGCAATGTGCTCTGCTCCCTCTCACATCAAAATTTCCTAAGGAGTAAAAATGGCAACGTACAATGTCTACACATACTCAGCTCTAGTGATAATCTCATGTCTCATGATCAGCATCTCGGTCCATATGCAAGGGACTTGGGGTTCTTCTGCCTGCTCCAGTATGGGTAACGACCCAAAGATGATCGCTCGTGATGTTATTACTGTAAGCGTTCGCGAGATTCAGGACATGAGGAGATTTGTCAACACAATTCCTCGGCTTAAAAGCCTGAAAGGCTCCGACACTTCTGAGATGGTTGGTTGTGTGGGAGGTCTAATTGCGAATTTAAGTGAAATCAAAGCCACACTTCAGAGGATACGGCACTTAAAATTGGGTCCATATCTCGACTTTGATGCACGTTCCTTGAAGACGCAGATGGATCACACTCTAGCCGTAAGCAAGGTGTGCACTACGTCGATGAAAGGTGTCGATGACATTTTCATATCAATGTTTTCGAGGAAAATTGTGGACCTTTCGCTGATTGTTGATGATGTCTTGTACCGTGTCTCTAGACTCTTAACCAACACCCCTGGAGATGAAATTGCCAGAGCTGGTAAGAATTAGATACTCAAGACATTGTGGTTTCGAACTGCTCAAAGGTTGATGTTTAAGGTACATGCAGTAATGACTTTTGGATTTTCCACTAAGTAATTAATTAATATGCAGTTCAAAATGTAATAATTGTTATACATGAAACATATCGATCATTTTGGACTCAATATGAACATTAAGTTGACTTTATGGACGGAACCTTTTAGGCCCATTTTTCTACTGTTTCGTGTGTTATAGGAAAACTCGCCCACAACAGAGTGACACAAATGGCAAACTTCGGCAAAATCGTGCATCCATCTGCATCATTAGGGCCGCATATGACAAGACAAGCAAAATAATAAACGTGACATTTGGCAACGGCTATGAGAGGATTAGCCATGTTAAAAATATAAATGTCCAATATACCCTTGTATTAGTAATAATATTATATATATAAAATAACATTGAATGAACACAAAATAGTAACCAAATTACCAAAAAGGACAAATAATAAAAAAGTAGTGGCATGATAAAAGACCAAAATAGCCTCAGTCATGGAAAATTACCAACGTGGGCTCCAATTAATAAAAAAATGAGAGTTGTGAGAAAAGACGAAAGTAGCTTTTAGTTATGAAAATTACTAAAATGAGTTCCGAATTGTGCATGTTTTTGCTATCTTCTTAATGTAACCATTCACAAAATGTAACAAATTTGCTTGGCCTTAGGCCTCCATTGGAAAAAAAGTAAAAATCTGAAATTTGACATATTATAAAACAAAATATATAATACTCGAACATGGTTAAATAGGCAATGAAAATGGGTTGACATAGAACAATTTTTCACATCATATTTTGAGAAATGTAGCGCAGTTAAAGTATGTTAGTTAAGAAATGAAGTAGAAAACAATTTTTGTAATTGGAATTGTTTTTTCAGTAGTCGAGTCTCTATGTACCCTAATTTCGAGCATGGTTAAATAGGCAATGAAATGCGGAAACGTACCTTTGCAATTCCACTCTTGTTCTTGTGTTGAATTCATCATTCTCCAAATGATAGGCTACTAGAGTGCCAAGGGCCAATGGATCCTTGGTGTATTTATAGGTGAAGAAATCTACAGAGAGTTATGTCTTTTAACTCAAATGGACATAACTCTTAAGTGTAAGCACCACATGAAAAAAGATGCAACATTTGAGAAAGAGGCATCTATACATACCTTTTCACTAAGCCAATGTGGGATTTGGGCCTATTTGTGTTCTCTTCTTCTATAGGTTAGAAACATGATCATTTTATAATTGAAAATCATATACCGTAGAGTCAAATACTATTAAACGGATGAAACAGGTTGACATATAGTATTTCTCACATCATATTAGGATAATAGTTGCACGGATAAAGTTGGACTTTGAATTTGTTCTCTTTTGATCTATTGTGTATAGCTTGTATCCGTCATTGATATTTTGTATTTGGGATTTGGGCTTGTTTGTGTTCTCGTCTTCTATAGGTCTATGGTTTGTGTAGCTGATTTTCAACTTTGGGCTTGGGCCTTATATTTTTGCATTTTATTCATTTTTGCTTGGGCTTTGGGTTGTTTGGTCACTTTGTTAGGCCAGTTTTAATAGTTGTGGGATCTTGGGTTAGGTTTGGATATTTGTTTTTCCTTGTGGACATATAGTGCTTATCATGTTATATTTCGATAAAAGTAACACGAAAAATTAAAAGGAACCTTAAGGCTATCTCCAACAAGTGCCCTAAATAAGCAAATTCTCTACATGTAAGGAAGTCATTAAAGATTTTGTTTTCCAACAGCTTCCCTACACCTATCCCTAGATGTAGAGAATCCCTATATTCAAATATCACTATCCCCATATGTGAAGATGCAACAGCAATTCTCTAAACTTATCTCTACATCTTCACATGTGAAGTAGAAAAAAATATAGAGTTTTTAAAATAGGGAAGTTGTTGGAGTGAAACTAAAATAGGGATTCCTTAAAACATGAGATTTACTAAATGTAAGGAAATTGTTTGAGTGAAACTAAAATATAGAATCCCTAGAAATAGAGAAATTGTCCAAATTCTCTATATGTAGATAAAAATATAGGGAAACTGTTGGAGTTGACCTAAGAAATTAAGATAACGAACAATTTGTTTAATCGAGTATTCATATACCAAAAATTATAATACGTTTAAGTGGCCGATGAAGATTCATATACCGTAAAAGTATGAATGGTTAAATGAATGATGAAAGAAGAACAACTTTGGAAGAATATTGAGCAGATTGTTAGATTGAAAATGCTTGAGCGTAAGAAGTTTAGAAGATATTTGCTTAACAATGTTATTAGCATGAACTGCAGTCTTGGTGTTTTGATTTCACTTCGGTAGTTTTTGGGTAGGATCCTTATACATGAGATTTGAGTTTTGGTCTTAATGAAACACTGTGCTTATTTAGCAAAAATAATAATAATAATTTAAAAAATATCTTAAGAAATCGACTGAACGAAGATTTTATAATCGGAATAGTATATTTAGTAATTGAGTGTTTGTAAACCGTAGTTTTGGATATGGTCATGTTGCGAAATGAAAAAAAGAAAAAATGAAAAACTGTAATTAAAATATTTCGCATAATGTGTTTGAAGAAATAGGGATTTTGTTTTGTTAAGATTGGTAAAGATTATAATAGTAATTTCATAGATAAGAATCTAATAATAGTGATAAGGGTATTCTAGTAATTGTGGATCCAAGAGATTAAAGAAGACTAAAAATTATATATTCAGTAGATCCCGCATGTATTTAATTAACAAAGGGGGTCCCAAATATATTTAAATAAAACAAAGCTTAAGATGGTCTAGTACTAGATTAACGATCAAGTTCAGCCACAGATGGATTGAAGACTTACCCACAAACTTCATATTCTTTTAGGGTAAATTTCACTTAACCCCTTAATGTTTAACAAGAGAACATTTTACTCTTTAAAGTATTATTTGTATCATCTTACCCCTTTTGACCTTTATTAAGAAATAAATAAATAAATATGTTAACAAATTTAAATGAAATGACTAAAAAATCCAGACATAACACAAAAAAAATAACTATTTTCCTCATACCCATCTTCCTGCCCAACTCTAACCACTTCATCATCACCGTCTCTACCACCCACCCACCACCTCCCACCTCCCTAACACCACCAATCACTGTCTTCTTCACACCCAATTTCCTGTCCAAACCAAGCATCCATGGCTATTTTCATTACCATCACCCGTAGGCTTTGGGTCTTATGTTTCAATATTGAATTGATAAAGGCAATTCCAGGGGCCAACCCCACAAGTCTTGGCCTTTTTACATGTTTTTAATATGAATATGTTGCTGATTTGAATTGACAAAAGCCATTACAAGTGCTGATTTGAATGCACAGAGATTTGAGCCCAAAAAAAAAAAAAAAAAAAAAACCAATGCGTAGAGATGGAAGATATTGAAAGTTCTCATATTTACATATTTATAGCATACGATTTTTATTGAATGAATGATATCATATATATAAAAATGTGTGTATCTATATATATAATAATCACTGGGTGTTGTGAAGGTGGGTAGTGGTAGAGACGGTGATGATCAAGTAAAAAGATAGGCATGCTTGGTTTTTTTTTTTTTTTTTTGGTGTGTGTTTATCTTGTGCTTGGGTTTCTTTTGTCATTTTATCTAGTTTTGTTAACTTATTTATTTATTTTTTTCTTGACTAAGGGTCAAAGGGGTAAAATAATACGAATAATACTTTAGGGGATAAAGTATTTTCTTGGTTATACATTAAGGGGGTTAAGTGAAATTTACCCATTCTTTTACACATTTCCTTCTCTTTTTCTGTCTATAACTTGTCTCACAAAATAGATTTAGATTCTTTTGTAACGTTACAAGAAAATTTTATTAATGATAGACTGATAATAAAATTTTGATAAAATCATTTCAACAATTCAATACCATACCAAACAACTAAATTTTTTTTTTTTCCCGACTAGGGTCACTATCCATCACGAAGCCCCCCACGGTGATGATTTGGCCTAAGCGCCATCTTTCCAGAATGTATTTTCACACCCCTCGCCTTTCTTGGATTCAATTAATGTTATGTTAAACTTCATCTTTGTATACATTGGCACACTTCAACAACCGCAGCAATTTGGGGCATAGCGGCTGCAATATAGATTTACGAATGCTCAGCTGGTCAAATAATTCGCCTGTGTTCAAATCTTTTTCGTCATGGGCCATGCGTAAGATCAAGATGGAAGATACAGCTTGGTATCTTTTACCAAACAAGTTTGCTCCAAAACAGAATTGGAGAAAGAAAAACGGAAACTTTAGAGATTTTGCTATAACAAATGAAAAGAGGAAAGATTTTTGTGAACCGAATAGGGCCATAACATTTTTCACGGACATATATAGGTACTGGTCAAATACCTAAAAACTCTTGCACAAATTATGTTCTCCTTAAATTTCTTCGAAGAAGAATATTTATCTCAAATTTTCCACAGTTATCAATTAAGACAAATGAGTTAAAATTCTAAATTGTCGGCCATTTGTGTTAATGTTGAAAAGTACATTACACCTTAAAAGTTTATTATAGTTCTATCATTTTCTGAGGTATTGGTAAGCTTGAGTGCTTGACTTGTCTAAGTGACAAAATATATCACAAACGAGCTTAAATCAAGTATAATACAAGTTGAGTTAGAGTAGGTAGCTTTGGTTATATCGAACAGATTTATTAAAATAATGAGTTAGTAAGTCAAAACTCAAGGTGACCTTTCTCAATAAATGAACAAAAATCATGCTAAACTTTTTTTTTTTGTTGAATCAGCTAGCAAAAGGTTTCATTAATGAAATGAATGTACAAATGGTGGGTTAGAAGACCAAATACAGAAAAGATCATAGCCTAAACGAAAATTAATCATTGAAACTCATGCTAAGATCAAACAAGAAAACAAAAACAAAAATAACTCAAGTAAGAGGAGATGCAAGCAAACCCGGGAAAACCTCTCCTCGTTTGATATGTTTGCTTGTAAGAAAATCATTTATAGCCTAGAGAGATCTGATTTGAGTGGTGGGGGATGGCTAGTTGACATCCCAACATGTCCAATATCTCATGATGTCCATGGGACTCATTGTTGCGAATATTTTGATCACCTTTAGAATATGATAGGTCAATCGACACCTAATCGATATCATTTAGAACTTCAAATCTATTATGGGAACCTTCGAGGATGGGCGGGAAGGAGTACTCTTTGTAGGGGGCACTGATGTGATGTTGGAGCTAGAAGGGCGAGCGAGGTTGTTGCTTGTTGGCGTTGGAGGCATTTTTCTTCTTTCATACATCAACCCAATCAGGCTTCTGGGGAGCATTCGTCTCTTGGATAGATGTCTTTTGACTCTAGGCAGAGCTTGAGTAGAGGGGACATGAAGAGACGGAATGACCTGTCAACTAGCAGGAAGAACATTTTGATGGCTTCCAAGCATATTCAATGGTTATCTCAACAAATTCTATATTCAGAAGCTTAGCATAAGTCACCTTTGGTAGTTCTTCCTTCAGATTCATCTCGACATAAACTATAGCATATCCAAGGTGAGACCTCGAGGCTATTTTCGAATCCATTTGGAGTGAAAATATAATGGTGCTAGCGACATAACAAAGAGTCAAAGACTAGGTTGAGTCCAAAGAATAAGGGGGCATTCCTAAGCAAGAGCCACATAGGGACCTTTTCACATGAGAAGTTTACGAGTTGAGTATTTGGTTCCCATTTTCTCAATAGGAGTGGTCCATGATTGACGTGCCATAGCTGCTCGAGAACTTGATCACATAGCTCTTTGTAGTCAAATCGGAAGATAAAGAGGTCGTTATCCGTCGGATGTCCATAGTACCTGCAAAGCTTTTCCACTCTGCCTCAACCATTTTCTTAATAAGAAAGAAAGGGTGAGGCTTACCAATGAATCGTCCCACAAGATAACAATTCCAAAGTTGGGATCCTTCATCGTAAACGTCCGTAGGGAGCGAAGTAGTTTTTTTTTCCATCAATAACTTCGGATTGAAAGTAGTTAAGTTTGAAGGGGTATGTGATTTTGGCAAGAAAAAAGAATTTCCAATTGGAATCCGAATTTTTGCTAGCTTCACAATTAATGGATTTAGGGTTGAGCTGTAGGAACTGCGAGTCCATATAATGTTGAGTCGCACTTGTGAAAAGCATTGCGAGAATTCAAATTTGTAGCAGTAATTGGACTGGAAACAATACTAAACTAGCGTTATTCATGGTTATCACTATGATTATCACTTTGTTTTACATTTAAATATTGTGCTAGCTGGATTAAGATCCGCTCCTAACTAAAAATCATTCTAACCTTTTAATATTGTATCATAACCATTCATTTGAATTTCAAATTACAAATATTGGAAGGAAAATGCTTTTGTTAAATGAATGAATGGCTAAGATGCAATGTTAGAAAGTTAGAACTAACTTCTAATTAGGAGATGATCCAAACCCGTGCTGGATAGCTTCGGTTAGATTGGATCAATACTCCTATATTGTATAAATAGCCTTGTACTAATCTGATGTATTACATTTTATAAATAGCAACGCAAAACACTCCTAAAGAGGATAAGAGGGAAAAACTTTGTTACATGATCAACCAATCTTGCATGTTAGATACAAAATTGCTTACCTCAAGAGGTTGATGACAAATGTTAGCGATCTTACGGCTAAATATAAATAAGAGGAAAAAGAATAATGTTTTTTATAATTCTTTGGTCTCTTTTTTATATTGTAAGAATTTACATATTAAATATCAAACTTTTCATACAAATAATAAATAAATAAAAATTATGACGCGGGAAGAACAAAATGGCAAAAGATTGAAGCAATGCTCGAGAAAAAAATAAACGTAACACTGAAATTTTAAACAATGAAATATTTCATTTCATAAAACTGAGGTGGAAGAGACACGTATCCTTTTCCTCCACATGTATTATTTGTTCCATGATCAAGACCATTATCACATAACTAAGCCTTATTATAAGAAAAAGGTACTCAGAGAAGAAAAATATTGAAAAACTGGTGGGTTCTAAGGTGCGGGGCCACAATAAAATAGAGGCCAAAGATTTGATTAGATTAAAAAAAACAATCAATCTTGCTCAAGCTAACCACTCCCCATCCATTCCTTCGATCTCCCCGATGTCCATGCTGCATGCATTAAACCACAAATGGCAAAAAGTAGTCAGTGAAAGCTTCAGAAAGAAACACACTCAATTTAAAGCAATGAGTAAGAAGGGAAAGCCTGTATATAATTGAAACTCTTGTAATAACTTTACTTCTAATAAGTTTTCTTTTTTAAATCTTATAATTTTTTTTTTCTCCTCTTTCCCTTGAGATGGGACTTTTTTTTTTATATTCTTTTTTTGGATATATTAGTTGCAGCTGTCTTGCAATGATTGGCCTTGCTTTCTTCAAAGTAAAGTAGTAGCTTGTAAATATTTATTGTATGTTGTAAATAACAAGATGGTATCAAGAAGCTTGGTATTTTGGTTATTTGCCACACTCTAAGACAAAAATTCAAGATAAGAAGCTCCATACCTTCACCACTAATTGTCTGCTAGATCGGGAGTATTAATGCAAGTTGGTAGATTTGTAGGGAAGAATAATAAATAAATAAATAATTATGATAGAAAAGAAGCCTAGGAACAGAAAACATCTTTTGATGCACAGACTCTTACACAGTTATATGCATTTGTTTGATAACTTTTGACGAGAACCCTCTAGTATATTGACCAATTATGCAGAATTGACGCCCCTAATTTTCTTTTTTCTCTTTTTTGATACAATAGAGGTCGAAATTTTAATTCAAATTTAAAATTTTCTTTAAAACAAATCGTCACCCGACTATTTGACCTAACTATTGGATGTACTCCTAATTTTCTTTTAATTCTTAAGGGACAAGAAAATTCATGTATGAGAAAGCCATTTTCGTATAGAATCTAGATCACTGATACTAAATGTCATTTTTTTTGTATTCATGATATATATTAATGTGTCTACCAACAATTTTACTTTTTGGATATTAAAAAACGCTAGAAGTCAAAATGAAAAAGGAAAAACAATCCGATCTTACCAAGGCAAGGCAGGATCTTGAAAGTACTCATCCGAGTAGTAGTCCTGCAGGTGTTGTTGCAAGCAGCTCTCATTTGGATTCAACCAAGCTGGAAATTCCATAACTTCATCAAATGGAAAGCAGCCATATTCATCTTCAGTTTTCTCCTCTGGACCAAGTTCCATAGCCTTCAAGAATTTGAACCACCATGCAGAAGTTACCAAATTCAAGGTGTCATTCCACTCCATTTCATGCTGCTCTCCAATTGATCTAATCTCTGCAATCTCCTTATCATCCATTGCTGGATGCAAACCTAGGTCTCTCTCATTCTGCTCTTCAACATCAGACACCATTGGTGCACCCTCTTGTGATATTGCCATGCTTGGAATTTCTTCGGTGGGAAGAGAAATGGGGGGTGAAGAAGAGGTTGATGCAGATGATGATGAGGAGTAAATTGATGGATTATTGCTGGTTTGGTAAAAGGTGGTTTCTAAATTGCTAAAGTCGTGAAAATTGAGGTTCAATCCTAAGGTTTGATTAGGAAGTGCAAAATTGAGGTTTTCTTGGACAAGTGATGCAACTGGTGACACTTGTGGCGGCCAAGTGTAAGGATTGAAGGAAGGATAAGAAAAGCTTGAAGAGGAGAAATTCTCCACATAATTTGAAACATTATTTCCATTATTGGTTGCATAAATTCTTTGATTTCTCCTGGATCTTGATTTTCCTTGATGTTGTGCATCCAAAAGCGAAGGTTGCTGCAAAGGGTCTACTTCCATTTGTGACTGTTGTTGTTGTTGTTGCTGCTGCTGCTGCTGCTGTTGCTGCTGTTGTTGTTGCTGTTCATTAGCTTGTTTCATAGCAGCTCGATGGAACTTCAAGGCGGTTACAATTTCTCTTCTAGCCTCGGCCATATTTAGCAGCCTCTCTTGGTAAGGCCTAGTGGTGTGGAGTCTTCTCCTAACTTGCTTTTTATGTTGTTGTTGAGGAGGTAATTGGGGTGGCTGAGATTGTTGTGTTTCAGTAAAGCCGCCAACACCACCAATTTTATCTAAATTTTGGTTAGTTGATAACCCTTCTCCATCAACAGTTTCATGGTCTCTGGGGTTCAATGGATCTTTGGTTCTTGAAGAGGTTAGCTGTTTGACAAGGCTACGAATGTAAGCACCTGAGAGTTGAGGTTCTTCTTTTACCTTATCAATATTCTTATCAATTTCCATTTCTATTTTACTAGTTTGCTTTGAGGATGAAGATGACCTCCCTCTCATATCTATAATATACTCTGCCCCTAAATTTTGTATGACTTAGATGGAGAGATTGAGTGGTGGAATATGGAAAGAAGGTTTGCATGAAAGATCATGTTTTTTTTCAACTTTCTGAAAACCAAGTACAGAATACAGAGGCAAAGGTCCGGAGGGTCTCATGGGTGTTATAAATAGCTGGCGACAGTCTAGGGTTATTTAAATTCTTTTGGAATTTTCCCTGTTTTGGCAAAGCACTAGGTTTTTGCTCTATTTTATTATGGGCTCCTTTTCTTGGTCAATTATTATGGGCTTTGAATGGGTAGTTAGAGAGGACATGTTGAGTGTGTGGTGTCACAAACATAGAAATGGCATCGGTTTGTTTAATTGTGAAATTCGAAAAAATTGAAATTGAAATTGTTTATTTAAATTTGAAATTGAAACTAAAAATTAATGGTTTTAAAAATTATTATCTAAAATCAAAACCGACAAATATGAAGAAAAAAAAATTGCGAATAATCAAAATCGAAATCTATAACAGATTTTTTTTTTTTAGTATTTTTTAGTTGGGCTAAGCCTAATTTTGTTCTTTTTAAAATAGTTATATTAGGCCTTAAATTTTTTTTAAAATATAGTTTATTTTTAATTTTCAATTGATATAATTTTAGATATTATTATAAAATTATTTTTATATTTTTATCAACTTTAAATATTATATTATATTATATTATATTATATTATATTATATTTATATATATATATATATATATATATATATATATTATGATAAATTAATAATCGGGTTTCGAGTTTCGATTTTTTTTAACTTCTAAAATCAAAACCTATCGGTTTACTCATCGATTTTTATTATCGAATTTTTATCGGGAGGATACCTATCGATTTTGGATTTAAACCCTACCCACTACCATCCCTAGAGAAACAAATGTGAATCAATATGTATATAAGTAATTTTTATTCCATTAGATAGGATCAATTTTTTGAATTGTGGCGATATCTCTCTTTTCTACTAAGAGTCTCTCCGCTGTAAGTTTTACAAATGAGAGATATTGTCTGAGTACTTATATCTAACCCATCTAAGTGTTTTTATGTCATTCTTGTGGTGTACTACTTCAATATCTTTACTTTTAACATATGTCAACTCAACCGGTCGCCTCCTAACTATACAAACCATCTCAATCAAGGCTACTCCACTTTTCTCGTATCATCTTGTTTCTAATATTTTTCTTTTTTATTATGGTCACATATCCATTTCAATATTCTTATTTCAACCACTAACATTTTTTGAACATGTTGGTACTTAACGCCTAACGCTCCGAATAGTACAAAAAAGTTGGTCTTATGGTAGTCTTGTACTCTTTTCTTTACCTAAGGGTATTTTCTTATCACACAAGAATGCACTTCTCAATTTTGCTCATCTAGGCTTAATTCTTTGACAAACTAGCATTAATATCTCCATTTTGTTGAACCACATAACTCAAGTATCTAAAATGTTACTATTCAAGTATTCTTTTCCATGTCTAACATTAGGTTTTTTTTTTTTTTTTTTTTTTTTTTTTTTTTTTTTTTTTTTAAGGGGATCAACAATGGTTCCCCACCTACCCCCTAGGTGACTCGAACTCGAGACCATTTAGGGGATTAACATTAGTTGTATCTCATGTCTTGACCTATTCTTACTGAACTTGCATTTCGTATGCTCAATTTTTTAGCTACTCAGGTTAAAGCCTTGTACTTTCAAAGTCTCCCTCTATAATTCTAACTTAGCATGCGCATATTATCTAGACTCATCAATTCAAGTAATATCATCCACGAGTAGCATGCACCACAACACTTCATCTGAATACAACAAGTGAGCTCGTGCGTAATAAGTGCAAAGAGATATGGGCTCAAAGCTGATCCTAGGTGTAGACCTACTATGATATGAAAAAATACCAGTCTTTCCTTCGTTCTTCCTTTACATAGATCATTGCTATATCGTATATGCTTCTTATCACTTCAATATATGTCTCAAATGCACCTTTCTTCTCAAACACTCTCAATAGGACCTACTTAGAAACTTAGTCATATGCATTTTTCGAGCCAATAAACACTATGTGTAAGTCTTTGTAATTCTCTTGATATTATTCTATTAGTCTCTAGAGTTGTTGACATACCGTCACCAAGCTGTTGAAATTTTTTTTAATGACTTGGTTTCTATATATAGCACTCGGAATTGTATTTTCCCATAACATCTACAATTTTCAATTGTAGATTTTATCTTATTTGTTTCAAGCATGAGTAAGGAACAACAACACCACTCAGATTCTCTTCGACTTACTAAAGATGAAGAGAACATAACAATGAAAAAGTATCCAAATTTGAGCGAAGGAGTTAAACACCAACTTGATCTAAATGTTTTGCCAAAAGACGACGGATATATTTCTGAAGCCCAAGTAGGCCAACTCGTTCAATCTCAAATGTTGAAGATCTATTTACCCAACATTTTTCCCTAATATTTCTATTAAGAATATCATCTTCGAAGTGAAGGCATTTGTACAACTTTGTTATTAAATGTAACAATGTTATTACGTTCTTCTGTTTGATGTGCTTTGTCCACTTGTTATGTATTAGTCATGATATACTATGTTAGGTATTAAGTATTTGTGTTCATGTATTTTGATCAAATAATTTGTAATCCTTAATTATATTAGGTATTAAGTCGTTGTGTTGATGTATTTCGTTAGGATCATATGTAACGAAAATTATGAATGTAATATTAAGTTAATGTTTGATATGCATTAACTCTTATGAATTGGTGACAGCTTATGTAGGTTGTCTCCAAACCGTCACCAAATTGTCACCAAACTAGCGACAATGACTTCCGTTGGCAACGACTTGTCGCAGAATACAGTTTTTTTTGTAGTGTCTTCTTTGTCAAAAGATAGTTCTATTGTTTATCTTCCGGACGTGAAGCCAAATTGATACTTCCAACACACGTATTCCTTTTAATTTTTTCTCAATCATCCTTTCTCACAATTTCATAGTATGACTCATTAATTAATTTGATTACTAGATAGTTGAAGCAATTTTGGATCTCTCTTGCTCATGTATACGGATATTACAGTATTCTTCCACCAAACATCAGATATCTTCTTACGTCTCAAAATTACTTTACAAAATTTTGTCATCCAAGTTATACCCTTCAAATCTCAAACCGCGATTAGGATACCCTTTTATTCAACAGGGTTTCTAATCTTCATCTTTTCGAATGCTTCCTTGACATTTTTTCTTCCTATTCACCAATTAGAATATATGATAGAAAAAAGTATGTATCTAGCCGATTTAAATTGGTTTAGTTTGTAGCACATAAAATTATATCAATCAATTACAATTAATAGAAACAAGTTGTGAGAATCCTGCCCACATTAGCAAGTAGCAACCATGACAGCATCTGATCATATTTCATCCCACTTGACAGATGGGTACAAGTACAACAAAAAAAAATTAGTTAGATAAATTTCAACTCCTATCCATTACGCAGAAAATTTCGAGTCTATCTTTCTATGCCATGCCATCATAAGTGCCAAATTGTTTACGTAATACATATATCTGTAGAGGTTTTTGCACGCCAAAGCTTCTTAATTTGATTTTTCAAAACAAAGCAAGACCAAAGGGGATGAGAATATCACATCCAAATAAGGAGACTCACAGGAATCACGGGCATTGATCACTAATGGTTGAATGCAAATTATATAGCTCGTGAACATTTGTGCTCGTCTAACAGATTTGCTCGAGGTAATGATCTCTTTTCTTTTTCCCTTAGCAATAACTGGTCTTCCTTATGGATACAGATTGTTAAACAAAAAAAACAAAAAAATTGAAACCATATGAGGAAGCGAACAATAGGAGCCACTGTCAACTGTGATAATTGTGGCTTTAAAACAGAGGAATAACCAAAACGACTACATATTGTATTATTCGATATTTTGAAATATAATTACATAACATATTTATAGGTGCCAAAACTTGGACACCAAGAATATAGTCTTAATCAATGTAATCGGAATCGTACGATTCGTAGCGAATCGTGTGAATCGAACGATTCACTGAATCATTCATGATTCGAGTCAAATTTTTTTTTTTAAAAGCTCAAAATATTTCAAAGTAGATAACAAAATAAGCCCACTTTAGTAAAAAAAAAGGGAGACAAAACTCGTAACTGATTAGACCATTTGTGTTTACAGTAGCTTTTGAGCACTAGTTTGGGCACTTGTGAAATGTGATATTGTTCTGACCAAAAAAAATAACGTGATATTATGATGCAGAAATTGTTTGGGCTACTAGGAACAAGTGAAGCAGTGAACAATCTAGAAAAGTAACAAAAACATATATTAATATTAATTCAAATAAAGAATCTCAACTAAAAACTGTTAATAGAAACATAATATGTCAAATATCAACTAGTTTTAAATTTGTGACTGAATCGGTACGATTCACGATTCACGATTCGATTCGATTCACGATTCAAAAAAATGACATTTCGATTCACGATACGATTCACGATTCGACAACTATAGTCTTAATTAAGTAGTAAATCTACTCTAATAATGAAATCTATAATTTTCATAATTTAAGTCTAAATTAATGCCCCAAAATTATGCTAAAATTTCAATTACTTCAATAGGCCCCCTAAAATTCAAGTAGAGAAACTTGAGTTTGTTAACTGAATTGCCAATGTGCCTTGAAATCATTGCCAACCTCTGCAACAAATTCGCAACAAAACATGTACCAAGTTAAAGGAATGAACAAGAAGCAGTCTTCAATACCCAGAAGGCCAATTTAGAAAACCAATGCCCGAAGACCAAAGTAAGAAGAAAACAAATGTCCAAAGACCCAATGCTGGAAGGCCCAAATACTCGAAGGCCCCATTGCCCAAAGGCATAACAAACAAAAAGAGGACAAAAAACAAACATACCAACCCCAAATTCAAAGCTCTGCAAGAATACCAAAAAACTTCAAGAATTCCAAATTTGGCCAAACAAACTGCAAAGTCAGATCTAGCAAGTCGAAAAACTCCAATAATACTACTGATATCTACTTCACGTCATGCCCAATCTCTAAACCTAGGCTCTGATATTATTTTGAACAAAAAAGAAGAGAATGAAAACATATGCGGAAGCGAACAATAGGAGTCATCACCAACGGTGGCTCTAAAACAGAAGAATAACCAAAATAAATACATTGTGTATTATTCAATGTTCTAACATACAATTACATAACATATTTATAGGTGCCAAAATTTGGCCACCAAGAATATAATCTTAATTAAATAATAAATTTACTCTAATAAGGAAATCTATAATTTTCATAATTTAAGCCTAAATTAATGCCCCCAAATTATGCCAAAATTTCAATTACTTCAATATAGATATCATTTTCACTTCAAACGTATGATAATTAACCACTTTAAATTGTCTTTTGTAATATTATAACATTATTAAAAAATATATATTCAGAGACACAAGTTAAAAGCAACTCATAGATAATTCAGTATAGTTTCATACTATTTCGAACAAATGAATTCTATAAAATTTTGTGGAATTCATTTGCAAATCCAACTTTTTGTATTTGAAAACACCTTTTTAAAAAATTAGAAATCTAAGATTTATAAATCCTGCATTTACTCAAGCTTTATCTAAATCATTGCTCAAGATGTGAAATTTGCAATTCCAAACCATCAAATTAGTTACTCATCTTATAAAGACTAAACTGCCCTCTAAGTTTCTTTCCTTTCTTACTGCTTTTATTTTTTCGCTTTGATTCTTATGTGGTTAGTTCTTCTTATTCGTCTTGTGAGCTTCTTCATGACAAATTTTTTTTTCCATATTTTTTAATTGAACCTCTTTTCCATCTTTAAATTACAACCCTAAATCATAAGTTATTTATTCATTCCCCCTTATTTTCAAGTAGTCTTAAGATACTTAACCATCTAAAATTATAAATTATTTATTTATGTTATCTATTCATCAATACTAATTAATTAAGTTTAATTTTAAAGTTAATTAGTGCTATTGATAGAATACATATTCTTATCAAAGTATCAAAAGCAAAACTTCAAGATATAGGGATAAAAAAAAATTCTTACAATAAATATATTTATAAATCACATAATTGACTTAATATAGTTTTACAGTTTCAAATAAGGGAATTCATTTTTAAATACAAATCCTTATAGAATTCATTATAAATCAAATGAATTCCATGTCATAGGTGCTTCCAAACAGCCTGTTCCGATTAATCCATGGAATAAAATTATCTTAAGTTTAGAACTTTATTTCCCTAAAGAATACCTAAAATCAAATTTGCAGTAAATATTGTAACATGTTTTGGTTTACCTGTAATTTGATCAAGTGACTATGCAGATTATTAAATAACCATATGAGTTTTCATGCAAAAATCAATTGATACTAAGCAGAGCATCCTTACCCAATTGATACTAGATGGAATATCCTCACTCCATCCGCTCTCATATATAACTTATGATTTGATTGTTGGAGGTACAATTAATGATGTGGTGAGAGAAGCAACGGATTTGAGAGTTTTATACCAAAGTCAAAGCTTGATAATTGTTGAACAGGCACTGAATGATGTGGTATGAGAAGCAACAAATCTAGAAGAATTGGATATGAAAGTAAATGCCTGAAACACGAATGAGTGACCTATGATGTAATTGTTGAAAGCTCAAGGAATAACGTGGTAAGAGAATAAACGAGATTGAGAATTGTATACTGAAATCAAAGCCTGTGATTGTTAAAGGGGCAATGACTTATGTGGTATAAGAAGTAGCGAATTTAGAAAAACTACATACCGAAATCAATGTTTGAAATAGGGATAGGTTAAACATTAATGGATAACACAGGGGCAAATTCCAACTCTAATACCATGTTATATAAGGTTCCATCTTAGAATTAATTAGTGTCAAATGAAGTAATTTATAATCTTATATAATAGTCTTTATAGTCATGGTTTATCCACGTAGGATAATTGGTATATTCTCCAAGATAGGACTTGTGACCTATGATTTAATTGTTAAAGGCACAATTAATAACGTGATTAGAGAAGCAATTAGAGATTTGCATACCAAAGTCAACACCTGATGATTGTTAAAGGCGCAATAAATGATGTGGTATAAGAAGCAGAAAATTTTAAAAAAACTACATACCAAAGCCAACATCTAATGATTGTTGAAGTCTTAATGAACGATGTGATAAAAGTAGTGAATTTAGAATAACTACATATTAAAGTGAATGTCTGAAACACAAAGGAATTGAGCGTAGATGAATAATATTGGACCATAGTTTTCATAAAGGTTCGATTCAGGTAAAAAAGCAATTGAATCAATTAGTCAATCATTAATTATGGTGAATCGGTAAGTGTATCGAAGTGAATCGTGCGATATTCACGATTCGGGTCAAACCAAAAAAAAATCCAAAAAGTCCAAAAATCAAAAAGAAAAAAAGAAAACCCACTTCAATTTTTTTCAAACAATATAGAATTAGTCCATTATTAAAAAAACATGAACAAACAAAATAAAAAGAAAAGCCTATTTAGATTTAACATCAATTTTTAACTATAATTACAAAATCAAAACCTTCAAAAGGTTTCGTCGATCAAAGGTTGATTGTAAGTGAGAGAGAGAGAGAACGCTACTTATCTTCATCGCGACTGTAAGTGAACTGCTGCTAAACTCCATCAAAAGGTTTCGCCGATCAAAGGTTGATTGTAAGTGAGCTGCTAGTAAACTTTATTTTTTATACTCTTAGTCTTTGTTTACTTTTTGTGCTGATGCTTTTTAGTTTTTATAGTCTCGGTCTTTAGTGGCTGATGTTTTTTATGTCTTTATTGAGTGTCTTTATTGTCTTACTGTTTGTTTTTATTGAGTGTTTGTATTTTTTTTTTTATTATGGTCTTGGCAGAAGCAACTTGGCATTATTAACATATTCTTGTCTTTACAAATAAGTTACAATTAATTTTCTTGTAAACTAAACTACTAAAGGCTAAATAATAAATATTGTCTTCTAATATCTGATTGCTTTGGTTGCTAGGAATAAGTGAACAACCTAGAAAAGTAACAAAAAATATATCAAATAAATAATTTCAATTTAAAACTGTTAATGAAAACATAATATATCAATTATCATATAGTTTTAAATTTGTGACCGAATTGGTACGATTCACGATTCAAAAAAATAAAATTTCTATTTATGATACGATTCACGATTCACAAACTATGCGTTAGACCAATATTCAACTTTGATACCATGTTAAATAAATCATCTAAAATTCTATCTAAAATCAATTAGTAGTAAATAAAATAGTCCAAAACTCATTACATTGATTTTTAAAGTCCGAATTTAAATGCTAATCACCGAACTTCTCAAAATCTAAATATTTATCAAATTTTCTAATGATCTTTTTTCTTTTTGGTCGTGTTTGTAACGATCATATGAGAGAGCATTTTACGCATATTATTTTTTTAATATTTTGTCCACAAGCTCGTGGACGTCATCATAAGGCTATAGAAACTGACACGAGAATCTCCATCACTGTTGTAACCTTCTCCCTTGTATAAAAAAAAGAAAAACATATACTATGTGTAATGTGCTATATCATAAAAAAACATCCAATACTTTCTGTTTAAATTGTTGAAAATTATTATTGTCTGTTCATGAGACAGAGAACTTGGACCTTTTGCAAAGGTAATATTAGACAGCCTGTTAAAGACAGAAATGCTCCATACCTTCTTTTCTTTCGCTTCATTTTTTCATATTTTTTCTTTTACTCACCAACACTTTTCTCAATCTCTAATGATGCTACTTGCCCGTGGCAGTGGCATGGCGTTTAGCTTTCCATTGTTGTTTATATCAATAATACTGAAAATACTTCTAACCGGCACAACGTAACAGTGTGATTAAAAGGAGATTGTGAATTTCATTCACGTGTAAATTGAATCTCGACAACAAGATATAAGTTCAACCTAATAATAAGAGATATATCTCTTATTCAGAAGGCTACAGTAAATCTTCTCATCTCATTGTAAATAAGCTCATCTCTCTCAGAACTAGATTCAATTGCTGTATATATTATAGTAATATTTCTAAGCTGCAACCTGACAATGTGTTCAATAGTGCAAAACTGTTGTGCACATAGGGAGCAATCTAACTAAATTATTTGAAAAACTGCAGAGCAATATCCAAACTACAGCCAATATTCGGTTCCAATGCTGTCTGTTGATTATTTCACCAAAGAATATTCACTATATATAAAAACTAATTACTAGGATAACATACAAGGTAAAATATGATGTCGTCGCCAATCGGATAAATTTACTTCCAAGTGTACAACATATTAGTGAAATTCTTAAATCCAAAATCGACTTGTGGTGTTAGCTAGTGAATCCATAGGTTATCTATACAATTCTCTCGTTCAACATGTAGGAAAAGTTTTAAAAAACATTTTCGATCCCAATAAAATCACACTTATGGATCAAACCAAATTAAACCAAGCCTTTTTTTACTAGGTGGCGTCAATTATATAAATTTGTCAACGCTACTCATTCCGATCAAGAGTCATCTCCTTCATTAACTCCACGTCGTAAGTAAAGAAATGTCCCAAAATATCATGATATCTCCAATCAATATGAAGAAATACAATAAATTTTACGCTAAGTAAGGGCTACCTAATAATGTTACTAATTTACTCTTTTATCCGATTTTTTTGGGACCGTAACGCAAGTTTAAAAACCTCCAACACAAGCAAAGTTACTAAAATCACAAGTCTAAAGATCAAAAAAGGGTTTCGGCTCTATTTATTCTTTTGAGGTTATTGTATCTCTAGGTTTTAACAATTGACTTACCCATTAAGTTCTACCCATGATAAAATGTCTACCAAATACTAAATGCCATTTATGTTAACAATTAAACCCAACCGTAACAATTTGGGATCCTGCGTGCGTACTTTAAATTTATTTATTTTATTCATTGTCTTTGTGTAGCCTTAATTATTTGTTAGCAAAAACATGTACTAAACTGTCAGTAGGGTTTTGGTCCAATAGTATGTAATTTGTTATATATGTGAGAAGTCTTGAATTTTGCTGATTATATATTTAATATGTATTGTACGGCCTTAGGTCTCTCATGAATAAATTTTTTTAAAAAAATATGTACTAAACCATCCAAAGTCACATTTTCCAATGTCAAAGAATTAATAATGAATCCTATGTTCTTAAAAAATATCAAGGGTTCACAATAATGAAGAATAACTAACTAGTGGATAGAAACTAGTTAGGGTCATTGAAAGCAAACCAATCTGCTAGAAGGCAATTAGATAAATAAAACAGCCTGGAACTTATCTATATAGTGATCTAGACTTGGCCAAACCTCTATGTATTCTATATAGGTTTTTGGTTCCACACCTAATATAGGGAAGTGTATTAATTTGCTAATGAAGTTATTAATTGTCGAGTTAATAAGATTCGAAATTCGTTGAAATATTGCACTCTTCCTTCTCACCCCATCTTTCGGTGCACAAACTATACAATCAATATAGGTAAGAAATTAAAATATATTAATATTTTTTTTATGACGATAAACTTATTTTAAATAAGATCAAATTAAATCTATCATAAAGTTACAAATTTTGTATCTAGTCCAATTACGCACATCAACAAATATTACAAGTCAGTCAAGCATCGAACATGATTTGTAATGAGAGTATAATTTTAAACTCGAAATCATTGATTATATATATCGAGCCGCTACTCGACCACTTTACTCGACCCTAAGATCAAAATTAACCTTTTTCACTTGCCAAATAGCCAGTACATATACCTAACTTATAATCATCCACCTATGCATTAAGGAAAATGCTTAGCATTCCGATTCAGAGTGAACTGAGTCAGATGTAACGGTTATGGTGACGTCTGCAAGTGTTCTGCAGACATCCGCAGCTACTCCATGTGGCTCTAGCCAAACCGGAACGAATAGCACGGTCCTTTTTTGGTTTTTTAACCCCGCCTCACCCGTGGAATTCAAACCTCTAATTTCACAAATATCAAAGAAAATAGCCATTAAACTACTCTTGAATCTCGAATAGCACGGTCCTTAAGCTAATTAGAGTTGACAGCTGGGTTAGTTTTTTGCCAATACAGCTAATAATGTAGCTATTAATTTGCTTCTTTCTTTGGTCAAAATAAATGTAGCTATATATCATCAATATTTTATTTCATTTTTTTAGGTACAAGAAATCCATTATCTGATTAGCTGCATCTAATGTTATAGCTACTTAAGTTTTAAAGCTTCCTCGTGTATTTTAGCTATCTAATTTCCTCAAGTTAACATCTAAAAGATACCCTTTTATGTTGAGGAATTAATCCCCTTATAAGTAGCATCCCATTAGATCGATTCCAAAATTACAAATCACGAGGTGTTACAGTACATCCCAATACATACTCCAAATTAGTCAAAAATTAGACAATATTCGAGATCAAAAAACATAAGTTCGAATACAAAACCTTTAAGTACAACGAATTATTAACTAACGACTCTCCCAACCATTAAGTGCAACAGCGTCTAAAAGATACACATACAGTAATACGTCTACTTTGTCAACACGTATACGACAAGTAAATCTAGCCTTTCAACTTAACTGGACATTTTAATGTCAAGCATCTTAGGTAATCTCGATCGAATTGAATTTTTATTTTGACTACGATTGCAATACATATATTGAGTTTCATATCTTATGAAAAAGTGACAACAAATATGTACCAACATGATTTTGTTCATCCATTACTCTGATATTATATTAAGTGAACTAAGTGACACCACTTGAATCATATAATAAGAAACTCATTTTGAATCATATAATAAGAAACTCATTGTGAGATTAGGGGTAGATTTAAGATTTATGTTCAGTAAGAGTTAAAATCACATAATTTATCACTCATAAATAAAATAAAATAAAAATTCAACGGGGATTAAATTGATATTTTACCCTAAAAATATCTTTAAAATAAATATATTTAAAAAAAATATGAGTTAAATGAAGACTAAAAATACAAATGGATCCGCTATTGTGTGAGATAGTGGACGACATACATTAAGGGCAGTCCACTAGTAATTATGCTAAAACTTATCCTTTTCAATTTTTTTAATAAGTGTATCCCCATTCAAAGAAAACAACAGATTTCATTCTTTTCTAGATCATATAATTATAAAATGTCCTCCCAATAAATTAAGCTTTTAATATTATCATTTACTAATGAACGGGAAAGTGTTCTTATCAAATCAGCAATATTCTCTTTATACTTTTTGATCAACAAAAAATGGTACTAAATTAACTTATAATACCTTTTAAATAAAGATAATTGCAGTTAGATGGTAGCTCAAGTCCAGCGACGTGAAAAAACTTGTAATCCCTTGCGTACACCAATTGGCCACTCACTATTTGACGCTATAGATATAAAAATTAATGTTCTTGGCCTTTTTCCTATGTTATGCCAAGCTCGAGGTTTCGTGAGAAAAAAAAAAAAAGAATGATCCTTAACACTACTGAGACAATTGGCTTTTCCTTGTCTTCCTAATTCACATTGAAAATTCTAACTAATCTCCTCATTTTACTTATGAACTCTCCATATTGGACATCACAAGCTTAAAATCATGCTCACCTTAGAACATTTCTAATGGGGGCTCTAAATGCAAAAGTTTTCAAATTTGGAAATTTTTAGAGACCCAGTCTCTAAAAAATATTATTAATGATTTAAATATATATGTGATTCACCAATTTTCATAACTTTTGAGGTAAAATAAAGACTCAGTCTCTATTTTGATCAACAAATTGTATTTAGAGCCCCCCATTGGAGATGCTCTTAGCTACCATCTCAGCAGTGGCGGTACTAGGCCTAGGGGAAGGGGAATGAGGGAGGGAGGGAGGGAGGGGGGGGGGGGGGGGTGGGTGGGCGCATTTTAATTTTTTTTTTTAAAGATCTATGTAGTATCGTTAAAAAACATTATCGGTCCCTCCTATTTTAAAAAAATTCTATATAATATTATTAAAAAAATATTTTGACTCCCCCAATATTAAATCCTTAGATCCGCTCCTGCATCTCAGTTTTAGTAGCTCTATCTTGTTCATCCAAATCGATCACCCATGTGTCGCCACCAATTTACTCTCAGGAGCCTGCTTGGGACTAGCAACCAAGCCTTTTCTCTATCACATTTTCGTGACCTCATACTACTTCGAAAGTTCAAGTACTCAAGAACTATGAGTCATCGCAAACTTATTATCCATCATTCGGGCCCACAACTTAGCTCTATCAAGAGTACATCACAATACCATGACCTCCAGAATTCCCTAAGGAAGAGTCTTGAGCCAAGATTTTCAAACCATCCGTTTAGATACTAATTTTTTTTGAGAGTTTGGTGGGTGAAAGAACAAATGGGCCTTAATATAGTTGTAAAATTTAAAATTGACCCAAAAATTTAAGTTGTTGATCTTTGAACTTACATATATATATTATTAGCATATTCTTCTACTAATCTTTCAATTTGAGACGATTGATTTTTACTTATTTTCTCTAAATACCCACAATGTTATATTATGAGTTGTCTTCAAATTGGGATGGTCGTATAAAGAATTTGGATTCTCTCAATTGGCCTTCAATTCTCTCCATTTACAATTGATTTACATTAGAAAATTTCTCTTATCCGAACTCATAATCGAATGTTAAGTATCTTTCTTATAAACCAATTCTACCAAATTTCACGTCAGTTAATAGTTTTAGACCATTAAATTCACATATAATCTTTCAATTTTGTCAAAATAACTAAATTCTGCAAAAAACGATCAAAGTAAATGGCAAAACATTTTTTAATTTTCATTGAGATGTGGTGAACTGCTAAATAGATTGTCTAAAAAGTAGAAATTGGATCCTTTCGATCTTCTGTAAACATTTAAAAATGACTTCTAAATTGCATAAAATATATATTTTCTTCAGAATACCTTTTACATAATCTAAATCACCCCATCTACATTTAAGGTTTGTCATATAGCTTACCATTATTAGTTGAACAAGATATCAAAATTCACTGCGCAGAAAAGAAAAGAAAAAAAAAATCATTGTATGATAACTAGCTAGTTTGTAGATATAGCAAAACAAAAAACCAATATATAGAAAACATATCATAATATAGTTTGAACAAAACAGCAAATTTCAATGGATCTACTTTGAACATTAATGCCAATGCTGATGAAATGAGCATTCAAGGTTTCTAGACAATTTCTTTTCTTTTTTCCTTTTTTTTTTGGAAAATGAGAGAGAGAGAAAGATGCGAACTAGTTAAAAAAATATAGATTTTAATATTATAATAAATAAAAGTAATGTAGGAGATGCATGAAAGAGAGGAGATGAGAAAGAGAAAAACAGGCCTGACTGCTGGGAGCTGATGATGGGTTGTTGTGGATAACAACATCAGAGACGCATTGCATTTGCATGGGCTTCCTTCTGATGAGGAAACCTGGTTCCACCAATCCCCTTCAACTGCAGATGCAGCAGCAGATGGTTTTGACCAATAGCACCATTTCATCCCTCAATTTTTTTTCTTTTTTGTTTTCTTTAAAAAAATGGCCATTGATGTAACAACTTGTCTCTTTGGATTCCATTCACACCACCGCTAGCTCCTGCTTTATCCTTTTACGCGAATTCAACTCGCATGATGTATTAAAGTTCAATTTGGCGTAACTGTCAAATTTCAACTTTTAAATTATAAAATTTTTAGAATTAGAACTTTGGTTAGAAGTGTTATTGAACAAAAACGGTTAACTGTTTGGGCTTTGTTGTGTAATATTCAATTTTTAAAAATTTTAAGAGTAATGTTGGATTTTAAAAAATATGAAGGGGTATATTTAAAATAGAAAAAGAAAAACAGTTACCTGCATTATATGAAAATAGTTTCGCAAAAGTATGTTTTTCAAAGCTTAAATTTCAAGCTTCTAATTTTTTTTTTAGCTTTTTTTGTTTCAACTTTTATCTAAACGCTCTTTGAAAAATGGGCCAAATAATTAGCTTCAACTTCCAAACTCACATAAAACGCTTTTACGTGTGTAAAAGCTAAGGCAAACAGACTCTTAGTAAGAATTCTCTCATAATATCACAACGTTATAAGTAAGATTCAACGATTGTGAATTGTTTACATTATTTTATTATAAATGTATCAATAAATATTCACAATTGTCAAATCAAACTCATAATATTATGATATTATAAACGGATCAATTCCTATCTGAGGAAAAACTAAGAATTGATTCCAACTGGTTTTTCTCTCAGTTGCTGATCACTTGCAGGCCTGAAATATTGCTGTTACCCTTTTCTCTCTTTCTTTTCCTTTTCTATCTCAAAGTATTTCCTCTTTTCTCTCTTTCTTTTTTAATTTTTTCTTTCTTGTGAGAGTAATCATAAAGGAAAGATGGTTTCCAATTATGGGAGAGAGTGTGTGTAACATGTATTTACTGAGGCAAAAAAACTGGTCTATCCATTTTATTTAATAGAGTAGCCGCTTTCTCATTTCACCATTCTGACCTTTTTTTACATTGCAGCCCGTGCAATTACACATGGAAAACCCTTTTTTAACAAGTAACATACATGTCAATTTCCGACAAAAAAAAAAAAAAAACATAATGTCAATTTGTATTAGGAATAGAGTTTATTGTGGATAGAAGTTTCGACTGGTAATTTCATTAACCTTTTAATTGTACAAATTTTAGAAATAAATAAAGCACTTGCTTATTTAATTTTAAAAAGAAAAAACACTCAACGATCTACTATGGATGATCTTTTCTATATTTTTTTTTTTCCATAATATGCTAGAGAAAATTATGAAACTTGAGGAAAAATATATTGCAATATATTTAAAGATGTAATATTACTTTCAAGCGGTTTAAGTAAACAAAACATGTTTAGTGAAAATCCTAATCTCCACTGTTTAAGAAATCCTAACAAAATATCACTAAACCCTAATGTAGATAGGCCATCCAAGTTGTAAAAAGGCATCCTAAAGCATAATTTATGATATATAGGTCATCCAAGACCATTAGAAGATTTTGGTACAATTAATACCCTAATGGAATTGGGAGAATTATTAAAAGGGGGGCGTGGATAACTCGTTCTTATCAAGTAGTGAGTCCAACTTTGGATTTATAGTCGAAAAAATCCAGAACTTTCAACATTAACAAAGAGAAAAAGTATTGTTTCTAAGATAGAAATATGCTACCTAATAAGACAATAAAGACACGTTCATAAGGAAAAAAAAATGTACTCTTCAATAAGATGCAAATATGTACGTATCAATAAAACAAAATGTAGGGGTAGCTAGGCCTCCTTAACTATTATTTCTCAAAAATTATAATTTTTACAATATTCTCTCAATTGTAGTTTCAACCATTAGAAATTTTATGTTCCCTTAAGTCTTGTTTCAAAAATAATTTTTACATTCCCTTAAGTTCAAAAATTAGATTTCTTACATTCCGTTAACTATGGTTTCAAAAATTAGAATTTTCACATTCCCTTACTTAGAATTTTTACATTCCCTTTAACCTTTGTTTCAAAAATTAAATTTTTACATTCCCTTAACTAAAGTTTAAAAAACAGAATTTCTGCGTTCCCTTAACTGTTATTTCAAAATTTTCAATTTTCACATTCCCTTAACTATGGTTTCAAAAATTAGAATTTTTACATCCCCTTAAATATTGTTTCGAAATTAGAATTTTTACATTCCCTTAAATATGTATATTTTTGCCCGGAGGTTTGCCCGATACCTTTAGTTGGTGAGCACTACTCCAAAAGAAGTAATAAATTAATCAGCCAATAACAAAAATACATACGATTAGTAATTGCAACCACAAAATATTTCTCTCATTAATATGCTTTCGCACTCTCTTTCTTGGTGCATAGTAATTCCAAATGAGGATGGATGGAGTACTTATATATTTCACTTGCAAAATGCAAACGTTGTGCGGGTTGGCAGGTGAGAATCATAAATTGGGAATGCAGGGGACCAGTATCAATTGGGGACCCTTTTAATTAACTTCCAAAATGAATGGTGCCAATAAATAGCTTGGTGCGTTTACTGTCATGCATCAACACAGTGATGTTTGTGTTTTTCTTGACGATCTATTATCGTACCCCCACCAAGACTCTAGTTATTGCCATCATAATTATCATTGGTCAAAAACATACTATATTGATTCAACATTTTTCTTGCATATGTTGTATTTATCTTTTCTTTTTGGTCAATTTGTATTTATCTATTTGAATAGTTATTTATTTTCTAAGCTTAGGTAGAAAGCGTGTCAACCATGAGCGGATTGCAGTCCTTTCTAGCTCTAATTTTTTTTGTTAGTGTTTATATATTTTTAGTTTAAAAAATTAATTATTCATAGAGTTGTGAAATTATTGTAATAGCGTTCCCTGAGAAAAAAAATATAGATCCAATCCTAGTATCAACTAATCCAATTTAAAATTCTCTTGAATGATCGATTTGTTCATAATTTATTTATTGCACCCTAGATTTACAAACTGTTAAGGAAAAATGCATCAAAGAGAAATGCATATGATAACATAGGCATTTCTAATTTATAAACTAATCATGGTGTAAGACAAAGTTGATCAACATAGATGTTGATTCCTGAAGTGGTTTATAAAATGGTATCATTACCTAAAGTCGTGGAACGGGGCAAACGAAGTGGTCCAATTTTGAAAACCTTTATATCTCGTTGCACTGTCTTTTTTTCACTTTACAGCTTCACAGTTGCCTGCTAGCTAACCGGTAAGCAGTAAAAACAAGTAGATCTCGTATTCTTCTTTAATGTAGGGTTGATCATGTGTCCGGGCCGGCAAGGAAAAAGTTTCACATGGTTTTGACAGTTCTGTTACTACACTTATGCCCAAAAGCTAATTTATATATATATATGACATAACCTGATGGCCTTACTGAGTCGAGCATGAGAGTCTTGTTGATGAGCCCTTGGCTGTCCTGTCATGGCCCGCTTAGTTTAGATAATCCATATTTTTTTTAATAGCGTTTGGCTACGTATGTCTCTATCGAGAATGATAAGTTCTATCTTCAATTAGTTAATATTAAGTGAAGTTATCCAAAATTTAATATAGTAATTTAGAAGTTATGATTTATTAATGTTAGAAAAATTAGTGTATTTTTTAACACTTTTTCTCGTGTGTGACTGGAATAAATAGAGTTAGTAAAAGAGCTGAGAGATTACGTAGAAAACAAAGTTAGGAAGAAGATATGGACCGCACGTGGATGCATAAAACTGGACTAAGGCCTAACTAGGTAACACGTAAATGGACATGACTAAACTACGGCTAAGCTCTGATACCATATTTATAATCATAGAATTACATCCTAAAACCAATTGATATTAGGTGAAGTAGCTTCGAATTAAAAAATGTTTGATATCATCTATTTATCACATCTTATATGGATACTTGGTTGGCATGTTGAAAGAAGAGAGATAAATAAATAAACAAAAGTTTGTTATTTTAGCATGCTAACTAAACATCTACATATGAGTTAATAAATGGGTGACAAAAATAGGGTAATATTTAGTAACGACCTTGTTCCCAATTGAGTTGGGCAATACCAACTTAGTCAGAAGACTAGTGGAAGTTTGGATGTCTAAAAAAAATGACTTTGCCCACGCTTGTATCTCAGACATAGAGAGAGAGAGTAGGACACCCCATTGTCCAAGCTGTCTGATCCAAAAAATTCAGATGAGTTGTTGGGTGAGTAAAAATATCCCTCCCCCAATGTCAAGTGAAGGTAACTCATTCTTTATACACTAACGTTTATATTCTCTCTTTCTAAACAAGACCGGGTCATATTCATTAAGTTTAAATTTATTATCAATGATCTTTGACTTGATCATCGAAGTCTATTCTAAGGGATTAAGCTCCATTTCTTTTTGTAGGTCAACTAAAAGCGAGTCTTTATCAAACCATTCATATTTTTACCTTACGAGACAAAAATGAAAGGAAAAAGCTAAAACACAAATTCCGATTTGTAAGTAAACTCCCAAAAATTTTGAAGTGAAAATTTTGTAGTTATTATTTAGTTACACATTTAACTTAAAGTGAATTCGACTCTTTTACAAATTTTAACTGTTAATTGAGTTTTATGTATGGAGTTATCTTTTCTTATCTATGCATGCGTCACAGCTTCAAATTATCCAAAAGTTTTTTTTGTCGGCTTGTATAAATATAGCATAAACAATTACATCAGCCTATCCCTAAAGGATTGACATCTCTATGGACTAGTAGAGATAATTCCAGGGGTAGAGGGCTAAGCCATGTTATAGGGAGAGAGTCTATCCTAATTGCACGAGAAACTCAATCTGTCACTCAGTTGGCTGATTGAGGGATCTGCCGGAAAGAGTAGCTAGAGATGGAAGATAGAATCAATAGTAAGTTATGAACTATGGAGAAGAGTCTCTAGTTATAAGTTAGAGGACCTTTGAAAGCATGGAATATAGATGTCGAGTCAATTTCAACGATAAGTTGGGATGTAGGACAGGATTCTACAATCATAATATAGGCTAACTGGCACACCAGAGTTTCCGCCTAGAGGGCATAATCACAATGTACGTGCTGGGCTCGACGATCGAGGACTTGTCCATCCAAGTTGCAGCAGATTGCTGCAATGCCTACTAGTTGATTTAGGCTACTGAATGAGGCATCACAGTTAAAAGTGAGTATGCCTGGTGAGAAGGACACTAGTCTTGTAAGACTCCATCTGCTACTGTCAAAGCTGTCGAGTGTGCCTGGTGAAGCCATTGAGAATCAGATAAGTAAGAGTTCACTTATGCCAAAAGTGTCTGTGGCTCAATTATTTTACAATAAAATATGTAATGGTTCTGGGCTCGCCAAATAGCCTAGCACATCAGAAAAAGAAAACTGATCACATATTGTCTTTGGTGTCCTGATTGCTCACAAACATCAACCACTTTTGAAAACCATACATTAAATCTAGAAATGTGCCAGTGTTCCAATTGAAGTTGAAGTAATAATGCGAACCATAGTCGTTGAGTCCAAGGACAACAAAGGAGTAGATATTCAACCATTTCTTCCGTGTAATTACAGATCAGGTATATGGGGGAACGCAAGCAGTACTATCGATAGAGATTCTCGTTAGTTGAAAGTGCCCCATGTTAGGATTGGTATGTCCAAAAGACCACTAACACTTAGTCATTAGAACATCTGGATGGTTTGCAATAAGTTAATTAATGTCATCATATTCATATGGGCATATTTTTCTCATTATGTGGATTGACATAGATATATATATATATATATATATGAGAATATAAGGTCCTTTCTTCAAGGAGTGACTTAGGTGCAGGGTGGTTACGCATAGAAGGTCTAAGTCATGGTCACTTGAATAAGCAAAGTAACTTTGTCTATGACTTAGTAAAGTTGGGCGCTTTACTATGGTAGAAGTCATAGTGGAGTAAGTTCTCTTAGGAGAAGGGTGATCTATGTTGATCACGGATTTGTTCCAGACTTATTACACTTATGCATGTGTATGCATTGGACAGACCCCGTAGGTATGAGTTCTGAATACGTACTATCAAAGAAAGAGTTCACCTAAACCTACAAGCTTCTAAGTAGACCATAGTTTTCAATCTTGATCATATGTGGATGAACCGATGAAGTTAAGTGCTTACACTCTGATCCATTATAGGTGTGGTGTTAATAGCTAGATCACCTACTCTGTAGTTTGGGTATATAGGACTTTATTAGAAGGGACGTGTATATGCAATAAGGAGTCTATATATTAATCACTCCCTTAGAATGATCCAAGCTAGATCATCCTAAATCTGTGGCCGCAGTAACACTTGAGGTGTTGAATGCTACACTTAAGGATAGCTCCCTTAGATAAGTGGATAACTTTAGGAGGATGGTTGGATTGTGGATTAGAGGTTCTAAAGAGACAAGATGTAGTCAAAGAGGTAATAGTACACTTCGGGAACCTGTCTTTGGCTATGAGTGAGTATAGAGGGGCATTATGGCCAATATAATACTTAGTTGGTCAAAAGACATAGCGTCATGTATAGATTGACCGAAACCTGTACTTACAGTAATTATCCTTGAATTCAGCCGAAGTCTTTTAATGGAATAGACTTGGTTGAGATGGTAAAGTATTGTTAGGGGATTAGCGGGAATATTTTATTCATTTCCAGAAGAAATGTTAATTATGTCTTTGGTCCCTCTTCTAGCCATCTACCTTGTTAAGTATCTAAACTTAGTTAAGATATTTTTTTTTTAGAGATGATGTAATCCTTTGATGGTTAGAATCAAAGTAGACTTTCCATTTTGGGAAGGAGTTTCTATTTTGAGAATTGTCAAGATATTGGATTATGTAATTAATTGATTAATTAAAGTCTAGAAGACTGTTGAGATATTTAAGATAATTTTTTCCACTGTTGGAAAAATAGACTATTCTTAAATAGTAGTTTGGATTTAGACTTTTGGAATTAATCATTGAGTATTTAATTTATTAGCAATTAGATATTTAAAAATAGACTTTCTATTTTATGGAAAGGGATTTTAATTATTGTCTGGATTAAATTAAATTGGAGCAAGTTGCCTGAACCAGGACCATAGCTCGCAAGCCTAGGCTGGGCGCAGAAGTTGGGGACCACTACCTTGTAAAAATCGGCCACAAGGAGGGAAAGAAGGGAGAAGGAGAAAAAATATGAAATTACTTGTGGAAGAGATTTGGACTTTTCTCTGACCAAAACCCACATCGGAATTTCAGGAATTTTTCTCTAGATCTTCTACCTATAAATAGATCTTTCCTCTAACTCTGAAAAATGTTTCATACACTATCTCTTCTCTCTCTCTTGATTAAGCTTCACCTTTGTGAAGAAACTCAATTCTAGTTTATATCTTTTAGTTTAGCAAAATCTAGTCTCACAACTAGATTATGTTGGGAATTGTATACCCTAAAGACTACTAGTACTAAGATATCTCAGGGAAATGATATTATAACAATTAAGAATCAGTATATCTTGCATGAGCATCTTTATACTCTTATTATATTCTCTATATATGCATGCTAAGCCTCCTTGATTTGAGTGAATGGCATAGGTGCGTGGTGATCCGCACAGAAAGTATATGCCATGAGGCTTAAATCTAAACTATAGGTTCATAACCGTATAGTGAAGGTAGGCACTTCACAATGGAAGGTTATAATGAGATAGTCTCTTATTTGGTAGGGTGACTTACCTTGGTCATTGGAGGGGCTTTCCGGACTTTTCTCATTAGTGCATGAGAATGCATTAAACTGGACCATGGTAGATGTGATCTCTATAAAAGTACTATCGCTTGAATGAGATCAGAAACATCTCAAGCTACTAAGAGACCAATGCTCTAGTTCTTGAGCATATGTGGATGACCAATGAACTCAAGGACATGTGTTTTGATTCACTATGGGTGAGATCTTATATGGGTCAACAACTCTGTGTTTTGGATACATAGACTTGACTAGTTGGCATATGCATATGTGTCAAGTCGTTCTATGATATCTTAACGATGGGTTATCCCTCTTTGTGACATCCTATTAATCATCGGAACCAAAGTACTTAGTAATATAGTCAACCGGGACTATATTTAGATATTGAACTTGTGGGTCGTTCCCTTGATCAAGAGCAAAATATCTAGAAGATGATTAATGGAGGGTTATAGACACAAAGTATAGAGGTAATCAAGAAAGGTAGATAGTACAAAGTCAAGACCTAGTATTGATTACGGTTCTACATAGAGAGGCATTATGGTCTTTTATACTTAGTAGGTCAAAGACATAATCATACCTCGTTTGACTGGTATCATGGGAATGAGTATTCGTACTAGAGTGCAGCCATAGCTCTTTAGTGGAATGAGCTAGGATTAAAATGAATAAAATGCAGCTAGTGTCTAGCAGGGGCATTTTAGTCATTTTAGAGCTAGGGCGAATATGTCTTTTGGTCATTCTTCTAGCTAATTTCCATATTGGAAAGAACACTTTCCTTTTCAATGTATGTGGTGTGTGGAGTGTATTTTTAGCAAGTGCTATGCGTGTAATAGGATTAGGAAGTTAAAGGATAAGATTGTAGGCTAGATAGTTATGTAGGACTTTTTAGTTTTATGATATATTTCAATTTGTTTGAAATAGGATTATCATAAAATATAAAAGAAGAGATAATCCTACATTTATCTAGTTATCTCTTGGAAAAATAATATAGACACAATTGTGTCTACATTCGTTTCCTAGAGCAACTACAAGTCCTTCACTTTACCATTTCTTCCTATCTATCACATGAGTCATAAAGGGTCTCTTGCAAGTGATTCACACAGCTAAGAAGAAAAAAAATACACACGACTCTCTCATACAAG